>NC_051165.1:229694461-230294461 GCF_013339725.1 Rhipicephalus microplus
TCTTGTGAACTACTGGCCCGTCGGAACAGCTCCGAGTGGGCTGATTTTGTGTGTACGTGTGCGTAGGTGTTTTTCTCTTATTTATTTTTAACTCTCCCTTTCTCTTTCAATTCCCTATTTCCCAAGCCCAGTGAAGAGTAGCATACCAGATACTAACATCTGGCTAACCTCCCTGCCTTCCCTTTTTCTCGTTTCTCTCTCTCTTGGTTCCGTAGCCTTGCCTTCATTGCCCCAGAAAGTTATCCCCGAGTATAGTGCGTAGGAACGCCACCAACTTTGATCTCGGAGACATGAAGTACATGAGAAATTCACCTACTCACGCTGTATGTCCGCGTAATTCTCGTGCCATCTTTCACTGATCGTTTCGGAGCGCTCTCCTGAGATAGAGAGGGAAGCCGAGAGAAGGAAATCGACGCAATCTCACTCTCTTTGACGAGGGCGCTCTAAAACGACTAGTCAAAAATGGCATCACTAACACTAGGACGACGGGGGCCCAGCAGCTCAGCGCGCTCTTACCCTCGGCCTGTTTGCAAATCGGCGCTCGAAAAATCGCCCCTCACGCACGCCGATTTGTGCGGCTGCACGTGCTGCTTCCAGGCACACTGTCAGCTGGCGGACTCAGAATCCTTTAGGCATTGTAGTGCCGTCCATGAGCCGCGCCGTGCACACTACTCCTTAACACAAAGCCATCGATCCACCTCGCAAGCCTTGGCTCTCAGACAAACAAAGCGCAAAAGCTCTTTGATCGCTTCGCATAACTTCAATTTCCCCAGTGCATGGAGAATTGCTTTGTGCGGTTTATGAACTCGGCGAAACTTTAGTACTGTCCAGCCGTTCAGTACTAAGCAGAACACACTTGTACGGCTCTGATTCAACTTGACTGCTTAAAGGTAAGTTCTTGAAAACGATTTCCGTTGCCAAGTAATTCTATTTTACCACGCTTGTGTTTGGCCTGCAGGTTGATTCATACAGCGCTCCAACTTCTTAGCAACACACTTCGGAGATTAGTGGAAGTAATCCGGTATTTTGGACCAAAGCAGTTGTTTTATTTCTGTCATTATATCTTATAGGCCGCTTAATTCCTTAGATAACAGAAAAAGCGATAAGTTCTTCGGGTATTTCGTGATTGAGTTCGGCGAACGCTACCGTCTGCACATTTTCGATAAGAGTTGGAAAAGTGCGTTACCCGGGGACCGGAAAGCACACAATTGCGGAAATAGTCTGCGTGCGCCATTGGTTTTTAAAAAGTGGTGTGCTTTATTCTACAAGAGTAATGTTGTTTGCAGGAAATACCATAATAAGGGATCAGCTTCTGTTGGAAATTAAATAGGCTCACAGACTAAAAACCCAGAACAATTTTTTATCGTCTGGTCTACGGTGCAAAGTATTCTTTCGACCCGGGTAGCTGCTATTTAAAGGATTTGAAGTAGAGTCCGATATCGTTTTTTTTTTAGTCCTTGGAATCAACAGTAACAAAAGGCTTCACTGTACAAAAGTTGAATATTGAAGCAAATTCCACACTTCAGAACATTTGGACAAAATTAAGTTGGGTGGCTACTGTAAATCTGCATCTTAATAAAGCGCACACACATGAACGCAACAGAATAAGAAAGGAGCGTTTGAACAGTTCCTTCCTTATTCTGTTGTTCTCGTATGTTCACGTTGTGTTAGGATGAGGACAAGAAGAGCTTTTTTAATAGGTGTTCTGCCTTTCTAAACAGGCTTCGCTCACATTGTTTTAATACTTTCAAGGTTTTTTAAGGCTTCATGCCACTTTGAAGTAACCATTGAAAAAATGAAAACCGTTTGCTTTAAGTCCTGTCGAGGTGCGGCGTTTTGCAATAACAAAATTTGTTGCCAATACACCGAAAAAAAAAACATATTTCAAAAGAATACGCTAATTAAGCGCGAAACTCGAAAGATGGTGTTGACACACGAATACATTTATTTAGTGAGATAAAATGGATGATCGGGCGAGTTGACACGACACACGTGAAATAAAACAGCGCCTAAGATTTGAATGAATGAATGAATGAATGAATGAATGAATGAATGAATGAATGAATGAATGAATGAATGAATGAATGAATGAACTTCATTTAAACTCCGGCAGTTTTTACCAGGCGAGGTGGGGGAAGAAAGGATTAACCCCTGTCCCTTCCCACTCCCCGTCGATTATGATGGCAGTGCCTCAGGTGACCACTCGAAGTCCTTGGACCCGGGCGGCATCTTCAGCTTGCCGGACGGCCCAAAGCTCGTCGGCCATCTCGTCGCTGGTGAGTGCCGCCGATCGGCTACAGTGACCGCAGCCGCGGCGGAAGCTGGCCCCTCGCGCGGTGGTAGCAGCAGCAATTGGCCTCGGAGTTCGTCCCTAACATGCGTCGCGAAGGGAGCAGCAGCAGGCACGTTAACTTTTCCAGCACACTCCCAAAGCATGTGCCGCAGCGTGGCCCTTTCCCCGCACGCTTTACACGCGTCCTCGGAGTTACGGCCTGTCTTTTGTTCCATTTTTTGTGTGGTGGTGGGCATTTGCGTCTGTAATGTTGTGTAATGTCGTCGAATGTGGTCAGGCGATCCACCCACGACTATTCCAGTTGTTGTTGTGTGGACAGTGTCGTGGCCCCACTCTCGGAGACGAAGGCGGCCTCCGAATCGACCGCGGCTCAGTGAGAGATCTCGAGCCGCGGTGTGGGCCACCTGGTTACCTGGGAGGGGGACGCTGGTGTGAGTTGGGGTCCACAGAAGGAAGACATTCGCATTTTTAGTTTTGAGGTACGAGGAGGACGACGCCATCGCTCCTCGAAGCTTGCCGTCGTCCTTGTTGCCATTACCTGACTGTAGTTGTAGTATCCGGGCCGCCAGACACGAGATGCAACCGCGCGCGAAGTCACAGACGGCAGCTTGCGAGTCGCTGATCACGACCCCAGCCTACGGTGCTGCGACCAGTGCAAGAGCGATCGCCGCCTCTTCGGCCGCATCTGTGTGTTCCGTACGCACCGTGGCGCTCGCGATGCCTTTGCGATTCACAACGGCGATAACGAGAGCACGTCTTCCCCCTGAGTATCGCGCGGCGTCCACGTACACCGCTTCGTCGCTGTTGCCATACATTCCTTCGACGTCACTCGCTCTTTTTTTTTGCGTCGCCCGACGTGGTGTGTCGGATGCATGTTTCTGGGGAGTGGTGGGACGATGAGACGGTCGCAGACCGTGATAGGAACCATTGTCTTCACCCCGCATCGCGTGTGGTATGTTATTCCTAGAGACTGCGAAAAAAAAAAAAGACACAGGCAACAGCGCTCACTTACGACAAGGTTTATTTGTAACAACTGCGCAATATAGGATATATGAAGGCCAAAAAATAAACGATAATAAAAATGATAAAAGAATCACAGTCACCTGCAGTCAACAACATCAGAGTGGGCCATCAACATTATCTGTAGGAACGTGCTGAATGAAATAAACCTTTTGGTCGACCAAAGCGATCAAAGGCTTGCTTAAGCACGCGAGCCCGCTAATCTAGTCATTTCTGATGCCTCATAGATTTCGCGTGTCAACTGATACCGATGACGTTTCGCCACATTATTACGCAGAATCGGAAGCGAGAACACAATCTCGGCAGGGATTACCAAGGTGGCCACCGAACGAACAGCGTGCTCTTCTGACTGCTCATTGCAACAACAACCAGCGGTGATGATGATGATGATGGTAGACTTTTAGGGCGCAAGGTCCAAAGAGTGTCAGCGGTGTACAGCATTCACTGATGTAAACGCAGTACCATCTTTTTTTTAACGGCTATTACGATCAATTTGCGTTAAAATAAACAATTCATGCATCTCCAGGAAGTGAATCATGACAAGTGGTCGAAGCTCTGGGTATCGTATCGGTGGGTGAACCATACGTTACCGTAGCGTTGCTTCATTTCATGTAAATTGAGTGACAAAGTGTATATAAACATGCAAGTTTATTTCGCCTTCCAATCGTGTTATACAAATCAATTAGGATTTGGAAGATACGCCCCGAAAGTGAATCTGAGAACTCGTCACCTTATCGGTGGCATGATACCACTTGAGTATAGGTAATTTATTGGGACATGTAGTGCTCTCCGCGTGTGCCTTGTTTTACAGATTTCTCTGAGGAGCCTCAACATCTACGTATATTTTAGCAGATATCAAGTCATCAATACTCTTCTCGATAGGCCATTTTTGCCGGGAACAGCGATCTCTTACCTTATATTTAGCTTATCTTCACGTTGAAGTCTATTGTAGAACTTTTTTTCTGTGTGCCTGGAACATGTTTCGACTAAAGCAATGGTTAGTATACCGTGACCACAATAGAATACAAGGCTAGGTCCTAAAGAACTTCACCCCGAAAACTATGCACTAACAAGACATGTACCATAGACTCTGAAAACGAAAACACTTGGTCCAACATCTTTCAGTCCGTGGGTTCTGTACATTTTGCCGCAGAATAAGGGCAGGGCCTACTGCACCCCTTCAGTGCAAAAAAGGAAAAAAAAACGGAAGATCCCGCGTACCTTGTGAAACGACGTCATGCGAAGCATGCGGAGCGAAGGTGACCATGCTACATAGCTTTATTGAGCGACAGTCATCAAGTGACGCTAATTATATGCTTAAATGTGGCATGCACAGGCATACGTTAAAGAATTGCAGATGTTTAGATAACCAGTTTCCACTTGCACAACGATGCCAACAGGAACATGAGTATTAGCGACACCAGAAGTGATGAGGTGATATGAAGCGCTTGTGCTCGCGAGGGTGGTAGCCCTAGGCAATGCTATTTAAATCAACTCTAGCGCACGGCGTCCAACTACAATTGACATTAACCCGACGTGATTGCTGTATCAAAAGAGTACATATGTACGCTTTATAAAATGAGATAGGCAGCACTGCAACCACAACTGCCGTTTTAAGAACATCATGGTCTGTTTGAAAAGCAGTTCCGAGACCTGGAATGGCTGTGTGGTAGAATGCTTGACCGCCAAGCAGAGTGCTTGGTTTTGATTCCAGCTGAGACCCTGACTACAATTCTTTATATACGTCGGGTCAACGCTTCCGATGTTAGGTTTTGCATCACGCTCACGCGTTAAAATTGCCCATGTTTGTTCTCGTCGTCCCTAGATATATTCTAATGGCGTATTCGGTTGGGCGTTTTCAAGTGTTCTGAAGCGCTATGAGAAGTGGCTGTGCCTACGGGTGGTGGAACTCGAGCGCTCGGACTACCTTCAGTTGGTTCATTCAGAACGTCAGCCTCTGACTCGGAGCACTCCCGACTGCTCTGACTTCGAAGTGAGAGCATGGCGCCATCTGACCGGGAGGACAAATCACATGACACAAGCAAGCCATCCACGCGGCTGCTGGCAGGTGAACGAGGTGAGAAGCGCGAGCGTGCATTTCGGAAGGGGGTATCGTCGGGCGCGTAATACTTCGTACACGTGCCTTGTTAATCGCGTTTTGCGCATTTGTGGGCCGAATTCACATCTACGAAGCCATAAATGCACGGTGTTGATAACGAGGCGGCTAGCGAAGGCTGAGAAAACGTCAATGCTGTCGTTACAGCAGCTCGCAGAAGCCTCGTAATATGCCTTGAAGATAGCAGCTCGGACGAGGATGATCGCCACATTCATGCGCTGTGCTCAGGAGGTTTTCGCTACATCCACACATTTCAGAGAGAGAAAGAATAGCAAGGTCAGACTAGTCAGAAATGTCCACATGAACTGATCGGCATCATTCGTTGACGCGGCGCAGCAATGTTTACCCGGCAGCTTCCCGCACTCGCTGCGCGGTGGCGCTACAGGCGCTTCCCTTGGCTGCTCTGAGCGCTCTGAAATCACCGATGTATTCGGTTGGTATACGCTGCCTCTCGCGCTCAGATTGCGAGCTGCCTCTGCATCTGGCGACTCTGAGCCAGAAGACCAGAGCAGCCAACCGAACACCCCATAAGTGTCAATCACCTGTGGCACATACCCGCCTACCAGCAGCACATCATATGGCACATACCATCAGTGGCCCGTTGGTATGTGCCACTGTCTGGCGGGAAGTGTTTCACGACGTACGCGACGGGGTTGCCACATTATTCATGTGTGGAACAGCGCGTCAAATTCATCAAACCATCTTACCCTCCCATACTACATTTGGTTCACACCGAGCGAAGGGCGTGATCACGAGAGCACCCAGACGTAAGCGGCTAGACAGACAGACAGACAGACAGACAGACAGACAGACAGACAGACAGACAGACAGACAGACGGACGGACGGACGGACGGATAGACGGACGGACGAACGGACGGACGGACGGACGGACGGATAGATAGATAGATAGATAGATAGATAGATAGATAGATAGATAGATAGATAGATAGATAGAGAGATAGATAGATAGATAGATAGATAGATAGATAGATAGATAGATAGATAGATAGATAGATAGATAGATAGATAGATAGATAGATAGATAGATAGATAGATAGATAGATAGATAGATAGATAGATAGATAGATAGATAGATAGATAGATAGATAGATAGATAGATAGATAGATAGATAGATAGATAGATAGATAGATAGATAGATAGATAGATAGATAGATAGATAGATAGATAGATAGATAGATAGATAGATAGTGAGCGAAGTTCGCTAATGCTCCGCATATAAAAGTGCCAATTCTTTACACAGCAATATTATAGACGGTATGCGGACACTTCGAGCCTTGTCGATTGCTATAGAACAGTCCAGTCAACTCTCTTTAAGTTGTGTCGCAATTGTTAGATAAATCTTTTAAACTAGAACTGTGTATTGCAATTGCACCTCTTTACATGTGCGGCCAAGTGGCTGACGTAGCCGTTCTTCAATAAGTACGATAGTTTCTTACACACTCATTAAGACTGGGTCGAACTGGAATGGAAATGGCCTACCCACATCATGTGGTAAAAATGGCTACGACTCTTCAGCACCAGCACTTCGGTGAGTATAGCGGAGGGTCCCACTAGTGTAACATAGTTGGTGTTGGATGTCTTAGTTTGCTTTATTCTAAATGTTTCTTCCATCCTACTTAAACACTTATGCGACATTAAATATGCATCTATGACCTGCCTATGTGTCGCGGGATACGTCACTGAAACAAGCAAGTCACAGCACCCTGCCCACTCTTAGGGGGGAGGCGCCTCGGCCATTCCCATGAGAGACGTGCTTCACCATGGTTGTTCCAGATGACCAAGTAAAGAGATGGCTGAGGCCTAATAAGTAAAGACAACCCTAGATGAGCAAGAACAAATTATAGGGGCTGAGAATGGCGTTCCCCGAGTCTGTGAACACAAAATTATAGGAGTCGAAAGCTACATAGCTAAGGGGATGACTGTCGCTTTTGACATTTTCACCTGGGCTAATGCAATGACAGAATGTTCGACTCGAAGGACATGCAAGGCTTTCGCCTTAGCAAACTTTGATTGGGAGGTCATTCACTGATTCGTTGGAAAGGTGCTGCAGGGTCCTATCAGAGAATGGGCCTGTCCAGCTTTATATGTCTCACACGTGTTGATGTATAGCCCTGGTAATATTATAACGGCCTCTAAATACACAAAAGTGAAATACACTTTAACACGGCTTTAATCTGGCAGCCATTGCCACCAGCCTCACTGTTCTCTTAACACTTCGTATTCCTCGTTCTCTGTCCTGCGGCTGTCCTCTGCTAGTATCCACTACCAATAAATTTACCCCATAACAATATTTTCAGTAGATGTCCAGTGTTTGACCTTGCCTCAGAAATAACAGTTGAAGGGCTTGAACTGTACGCTTAACAAGACTTTGCCATAATGTGCTTTGTTTCAACTTTCAAAACTGCGGAGTTACGGTGGTCCCAGTTGTCGCAGTGATTATGAGAACTGAGACTCCTCGGGAAATCCAGTCAAGGATCAAGTTGGGTTTTGGAATATTTTGTATGATGAAATCTAGATTTCTCGTTTTAACTTGTCAATATGATTGATTGGGCGTGTTGGTGATACATGACTGTTTTGAAATGAGAGCGCACTACTTAGACGCGGACAGAAAGACAGGGACAAGCGCTCGCTACAAACTGCAAATTTATTCGGAAAACTATCAAATATACACTGACAGATGAAACAGTGTCATGGCACATACGATAAGACCAAATCACGGATCAAAATAACAAAACCGATAAAAGATCTATGTACGTCAGCCCCACGTTACCAACGCCTACTGTGCCTTAGAGAGAGAGAGAAATAAATAAAAGGAAGAGACAGGGAGGTTAACCTAGACGAACTGGTTTGCTACCCTGTACGGGGGTTGGGAAAAGGGGCGGAAGGAGGATAGATATAGAGAGATATAAAATAAATTAGAAAAAAAAACACATGCGCACACATTCAGGGAGTTCCGATCACAGTCGTTTGGAGAAGCCGGTTGAACGCAAAAAGCGGAGGAGCGCCTTCACAGCCTTCTTCGGCGACATAAAGTCCTGTCGGCAGCGCAGGATTCTTTCTTCCGAAAGAGGCTGGTTGTCCAGTTCATCTAGTGCATTGCAGAGTGACTGTCTCTGCGAGCAGTATTGTGGGCATTCACACAGAATGTGCCAAGTTGTTTCATCACTGCCACAATGGTCGCATGCAGCAGTGTCAGCCCTTCCTATGCGGAACGCGTACGCATTGGTAAATGCGACGCCCAACCATAATCTGCACAGCATAGTAGCGTCTCGTCGGCGTAATTCCGGAGGAATTCGAAGACTGAGAGTTGGGTCTAAAGTACCTAACCGTGCATGGATGGAATGTGACTCATTCCATTGTGACGTGGTGCGCTTGCGGGCAAGCATGCGGAGTTTCCGTGCAGCGTCAGTTCTGGAAAGCGGAATTGATATTTCATCGCTTTCAGTATGGGCAGAACAGGCAGCTCGATCGGCCCGTTCATTGCCAAACTGTGCCTTAGAGTGATTACCTAACTCCTATGGAATCTGCTACTGTCCAAAAAATGCTAGCTCCTTATCGGACAGAGCTATTGATGGTTTGCTGACGCAAGTCAAGCGTTCACGCGCTATGTATGCTGCTTACACTATAAGCCCTGTGCGCTCATCTTTGTCTTTGTTAAGTACGACTGTGCTATAAAACTGTACTCGACAGCCACATCTAGTGACATGCTGAGCCAGAAAACCATCGTTGCCGCTGGAACATTGCACGCATGCTCACGCAATTTGTCGTTGAGGCACCTTCCAGTCTGTCCAATATAACAGGCACCACACGAAAGTATGATCATGTAAACAACGTCGATAATGGAATCGACGAAACGGTTTATGTGCTTTGTTTTGCACAGCTGTTTCTTGTGTCTATCGGCACATGTCAGCCTAGCCAGCTGAAAAAGCTTGTGTGGCGCAGAGGAAACTACACTCACTCCCATGCGTTGCCCCACCTTTTTCACGCGGTGGATAACCTAATGCATGTAAGAGACAACAGCGATTTTTTTCTCTTTCTTTTTCATGCTTGCTCTTGTCACGTCTTGCTGCACCATTTTTTTTCGCCATCTTTAGCTCTCCGTTTTCAGTGGATACTTTCGGCCACGGGAACCAAGACCACCTCAGGATACCAGCTGACTTGAGCCTAGCAACCCGATTGTGGAAGCTGGCTTCCATTGAATGAGCACAAGAACGGTCAATTGCATTATTGGAACACACACTCACTATGCCTCTTTTGACAAGTTTGCTATGAGCCGACGTGTACGGCAGCAGCCGTTTTCCCGCGCGTGGCTCATACGCCAAGCAGGTGTGTTCTGCCCTAAGCGTATGCCTAAATTCAAGAAACCTGATGGACAAGTTTACCGCCATTTCATGAGTCAATATAAGTGAATCAAGGCATTTCATAAAGAGCGACAGCACATTGGTGGCCTGAGACACAAAACTTTGAGGATCACACTTCACGATGACTAAAAGATCATCAACAACTTTAAACAATTTCTTCACTGCAGTGCTCACTAATTCTTGATTAGCCACCCTGTCCAACTTCGCCAACAACAAATCGCTCAAAAGTGGGGCTAAACATAACCCAATCGACACGTCCTTTTTCTGAAGATACACGTTGTCATTCCACTCTACATATCTGGAGCTGAAATACATGTCCAATCAGTCTAGAAAACCACGTGCACTTAATCCTGTGCTGTTCTGAAATGACACTCCACCAAATTGGTCAATGCATTCTTCAGTATAAGAGAGCAACGCATCATGAGGTAAACAATAGTAAAGATCGTTTACATCTATTGAAAATGCCATGAGACCTGTTTGACAGTCTTGTCGGAAAAAATCGGTAACTTCATCCGGTTCGTTAGTTGAAAAATGGGTCATTAATAATGAAAAGTTTGAGCTTATCTTGCAAAAGCACACCTAATTTTTTTTTTTTGCCAGGAAGCACACTCAGACGCTATAAGTCTAAAAGGTACATCAAGCTTAGGTGTCTTAGCTGAAAAAAATTTATCCAGTGAAATTTTATCACACTTATCACCATTTTTCACAAAACCTAGCAAGTTGAGTTTTCGGCATAGGTTCTTTGCTCTTGCTTTCACTTTTCGCATATTGATGCCGGTGAAACTATCAAACACAGAACTAACGGCGGACTTCGCTTTTTCGAAAAACTTGCTTTTTCTAAGCACTGCAATACCTCCCTCTTTATGTGATGGCGCCGCACGCAGATCGTTGTAGATTAGAAAGTTTATGGTCCGGCTAAAATGCAGGTGACTACTGGCAGGCTTACCGCGTTGAAGTAAGTCCTTCCGAGATGCACCGGCCAGAGTCTTCTTTGGGAACACGACTAGATATACTTCTAACAATGGCTAACAGGTCAGGGAGTCTCGCTTCTTCACGAAGGCGAATTCTGGGCCTAGGCTTAACGTCCTTTTCATGAAGTTGGGAAGCGCGACGTCACCAAATGCACAGTTCCTTCTGTCCGTTGTTTTCCTTTGACTTCAGAACGCAGCCTCCGGATCTCATGAACCCATAGGCACTTGTCCCTGTATTTCTGTCCACGTCGAAGTAGTGCGCTCTCATTTGAAAACAATTCTCGTTTTAACTGCGCCTTCAATCCTTTGTAAACGAGGTGAAGTTATGCATGTGTGTTAGATCATATCTCTATTCGTGCGCTCATGTCACCCCTCCATATACCACATGTTACAACCCGCTACCACCAAGCTACAACGAAGCCAGGCCAACACATTCAGCAACAGCAATATTAAGCCCACAAGAAGGACCCTCATGCTCTGACATTCTTTGTTTGTTTCGCGAACAAGTAACCTTTCCTCTCAGGTATCAAATACTGTGCCTATATTTCAGTTTTCAAGAAACGAGATCGTTCGACGAGCAATTGAGTACTCGCGATCGAGGCACCAGCGAGCACGTCCATTGAGACATTAGATAACTAATTAATGCGAAGTGTTAATGCCAATATGCAAAGTTTCCTGCTGACAACGGCATGTTATAACGTCGACATCAGCTCGAGTCACCACAGAGAGAGAGAGGGGGGGCGGGGGCGAGGAAGGGTTCGGAATCACGCAAGGTGCGAGGACGAAGCGCACTCATCCGAAAAAACGACCACGTAAGCGTTGCCGCGATGAAACGAGCTCGCCTAATTTCAAGTGACACGGATACTCTCGCCGTCAGGCTGGTGGAAGCGCCGGCGAGGGAAGTGATTAAAGCGCGGAAACGGAAAGACGTCACCACCGAGGGAGAAGCCAGCTACTTCCGCTGGGCTGCGCAGCAATTTTCGAGTGGCACGGCTTCGTCTTCTGGCTGCGGAAGGAAGTAAGCGAACGTTGTATGTTGGCAGAACAGGGGCTGCTCTGTTAATATTATACCAACCTCGGCAAGAGACAACTCTGAACTCTGCACAAGATTGGTGCCCCATTTTTTTTTCTTTTTCACACTTGGAAAGTCTGCCGCGGATGGCGAATAGCCATCAGGTCGGTTTGCTCATTTCCCGCCCGAAATTGGACAGACTTGTGATAGTGGCCACGCTACAATGAGCGCTGCAGAACACGATGTTCAGACAACACTAGCGCTGCGCACAGAGGTCGGTCTGACAGTGATCTCGCTTTGTGCTCTCACCGTTCACTGCATATTCTGACACTGCCTTGGTGCACGCAGATATGAAAGAAAGGCGCTTGCGTTATTGTATGACTGCATCATTTCACAAACAGTTATTTTTACTTCAGGATCTCACTAGAAGCATAGAAAACCGGTAGAGTACCTACCGCCCTAAAGAGCTCATTTTTATGTGTTTTTGAGACAATAATAATAGGAGTTAACAGACAATAATGCCAACAAAAGTATAGGGGAAGCTATCAGACCGAATTGTAATGTAAATGCGAAGAAAGAAAAGTGGGTGAAACGATAACTTGCCGTGTGCAGGAACCGAACCTGCGACCTTCGAATAACGCGTTCGGTGCTCTACGACTGAGCTACCACGGCAACTATCACACCAGCCACTTTATTGGATATATATGTGTATTTATACGTGGGTGTGTCAGTCAGCGCCACCAGTAGCCATGGCGGCGAGTGTAACACACCTTTTATGAGCCTGTTTGGCGTCGGGCACGTAGCACGTGAACTTATTAAACCAGCTGGCAGCTGACTAATAGCCTTTTGTATATACAACGTAAAGGCACCAAGTTCGCCAGTACGAGACCCTCGTTTATGAATAAGGGAAAGAAGTGTATACTTAAGGGCTTGTTTTTCCTTCCTTCTGCCTTTTACGACGATCACCTTTAAGATGGCCGCGGTCTGCACACACACACACACACACACACACACACACACATATATATATATATATATATATATATATATATATATATATATATATATATATATATATATATATATATATATATATATATATAATCACGGTGTGTGCATATCCTTGCAGAAAAGGGAGGGAAGACATTAAATTGTGGCCTGTTCTATCGGGGTGATCGTGACCTGCAGAAAGCGCATACCCGGACACTGGTGAAAGCAGCTGCTAATGAATGCCGGGTCGCGCGCGACGCTGCCGCCGATCGCGCGCATCAGATGCAGCTTCGCAAGAGGCGCATCTCATTACGCTCGTCCGTGGCGGTGCGCTCGTCAACACCCCGATGGAAGACGTCCTCCATCGTATCCCAGGTTTGCAAGAGGGCGCCCGTCTCAAGAGCTATCTGCAGCGCACGTTGAGCCCCTGTGAGTGCGCATTCTAGACGAGGTTGTCATTCTTTTTTTCTTCGCTATTCCCGACGGGCATCCTAACAAGGCCCTAATTTTACCTAATCAGAGTAATTTTACCTAATCGAGGAGCCAACTGCGAACACGGAGGTTTTAAGCTTTTTGGTGAGTTGGTAGTTTTTCATTCTTCCGCAATAGGCGAACGAAAATACATCCATCTAATCATCTTTGCCTTGAACTTGAAACTTGAAAACTTGAAAAAAAAACTTGAAACCAAGTGCGATAAATATATTTGTATCTGCGGACATTGCTCGCGCAACGAATCGAGATTGATATATATCTAACATAGAAGAATGACTGATAAGCTAGTATGCCTATGATTCGATTTCTCAATTACCTGTTGTAGTAACGCTATCTCAAGCAAATTGTAAAAATTCTTTTTATATATCTTTCCTAAAGAAATGGCATTCGCAGGTAAGTCCAGAAAATTGCTAATAAAAGAGGAAAGAAACGGCAGATATACAGTGAACAAGACTACAACGCAAGAAATAAACTTAAAAAGGGAGGGTCCCTAGCAGCGCACTGCAACGGTTGTGGGTGCTCCTCTGGTCTCTACAGGGCCGGTCTCGCAATCAACTGACACGTGAAATCGAAAAAGCTGAAGCTATAGCAGAAATGAGAAACGTGTGTGAGTTCACTATCAATTGCACTGACGAATAAAGGAAAGGCGTTTCTTGGAATGACACCACGTGCAAGATGAGTAGTGCTTTTACGCATGTATAAGATGGATGTCGATGGCATGAAATAAAACAGTTCGAAGTTTAGCGCCTACCTTTCTAGACGTCTCTGTCGTGCTTCCCTTTTCATTTCCATATGCGCCACACTAAGAAGAGCTAAGTTCATACAGTAGGAATCGATGATATGTGAAGTACGAATGTGTAAGGTTGATATGTCACTTTAAAATCAGCACAACGTCATACCAGGCGGACGTAAAATATGCCATACATTACTCCAATGTCATGATTATTATGTGTGGACGTGTCATTTACCTTCGTCGTGTCTCCACGTCATGTGATGCCAAATTTGGCGTATGCGGATCTAATGAAATGGGCGCGAGCATGTAGTCATAATTGTACATGACACATATGTCATGATTATCATGTTTGGATGTGTCATTAATCTTCGTCGTCCATTCACGTCACCAAATAACACCAACTGTGGTATGTGTGAACCAAGCGAAACGGCCGCGAGCGCATATGAGCGTTGTATGTAGTCATATTCTTACAGGACACGCATTTCATGATTACCATGTTTGCACCAGTCCTATACCTTCGTCATCCATTGTTACGTTTGGCCCGGCAATTCGTCTGGGCAGACGTCATTGTGCGTAAGCCGGCCTGCTAGGCATGCTTCCAAACCCATCGGCGCCCAGTATGCAAGACGCTGTCCTGTAGATGTTCCAGGAACCAGTCGGGTCTCAACGAAAGCTTCGCGAGACAAGCCTTTGGTTGAACGGGCTCGAACAGCGTGTGACGGCGCCACTGTGGCTGGTGTCATTAAGTCAACCTCTCGACTCGGCTATTGTCATCTACGCGAGGCCATCGCAACGCGCCGACAGCCCGGAAGCGCGGGAACGCGTCGAAGAAGTCGTTCTCAGGGATCGAGCGTTTGGACTTCCATGTTCGAGAGAGTTCTGGAAGCCTGTATCGGAAAGCAGCCATAGACCACTGCTGACGTTCGAGTCAGCGGCCATCTCCCCGCAGGAGCTCAACCTTCCCTCTCCGGACTCTACCTCCTCGTCCTGGGGTGCCTTCAAGGCGGGGGCCGGGTGCGTCATTGTGTGGTGCGCTCGTGCTACCATTAGACCGTTTTGCCTGGCCGAGTGGTGCAATATCTCACCCTTTCTGGTGGGCGGACCATCAAGACTTCGTCACCTGATTTGTGGCGAGAGTGCTCACCGCCTTTTTCGAACCTCTGTGTAGGGAGATGGCGGGTTATAAAAGCCAAAGTATTTTTGTAAATTAGCGCGGAATCATGAGCTGAATCATGCACTGAATCTTTGTTGTACATAATGCGGGATTTTTTGGATCCCTGTACAGTTCCATCTTCCTACTATAACACTGTTACCATAGTTAAGGGGGGGGTTTTCTCCGACAAGCATAATTCACCAAAACGACAGAGCATCCCCCTCTTCATTATTTTAGTACGTTATTCATTTGACTAATCTAATTCATCACGGCGGCCATCTCCACTTCCGCTTACGTCTCATCGTCCTTCGGTAGCACTGGGGGAGAAGGTACGAAGCATATTGCGCTCCGTTGTAGCCTTCAAGAAGACGAGTCCGCTTGACGAAGTTCGAGCCCACATGTACCCAAGGATTTTTTCATCGCAAGACTTGCCATTGTTTCAGTTTTATTTATTACCTAATTGATTTACGCTAATGTGCTTATCGTTGCTGTTTCTGCTAAATGTCATTTCCCTGGACACGCGTAAACTTCGAGGGCACCAATCAACTATTTTAATAACTTTTTAATCAATTGGTAACAACGCTATGAAATAACTACCTGATGCCCCTGGGCTTAGATTTAGGTGCACGTCAAAGAATTCCAGGTGGTCGAAATTTTCAGAGTCCGTCTATGCGGGCAACTCTCATGATTATAAGATAGTTTTCGGGCATTAGACCCAATTAATTATTATCATAACTATGAAGTAACTGACGATCAGAAACTGGTTTGCGGCTTCTGGCGCATCATCAACGAGGCCACGAATATCTATCTCGGTGAAGTCTAAACCGTGAAAGTATTTTGCAGAAGTGCTTATCAAAAAGCCAGACAGTTACCGGGCGAATCATCTCAATTCGGTACAGCAGAAATTGGACGAAAGCTCGGCTTTAACGCCATGCATTACGCCAGAAGGTTCCTTTTGGCAAAGTGACCATCGGCTTCTATTGCCCGAGGCCAGGGTCAAGCGCAGTAGATTTAATTCGACAAACCATTGCGACTGGACTTGCCATCTACTACGCCAGTTGCGCTGCACCTGTGTACACTCGCGCCGTCGACTGCATGAGGCGCGCTTATCAAGGCGCTTATTTTAGAAAGCGCCTCGCTTGTTCAACCTCGCTTCGAAGGGAACCAGGTGTTCTCCTCCTCGCAGTCGCCGCTGTGTCCTTTTATAGACGAAGGGAAGGTCCGATTTATAAATACTTTCTCGCGACGGCGCTGCAGTCTGGCCTCTCTCGTTCATCTCAAGAGCACGCCTCGACCCGTGGCTAGATGAATATCACGCCAATGAGGTAAGCTGCTTCGTCTCCGTTCAGTCTTTGTTTGACCGTCTTTCGAAAGAATATACTTGAGCAGGCAGAATAAAACCAGTTAGTTGGCATTCAGCGTTCCTCATTTTTCCCGCGTGCTTTCATCGCGGTTGTCTTCGCTCGATCCTTCAAACGAGCGCACGTTCAAACTCTCTCTCTCTCTCTCTCAAGTCACGGTTAAAAGTCCCACCACAAAGAAGTTCCAACACAATTGATCAGTGAGTTTCGGAGGAGATTGCAAAAAGCCTCCGTTTTTGCGCCTTAATACCAGATCCACTACGGCGAGACTATCGATTGCACGACCAGGACCAGCAAGTTGCCGTGCCTAATCGACGTTTTCGACCTAAGTAACAAGCAGACACTCGAAGGGATTCGTTAAAACCACATGCTTTGCATTTGGGCAACTGTTCGAAGAAAGATGGAAAGAAAGAGAAAAAAGGAACAATGGAAGGAAGAAACAGAGAGAATGAAAGACCGGCAGAAAGAAAGACAAGAAGGAGGAGGCAAAGAAAGAATCGAAGAAAGAAAAATAAAGGAAGAAAGAAAAGACAAAAGAAAGAAAGGAAGGAAGAAAGAAAAAAGAAATAAATGAAGAAAAAAAGAACAAAGAACGAACGAAAGAGAGAAAAAGCAGGGCGTCAGGCATGCTCTTGCCAAGCTTCGTTTTCCTCCTTTCCCCAACTGGGGAAAATTTCCCGAGTTTTTATTAGTCAACCTTCAAACTTTATATCCACGTGTTAGAACGGGTAAAATACAGTGTTGTCTGCTCAACGCTCTAAGGACAGCCCAATAAATTCTTTGTCAAGATGTGGGAATCAATGCATGTCACACGTACAACAAGCAATCCTTATTTTTCGGTGAATTTCCTTAGCAAGGGGAGAACTTTGAACTTTGAATTCCCCTGATGTGTGAAACAAAAAAGTCACTGCTTTGCCGCAAAGGCAAAGCCAAAGGCACATCAACCCCCGCGTTTCTCACGCACAAATGACGCACGAATCGTACTCACAGCTGCAGATGAACGCGAATAAGTGTCTCAGTTGTGACGTCGCCGTCTGGAAAGCATGCTTTTTTCGCAAATGGAGATTGTACAACGAGTGCGTTGCAGTGAAAGGCGAAGTCCAGCCAAGACGTACGATTCTGCCCACCGCGAGATAAGGGTGCGCAAGTGAGCGTCCGCCCCCCTCCTCTCCACGTGAAAAAGTACGCGTGGGAGATGAGAGCGCGCGCCACCATGACGCACGCCCATTGCGCCATCTTTCTGGTAATGCTGAAAACACAATAGTTCCCCAGAGGTGCCCGTCAACAACGGTAAGTGGTAGATATAGTTTGCCGTTTGAACGTTGAACGCTGTGATTCTCCTGGAACTGCGAAAAATGCAAAACGACGTGTCCCATTCGATACCGCACATGGAATCACTGCTGTACATGAAACAATTGTAGAAGTTTTATTCTGTTGAAATTTGTTGAAGCACTGCAATAATGAAAAAAAAGCTCCTACGTGGCTCAGTGGTTAACGTCTCGCATTGGCGATTCAGGGGTCCAGCGTTCGATTCCGCGCGCCGAAGTCTTTTTCGCAGTTATTTTTCTTTCTTGTGTTTTTACATATGTAGATATGTATACATATACGGAGAGTGACGGTGACGCCGATGCTCACGCCTGCGGCAAAACCCACCGGAGAGTGTGCATATCTATGCTATCGCAATAAAAGTTACACGGCGTCACAATTTACGACACACCCAGTTTTTAGAAGTTGCTAAAGTTGGACGTAATTTGAGAAATTAAACATCGTGGACACGTCTTCCGAAATATATACGACTTGGAGTGCGATGCAAACTGCTTACATTTGTCACTCTGAAAAAAAAAATCGGCAGATCCCATGTACATGGGAAACGACATCATGCGAAGCATGCGGAGGGAAGAGAACCATGTTGCAAATTTTTATGGAGCTGCACGTCATGGAAAAACGCTTAATATATGTACAAATGTTGCACGCACAGACATAAGTTGAAGAGTTGAAGTTGTTTATATAACCAGTTATTTACACTATGCGCAACGATGTCAACTGGAACATGCGTATCAGGCAACACCAGAAGCTGATATGAAGCTTTGATGCTTGCGAGGATGCTGGCACTGGACACTGTTACATAAATCAACTTCAGCGCATGGCAACTAACCACTATTGACGTTAACTCAACGTGACGGCTGTTTCAAAGGAGTAAATGTTTTAAAATTGGGTAGGCAACACTGCGATCGCTACTCACGTTTCACAAAGATTAGCGTCTATTTGAAAAGTAGTTCCGAAACCATTTCTCGCCGATGGTTAACTGCATAGTCATAGGTGATGTTTGCAGCCCACCACTGCAATGATGGTGCTGGATATGTTGCCTATTAACGAAATAGCTCTTCAAATCGAAGTGTACACGTCTCTTTCATTTCACGCGCTAAAAGCTCCGTCGCTCTCGTACCATGCAGGGCGCCCAAAACGATATTGTTCGTACTCTTCCCTCTAATACACACCGCTGTCTCCTGCTCACATATGTCACTCCGTAGCCTGCTGGGTGCCTTATGCGCACCTAAATGGTCACCCACGGCACTCTGAGTTGACTCGAACCTAGGCCTAGCGAACAGCCACAGCCAGTGGCTGTATACCTGCCTCCAACCGCTAGATGTCAGTGACGCCAACGAGAGACAGGGGGGGGGGGGGGACACAATGAGGCCCCATTTACAACGGAATGAAACGGATGCAACGCAAGAACCTCGGCATAGCTGGGGGAAGACATCTCCTGCCTGCCCGAAGCAAACATGCCGCACGATACGCACAAAATAAACAGGCAGCCATTCCTTCTATACACCCAACATGAAATGCTGGCATTGTTCTTTTTCAACATTACCCGTGTTTGGCTGTTTATTACTGCAGGTTACAGCTGAGTAAAAAAGCTTCAAGCCCCTTCGCAGGAATAACATTTCAAATACTCGGTGCGAGAGAGCGTACAACGAAACACATCCTTTACAAGGCTCGCAAAATGCTGCAGTGCGCTCACCGTTGATGAGTGATGCTCGCTCTAGCAGGTGATACGCGCTTTTATTCGCACTGGTCACAACGAGGCGCCAGCACATCGCTTCCTGCAGCCGCTGACGAGCTTTAAATGCGCCGATGTCGTGATCTAAGCGATTGTCGAAGCCAAGCCTTCTTGCTATCGTGTGATGACAACACTCCCAGCGTCTGTCCCGATCGGGGAAAGAGGGCACACCAACAAAGACTTCTCTGTGAACCAACGCCGCAATACTGACACGACTTTGCCTTTCGAGCAGGAAGAAGTGTCACAATTTTCTGCTTGTAAATTACGCCCGTAATACTTGAAAGTTCCCCTAATTCTATTTTTGCAGCAATATTCATATTCGCCTTATAGTTGTGCTACAAGGGTTTCAGTATGCAACGAGCAACCAATAGCTTCTATATAAGTTTGTACGCGAATGATAGACGCGACAAAGCAATGCGCACTAGAATACACGGGGCGCTCACATTTTCGAAGTTTGCGAATTCTGTGCCCACGTCTACATTTGTTCACTCACGCTACAAAAGAACTCTTTCCAGATGCTATCAAGCAGCCCACACCGCATTTTTCGCTTGCAGTATACTAAGAAAGCGCTGAGTGCTTGTAGAACACATAGAGGAAAAATTTTTGTTTCCTTAGTTTGTTATGCTCTTCCAGAAAAAGCTAGCGGGTAATGTAAAATGCAGCAACTTGTTGTGACATTAGGAAAATTATCCAGATAAAACACACATCCTTAAATCAGAGAGGGAAAGCGCTGGTGCGGCGACCAATTGTATGCTATATGCATGAGAAATTTATGTTGATGGCGATGCCATATTTATTCCATGCAATTTATTATTTCTTGGTGCATCACGTAAATCACGCACCCCATTGTTACAATGCATCTATGCTGATGTAGATGAACAATATAACAATAACAATATTCTGTGTCGAAGTCACGACACGAGGCGCCCCGTAGTGGAGGGATCATTCTTGTAGGCGGGCCTCTTGCACTGTGTCACCATAGCGATGTGACCAGTATCTAACCCTCGTTTTCTTTCCTTTTAGTATATTCTGAGATATCGGCGAACCTTTATTTGCTGTATGGCCCACTATGATGTCTCCCAATATCTTAGGGTTGCCCCAATCATTTTTCGCTCAACTGCACCCCGCTGGGTGGCATTCAGCTCATATCCGAGCCTCTGTTATTATTATTATTATTATTATTATTATTATTATTATTATTATTATTATTATTATTATTATTATTATTATTATTATTATTATTATTATTATTATTATTATTATTATTATTATTCAGGTTTCTACTCGGTATGTTATAACCCGCAAAGTACAATGGTTGTACCATTCCAGCTGTTTTAGCGAGAATGGTAGGTTGGCAGCCAAGAGTTGTGGGGGCCTGTCGTTTGCGCACAATCCAATATTTATTTTTATGGCGGATCTCATTCACATGAGTGCCCCGCCGCGGTGGTCTAGTGGCTAAGGTACTCGGCTACTGACCCGCAGGTCGCGGGATCGAATCCGGGCTGCGGCGGCTGCATTTCCGATGGAGGCGGAAATGCTGTAGGCCCGTGTGCTCAGATTTGGGTGCACGTTGAACAACCCCAGGTGAGCGAAATTCCCGGAGCCCTCCACTACGGCGTCTCTCATAATCATATGGTGGTTTTGGGACGTTAAACCCCACATATCTATCAATCAATCATTCACATGAGCAGGCTTCACTGTTGGCATATGATCTAGATAGGAATGTTCTTCTACTGATTCAGGGGTGCGGGTTGGGCATTACACAAGGGGAGGTTAGTGAAATAACGTTATATTCCAGGTCCTGTTATTGTGCAAGTTAATATCATGTACAAGGAGGCTTATTGATTTCAACCACTTCCACATGCACACAGAACCAACGAAAGCGGAATGAACTGAAAAAAAGAGAATATGAATAAATAATACACATCCGAAACCGCGTGCGCATGTCTTTACAAAGCATTCATATTGTGGTTTCACAAGCAAAAGCAAGAGGGTGATGATGCAAGAAAAAATAACACGAAAAAGAGATAACACATATGCAATGCAGTTTTTGCATGTTTTTACAACATACCGTGGTGTTTCCCTCCATGGCGAGAAAAGCTACGGTGGACATTAGTGAATGCGATGGGAAATCACGTGACTGCGACTCTCGCCTTCAAGGCCAGCCCTGCAACTCCCAGAAGAATGATTTGCCGGGTAGCGAGTTTCACTCGTACGCTGCTCATCGTCCCAAAGTGCCACCGTGCTCTCTTATCAACTTTCACGTCCCATCCGGTGGACTTGCATGACGAGCCCTTCTTGCATAACAAACTACGTTCACATCTACTACGACTGAGGCAAACTAACAAAGAAAAACATGATTCAATACGAGACACAACTTACTATTTGATGGCCACCAGCATCATGCCGCATGCTCCTTTCTAGAACACGTGTAAAGGACCGTGAGGCTGACCAACACTTCACGGCCCTGTCATGCGAATTTCCCGACGCTTTTTCTGCGTCGCGGGATGTTGCAGACGAAGACTGATTTCGTTTCCGGTAAAGTCTACATTACCAGATGAAGTCCTTCGCGATGCTATATGCGAATAATATTAAAAATTTTACGCTTTCGGCTAGGTAAATACCATCCCCCGAGAAAATGAGAGTGACTCAGCCAATAACAAGGGCGAGCCGACACCAGCTGGAGTGGGAAAGAGTGGGTTTCCCACGCTCGCATTCCGTCTCGCCCTCCATCGGAGCATCGGGACAAAGGTGGACGCTTCTTCCTTCCCTTTTTGCCCCGGTTGCTTGCGCGGTTATTCCACGGAAAGGCAGGCTGTCATTAATCATTTCGAACTGCACTTTTTGCATTAACTGGGAGCACTCGTAGTGATTCCATCGAGCCGATTTCATCGGGCCGATTGAAACAGGTCATGACCACCAATCAACGATACATTCATACGTGTCTAATGTGGGGTTGCTGGCAACCCATGTAAGGTTATTTTCGCCTCGTGGCGCACGCGCGTTCTGAGAGCCAGCTTCCGCGTAGGACAGCCCTGTGTCGGCGTGTTCGCACAAAATAAAAGTATTTTGGATGCGTGACTCGGCGAGAACATCTGCATGGTACCTCACCTTACGGATCATCTATGCTGCCGGAGCGTTTAAACAGAAATTGGAACTGAACAGGACAACCGAAAGTGCACCACGCCTCCACGTGCATAGCAACTTGCATGCATTCGCATTAGCATGTCTGGCGATGTGTCTGTTTCATTTCTTTGGATCAGGAGCGACTAAAAGATATTAGATGTACGGATTTTGTCATGATACAAGAAATTAATGCGAAAGTGACTCCCAGCAACTGCATTTTTCAGCACACTTATGCAGTACTTACCTCAAAGCGAAAAAAGTTATGAGATCACAACAGCCAATCTTAGCGCCATAGCTGGCCGCCCCGGCGTCCATAACGGTTGTCGCGCAGAACGAGTCAAGATTTTCCTGGATCGGAGGCGATTCATGCTGGACCGTCTGCACGGGGCCGTCGAGCATTGCTCCACAGAACCTCGCCGGTATTGAAATAAAGGCGTCGCTAGGAATTATATTATAACACGTGTAATGGCAGAAGAGCAATACAACAACCAGGCACCCCACAATGCGCAGCGAATGTATGCTTCCAAATTACAACCATGCTTCTTAATCGGCCGCATCGACGAAGTGCCCATAAAGCCTTAAAATGTGACGAGGGCTAAGTGGTTGCTTCCTTACTTCCCAAAACTTACAATTTTGTAGACAACTTGCAAGTGTTCTTGTATTAATTGCCCCGAGAGAGTTCTCAACAGAATTTCGCTATGACTGTGCTGCACGTTCCATGTAGGCAAGTCGCTTTTTCTTCTTTTTTGCAATTTGTTTTTTCGTTCCACAAACACTGCCTGCTCTGATAACAACAGTTCCCGTTAAGCATCCAGATTATAAAATGTGCCTCGGTTATCTAGGTTCTTTACGAACAGGAGAAGTCTACACAAAAACAATGTTGGTGTTCTTCTTGGAAAACGTTGTTTTCATAACTTGGTTGTGTCATCACAAGCTTCTTCCTTTCATTCTTTCACACATCCCTTCCCCTTGCCAAGAAGTACAGGGCTGCCAACCAGAGATTTTCTTTGCTTTGCCTGCCTCCGTTTTGTGCATGTGTGTGTATGTGTTTCTGTCTCGCTCGATCTCGACAGTGCGGATGAGTTGGAGAGCATACGGTGAGCACTTTCAAAAGGAAATCTGCCTCTTTGCCTGAAGCGAAACTCGTAAAGCCACTGCGTACTGTCTGTTCTGAAATAAAGGGCTGAAACTTGGACGAAAGCGACAGAAATCCCCGAGAAGGTTAAAAGCTACGCAGCGTACGATGGAACGGAATACGACAGGAGTAACTTTCAAAGGCTCCTGCAATACTATTTCAAGACCATCGAATGGCCTAATTAAAATTCATGCCTCACGAATTGACTGACATAACAATTTAAACTCCGTCAAGTAAGCGCGGAGTTGCAAGAAATTCGCGCACAATTTTAAAGCTTTCACTCTCCTTCCATGGAAGCGACCACGCTGAGAGTTACGCAGAGAGGTCGATGACGAGGGGGCAATGACCTTGAGCACTCTCCTTTCTCTCTCTCATTGTGTATTTGTGTACGAACATTGGATCTTGAATTTACTTGTTATTTTATGTTTTTAGCACACGTGGCCGGTGGCCACGTGTGCTAATCTTTTCACGTTGCAGCGGGAACTGGAAAACAAAGAAATGACATTTGTTTTGCTTTATCGAAATTCGCTTATGTTGTCTACAAGAGGTAACAAATTGCTACTTTCAGCGCAGCCTCAAGTGGACTCCATCGCGGATGTCGTACGCCAGGAGATCCAACAATCACTCGGCGCTCCTCGGTTTCCACCGCTGCAGGTGCACGCCATGAGCTATGCTTCAGCATCCCACCGACAGGCCCCTCCTCCACGCCCACGCCAACACGCTGCATCACCGCAGTTTTACCACGAATCAACATCGCCGCCCCCACCGTTCTTATACCACTCGTCAGCCGACCATCGATACACGCCGAGGAAGACCGACGTATGGCGCACTCCCGACCAACGACCACTATGCTACCAGTGCAGGGAAGCTGGCCACACGTACCACTGCTGCCAGCACCGACAAATGGGGCTCAGAGAAGGTTAAATAGTGAAGCTTCAGAGAGGGTGAAAGAATCGCTGGCACCATCGAATTCTTCAACACCCTCCAACGCTTGCGAACCTGCGTTGCGAAGCTGAGTTGAGGTTCCCAACCCAATTTTGACGTCAACCAGAACCTTCCGAACCACAAGCAAGAACAGCTCAAGGCCCTCCTCCTAGAAACACGGACAGCGTTTTACCGTCGTAAAAAACTCACCAGGCCCCAATCACGGAACATCGCATCATAATAGAGGAAAGCGCGAGACCTCTACGGCAGAGCCCCTGCAGAGTTTCGAAGCAAGAACGCGAGGCCGTAAAAAACAAGTCGACGAAATGCTACGCGACGACATAATCAAGCCATCAAAGAGTCCCTGGGCGTCTCTCGAGGTGTTGGTGAAGAAAGACGGAACCTATACGTTTTAGCGTTTACTATCGTTGCCTAAACAAAGTGAGGATTAGGACATGTATGCCCTCCCACGGACAGATAGCACCCTGGGTTGACTCGATCCAACACACTAAGTACTTTTTGTCAATGGACCTCAAGACTGACTATAGGCTAATCAAAGCCAGCGAGAAAGACCGAGAGAAGACTACGTTTATAACACCAGATGGTATCTTCAAGTTCAAGGTCATGCCATTCGGTCTTTGCTCGGCACCTGCGACTTTTCAACGTGTTTCGAATACAGCGCTAGCAGGATTCAACTGGCAGACTTGTCTCGTTTACTTGGACGACGTCGTCGTGTTTTTCTCGAGCTTCGACGAGCATTTTCGGCGCCTTGAAGTTGTACTTCAAGCCATCAAGGCGTCTGAACTCACCCTGAAGCCAGAAATGTGAGTATTTGCTTACGAGGAGTTCATGTTCCGCGGACACGTGATTAGCAAGTCTGGAGTTCGTCCCAACCCGCGGAAAACAGCCGCCATCACCGACTTCCCGCCACCCACCAACCGGAAGGCCGTGCGCCAATTTGTCGGCCTCTGCGCGTACAACAAGCGGTTCGTCAAAAACATCGCCCACATTGCCGGACCACTCACAGGCCCGATGTGGAGTTCAGGCAGGAAACACCACAGGAGGAAGCATTTCAGGAACTAAAACGACGCCTGCAGACACCTCTATTACTCGTGCATTTCGACGAGTCCACCGAGACGGAAATACCGACGCAACTGGGCGCCGTTCTTGTGCAGAAAATTGACGGACTGGAAAGAGTCATCAGTTATGCTAGCCGGTCACGCTGCAAAGGCAGAGGCTAACTATTCTACAACAGAAGAGGAGTGCCTTGCCATCATATGGGCTACATCAAACTTCCACCCCTACCTTAACGGCAGTCCCTTCAACGTTGTGAGCGACCACCACGCCTTGTCTTGGCTAGCTAATTTGAAAGTCCATTCGGGTCACTCCACACGGTGGAGCCTGAGACTTCAGGAATTCAAGGTTACCGTCGTTTAAAAGTGTGAAAAAAAAACACTGACGCCGACTGGCTGTCTAGTGCCCCCGTCGAACCCACTCCGCCAGACGACCCGAATTATGAGTGCTTCTTGGGAAGCCTAAATGCCGATGACTTCACTGAGCAACACCTTAACTGACTCGGAACTCAGGAGCCTTGTGGAATTCCTCGAAGGTAACAGCATCACTGTTTCGAAGGTATTCAAGAGAGGACTGACGTCGTTCTTCCTGCCAAATTGAGTTCTCCTAAAGAAGAGCTTCTCGCTCCTTCGAGCCAACCCCCTTCTCGATCGTGGTCCTTTCGGCAACTAGACCAGAAGTCCTCCAGGACCTAGACGGCGACCCAACGGCTGGACACCTCTGTGTTTCCCGTGCGCTCGCAAGAATACAGGAAAATTACTACTGGCCACGACTTCCGCCAATGTCACTCGGTACGTCAGGACGTGCCAAGACTGTCAACGATGAAAGAAACCGCCGACAAGACCAGCAGGCTTCTTTCCACCGATCAAACCACCTGACTGACCATTCCAGCAAATTGCTACAGACCTACTGGAACCATTTCCTACGTCGACTTGCGGGAAAAAGGAATCGTTGTCGCCACCGACTACTTCACCCACTAGCCAAAACAAGGGCCCTACCTAGAGGCAGTGACATCGAGGTAGCGGAGTTCTTTGTTGAAGAAATCGTCCTGAGTTATGGATCACCGGAGGTTCCCATCACTGACAGAGGTACGGCCTTCACTACTGCGTTAACTCAGGCGATCTTGGCATACATCCAGACAAGCCACCGCCGGACGACAGCGTACCACCCACAGACCCACGGCCTCACCGAGCAGCTAAACAAGACAATCGCCGACGTGTCGGTCATGTACGTTGATGTCTACCTCAAGACGTGGGACGCCATCCTTCCAAACGTGACTTTCGCATACAACACAACAACAGACAACAGAGATTACAACAGAGATTACGGATCCTGCAAGAAGTCGTCATACCCGACTCCCGTGAACTAATTAGGACGCCCGACCTTCAAAGTTCCGACAGATCCGGCGCGGTTCAAAGCGTAGGTTCGCGCAATGCAAGAGAGGATCGAGAGCTCATGACTGCTGATCACGTCTGGGTGGAGCACATAGGGATAAGGCGCTAATCATAATAATAATGTCATAGAGATAAGGCGCTTTAATGGCCAGCTTAAGAAAATTGACCCAGCGCATGCCTGAATGGGCCGAGTACATCCACTGCCAGTGACGTATTTCCAGATAAATACAAAACGGGAAACCCGCATTTTGGCACAGCGGCCTCTCTGTTTTTCTATAAACATACGCTTCACCTCTGAATAAATGTCATTTAAAATAATCATTTGAAATATAATTAAAGAACAAACATCGATCCCCAGTTCTTACAATTGCATTGTTCTAGTCTTACCTACAACCAGTTGAGCCATACTTCCGATTTAAACGGTTCTGAACAGTCGAGGTGGAATAACACAAGTACGCGCTGCAATATACACAGGCAATAAAGAAAAGTTGGGTATCCTACATCTAAATAACCACAAATTCAAAGACACGATTTCACATAGCTGAATCTTAAGGGGGGGGGGGGGGGGCACTCGCAAGGTGAGTCACGCTTAACTTGTACATAAAGGGAGTTAAAAACCCTCACTTCAACACCCCGCCCCGCCACGCCCCACGATTCACGTCGTGATAAAAAAAAATCAGATGAACTGTTCGCATGTATAGATCCTGTACTTCGTTGGAACAAATGATACCTGGCCAATATCTCGCGCTGGCAGTTTCCCTCTATGTGACGCCTTTTTTTGTTAACTTGTAGAATTTGGGGCGAGCGAAGATGCCCAAGATACACACCCATTTGCGCGTAACGTTCAAACCACCAATAGGTACCGAATCGCCTTGAACCGGCGATTTTCATGGGAGAGCGCGAATCGCGCGTTTCTGCTTCTCGGCGCTAGCAGACTCCGGCGCCAGTGCGTGCCGCATTCCGTGACAATAACGGGACGCCCGAAGGAGCGCAGTTACGCCTCCTCAAGAAGTCTTGCTTCATGCTGTCATAAGCATCAGCAGGACTCGGCCATCCCTGTGAGCGCACCAATTTTCTGAAGTGGTTACAGAGATATGAGGTTATCAGCCTCCGAAAGGGGAGACTGACTTGATGCTAAATAAGCAAAATCTGGTCATGTATAGTTCATTCCCACGTGGATTACGCTCAGCTCTAATGCTGCACGAAGGAGTTTAAAACTGCCAGTGGTTGTACCAGTGGCGCACAGATGTTGGCAAATGTCTTATGTGTCACTTCGTGTTTGAAGGTTCTTTTGCTTTTAGTTTCTTTTTTTTCATTCAAGTTATTTCTGCCGAGGCCCGCTGAGAGGTCTCCTCGAATCCGGCGTTCACGTCTTCCGTGTACGGCTTAGGAAAGTTCCTCATAGGAAGATAAGAAAAGCGCCACGCGAGAAGCATCACGTGAAAGCGAGCAGCAATATTCGTACGCTGCCTTTTCGAATATATAGACCTCGTAGACGAGCAGACATCTTCATTTCCGGCTAAACAACTCTTCCTCGCGTAAATGCGTTCTCCCAGGCGTCGCTTCTCAAATGACTCGAACGAGAGGCGAAACCTGCGCCGGTTGGTCCACTACGCGAAAAGCGCATTGCTTGTCTTCCACTTTACTTATCCCAGTATGCGTCTATTTTAGCGTTTCTATAGCTGCAACTTTGCGTTGTGCAGTCACACTGTGGAGCGCTTTTGCACAAGACAACTATGGTTCTTCAAGGACAACAACCGTTAGTACACCTGGTCCTGCGAAGCATTCTGGTCACTCTGACATTGTTTAGGAACAAAATAGGAGAGCGAGGTAAAGGACACGCTAACGGTGGCAACCAGACACCCAAGCACTGCGAAAACAATGAAGGAGGCACCTTTGTCACCACAATCCCCTCGACGGGCGCAAAAGTTGAAGTTTAAAAAAACGTGGCCTGTCCTTTATGTCCCTGTGCCTCAATATCGGAAAGTGACGAGAAAGCCAGGAAGCTTTGGCAGATTCAATAACCGAGACGACCTGGCCAACTAAATTTCAAGCAAGTACGCACCGAAAGAAACAACTTACACAACGTCGCTGCATTTTCCCGCGAAATAGCTATTGGACTCACGTGCACTTGAATGCATGTGCGACAACAAATCGCGACGATGGAAGTCGCAGCGAGCCTCGAAAACAAAAGAGGTAAGCACAGCACATATGAAGAAAAAAAAAGTGAGCTAGGTCAAATCACGCCTCGAAGTGCGGCGTCAATAATGATGGCCACCGTTTCACGCTCCACGGTGGTTTCAATTGCGCGGGAGGCGAGCTCTTCCTCCCACGTGGATAAATGTCGACGGCGATATTATTCTCGCTGCCCGGTGGCTGTGCTGCGCAAATCAACCGCACCCGGTGGGCCCTGCCAAAGGTGCAGCTGCCGCCGAGGGCTATTTCGGGAGCGCCTTCAGCCATTGTGGAGGACCAGCACGCCATCTTAACAACCAAGCGTCCCCTGCACACCTCTCCGACCGCTGTTACCACCTCTGTTCTGCATAGGATAAGCTTCTGAATTTAATTTTTGAAGCTCCGTGTATTTTTCAGCAATAACATAGGAATATCGCACGTGATTTTGTAGTGACCAGTCGGGCTTCGAATAGCGTCTCGCGTCTGGTGTCCCAAATAAGCTACGATCGCATTCGAAGTTGTAGAACGTGACAGATCTAGCCGAAATTTCTTGCCTCGTCAGATTTGTTTCCAGAGAAAGGTGGCCGTATGCATTTTGAACAAACTCGTGTGACCATTGTTGAGAACTAATAGACAATGATGCCAAGGATTGGGGCGTTATTAGCATGCGTATACGCGCCGCTCTCGGCTGAATGGTGTGCAGGTTTGAGGCAATGAATTTTATCCTCCAAATCTCAATAATTCAACTACCACTCATACTGAACCTGATATACTATGTGGCTGTTGCATACGCGCCTGAAACAGTTACTTTCGCGTGAGTACACACACACAAACACACACACACACACACACACACACACACACACACACACACACACACACACACACACATATATATATATATATATATATATATATATATATATATATATATATATATATATATATATAAGATAGCAAGGCTACAAAAAATTCAGTCATGTTGGACGCAGCAATATTTCCTTCCTACGCTGTTCCAGCTCGGTTCCTTAGCTCAGGCAGCCGAGCACGAATTATTTATTATGAGCCCACAATATTTACTTACACTTATGACACTGCACAAGCCTTAAGCCCGCTAACTCACAAAATGAAGTCTCACAGTGAGAGTTGAGCCAGTGCCGATCGCGTTATTTACAGGCAGACCACCTCCGCCACGGTATATGGCCGCATAACAAAAGCTCTACATTGCTGCCTTTATGGTTTATGAAAGCTAACTTCACTCCGCTGCTACCTCACAAACATACATTTGGCAACAGTCTAAATCAGGAACGACAGAGCTTTCGCAAGGTATTGTTCGTCAATACAATTTGATCTCTATGGTCTATAGCTTAACTCCAAACTTGCAACCGCATTCTGTCCAGTTCTGCCATGTAACTTTGGCATCTGCATGTCAGGTGGACAATATTGCGCGAGTGCAAGTGTGTCGTACTTTACATTGTGCAGAACTCAATGGCCTTCGGGTACGATGGCACCTTCACAAATGACAACGTACGTCATAGTATGCTTAAGTAGACTACGTGTGCACCACGTGATGCAACAAATTTCCCTACGTAGACTGCTCCCAAGGTAGAAAATGAAACGAAGCTGTGTTTCTAGAGAAAATAAGGACATGTTGACAAGCAGAGCTATGTTGCGCTTTCGATTTGTTTCGATTGGTTAGCAACTTGAAAAACAGGAAACGTGTCGAGCTGAAGAAGTACTGACGTCATTCGAGTCAATAATAATCATAATTGCTTATTTCAATGCGTATGTTTAAGAACATCACACTGTCGAGCTACTAATTTACAAAAAAAAGCAAGATTGCTACGATTAAAAGAGAAAGAAATAAAAATACTGGAAACTTTCGTCACAAAACACAAAGCTATGAACGACTATTTTTTCTAGCGTAGAAAAACTGTGTGCGCTGCCAGTAAGCGAAGACAGCAAGCTACTAAGGAAAAAAAAAACAGAGCAAGTTGATGAGAAATCAAATCAAATAGCATTACCTTATTTGACATTGAGTGAATTGAAACAGAAAAAAAGAACCTTTTTTACCAACAACAAATAAGAAAAGAATACAAAGCGTCAAGTAAACTGGCTACAACTTAAAAAAAAAAAAAGAAAGCTACGAAAGAAGCATCTAGGGCCTGTAACTGACCTTTTCGCGTTACGACACACTTTCCTCCATTAACGATGAAGCCGTAAGTTCAAATAATGTCGGTGACGTCAAAGTTTCTCTCTCACACTCTAACTTGTTCAGAATTGAAGGTACATCCAAAATATTTCTGCCGCGGTATTGCACGCTCCCGTTGAGTCGTCTCATCATCGTCGTCACTTAACCAACTGAACTACACCTTTTTGCTCGTACATCTTTTGTCGAAGCGACAACCCGGTACACAGCACATCATGGGCATCGTCAATGGCGCACATAATCCGCGTTCTTGCATGCAATCATCAGAGCCTTTAGTCGCACTAATGCAGAAAAACAAGAAAAACCGAACTCCGACTCTGCGGGACTTCTCGTGTCCCCAGCTCTCCTACGCCGCGCAGCTTTCCTCAGTGGCCCCTGATAAGTCCGCCTTTATCCCCTGCGTGCTCCTATAAACGCCACCACAGTTTCGACATAGCAAGCTCTCCCCTGAGTTTCGTGACCAGAAAAGCAGTGAAGGACTCTGATTTTATCAACCCGCCTCAAATATGCCAATGCTTTCATGTAAGCAGGTTTCACACTTTAGAGAGGTGCAAGGAAATGCAGGAAAGTTAAGCAAACGCACGTCTGGTTTCCTACCCTGCACAGGGAGAGATGGATAAAGGGTACGGGGACGAAAACAATAGAATAAGAGACGTAAGAAAGATACACAGAATCATGAGTAAACTTGGGGGATCACATGCAGTCTACAGGTGCTCACTCATTTTTGTTAATTTCCGAATAGGTATGCAGTATGGAACTGAGTAAAACAATTTCTGGATGCTATCTTTTTCTGTCGAGTGCTTCTCTGAAAGGAATGGCCTCCACAATGAAAGTTTCCTCCCCTCATTCCCTTATAGAGTCATCATCATCATCAGCCTGACTACGTCCACTGCAGGACAAAGGCATCTGCCATGTTCCGCCAGTTGACTCAGTCCTGTGCTTGCTGCTGCCAATTTATACCCGCAAACTTCTTGATCTCATCTGCCCACCTAACCTTCTGTCTCCCCCTAACCCGCTTGCATTCTCTGGGAATCCAGTTAGTTACCCTTAACGATCAGCGGTTATCCTGCCTACGCGCTACATGCCCGGCCCATTTCTTCTTGATTTCAGCTATGATATCCCTAACCCCCGTTTGTTCTCTAATCCACTCTTCTCTCTTCTTGTCTCTTAAAGTTACACCTACCATTTTTATTTCCATTGCTCGCTGCGTCGTCCTCAATTTAAGCTGAACCCTCTTTGTAAGTCTCCAGGTTTCTGCTCCGTAGCTAAGTACCGGCAAGATACAGCTGTTGTATACCTTTCTTATGAGGGATAGTGGCAATCTACCTGTCATAATTTGAGAGTGCTTGTCAAATGTACTCCACCCCATTCGTATTCTTCTAGTTACTTCAATCTCGTGGTTCGGATCCGCGGTTATCACCTGCCCTAAGTAGACATAGTCTTTTACAATTTCAAGTGCACTATTACCTATCTCGAAGCGCTGCTCTTTTCCGAGGGTGTTGTACATTACTTTCGTTTTCTGCAGATTCATTTTAAGACCCACCTTTCTGCTCTCCTTGTCTAACTCCGTAATCATGAGTTGCAATTCTTCCCCTGAGTTACTCAGCAATGCAATGTCATCGGCGAAGCGCAGGTTACTAAGGTACTCTCCATTACCTGTTATCCCTAAATGTTCCCATCCTAAGCTTCTGAAAACCTACTGTAAGCACGCGTTAAATAGCATTGGGGAGATTGTGTCCCCCTGCCTTACACCCTTCTTGATTGGTATTTTGTTGCTTTCTTTATGAAGCACTATGGTAGCAGTTGATCCCTTGTAGATTTCTTCCAGGATGTTTATATATACTTCATCGACGCCCTGATTCCGCAGTGTCTGCATGACGGCTGATATTTCTACTAAATCAAACGCCTTCTCGTAATCTATGAAGTCTATGTATAGTGGTTGGTTATATTCTGAGCATTTCTCTATTACCTGATTGATAGTATGAATGTGGTCGATTGTTGAGTAGCCTGTTCGAAATCCTGCTTGTTCCTTTGGCTGATTGAATTCTAATGTTTTCTTTACTCTGTTAGCAATTACCTTTGTAAATAGCTTGTATACTACAGAGAGCAAGCTAATCGGCCTGTAATTTTTTTAAGTCCTTGTCATCTCCTTTCTTATGTATCAAGATGATGTTAGCATTCTTCCAACACTCTGGTACTCTTCCCGTCAGGAGACACCTCGTAAACAGGGTGGCTAGTTTTTCTAACACAATCTGTCCTCCATCTTTCAGCAGATCTGATGTTACCTGATCCTCACCAGCAGCTTTGCCTCTTTGCATGCTCTCCAAAGCTTTTATGACTTCTTCTATCATTACTGGTGGGGTGTCATCTGGGTTACTGCTAGTTCTTATAGTATTAAAGTCGTGGTTGTCCCGGCTACTGTACAGATCTCTGTAAAACTCCTGCGCTATTTTAACTATCCTATCCATATTGGTAGTTATTTTGCCTTCTTTGTCTCTTAGTGCATACATCCGATTTTTGCCTATTCCAAGTTACCTCTTCCCTGCTTTGACGCTTCCTCCGTTTTTCAGAGCATGTTCGATTCTCTCCATGTTATACCTTCTTACATCGGATACCTTACGCCTATTAATCAACTTCGAAAGCTCTGCCAGTTCTATTTTGTCTGTTGTACTTGAGACTTTCATGATTTGACGCTTCTTAATGAGGAAGAGCAGCGATGGCGTAATGGTTAGAGCATCCGCCTCGCATGCAAAAAGTCCGTGGTTCAAATCCCGGTGCCGCGCAGTTCCCAACCGGATAAAAAAAAACCGCGTGGTGATGGAACTGCATTACGAGGCCTGGGGTGCGGCCTCACCGGTAACCACCGCCGGGAACGCACTCCCTCACCAGAGAAGGATTGGCCACCCTGGCGCAGTATCTGGCCACTACCTCCCACATGCAAACGTCAAATAACTCACGGCCCTCAGTCCCCAGCAGCTGCGAAGCAACTGACCACGGCGGCGGTCAGATCTGCAACGCAGCAGAGGGTGCTAAGAATCTGTGGATCCGGACAGGCCGCCATTGGAACCTGAACTTGGCAACGTTTAACGCTAGAACCTTATCTAGTGAGGGAAGTCTAGCTGTACTATTCGAGGAGCTAGAGGGTGTCAAATGGGATATAATAGGGTTCAGTGAGGTTAGGGGGACAGATGAGGCCTCTACGGTGCTACAGAATGGGCACGTCCTTTGCTATCGGGGCTTGGCTGACAGAAGAGAACTGGGAGTGGGGTTCCTAATTCACAGAAACATAGCTGGCAACATAGAGGAATACTATAGCATTAATGAAAGGGTGGTAGGTATCGTAATTAAACTGAATAAGAGATACAAGATGAAGGTGGTACAGGCTTACGCGCCTACATCCAGCCATGATGACGCTTCAGTTGAAAGCTTCTATGAAGACGTGGAATCGGCAATGAGTAAGGTAAAAACACGCTATACAATACTGATGGGAGGCTTTAATGCAAAGGTAGGGAAGAAGCAGGCTGGAGACCAGGCAGTAGGATATTATGACATCGGTACTAGAAACGCCAGAGGAGAGCAACTGGTAGAATTCGCAGAACGCAATAATTTACGGATTCTGAATACCTTCTTCCGAAAACGAGGAAACCGCAGGTGGACATGGAGGAGTCCTAATGGCGAAAATAAGAACGAAATAGACTTTATAATAAGTGCACACCCAAGCATCGTGCAGGATTTGGAAGTGGTTGGCAAGGTACGATGCAGTGACCATAGAATGGTACGGTCTCGAATTTGCCTAGACTTGAGGAAGGAACGACAGAAGCTGATACGCAAGAAGCCAATGAATGAGCTAGCACTGTGAGGGATGCACAGGAATTCAGAGTCTCGCTTCAGAACAGGTACTCGGCTCTTAGTGAGGAAACCAACCTTAGCATAGATAGATACAATGAATGATAATCTGACGAGTATCATTACGGAGTGTGCAGTGGAAGTTGGAGGCAGGATAGTTAGACAGGACACTGGCAAGCCTTATAGAGTATTCTCCCAATAAAGACAGCCCGGGCACAAATATCTCGGACGTTGACAACATTGTTTTAAGAGTGCTTTCTGTGCGTGTGCTTGCTGAAAGATGATTGTCAAACCAGAGGCGAGAACTAAGCCAAAAAAGAAAAAAAAGAAAGCAGATAGAACGGTTTCCACAGCCAACTTTATTACTAGCCCGTCAAACTTTTGTCTACGTATGGCGCAGAGATGGTCGGACGCCACGCTGCACGTGTGTTGGCTGCATGAAGGATAATCAACGCTGTCGGCCAATTTGCGTTGCTGGAGTGTTTAAAGCAGCAGTTTTCCCAAAAAACTTACGGAGCGATCGTCCCCAAAAAGCTGAAGAGGGGCGAATCACGTGGGCAAGAGTGTTTCAGCTTCGCTAAGGTGAAAGCTGCCGAGAAAGCATGCAGTGTTCCTCGGCCAATCAGGAGGGCCTGTTGGGTAATTCACCCGATTGTTTTTGAGAGAGATTTTTAGGATGAGACACTTGTGGGGTGCCGAGCCGGAAACCCGCCATGTTGGGAAGGGCGTTTCAGCCACACTGATATTTCCTAATTCATGTGTGCTGTCGGGCTAGTTGGTGTATAGCAGTGTAAAACATCGTTGGCGCAAACTTTAAAAAAGACGAAAGAAGAGACACGGAAAAGCGCACACTCGCAGCTGACTTTTATTAAATCGAAGCTCATCTTCTGAAACCCTCACGCATGCGTACAACTAACTACACGAAAATCCCAAAGAACTATCATCACCGGCTATCAGTTAAAAAAGCAAATTCATTATCATACGATGATAGGGAAGGGGCACAGATACATTGTTCACCAAATTTCTTAATGTACATCGCGTCTACCAATTCACGAGCCACTTTGTCTTTGCTTCTTCGCAAGATTCTCGTGCTGTTCAGTAACGGCTCCCACGAGCACTCCTTACAATGATACGGTAAATGCGAACCCGTGCCGCTTCTCACTGACAGCGCATGTTCTCTTAGGTGATCATTTATCTATACATCGGCCCGACTGGCCAATGTACACCGTGCCACAATTGAGAAGGATCACGTAGACAACACTTATACCAAACAATTCAAAACTTTCTTTCGTGTTTGTTAACACAATTAGCACTTGGTGCGCTACACGAACGAGCACAAATACGCGAAAGCCTCCGAGGTGCCGAGAACACGACAGAGGCTTCAAAACGACAGGCCAAATTCTTCAACAAATGAGCCACTATGTGTAGATAGGGAATGACAACAAGGCACTTCTTTGTGTGTTTTTTTCTTTTGTGCCTGAATGGCATGGGACTTCATGCGGAAATATTCTGAATAAAGCTTCTTAAACTCGTGTTAACACCAACGAAGGAAAACCCGTAGACGCGAGCCTGGATATTTGCACCTTGAAACTTTCCTCAAGAACGTGGTGGCAAGACCTGGTATGAGCCAACTGTAAGCTGGTACTAGCAATGGCCATTTTCAGTACTTTAGAATGGACGGAATAATACGGCAAAAAAGCCTTCTGAGCACGAGGGTGATACATCTAACCCACATGGTTTTTTTTTTCGAACATAAGATGAAGATCTAAAAAAAAACTGCAATTTGTCATAGACAGGAACCTCGTGGGTAAACTTGAGCTCTTGTCCAAGCGTTCTAAACTCATTGTAAACAAACTTGACCCACGAAGAGTAGGGCTCATTTTACTCCCCTTTTAAAAGAACCGAAAAATCTTCCACGTATCTAAAAACGCGTAACACCTTGTCTTTGGACAAAACAGTGTCCATCTACTTCTTCCCTTCATGCCGTGTACGGGCATTCGCGATATAGACTTTTCAGCACCGTAAACTATATGTGCTCATCTGTGTTGGTATCTGTTCTTTCTTCTGCTTCCGCACAATTTCTCCTCCTCTGCAAGGTAGCCAACTGGGAATCCTTGCCAAGGGCGTCGCCAGGGGTTGACTGAGCGGGCACTTTCCCCTTCTGAATTTTTTTCGTGCTACCATGGGACACTCTTCTAGAACAAAATGAGGCCCCCTCCCACTTTCCTGCCTGCCCCCCCCCACCTTGAGATCAAGGACGTAACACCACCACCGAAACTTTTGTCTGAAATTCTGCATGGTCTATTAAAAGTCTACGGCTGTCTAGTATTCTGGTAACCACAGCGGTAGTCAAGTTCGTCTGTCAGCGTTAGTGTGTTTCAAGCCTCTTCTTTGTCTCGTTTTGTGCGCTTTTGGTTTCTACCACATCTTAACAACGTGTCAAAACAGTGACCTTAGGTATAATAGTCAAACTGTTGGAGCATCCGCATCCAATGTTGGAGACACTGGGTTTGATTCCGATCGCCACAAAATGCCTACCATTTCGAATAGAATGAGAAGTGCCCCATTTGCGCTTCAGTGGTGTTGATGGTCTTACCTCGAGCACGTGTCCCCTCCTCACCACGCTCTTAAGTCATGTGAAACTTGTTGACACAAATAGACGTCCTCAAGCCTATCGTGCTCACATAGGCGGCTGATTTGTAGCAGAATATTCTGAACTTGAGTAAGACTCAGTTGTTTTCATCATCTAATTTTCCTGTATATGGTAGAGGGTTCTGAAATTTATCTGTACCCTACTGCAGTTCTTTTAGGAACACAACCCTTGGCGGTCCATTAATTGTATAGTCCTGGTGTGCACAATTCCCTACGCTTGCAACGCTCTGTTTCCGTTCCCAATTTTCTCAAACCAGTAAAGGGCAGAAGAGCGGATTTTCACTCAATTCATCTCTCTACGTTTTCCATGCAACGTTTTCTTCCTTTTACCTCCCTCTCTCAATCTCTTTAGTATCATATTCTGGAGACAAACAATGCAAGAAAATGCATTATGAAGACAATAACTTTCTTTGTCGTAGTCCTTGCCTGCATGTTAGGATTTTCCGTGTGCGCTTTCCTTCATTGTCACTAACTAAGCAGACACATTAGTGTTCCATCTCCGCATTCACATATGTTCATACATCACCCCTACCCCCTATGTGCATACAAAATTAGCATCATACTGTGCAATATGCGATACCATAAGGCAAGCTTGATATTCACCCACGTACTCGTCGCCTAGGTTATTATTTTGTCTTTTATGATACCAGAATAATTACTTGGATCCTGCCATGTCTCAACGGCGACATTCACGCACCTTCTTCCGGCCTCAGTTAGACTGCATTCGCGTTTGATGCAATGCTAAAGCAGCCGCAGAAAGCTACTCGAGAACACGCTGCAATCAAGCCTCCTTACGTCAGCGACACTCGCGTATTAACGAACGGCGCGAGCAAACCGAGGGTGTACCAGTCGTGTATTTAGAAGCGAGGATAAGGCAGTGAAAAATGAGCGGTAATACTCGCAACGGTCAGGTCTCTGCAACACAGTAAGGTCTCCGGAGCAAACGACATTTTCCCTTGCATCCACGGGCATAGATTAAGCAATGCACGAAGAAGGGATGCGACATACTCGTAAGTGGCCATCTGTGCAAAGAGGTTATAAACGAGGAGGGCAAAGAGCTCCGGTGGAGGAGAGCTTTCGCGAAACAAACGAGCGATGACTTAGCGGGCGGGAGGACCATATTGCCGCCATTTGTCTCGCACGTATAGCAGCCGCTGCGGCTTGGACGTGGACATCTCCCTGCTTAAATTGAAACAGGCTTTCGCTCGTGCTCTTAGTGTGTGAAATTGATACGCAGTGCCTGAGATCAAACGCCAATTACATTTAATGCGTCACGTGTGAAATCCTTGGGCCTGCTATATGACTGGTAGAGGGCTCACTAGCAGCTCCTTTTGACTGAATGGTTTGTTCTCAGAACTTGATGTGGGACAAGAAGAGATGAATAATCGGATGATTATCGATAATTTATGCAAATGCATCTCTTCAGAGGGAATTGAAGTTACTTGTGATTATCCTGCAGCACTGAATCACGCATTTGCCCCCGAGAACAATAAAAGATCCACTACACCTTGACTCTCTTCAGCTCCTCTCTAGCCTCTCTTCGGGTGATATCACTAGAAAACTAGTCAACTCATTTTGCGCGAGCCACTTCACCCCTTACTAGTTCGCGAAGAGTCGTGGAGAATGGTCGCGAATGCTGTAAAGCATATTTTTGACTGGCTGTCATGTGCAGTACGACACAACATACGCCGTATGCACACATCCCGTGGTTGACGTTTCAAGGCCACCGCCTGCGACTCCCGTGTCGTCTCGTAGATGCCTGCTTCGTCGTGCCGGTAGCGTGTCTTATTGTTTTTTCAGAAAACACTCGCTTGCGGTCGTGCTGTATTTCTTAACCCTTTCAGCCCCGGCGGTGTCATTCGACACCACTGCACAGAATTTCCCTTTCATCTCGAAAACGCGCCCAATACTGCTCATTCTTAGGGGCGTAGTTCTTCAATGATCTCCACTGCAACTGACATTAATATTGTGGCATGTTTGCGGAGGTAAAAGAAACAAGGAAGAAGAAGCGCGAGTGAAGTCTTCGGTGAAGCCGAGGCACGTGAGGTGAGGAGGGTAAGCGCGATTTTCGGGACGTCGTACCGACGCTGTTTCAATGAGTATTAAGCTGACAAGTAAGACGTTGGTTCCTATTTTCTGTATACTGGTGATTAGCAGGAATAAATAAGCCTTTTTTCATATCACTGAGCCCTGATTACCTAATTTCATGCCACGTTAATTCATTTAATAAGTCTTGCACCACTGGCTCAATTTTTTCTTTGTGGTTTTTTGAGGTCCCAACTACAAAAAAAAAACACGCGAGAAATGTACCCAACAAAAATTTAAAAGAAAATCCAGTGAACAAAAAATCACAGCATTTTTACGGGGTGAATGATGATGAGTGGGGAAGCTTCGGAGAGAATCATCAGTAAACCGTGAATCATCCGTGTAATTCACCGAGTCAATCATCATCTAAAGACGTGAAAAACGCTGTGTGTGTAAACCGCATAGCTCGGCCTACTCACTTGTGAGTACACTCACTCACACTCACTCATACACATTTGAACGTGGTGAGTGTATGAGTGAGTACTCATGAGTGGAAGTAGGAGTGAGTAGAACGTCAATGAGTACTCATGAGTATGAGTGTGAGTGGGTATGAACGTGAGTGAGTCCTTTCAGTGTGAGCAGAAGTGAGTATGAACTTGAGTGAGTACTCATGAGTGTGAGTAGGAGTGAGTATGAACGTGAATGAGTATTCTGAGTGTGAGTAGGAGTGAGTATGAACGTGAGTTAGTATTGTGAGTGTGAGTAGGAGTGAGTATGAACGTGAGTGAGTATTGTGAGTGTGAGTAGGAGTGAGTATGAACGTGAGTGCTTTGAGTGTGAGTATGAGGGATATGAGCGTGCGTGAGTACTCATGAGTGTGAGTAGAAGTGAGTTTGAACATAAGTGAATACTCATGAATGTAAGTATTCGTTAGAATGAACGTGAGTGAGTATTCGTGAGTTTGATTAGGAGTGAGTGAGAGCTCATGAGTGTGAGTAGGAATACTCATGAGCGTGAGTAGGAGTGAGTACGAACGCGAATGAGTATTCTGAGTGTGAATAGGGGTGAGTATGAACGTGAGTATCCGAGTGTGAGTAAAAGTGGGTATGAACGTGAGTGAGTTGTGTGAGTGTGAGTAGGAGTGAGTATGAACGTGAGTACTTTGAATGTGAGCATGAGGGAGTATGAACGTGAGTGAGTGCTCATGAGTGTGAACAGAAGTGAGTTTGAACGTGAGTGAGTACTCATGGGTGTGAGTAGAAGTGAGTTTGAACATGAGTGAACACTCATGAATGTAAGTATTCGTTAGTATGAACGAGAGTGAGTATTGTGAGTGTGAGTAGGAGTGAGTATGAACGTGAGTGCTTTGAGTGTGAGTATGAGGGAGTATGAGCGTGCGTGAGTACTCATGAGTGTGAGTAGAAGTGAGTTTGAACATAAGTGAATACTCATGAATGTAAGTATTCGTTAGAATGAACGTGAGTGAGTATTCGTGAGTTTGATTAGGAGTGAATGAGAGCTCATGAGTGTGAGTAGGAATACTCATGAGCGTGAGTAGGAGTGAGTACGAACGCGAATGAGTATTCTGAGTGTGAATAGGGGTGAGTATGAACGTGAGTATCCGAGTGTGAGTAAAAGTGGGTATGAACGTGAGTGAGTTGTGTGAGTGTAAGTAGGAGTGAGTATGAACGTGAGTACTTTGAATGTGAGCATGAGGGAGTATGAACGTGAGTGAGTGCTCATGAGTGTGAACAGAAGTGGGTTTGAACGTGAGTGAGTACTCATGGGTGTGAGTAGAAGTGAGTTTGAACATGAGTGAACACTCATGAATGTAAGTATTCGTTAGTATGAACGTGAGTGAGTATTGTGAGTGTGAGGAGGAGTGAGTATGAACGTGAGTACTTTGAGTGTGAGTATGAGGGAGTATGAACGTGAATGAGAACACATGAGTGTGAGTAGAAGTGAGTTTGAACATGAATGAATACTTATGAATGTAAGTATTCGTTAGTATGAACGTGAGTGAGTATTCATGAGTGTGATTAGAAGTGAGTTAGAACTCATGAGTTTGAGTAGGAGCGAGTACGAACGTGAGTGAGTGCTCATTAGTGTGAGCAGACTTGACTGCGAACGTGAGTGGGTTGGTGTGAGTGTGAGGAGCCGTGAGTATGAACATGAGTGAGTTACTATGACTCGTTGACGGCTTGCCTTACACCTGAAATTTCTTTTTTTTTTTTTGCTGCAGCAACTTCTTGTGACTGTTTTTCGCGAAGGAGCAATGTAAAGCGTGTAGGAAAAAATCAGTGCGAATGTGGTAAAGAAAACGTAGCCAACATTTTTCTTTTCTTGTCTCGGTTCATGCCCGAGTCAAGTGCTGAGGCAACTACTACCGTGTCACGTTGTGAACTGTATGTGTAGTTATGTACGTTATTTGCAGTTTTATTCTGCTGCAGTTTTTGTTATATTGTTGCCTGTATGTTTATTTCTTGTGTGTAATTTATAATCATGATATGACAGCTGTATTGTGGCGTCTCGCAGTGCAATAAACCTATCCTTGTGCCTGCATTTATCAAACATTAACACAGTGGCAATGTGCTTACCAAGAATATCACTTGAAAATAAAAGTTTTCGCTCTTCCAATGATTCTCATGTTGTAATTAAAATGTGTGTATTGACGCACTTTGGCATCGTCTGCCTGCCGCTCTAGCAGTGCAGCTTACACGAAGGTCATCGATGCATGCAAACGACGCGCTAAAATTAGATGAAGAATGGGCTCAGAGACAAGCACGCACGTAGAAGTGGTCTCGGATGCTGTATAATATTGCTGGTCACCACAAAATTACCATGGAGACAGTCTCTTTTGCGGCCTGCCATCTCTGAGGCTGCAGAGTTTCCCCACACCAGTTTGGTGCGCTGCGAAGCCAAATAGGCTAGAGTTATTGTATATACTCCCTAGGTAGCATATACAGCATCTCTAAAATAAGCCGCACGGGCCTATGGAAGTTTCCTCTCTTAGCCTTTTCCTTGACTGAGCGAGCGCGCACGGGATTATGTGAAGGTACTGCCACCATCACCTTTTGTGGAAAGATAAAACGTTCACGGCGAGATTTAATGTATGGAACAGCTTCATTCAACCCTTTGTGTCTGAATTGGCGCTGGTGTAACGATTATACAGATCTTTAAATACTTTGGCGATTCATTTGCAAGCATTCATTATTCCTTCCGGACGTAAGAAAATATTGTAAGAGCAAAGTTTGGTGACCCAACAAGGACGTGAAATGAGTAAGGTAAATCTTATTGAATAATTTTGGTTAACACACACAGTTCAGAAAATGCACACAAAGTGTTCCTATTATTTGCTAAGCTTCTGCGGTTTTTTTCTGCTAGATGAGTGCGTTTGTTCTCTTGTGCATGTTCATGGATCAGTGTGCATAATAGTTGTCCTCAAGTATTCCGGCTTGAAATGAAGCTCACGCACATGGAAAAAATATTTAACAAAGCGCTTTATCACACGCATTCTACTCCGCATGCACCTTATTGAAAAGCTACAACACCGGAAAATGATTGAGGTATGCACAGGTATCCAAATTCAGTAGAAGAGCAGCAGCACATATTTCAAGGAAAATAAATTAGGTGAATGTATACTAGACAGACACGATGCATATTTATAATACTGCCACGAAGCGATCGGAGCGGCGATAAGAAATACTATAGTCGGGTACAACATAAGAAGGCAGGAGAGGCCCCGACCAGATGACCTAAGCGCAGCAGGCAATTTGCTGCGAGACTTAAGAAATCGTCCCGCTCAAAAAATGTGACTGCTCGTAAAACGCGTATTTGTAGGTATAAATAAGATTTGTGTATTGTGACGACTGCTTTGGTAAAACGTTAATGATGGAAATGCTACAGCACATGCCGGATCACGAGAGAAAAATAACTCCATGCCTTCTACAACGCTGTGCGTCGTCTGCTACGGAGCAAGATCGACGGCACTAGGCGTGTGATTGTAAAGCAGTCACTGGGTGCATAGCATAAGATTCATTTGCACTTTTTGCGTGTTTGCACATGCTTTTTCTTTTCGTTGTACTAGGCTCTTTTTTTTTTTTTGGTTGGGAATCTGCAATCTCGTGAGTTCGCGCACGCTGGCGCGCTGCATTCTGTGCCAGAGTTATTCAATTATACGAGTTGCGAAACCCAATTTTTCGGGAGTTAGCTTACGTTCACGCCACCTGGGAGTGGCAACACAAGCCACAAATAATGCGTTTAATAGTGGGCGTGCGTATCAACACATGATGCGACAATCTGCTCACTCCAAACGGGGGGGCCAATGACATGTTTGAATTTCGATACATGGAGCCTACGGGGAGTTTCGCAACTCATATGATTTAATAACTCTGTTTTGTGCGAGTTCACTTGAGCGCAAATGAAACACCATGAAACAAAGACGTACGATGTTTGTTTGGTGGTTACTAAGTGGTTACGAACCAGTCACATACGTCCGTGCACAAACGGATGCTTTAGAAGCTTCGCCTCTGAAACTGTGATTTGATTGACATGTGGGGTTTAACGTCCCAAAATCACTATATGATTATGAGATGCGCCGTAGTGAAGGGCTCCGGAAATTTCGACCGCCTGGGGTTCTTTAACGTGCACCAAAATCTGAGTACACGGGCCTACAACATTTTCGCCTCCATCGAAAATGCAGCCGCCGCAGCCGGGATTCAAGACCGCGACCTGCGGGTCAGCAGCCAAGTACCTTAGCCACTAGACCACCGCGGCGGGACAGTAAGTGATAGTTTCACAGCGAGAACTGTTATGAGATCACAACACGGTTCACGAGCACGCCATAGTTGTCCACCACCGCCGCCACCGGTGTCCGTAACCGTTATCGCACTAAATAGGGGGGTAAAAGCCTTATTAATAGAAAACACCCAGGACACAATGGGAATGGGATTCGAACACGGGTACCCTGAGTGCCACTCCAGTATCCGGTGCTTGGAACGCCTTTGCAACTGGTTTTACGCAGGCTTGATGTCGGAAAAGGAATCGCGGTAATATGAGTTATAGAGCGTTTTATACCAGCTAAAGGACAATCACGTGCCACAGAATGCAAATTTCGCCAAGAGTGGGTCATCGAATACTCCAACCATTAAAAAAAAAAACGCTCGATCTTGTCCACATAATAACCTTGGTGCATACCAAGGTTATACCAACTGCGGGGGATGGTGGGTATTACAAAAGCTTTCTGCCACGACTTTTCATTGTCGTCAAGCACAGCACAAAAAACAAATGCATAAAGTTTGTTGCATGTGCGCAGCAGGCAAGGCGCTTCTCCGAAGAATGACACAGTTGATGCCTGCGTACTACACAATGAATAATGGCATAGTGAGCACCCTGTAAGTGTGTGTGATAGTTACCTAAAGAATGTTTTAAAAAAAGGCTCTGAAAGCCGATCTTCCAGTTTTCGCTGTGACAGTGCTGCGCGTTCCACGCAGGCTCAGCAATTTCTTTTTTTTTTCGCTTTTTCGTATTAAATATTCGACCACGGCATTCAAGACCGTCCGAAGGAAGCTAGCCTTTTCAACACTATCAATCCCAGTGCAAAGGCTGCCCTCCATCATGTGCGAACACGACCTGCGCCGCGCAGATTGAAGGCTATGCAGAGTGATGCCTCGCTTAATTATGTATTAGCGCTTTTTTGCTGCGACGCAGAAACGGGCAATAAACAAGATCCTTCACCTACAAGATCCTAATCCTAATTCACAGCCGCGTTAATACCTAAACATTGCAAATAATTGTAGGTAGAAACCTCATGAGTAAAGGTTAATCCTGTCCAATATGTCGTAAACGCATCTAAAATGAAGTCTACCATGTCATGTTAAAGCACAGGGCACATCTTAACTTAAACAATATAAAAAAAACTACGCATCTCCACGAAGTGAATCATGATGAGTGGGCGCCTCACTGAAGGTCGTTTTTACCGTAAATCATACGGTAAAAAACCCCCCGTCACTTTCTGTGAAACTTTGGGACCTCCTCCTGTACTATTCCAACCATGTAACCGAATGTGAAATATGTAATAAACTTTACTTGACTTTACTTGACTTGGTATGTGACATTACCCACTCGCTCATGTAAATCAGTGCACACCGTGCATAAAATTCGTTATGTCCCGTTGGGACGCCGCTTCCCGCGCCCTCCACTCCGGTGTAGCAGCTTGTTGTCGGTGTTGACGTTTTGCCTTTCGCAGCAAAGAACTATTCCACGATCGTTTTTCTCCATGGCAGAAAGAGAAAGTGCGGCCTGCTACACACGCCTGTTCTTCATCGTCATCGTCATGGCGTTTAGTGGGTGCTTTGCATGTGCTGTGCCGCGATGGCAGAAACAGATTTTTCTTGTTCTTGTTGCCCTTAACTTGTGGCTTATACCCACTGTGGGGGATCGGCCAATAATTGAGTGGTCTTGTAAAGTATTATTCGATTTTAGAGTAAAGGAGGTTGCGAATTTAAAACGTTACAAATTTTGGAATGAAATTTTTATGACCAGTGATCTGAACTTGCTATACATTTTTTGTATTAGTAATAGATAATAATCTAGATCAAAACCTAACTTAAAAAAAGAAAAAGAGGAGAAGTTATGTGTATGTCGACACAGAAGAATAATATTAGTTTGTTATTATTTTCGTTTCATTCACATAATTCCGCACTGCCTCGCAAACTTTCGCACTGGCAAATCCAGAAATAAAGGCTCAAAGGACAGAATCACGGGCATGGATAAATTCATTCCAATAGCACGTAAAGGATTTTCTAACTAGGATCTACGAGCTGTAGTAAATCGTCTACACGTCAAAAAGTAATGATCCATAGTTTCTGGCTAGCCACAGAAAGCGCACATTGGAGAAAGAGCCTTACCAGACCTGTGTTGGTAGAAACTTAGTTTGGGCACCCTACAGCGCAGCCTCGTAATTGTGACTTCTAGTGTACGTGTCTCACAAGAGGATCGGCACCAGGGATATAATAAGCGCCAATATTCAGTCGACTTTGTGAGTGATGTAGCACGTGGAGCTTTCCATAACGGTGCGCCTGCGAAATCGCGCAGCCGTTACATAAGTGGATGGTGGAAAACCCGGTAAAATTGGCCCACTTATTGCTGACTTCGCTAAAGAAACGGCCATTTCCTTTAAGAGCAACCCTTTATGGCCCGGCACCTAAACTAATCTAACTTTTCTCAAATGGAGGATGGGGGGGGGGGGGGGGTATCAATGCACAAAACGCCTTTATTATGAGCGTTTCAGCACTAACAAAAAGTGCAGCGCAAAGAGACAGAGAATCTGTAATTATAACAGCCGATGAAATTCCCGCGTTTAACTTTCGTAAGGCGAGTACGACTGCCAGAAACTCAGCCAAAAAAACGGGTATGAAATCAGGTATTAGGAGCGAATAGGACCAATCTAAGTTCGGGCTGAATATACAAACAGCTGACTTTTCGTCACTCTGTGATGCATCTGTAGCAATAATTACACTTGTTTTGATGCTCTGCACGTTTTCTTGCAATAAATCATCTAGAGTGTGGTGGGGGAGAAAGTTTACATTAATAAAAAAATGTCGTCAAATTCAATATCCACATGGGGTAATACCTGTGTCACACGGGCGCGCAAAAAGTCTTTTAAGTAAGCGGTCTTTTACGAAGTTGAAAGACTTTTAACAAAGAGGTGTTTGCGACGCAGACACACGGCAGCAACGATCTCCTTTTAGTGTTTTCGTTCGAAGACGCTAGCGAAAGCGTGGCGCTAGCAGTTAAAAGAGAAGCAATGAAAATTAAACGATGTATCACGATGTACAAATTAAAGACTAGTTGCACTGCTCGTTTCTTCAAATAAATTTAAGAATAAGAGATGAAGAAACACCAATGTGAAAGTTTGTTGCACTAGTTAAGGAAGCATTCCCATAACTAGCGACGTGCACAAGTCCGTCTGGCACCACTGTGCTTTTATTTACCGTATTTGTTTTTCGCTGCTCTCGACTGCTCTCGACACGTTATGGGCGACCGTACGGGAGAAAAAGCGAGGATCGCAAGCCTCACGGCCTGCCTTCTCGCTCTGGAAAGCGAGGCAGACGCTGCAAAAGCCGCCAAGGAGAGGATAAAGCAGCGCAAGACCGAGCGTCACCACGTGATATTGCCGACGCGTTGTAGCTGCTTACGAGAGTATAAAAGGAAATAACCATTAAAAGAGTTCATTACACCTTCTGCAGGATATGAAATTTGTTTTTACAAAGAGTTTTGGTGACAGAAAAATAAGCGTTCGCTCTTTTTTTCCCACCACTCGAAAATTGCTGGCGCCCACTGGTTTCGAGGCTACTCATTCGGAGCCGTAAAAGAGATCGACGAACTCCGCTTACGAAAAAGACCGCTTCTGAAAAAGAGTTCGCTCTGTGCCGTGTGTCTGTGGTCAGGAACTCCTTTTCGGAAAAAGACTGCTTACTTAAAAGACATTTAAGTGCCCGTGTGACAGGGGTATAAATTATCGCTAGTCGGCCTTACCTCGCTGATACGTACATTCAGCGGGTCCAGTAAACGTTGTACAAATATAATTTGTGTGGTCATCTAACACCAAAAAATAATTCCGGAGAGGATATGAATACTGTCTGCAAGTGCTGCAGTGGTGACTCATAAATTCTTAAAAACGTCTGAACGGTCAAGATGCGAAACCTGCACGAAAGAGAAGGAATTCTCGATTCTGGGTATAAAACGCAGTTAGAAACTGTTTTAGGGAGACCAAGGTATAAGTGCGGCCTGAAACGCGCTTATTCTTCAAATACATCGTCATCGTGGCGTATAGTGGGTATACCTTGCATGTGATGTGCTGTTATGACAGTGCAGCGTCGCGCCATGCAGTCTTTGCCAGCTGCCGCACTAAAGAAGAAGAGAGCCGCCACGAAAAATAGAACGGCTGAGATCCTGGCCTTGTGCGACTCGTTCTACCAGTTTGGGAACCAGACCATAGAGGTTTAGCTCTCCATGAGCATGCAGATGCACTAGCCGTGTCTTCTTTTGATTGTCCTGTTTTACCTATTTTGCCTACTTCTGAATATATCGCAGCAGCACGCTTTGAAAGACGCACAACGGCTAATAACTTCAAAAAATCTCCTTTGTTTTTATCAGACTATCCGCAGCTAAAGTGGTGTTCATCAAGAAAGGAAGAAATAGTGATTACAAGGCTGCGTTGTCGAGTCCCTTCATTGAACTTTTACCTTCACATGTTGGGTCTGGCTCAGTCCCCTTTGTGTCTTCACTGTATTGATTAAGAGCGAATTTTTGGAGCACTTCTTTTTGTCATGCCGTAAATTCGAAAGTCAAATGAAAAAAAAAACTACTAGAAGAACCTCTACGAAAGTTGGACTTAAACTTGACACTTCCGGTGATTCTTTCATTTGGCGCAATCGCGTTTGGTTTCAGCCACAGGGGCATTTTTACCGCTGTTACAAATTTCTTACAAGAATCTAAAAGAATGGAATGCTAACCATATATAAATTTAATTGCTTTATGTATAGACTTTTTTCTTTTGTGTGTGTGTGTGTTTATTATGTTATCATTTTCAAGGTTTTTGTTTGTTTAGAAATTCATCACCTTTAAATTGTTACCAATATTACCTAAGAATTCAACCCTTCCTTTCAAGAAGTGAATTAATTTTAAAAGCAAGGCACCGTCCCATTCATGACCTATCCCCCTAGGTGGGTTGCGGAGGAACCAACCAACCAACGAATCCTGGCATGGCTGAACACTGCAGCAGCGACTCTGCCTATGCCAGCGTCCCAAATCAAAGCTGTGACCTCGGCACGGGCTGTTGCCGTCGTCTCATCTCTAGTACCTCAACATATGGTGACCACGGACCAACGGACAAGCGACCGGCGCTGCACCGCTGCCACTGAGCTTAGCGGCCGTGTTCCCGCCAATTCACGCCTTGCTGCCGCACTTTGACCCGCCTATACCACAGTTCAGCACCACCGACATTGAGTCATGGTTCCAATAGTTCGAGGCTACCTTGAAGCTCAACAGCATCTGGCTCCAAGAATTCATGTTCGAGGTCCTGGAGTATATGCTCTGCTACCTGACCTCAAACGACGCCTCACCTATTTTTCTTGGAGCCTACGCCCATATAACGGACTACGGGATGCCCTCCTACCGTTTGGCGACAGTGAACATCGCCTCTGACAAGGGATCAACCACACGGAAGGTGCTTCTTCATCTACGCTGATCAAGCCTTCCTCGCGGTTCCCCTCGATCGCATATTGTCCAGCGCTATGCCACAACAACGAGGTAGGCGACCGTCCAACGACAACCAACTCCGGTGACATATCGCAGCGTACGCCACCCGAATATTAGCCTTTGGTTGACCGGTCGCCGCCCGTGGACACATCGGTGAACACGACGACTTCAACGCCTACTGACGCAGTCTGCGTCAGCCAAACAGGCACTACCTGTCACCTGTGCGCTGACACCACGTGTGGACCCGTAACCGAAACAGCTGCCGTCTTCCACGCCAGCAGCAAAGCTACCGCCAGCATCGCAACGACTGCGGACGACGCTCCAGTTCTGCTTGGGGTGAAGCGATCATGACCCACCAGCCACACAAGCATATGGTCAGCATGCTGTCCCGCACCCAAGTTCTCCTGTGCCGGCTGAAAAAGCTGGTCCCGTATCCACATACACGCAGCACCATGCCCTGGCAAGCCTTGAGCCTTCTGCGATGCACGACTTGCCACCGAACACCTCTGAAGACAGCGCAGACGAACTAGAGCCACATAAGCCCTCCCCACATGAATTTCAACGACGGAGTCACTATCACGAGTGTTGCTCAAGTCCAGGCGACAGAGATGTACCAGCGTCGGTACCATCCAGGTGCATCACGAGCTCCTGCCACCAGGCCATCTCTGTTCAACGCGCCTGCCTGCCGCTTCCTCTAACGTCCGTTGGAGATCGCAGTGTGCGTTGTGGAGCCCCTTTTCCGGCATGCCGTTCTAGGGAGCATCGGCCTGCGTGCTCATGCCCGCACCTCATTCAGACAGCGTCAACTTCTCACCAACGTTCGTGCATGCGCCGATCTCGCACGATTTGTGACGCCTGCCCACACAAGCCGTCATCGAGCTCCGCATCGCACTCACTGGGCCGTCTTCTCAGTGGCGACCGCTGGTGACGTCGATACCCGTTGCCCCATGTGCCTCGCCATGTTGCGTCACTGCTGCCTACAACATCTGTTCGGCGCGCACCTCGCCCGTTTCGCGGCTCCCAATGTCGCCCACCGGAACTCTCGATTACCCAACGTTTTTCACGGCAACAACTCAGACTTCCCGACGGGACACCATGGACTGCCGCTCATGTAACCTAGTGTCCATCTCTCGCGATTTTCATTTTGTACATGTTTGAAATCACGCAAAGCGCTAGGGGGGGGGGGGCTGCCTATGTAGTGTCGCGCCAGTCTAGGCCAGCTGCCGCACTAAAGAAGAGAGCCGCGTGGCTCGTTGCTCGTGAAGCTCCTGGCCTGGCTGGACGCTGCAGCGGCGACTCTGCCTACGCTTGCATCCCAAATCAAAGCTGAGACTTCGGCACGGGCTCGACGCCGCCGTCTCGTGTCTCGTACCTCAACAACTGAAAGCGAATGTGTGGCCTGGAACGCGCTTGTTCTTCATAGTCATCGTCGTGGCGTATAGGGGGTACCTTGCATGTGCTGTTCCGTAATAGCAGAAAGTAATTTTGCCGTCTAGAACGCGCTTGTTCTTCATCGTTATCGTCAGTAGGTATCGTGGATACCTTGCATGTGCTGTGCCGTGATGATAGAAAGAAAATAAGCGGCCTGGAACACGCTTCTTCAACGTCATCAGCGTCATCGTCATCGCTATGGCGTATAGTGGGTACCTTGCATGTGTTGTTCCCTGATGGCAGAAAGCGATTGTGCAGCCTCGAACGCGCTTGTTCTTCGTCATCGTCATCGTGGTTTATAGTGGGTATACCTTGCATGTGCTGCGCTGTTATGAGAGAAAAAAAAATGTGTGGCATGGAACGCGCTTGTTCTTTATCTTCATCGTCATGGCGTACAGTGAGTACCTTGCATATTCTGTTCTGTGATGGCAGAAAGTGATTCTGCATCGTGGAACGCACTTGTTCTTCATCGCCATCGTCATGGCGTAGAGTGGGTACCTTGTATGTGCTGTGCCGTGATGGCAGAAAGAGAATGTGTGGCGTGAAAGCACTTGTTCTTCATTGTCATCGTCATTAGGTATAGTGGGTACCTTGCATGTACTATGCTGGTATGACAGAAAGAGAATGTGCGGCCTGGAACGCGCTTGTTCTTTATCGTCATCGTCATGGCATATAGTGTGCACCTAGCATGTGCTGTGCCGTGATGGCAGAAAGAGAATGCGAGGCCTGGAATTACTTGTTCATTGTTATTATCATTAGGTATAGTGGATACCTTGCATGTGCTATGCTGGTATGACAGAAAAAGAATGTGCAGCCTGGAACGCCTTTGTTCTTTATCGTCATCATCATGGCATATAGTGCGCACCTAGCATGTGATGTGCCATGATGGCAGAAAGAGAGTGTGTGGCCTGAAAGCACTTTTTCTTCATTGTCATCGTCATTAGGTATAGCGGGTACCTTGCATGTGCTGTGCTGGTATGACAGAAAGAAAATGTGCGACCTGGAACGCGCTTGTTCTTCATCGTCATTGTCATGGCATATAGTGCGCACCCAGCATGTGCGAAGTCGTTATGGTAGAAAGAGAATGTGTGGCCTGGAAGCACTTGTTCTTCATTGTCATCGTCATTAGGTATAGTCGGTACCTTGCATATGCTGTGCTGGTATGACAGAAAAAGAATGTGCGGCCTGGAACGCGCTTGTTTTTTACCGTCATTGTCAAGGCATATAGTGCGCACCCAGCATGTGCGAAGTCGTTATGGCAGAAAGAGAATGTGTGGCCTGGAAGCACTTGTTCTTCGTTGTCATCGTCATTAGGTATAGTCGGTACCTTGCTTGTGCTGTGCTGGTATGACAGAAAAAGAATGAGCGACCTGGAACGCGCTTGTTTTTTATCGTCATTGTCATGGCATATAGTGCGCACCCAGCATGTGCAAAGTCGTTATGGCAGAAAGAGAATGTGCGGCCTGGAAGCACTTGTTCTTCATTGTCATCGTCATTAGGTATAGTGGGTACCTTGCATGTGCTGTGCTGGTATGACAGAAAAAGAATGTTGCGACCTGGAACGCGCTTGTTTTTATCGCATTGTCATGGCATATAGTGCGCACCCAGCATGTGCGAAGTCGTTATGGCAGAGAGAGAATTGTGTTGCCTGGAAGCACTTGTTCTTAATCATCTTGTTTTTTATCGTCATTGTCATGGCATATAGTGCGCACCCAGCATGTGCGAAGTCGTTATGGCAGAAAGAGAATGTGTGGCCTGGAAGCACTTGTTCTTCATTGTCATCGTCATTAGGTATAGTCGGTACCTTGCATATGCTGTGCTGGTATGACAGAAAAAGAATGTGCGACCTGGAACGCGCTTGTTCTTCATCGTCATTGTCATGGCATATAGTGCGCACCCAGCATGTGCGAAGTCGTTATGGTAGAAAGAGAATGTGTGGCCTGGAAGCACTTGTTCTTCATTGTCATCGTCATTAGGTATAGTCGGTACCTTGCATATGCTGTGCTGGTATGACAGAAAAAGAATGTGCGGCCTGGAACGCGCTTGTTTTTTACCGTCATTGTCAAGGCATATAGTGCGCACCCAGCATGTGCGAAGTCGTTATGGCAGAAAGAGAATGTGTGGCCTGGAAGCACTTGTTCTTCGTTGTCATCGTCATTAGGTATAGTCGGTACCTTGCTTGTGCTGTGCTGGTATGACAGAAAAAGAATGAGCGACCTGGAACGCGCTTGTTTTTTATCGTCATTGTCATGGCATATAGTGCGCACCCAGCATGTGCAAAGTCGTTATGGCAGAAAGAGAATGTGCGGCCTGGAAGCACTTGTTCTTCATTGTCATCGTCATTAGGTATAGTGGGTACCTTGCATGTGCTGTGCTGGTATGACAGAAAAAGAATGTGCGACCTGGAACGCGCTTGTTTTTTATCGTCATTGTCATGGCATATAGTGCGCACCCAGCATGTGCGAAGTCGTTATGGCAGAGAGAGAATGTGTGGCCTGGAAGCACTTGTTCTTAATTTTCATCGTCATTAGGTATAGTGGGTACCTTGCATGTGCTGTGCTGGTATGACAGAAAAAGAATGAGCGACCTGGAACGCGCTTGTTTTTTATCGTCATTGTCATGGCATATAGTGCGCACCCAGCATGTGCGAAGTCGTTATGGCAGAAAGAGAATGTGTGGCCTGGAAACACTTGTTCTTCATTGTCATCGTCATTAGGTATAGTCGGTACCTTGCATGTGCTGTGCTGGTATGACAGAAAGAAAATGTGCGACCTGGAACGCGCTTGTTTTTTAGGGGCGAAGCTCCTTAGGGCGTGGGCTGTGCGTCCCCTGTAGCCTGTATGTAGCCACCTCTAGTTTAGTTCTTGCAGTGTTCACTAGATGGCGGTACCGTCCCCTGTATGTAGCCACCTCTAGTTTAGTTCTTGCAGTGTTTACTAGATGGCGGTACCGTCCCCTGTATGTAGCCACCTCTAGTTTAGTTCTTGCAGTGTTCACTAGATGGCGGTACCGTCTCCTGTATGTAGCCACCTCTCGTTTAGTTCTTGTAGTGTTTACTAGATGGTGGTACTTGTAGCTGATGATGAAAAGATGCAAGATGTTATAAACTAGAAAGCGGTACTTGTAGTTGATGAAAGACGCGAGATCTTATAAAATACGAATGATGTCACATATGGCGCGTGTCATTGGTTGAAGGCATTCGTTCGATTTAGTGCGGCGACGTACGCTAGGGGGAGCGATGTAATAAAATCGAGTGGGCAAAATGTACAGAGGATTCATGGTTTACCAGGTTTACCTCCGGAGCTTCGCCCACTCATCATCATTCGCTTCGTGGATATGGCGGAATTTTTTATCATCATTGTCATGGCATATAGTGCGCACCCAGCATGTGCGAAGTCGTTATGGCAGAGAGAGAATGTGTGGCCTGGAAGCACTTGTTCTTAATTTTCATCGTCATTAGGTATAGTGGGTACCTTGCATGTGCTGTGCTGGTATGACAGAAAGAAAATGTGCGACCTGGAACGCGCTTGTTTTTTTATCATCATTGTCATGGCATATAGTGCGCACCCAGCATGTGCGAAGTCGTTATGGCAGAAAGAGAATGTGCGGCCTGGAAGCACTTGTTCTTCATTGTCATCGTCATTAGGTATAGTGGGTACCTTGCATGTGCTGTGCTGGTATGACAGAAAAAGAATGTGCGACCTGGAACGCGCTTGTTTTTTATCGTCATTGTCATGGCATATAGTGCGCACCAGCATGTGCGAAGTCGTTATGGCAGAAAGAGAATGTGTGGCCTGGAAACACTTGTTCTTCATTGTCATCGTCATTAGGTATAGTCGGTACCTTGCATGTGCTGTGCTGGTATGACAGAAAGAAAATGTGCGACCTGGAACGCGCTTGTTTTTTAGGGGCGAAGCTCCTTAGGGCGTGGGCTGTGCGTCCCCTGTAGCCTGTATGTAGCCACCTCTAGTTTAGTTCTTGCAGTGTTCACTAGATGGCGGTACCGTCCCCTGTATGTAGCCACCTCTAGTTTAGTTCTTGCAGTGTTTACTAGATGGCGGTACCGTCCCCTGTATGTAGCCACCTCTAGTTTAGTTCTTGCAGTGTTCACTAGATGGCGGTACCGTCTCCTGTATGTAGCCACCTCTCGTTTAGTTCTTGTAGTGTTTACTAGATGGTGGTACTTGTAGCTGATGATGAAAAGATGCAAGATGTTATAAACTAGAAAGCGGTACTTGTAGTTGATGAAGACGCGAGATCTTATAAAATACGAATGATGTCACATATGGCGCGTGTCATTGGTTGAAGGCATTCGTTCGATTTAGTGCGGCGACGTACGCTAGGGGGAGCGATGTAATAAATCGAGTGGGCAAAATGTACAGAGGATTCATGGTTTACCAGGTTTACCTCCGGAGCTTCGCCCACTCATCATCATTCGCTTCGTGGATATGGCGGAATTTTTTATCATCATTGTCATGGCATATAGTGCGCACCCAGCATGTGCGAAGTCGTTATGGCAGAGAGAGAATGTGTGGCCTGGAAGCACTTGTTCTTAATTTTCATCGTCATTAGGTATAGTGGGTACCTTGCATGTGCTGTGCTGGTATGACAGAAAGAAAATGTGCGACCTGGAACGCGCTTGTTTTTTTATCATCATTGTCATGGCATATAGTGCGCACCCAGCATGTGCGAAGTCGTTATGGCAGAAAGAGAATGTGCGGCCTGGAAGCACTTGTTCTTCATTGTCATCGTCATTAGGTATAGTGGGTACCTTGCATGTGCTGTGCTGGTATGACAGAAAAAGAATGTGCGACCTGGAACGCGCTTGTTTTTTATCGTCATTATCATGGCATATAGTGCGCACCCAGCATGTGCGAAGTCGTTATGGCAGAAAGAGAATGTGTGGCCTGGAAACACTTGTTCTTCATTGTCATCGTCATTAGGTATAGTCGGTACCTTGCATGTGCTGTGCTGGTATGACAGAAAGAAAATGTGCGACCTGGAACGCGCTTGTTTTTTTATCATCATTGTCATGGCATATAGTGCGCACCCAGCATGTGCGAAGACATTATGGCAGAAAGAGAATGTGTGGCCTGGAAGCACTTGTTCTTCATTGTCATCGTCATTAGGTATAGTGGGTACCTTGCATATGCTGTGCTGGTATGACAGAAAAAGAATGTGCGACCTGGAACGCGCTTGTTTTTTATCGTCATCAGCGTCATCGTCATCGCGTGTCACGGCGGACGGCAGACGTGGTTCGCCATTAAGGAGCTTCACCCCTAAGTTGTCAACATATGTTAGAACATTAAAAAGAAGACTTGAAACAGAAACACATAGTAATGTGTCTAGTCGATATGGGTAAAATGATATCATATAAAATTGGTGCAACACCAGATCTAATAGAAGTCCTTTTGTTTGAAGAAAAATGCCACATTGGAGAAGAAGCGCAGGCACTATTTAAATAAGCTTCCAACAAAGTGATAGAACTGAAGACGGGTCATTTCGTCCAGCTTGCGAAATCAGTCTCGCCACTTTCACCAATGCGCAGCTTAACAGCAGACATGAACTCCGGATGTGTAATGGAATAAAAAAGGTCATTCACGTTCATAGAAAAGAGATACCTTGTATTATGGTTGTAGGGGAAACATGCAACAACCATGCCTAAATTTATTTTCAGATAACGGCAATTCACAACAAGGCGCTTCAGCGATCTTGGCTGAGAACTACTGACATGTTGCTGCCATGTAACCCGCCCATGTGTTCTGCTGACTAGCTAAGACCCTCAAGGTGGTTATTCCGTTTTAAACGTTTACGAGTGAGCAGGGTACATGGCAGCAGCATGTCAGCGTTTCTTTGTTAAAATCACTCAAATGCCTTGTTGCGAATGACGCTTATCTTATGAGAAATTCAGATTGATTGATATGTTGAGTTTAACGTCCCAAAACCACCATATGTTTGAGAGACGCCGTAGTGGAAGGCTCCGGAAATTTCGACCACCTGGGGTTTTTTAACGTGCACCCAAATCTGAACACACGGGCCTACAACATTTCCGCCTCCAACGGAAATGCAGCTGCCGCAGCCAAGAAATTCAAATCAAGCTGGCAAATGGCAAATTTATATATATATATATATATATATATATATATATATATATATATATATATATATATATATATATATATATATATATATATATATATATATATATATATATATATATATATATATATATACACTAGAGAGTTTGTGTGAAGGCTTTGTTGGCATAAAATAAAAAAGAGAAATGGCGACGTGTGCGTCATACTTTCCACGCAAGCCTCGCAGAGACAACACGCCCTGAGGTGTGGTCATCCAAAGCCCCATTCTCCTGGGGAATGAATTTTCATGCTGTAGGGTATAATTCGGGGTAAGTGGGACGTAGACTACGCATCGGTTCCCCCCATGTCAAATGGCGGAGCGTTGTCTGCAAATGAAAGCGGTGGAAGTGCCTCGGCAAGTCATACAGCGGCGTATCGGTGAAGCGACCCGGTTTCCTCTATGAAGGCGTCGTACCGCGGCTCACATACCACTGCAGTATTTCTTCCGCGCGAGGGCGAACAGCGCCGCGAGATAGCTCCTCCGTGTCCCCCATAGGTAACGACGTGCGAGCCGCTCCAGTGCAATCTCTGCGCGCGCGTTCCGCAGGATCCGAGATCGATAGTTCGAACGTTTTCAAATGACAAACGACGTAACGTCGCTGGTCGGCGCCGCGTGGCGCCACCGATCAGGGCCACAGTGAGGGCAAGAACAGACCGGGCTGAGAGGGGGAGAGACGAGAAAGAGAAAAAAAAGCACCTAGAAGGGGCGGAACCGGGATCGTTCATTGGTCGCCTCCCTGTCCAATTGCGAGCGCACTAAGGAGGCCACGGACGTAAATTTACGTACACAGCAACGTGCGCACATCCCTTTCTCACTCAAGTCACTGCACACCGGCGATGACCACGTGGCTGTCGGTCAGCCGAACGTAGTCCTACCAGGCCCTAAGAACGTTCTGGATTTTTTTTTTTTTTTTGTCCCGTCAGAGTTCGGGAACGTGTCTATGGGAAGCATGCTTCGATACTTCTCCTCTGACAGAGCGCAACGGCCATACACTGACAATTGTATACATTGCTAACTTATGTTTGACGAGGTTCTTTCTCGAATTCTCTCTTGGAAGAAGCAAAAAAAAAAAAAAGGTTACGTTGAATTTCACTCAACGGTGGCAGCAGACTTCACTGAAAGCTAACTCGAACTCAGAATGACTTGGATTGGAGACAGAGAAATAGTGTGTATTGGCGGGTCGCTAGTGCATCACCAGCAGATAGTATACAAACACAAGACTCACTTAGTTCAATCCCGCACTAAAGACAGCTTTCACGAAAAAAAAAAAAACCACAGAGAAGTGCGAGGAAGTCGCCTGAAAAGCGGGACTCGCAGGACGTGCGGCAACTACAAGGGCCACCGAGATGTGTACGCAATGCTCAATTTGAGGAAAAGGGGGACGTTTTGAAGACCGGCTTCTGAAATCCTCATCGAAAAGAATGCAAATGAAGGTGATCAGAAACCAGCGCCCGGCTGAGAAAGGAAACACGGCCAAGAATTCACTCAAAATAAATATGTTGGATCCCCCTGTCATCTGAATTGGCACAACATGAGAATTAAAAGTGTCGCCACAAAGCCAGGCATACTTGGGGAGTTTTCGTCAAAAAACACGAGGTGTTTTCAAAATCTATGCATCTTTTTTTTTTCTGCGTAAACGAACGAAGTGCTTCTTTTGGTGGACAAAGCAGTGATACAATAAAGTCAAGATGGCCGAACATATAGTAAAACCACGTTCAGGCTAACACTCAAACAGCGGAAATCAGAATTTCATTTAGAAAGCACGCACTATGGCCGTGGAGCACCATCGCATTCATCATCATCATCATCATCCTGACTACGTCCACTGCAGGACAAAGGCCTCTCCCATGTTCCGCCAGTTAACTCGGTCCTGTGCTTGCTGCTGCCAATTTATACCAGCAAACTTTTTAACCTCATCTGCCCATAAAGTCAAAATGGCCGAAAATATAGTAAAACCACGTTCAGGCTAACACTCAACCAGCGGAAATCAGAATTTCATTTAGAAAGCACGCACTATGGCCGTGGAGCACCATCGCATTCATCATCATCATCATCATCCTGACTACGTCCACTGCAGGACAAAGGCCTCTCCCATGTTCCGCCAGTTAACTCGGTCCTGTGCTTGCTGCTGCCAATTTATACCAGCAAACTTTTTAACCTCATCTGCCCATAAAGTCAAAATGGCCGAAAATATAGTAAAACCACGTTCAGGCTAACACTCAACCAGCGGAAATCAGAATTTCATTTAGAAAGCACGCACTATGGCCGTGGAGCACCATCGCATTCATCATCATCATCATCATCCTGACTACGTCCACTGCAGGACAAAGGCCTCTCCCATGTTCCGCCAGTTAACTCGGTCCTGTGCTTGCTGCTGCCAATTTATACCAGCAAACTTTTTAACCTCATCTGCCCATAAAGTCAAAATGGCCGAAAATATAGTAAAACCACGTTCAGGCTAACACTCAACCAGCGGAAATCAGAATTTCATTTAGAAAGCACGCACTATGGCCGTGGAGCACCATCGCATTCATCATCATCATCATCATCCTGACTACGTCCACTGCAGGACAAAGGCCTCTCCTATGTTCCGCCAGTTAACTCGGTCCTGTGCTTGCTGCTGCCAATTTATACCAGCAAACTTCTTAACCTCATCTGCCCACCTAACCTTTCTTTTCCCCCTAACCCTCTTGCCTTCTCTGGGAATCCAGAGAAGGCAAGACCCTTAATGACCCTTACCCTTAATGACCAGCGATTGTCCTGTCTACTGCGCTACATGCCCGGCCCATGTCCATTTCCTCGCATTACTATACGCTAAAGGATTGCGTATTGGAAAAGTACATTTAAAACAAAGAGAGAAGAAATGCAAAAGAAGGAAAAGTTAACCAGTGTATTTTAGGCTCCCGAATATATAGGCATGAAAACAGTGCATGCCAAATTCGTAACACAGCAGCACGCTTGAGCTTTGCCTTCAAGAGTAGAGCAATCAGGCCCTGTGCAGGTCTCAAGCCATGCTTCGGCGCATGCCTCAACCGCATCGCAAAGAAACGAACGTCTGCGCGCGTACCGTTGGTCGTCTCGAACTATCCCGGAATTCCTGTTGCAGGTATACAGTTGCGCAGTGCCCACTATGAGATAATTATTGCTTTCGCGAATCAGCGAAGGGCCGACATTACGCGTTCATAAGGCAACGCATCAGCCTGCCGACGCAGCTTGTCACTTTGCTGATGCTTCTGCTGCTAGTGGCGGTTTGGTAATTGCTATTCTTCTGCAATTGGTTGTCTTTTAAATCCCTCAATAACTCAAAAGTCACCCCAACTCACAATTCCTGAAACCTGGCGGCACGATCGTATACGCCTCTGCCACGGAATGCTACGGAGACTTTTCCCCACATGGCATTCCTATGGTGTTTCTGTTATTGCGATAGCAATTACACGGCCACTGGATAAAAAAATTGCCCGCAGCTTCCCTCGGGGGAACACTGAGGAGGATGCGGACCATATAATTGGTTAACGGGGTGTTAAAGTGCGACTTACTTGGGTCGATGGCTAAATTGGTTAACGTGGTTGTGAAATGGGGTGTTAAATTGCGACTTACTTGGGTCGATGGCTAAATTGGTTAACGTGGTTGTAGGAGGGGGTGTTAAATGAGTGAACACGTACACACGTATGCGAAAGGGCGGCGCTGGTCGAAGGGACGTCGATCATTGTGTTTGTGGATTCGTTGGAATTCATTTCACCGCGACCTTGGACGTCAACGCGCCGTACAAACCAACCGACGAGCGGCAACTGAGCGAGCGAGCGCCGACCTTGAGTATATATACAGCACGACGGCGCATGCACTGTCAGCTGTTGAATGTTCTCGAAGCGCGACGCCACATGCGCGTCCACTGGAGAATCAGGAGAATTGTAGATGTCGAACGCGGTGTGTAGAGGAGGAAGGGTGCACAGATGGTGGAGGAGTGAAGCGCGCGCGGTGTGTAGAGGAGGAAGGGATGCACAGATGGTGGAAGAGTGGGCGACGGCGCGACGGCGCATGCGCGCGCGTCAGCTGTCGAATGTTCGAGAAGCGGTGTGGACGGCGCGGACGACGCGGACGGCGCACTACAAGGCGCGAGTATAAGATGCTCCGCATCTAAAACAATCTGTGGCCTGTTGCGTCACGTCGCCGTCTATGGGCAAGCGCGTCTGGGCAGAGTAGTGGTGTGACGCCGCGAAGCTGTTCTGTGCTGCTGAGCAGCTCGAACGCGAAAAAAGACGCCTTCGAAGTAAGACGTATTCCCCTGCGATCTACAGTGTTGAGAAGTGCATTCGATGTGTATTATTCATAACAGCTAGATCACTTATTTTTGTCACGAACGCGCGTTGAATCAGACGCGCGCCGCCACCTCCACACGTCAGCATCAAATCACTCTGCCAAATGTTCCCTTCACGGGTGTGCGCAACGAAACAAGAAAACGAGCATCGAAAGGCGGCCAGGGTATAAGCTGTTGGTTTTTAACTCGGTCTTTTGGCCCCAACCAGCGTCGCTAATGCACTAAAAGAACCAATTATTAAATTTTGCGTGCTTCCGTGGTGCGTTTCGGTGGGCGGGTACATCAACCCTTGGAACCTGCCCGGCCATTCCCTCCCCATACACGTAATCAGTGATCCTTTTTCATTTCAGGTGAGTCAAACGGGCATCATTCATGGAGAGCGTTCAGACCCATACTCTACGAATGATTGGCCCTCCTAGGGCAAACTGTTGACATATGTGGTGTAACAGCTACACCAGATAACGATTCAAAATCGAACCAGTGCTGTGCAGCTACGAAACGCGTTATTTACGGCCTACTGTCCCTCATAGAAATGCGTGTGTAATAATTTCTCCTGGGGAGAGTGGTGGCGGTAGAGTGGGCGCGAGGTCAAGTATATAGGCCCATCCCGCCGCATCAGAGGCACGCAACAGGCCGCACATTGTTTTTTTTTTATCCAGTGGCCATGGTAATTATAAGGACGCTCCTGGTTGGATTTTGCCGTCGGTGTCGCCGTCACTCATCGTGTATGTATACGTATCTATCTATCTATCTATCTATCTATATATATATATATATATATATATATATATATATATATATATATATATATATATATATATATATATATATATATATATATATATATATATATATATAATGAAAACATAAAAAATATACTTTATAAAAACACTCCGGCGCGCGGAGTCGACTGTGACGCCTCTGAATCGTGATTGCGAGGCGTTCATCACTGAGCCTCGAGGAAGTACCTCCTTCAAAGTTCAAACGGTAAGTTATTTATATCTACCACTTACCGCTGGTGACGGGCATCTCGGAGGGAACTATTGTGTTTTCAGCATCACCAGCAAGATGACCCAATCAGCGCGCGTCGTCACATCGTCACGACGCGGCGGCGCACGCTCTCATCTCCCACGGATACTTTGGCTCTACGAAAAAGAAAGCAGGGTGAACGCTAACGCGCGCTTATCTCCCGCTGGGGACAATCATACGTCTTAGCTGGCCTTGCGCTTTCATCGGAACGATTCTTTTGTAGTTAACGGGCGCACAAAGGTTACTGCAATCATTGCGCAGCCTCCGTTTGCGAAAAGGGCACGCTTTTCAGACACAGCGAAGTAACAACTGAGACGCTTATTCACGTTCATCTGTACCTGTGGGTACGTTTTTGCGTGACTTGTGCGTGAAAAAACGGCAGCATATCCACGGAGTGAATGATGGAGAGTGGGGCGAAGCATCCGTCCGTCCATTCGTTCTTGCTTCCGTCCGCCCATGCGTCCGTCTGTGTGACCGTCCGTGCGTCCATTCGCCCGTCCGTGCGTGCGTCTGTTCGTACGTCCAAACGTCCATCTGTGCGTCCGTCCCTGCGTGCGTCCATGCATCCACCCCTGCGTCCATCCATGCGTCCATCCATCGGTGCAGCCATCCATAAGTCCGTCCATGCATCTGTCTGTGTGTCCGTTCGTCCATCTATTCAACACTCCAAGTACCACCATCTCGCATCTTTTCATCGTATATTCCGCATATGCACCGCCATCCAGCGGACATTCCAAGGACTAAACGAGAGGTGGCACACGTACACTTTCTTAAGGCTTGCGCTTCGGGCCTACTTCCCACCTTTAACCACCCCGAGTTCATGGTATATACTAGTTCAGTGTATTCATGGCACTGCGGCCCAACGCTCGCTAAACCTTTCAAAAACCCAGCGAGTATAAGGTAGCAACCTTTTCCTGTCAGATAGTGCTCAATGTACATGCCAATGGCTGCTAATGGTAAATGAGAGACAGCAGAATTCGGTTTTTACTTTCTTACGGCTTGCGCTTCATGTCTACTTCCCACCTTTAACCACCTCGAGTTCATGGTGTATACTAGTTCAGTGTGTTCATGGCACTGTGGCCCAACGCTCGCTAAACCTTTCTAAAACCAAGGATGTTATTTATTTATTTATTTATTTATTTATTTATTTATTTATTTATTTATTTATTTATTTATTTATTTATTTATTTATTTATTGCGAATACTGCAGGCCAGTTTGTGGCCCAAGCAGGAGGGGCAATTGGCAATACACATAACACTGTTACACATACATACAAAGAATAAAAATAATTACAAAAAAAGGAGTACAATGCAGATTGGTCAAGGCATAGCACACCATACAATGCATATACTTAGCGACAGATGCTTTGCTGGAGTGCTTGGGAAAAATTTTTGGCTTGTATCACTGCATCCGGGAGCGCATTCCATTCGTAAATTGTACGAGGGAAGAAGCTGTGCTTAAACTGATTAGTTTTGGCGAAGATAGGCTGAAAGGAATGAGCATGCATGTGACGGGTCCTTCTTGTGCTTAGCGGTTTAATCATAGTTGACGGAGTTATTTCCACCTTGGAAGTATCAATATTGTTGAGGAAGAGTAAACGGGCCAAGCGTCTACGAACTGCTAGGGTTTGAATGCCATTATCAGTCATGAGCTTCGACGGAGAATCGTAACGCCCATATTTGTTAAAAATAAAACGCACCGCTTTCCTCTGAACGAGCTCAAGCATGTAGATATCTTTTTTCAAGTGCGGATCCTATATCACGGAAGCATATTCAAGTTTAGCTCTAACAAAAGTTTCATAGGCTAAAAGCTTAACGTGACTTGGAGAATGTCTTAATTTTCGTCTCAAAAAACTCAACTTAGTAAATGCAGCAGAACAAATACGTTTTACGTGCGATGACCAAGATAAATTAGAGTTCAAAGTGAGGCCCAGGTACTTGTACTCCCCAACATCTGCAATACAAGTATTCTTCAAGAAGTACTGGGAGTTGAAATGTTTTTTGCGCGTTATTCGTAGAAATGCACATTTTCCAGCATTCAACATCATTCCCCACTGCTCAGACCAACTCTCTATTGCAACCAGGAATTCCTGCGAAACTTCACAGTCATCAGGTGAGCGAATTTCTCTAAAAACAACACAATCATCGGCAAACAGCCTGATGGAGACAGTTTCGGGAACTACGCGGGCTAAATCATTTATATAAAGAAGAAACAACAGCGGTCCCCGCACGCTGCCCTGGGGTACCCCAGAGGTAACAGCAAGAAAATTAGAGAAACAGCCAATAATATCAACATACTGTTTTCTGTTATTTAAATAAGCTCTTATCCAGTTCAAAAGGCAATCGGGAAAGCCAATGTGTTCAAGTTTATAAAAAAAAACCTTATCGTGTGGCACTTTGTCAAAGGCCTTGCTAAAGTAGAGGAAAACCACATCAACTTGTCCAGACTCGTCCAATACCGCAGAGAAGTTATGAACAGTAGTGACCAATTGCGTAACAGTGGACATATTTTTTCTAAAACCGTGTTGATAGGGCGACAAAATGTTCCTTTCAGCCAGAAATGAATGAACCCTACAATAACATGCTCCAACATTTTACAACAGCTACTTGTGATGGAAATGGGTCGGTAGTTAGAAATTGAAAGTTTCTCTACCGTTTTAAACAGTGGTTTGACCCTGGCGAGTATAACGTAGCAACCTTTTCTTGTCAGATAGTGCTAAATGTATATGCCAATGGCTGCTAAGGGGGAATGAGAGACAGGAGAATTCGGCTTTTAGTTAACGCGCACGCTGCGAATTTTTCACTGTTAAACAACGCACAGAAGAAATTTCTCACCGGCACCACCTTGGAGCCAAAAATGTAAGGCTGGTTACACACTACGACTACTACTAAGACTACGAGGGACGAACGGGTGCCGCTATAAGGAGCTTCGCCCCTAAAAACACGAGGCGCGTTCCAATCTGCTTGTTATTTTGCACGTGACCTTCTAATTTGTTGCTCGCGGTCATTGCTTCGCCTTTGCGGCAAACGTGTGACTTTTTTTTTTCCGAAGCAGCTCCAAGCAAAGGTATCGCTCTGTGGTAGAATATAACTCCTTGTCACACAGAAGGCATGGGTTCAGTTCTCACTAGAACCCAAGCTGTTTATAAATTATCTTATATTCATCTTTCTCGATTTTTGGCTACGGACAACGCTGACTTTTTGCTCACAACCAGCGCCGCCAGCATGGACACGAACACCGGAAGTTCTGTGAAACAAGCTCTTTAACGCTGTCGGGCTTAAACTGCTATGAATGGAGCAGAAGGAACTACGTCTGAAAAATATCTCTTGGGCTCTCTGCTTTTTCGACATGATACCTAAGTCTATCTCTAACTGATAATGCGGTCACGAGTAATCCGCTTTGAGTCAAGATATATCATGTGAAATGCGACAACGGCTGATCACAATTCCTCAAAATGTGTTTCAGAAATATTTATTATAATGGTGTAAACGCAGGAACAAGTGTGTGCATTACCGTGAAGACTACGCTGAAGGTGTTAAATGTTTTGCACATACTACTCAATAAATGAAAAATCTCCGAACAGGAGGTTCCGATAAAGCCAACGTTTCAGCAAGTGGGCCTGCCTTCATCATGCCCTTGACAGCCTTTACGAGGACGCTAAAATCTATTACGCTAAAATCGAATGCATAAAAGGGGCATTGTTTTGTTTGGGGGGGGGGGGGCGAAGCTTCCAATGCCGTGGGTCGATCGTCCGCCATGTATGTAGTAAGTAGCTGCCTCCGTGGCCGGACTAGAGGAGCGGCACGCGCGCACCCTTTTCAATGAGGAGGAAACCCGCGCACGGTAATCATAATTAAACACATAGTTGTTTCTGATAAAATAACTTACAGAGAGGAGAATTCGTGACTTAATATATATGAAATTTGCCTTGAATTTGGTGCCAAGCACAAAAAAACTATGTAGTCTCAGAAGGACGCACCAAAAGAGCACTATATATATATATCTGACCAGAAAGGGTTGCCACGTTAAACTCGCTGGGTGTAACCTCCTTGGTTTAAGCAAGGTTTAGCGAGCAATCTGTTGACTCCCTGTGGACGTCCCTGTGCGTTCTACGTCAGCGGCGTCCATAAGTACGAGTCATGGTGCCCGCCTCTTCTTGGACGCCTTCGAAGGCACTTGTCTTCGACGTTGTTGTCCCTAGAGGGACTAGTGCCAAGACCGTCGTTCATGCGACAGGCTCATAGTCGGCCTCTCAGGGGTATACTGCGTGCAGCATCAGGGAGCTCAAAACTTCCAAGTCACCGTGAATAGTATGGCCTCCATGTCTCTAATCGTCAATGCTGGCTGCCTGGTGATCGTGTCGGTGAGCGTGTTCAAATCGTCCCCGTTGGCCCCCAAATGACCAACGTCGCCTGTCTGTTCCTGCCATCATTCGTCTCAAACGAAGCTCTCGTCCAAAAGTTATTCCCATATGACAAGGTGCTCCCAGTCACCAGTGGTTTGATGAGTGGGCGACGCGGCGTACTCACTGAAACGCGCTTTGTTCGAATGGAGATGAACGCCGTTAATCATGTACCGAACTACCTGCGCATCTCCGGTCAACGTGCCACGTTCGACTACCGGGGTCTCCAGCGTGTATGTCGAAGATGCGGCTCAGGGGTCCATCTACGAGCCCAGTGCACAACACCGTATTGCGGTCGCTGCGGTGTGCACGGTCACGTCGGTGAAGAAGGTGACCGCCCGTGCCGACGCTGCGGGGAGGGCCACCCAACTGTTGTTTGCCCTGTCCGCCGCTCTTACTCAGACGCTGCCGCTGGCGCCTTTCCACCACTGACACCGGCAATGGAACCAACTACCGACGTAGAGTAACATGCTACCGACTCGAGGGACGTGGAGAGAGAGAGAAACGCCTTTATTCACAAAGGCATGGAGAAGGAGGGCGTGGGAGGAACCCTAGTCCGGGTTGTCTAGGATGACTCCAGCGACGTGAGGAGGTGACGGACGCTGTGCTGGCCTCACGCCTTGAAGTTTCTTGGTACGAAGCGGCCAACGAAAGCTCGATTGTCTATGCGACGCTATATGCGCGTCGGCCATCCCACTGGTGCAGCAACCATGCGCTTCAAAAGACGCAGCGCGCTGTTTTGCAAACTGCGTCGGCATTCCTTCTCTGACGCCACTTGATGTTCAGTGCACAGATGAGCCCAGTTCTCAGGCTGCTGCTGTTAGAGTTGAACCTACGACACCTGTTATACCGGAAAACTGCGCGGAAAATGCCACAACCTCTTCTGTTGTTGCCGCTCCGACCACTTCGACGCCGCGTCGTACACGTAAAAAAGCGCCCACACAAAGGGTGCCTACATCGGTCTGCCGAAACGTAGACTGTGCTGCCAGCATCAAGGACGTGGAGCCAAGCTTGCCGGCGGCTCAGTCCCTACCTCCACAGGACACGTCTTCGAAGACAGCTTCAGCCTGGGACTGGTTGGTAGCATCGGACTGTCATCGAAATTCGTCGTCGAAATGGGAGCTCCTCGTGAAACCAAGCGAGGGCACACTACCAACTCTTGCTCCGATGAACGCGGTGTTGGCAGTGGTAAATCCCAGCGGTCCGAAAAACCTTGACCCTCTTCCGGAGGGTCGAACAGTGCGTTGTGATTTGGTTTAGAAAGTGTCCCCTGGACACTTTCCACGACACCGCCTAGAACTATGCGTCCGGGTTAGTCTCTACCTTTCATTATGGCTACAGTACACGGCATATTATTTCATTGAACGTTCAAGGTTTTCGCAGTCCGGCAAAGCAGGCCAAAGTGTTTAGTGTAGCCCGTGCTGCGAATTGTGATGTTTTGTGCCTGCAGGAAACAAATTTCTTCTCGCTATCCGACGTGCTTGCTTTTAAACGGAGGTTCAACCTAAATTGTTATTTGTATTTCGCTACATCTCGTTTTACGGGAGTAGGCATTACTTTTCTTCGGGCTTTATTGCGGGATTATCATGCTTTTTACGATGGTGTGGGTAGGGTCTTGGCTTTAGACTGTAGCTACCTTTTTTTTCAGATGCAGGATACTGTGTGTGTATGCAGTCATGCAGGCACTGCGGAATCCGGGCGTCGATGAAGCATATCTAAACATCATGGAAGAAATCTACAGCGAATCAACTGGTACCATAGTGCTTCATAAAGAAACCAACAGGATACCAATCACGAAGGGTGTAAGGCAGGTGGATACAATCTCCCCAATGCTATTTACCGTGTGCTTACAGGAGGTTTTCAGATGCCTAGAATGGCAACAGTTAGGGATAAGAGGTAATGGAGAGTACCTTATAGTAAGCCCCGCTTCGCCGATTACATTGCATTGCTGAGTAACTCAGGAGACGAATTGCAACTCATTATTACGAAGTTAGACAAGAAGAGCAGAAAGGTGGGTTTTAAAATTCATCTGCAGAAAACGAAAGTAACGTACAACAACCTCGGAAGAGAGCAGAGCTTCGAGATAGATAATAGTCCACTTCAACTTGCAAAAGACTATGTCTACTTAGGGCAGGTAATAAGCGCGGAGCCGAACCACGAGATTGAAGTAACTATAGAAGGATAAGAATCGGGTGGAGCACATTTGGCAAGCACTCTCAAATTATGACAGGTATATTGCCACTATCTTTTAAGAGGAAGGTATATAACAGCTGCATCTTGCCGGTACTTAGCCAGGGAGCAGAAACATGGAGACTTACAAAGAGGGTTCAGCTTAAATAGAGGACGACGCAGCTAGCAATGGAAAGAAAAATGGTAGGTGTAACTTTAGGAGACAAGAAGAGAGAATAGTGGATTAGGGAACAAACGGGGGTTAAGGATATCATAGTTGAAATCAAGAAGAGGAAATGGACATGGGCCGGGCATGTAGCGCGTAGACAGGATAACCGCTGGTCATTAAGGGTAACTAACTGGACTCCCAGAGAAGGCAACCGGTTTAGGGGGAAACAGAAGGTTAGGTGGGAAGATGAGATTAAGAAGTTTGCGGGTATACAATGGTAGCAGCGAGCACAGGACCGAGTTAACTGGCGGAACATGGGAGAGGCCTTTGTCCTGCAGGGCACGTAGTCAGGAGGAGGAGGAGGAGGAGGAGGGTGGTGGTGGTGGTGGTGGTGGTGGTGGTGGTGGTGGTGGTGGTGGTGGTGGTGGTGGTGGTGGTGGTGGTGGTGGTGGTGGTGGTGGCGGTGGCGGCGGCGGCGGCGGCGGCGGCGGCGGCGGTGGCGGTGGCGGTGGCGGTGGCGGTGGCGGTGGCAGGTTAGGTTAGGTTAGGTTAGGTTAGGTTAGGTTAGGTTAGGTTATGTTAGGTTAGGTTAGGTTAGGTTAGGTTAGGTTAGGTGGTGTGTATAGGATATCACAAGCTGGGCAGTCTAATAACTTTTAAATGCGAAGCATTTCTTAGCAAACTTCGGCGACTTTGAGCGTATATCCATCTATCTATCTAGCCGCCTACGACTTTTAGCTCTCCTGGCCGCTTTTATAATGGTATCGATACCAAACTTGGCATGGCATAATATATCTGTATTAAGAATATATTGAACTAGTCATAACATGAAAATCATGACATGTATGTCATGAATGTTATGATATACATTTCATGGTCCTGCAGCTCTTGCGGTGGTTTCGTTCACATGGCATGTTACGAAACTGGTATGGTATGACATGATTGCATGGCGAACACAAGCAACAGACACTAAAATGAAAATTATGACATGCGTGTCATGTAACAACATGACTACGTTCCCGCTCAGGATGCGCTCACGGCCGTTTCGCTAGCATCACATATACCAAATTTGGTATGACGGCACGTGAATAGATGACGAAGGTATGTGACTGGTGCAAACATGATAATCATGAGATGCGTGTCATTTACTACCATGACTACATGCCACACTCATGACGCGCTGGCGGCCGTTTCGCTAGCTTCACTTATACCAAATTTGGTATTACGGGACGTGAATGGATGACGAAGGTACGATACTGGTGCAAACATGATAAAGATGAGATGCATGTCATGTAACAATAGAGCTACACGCTGCGCTCATGATGCGCTCACGGTCGTTTTGCTAGCTTCACATATGCCAAATTTGGTATTACGTGACGCCAATTGATGACGAAGGTATGTGACTGGTGCAAACACGATAATCATGAGATGCGTGTCATGTGACGACATCACTACATGCCACAGTCAAGACGACAATACATTTCGACGTGAACGTGCTCGCCGGCGTTCATTTCGTCGCGTCACGCTGGCGTTGCCACGCCAGGCGCCGGTCCGGCATGCCATATACTCACAGGCGCGCGCCACACTGCGTTGCTTTGACGCATGCGCGTTTCGGCACGTCCGGCGTCCCTCCATCACGAAAAAATGGGAGACGCAGTCTTGTCTGAGTAACGCATCGGCACAAAATGCAGCATTTCGCGCAGGTTGCCGTCGGGTCACGCCGACGGACGCTGGTCGCACCTGGCGTAAAACTGTAGAGCACTGGCGTTTCGCTAACATATCTTCGCTGTGCACAGCGTGCGCGCGCGTCAACGCTACATTAGAGTATATTGGGCCCTTTATGATGCGCTCGCGGCCGATTTGGTGTTACGTGACATCAATGGATGACGAAATATGTGACTGGTGCAAACAAGATTATCCTGACACGCGTTTCGTGTAAGAACATGACACCATACCACCCTCATAGCGTGCTCACGGCCGTTTCAGTAGCTCCACATACACTAAATTTGGTATCACGTGACATAAATTGACGACGAAGGTAAACGACATATCCAAACATGATAATCATGACACGGAAATCATGTACGGCCTCATTTACCTCCACCTCGTAACGTTTTGCTGATTTTGAAGTGACATATCAACATTTCTAATTTCTGCTTCTCATATTACCGATTCCCACTGTACGTGGGATCTGCTATTTTTGCACAGATGGACGGACGCAGGGACGGACGCTTCATCCCACTCATCATCATGCACTCCGTGGAAATGCTATGATTTTTTAGAAGCGAAGCTCCCTATGGCGTGGCTTGTGCATCCCCCATTGTCGTTGTGCGTAACGCTGGTGGCACATACCCGAGACAGAGCGGGTGTGTGCCACAGTGAAAGAGAGAGACGATCGCGCGACTACGATCACGATGAAAAGATGCGAAATGGCGGTACTTGGAGTTTTCACTAGATGGACGGACGGACAGACAGACGGACGGACGCGCGGATGGACGGTCGGAGAACTAACGCAGGGACCAACGGACAAATGGATGCACAGACATACGTACGGATGGACACACGGACAGTTGGACGGGCGGATGCATGGTTGGACGAACTGAAGCAAGAGCGAACGGACGGATAGAAGCGCGGACGGCCTGACGGATGCTTAGCCCCATCTCACCATCATTCACTCCATGGACATGCGGTGATGTTTTTCTTCTCCCTAGATAATATTCGTCATCTGACTTGCTTGCGTTTCCCTTCTTAAAAACTCGGCACTCTCCAATTCCCTATCAAGAGTGGTACGTCACGCTGATGATCCACACGCAGTTCGTGACCAAGAATTAGCTGTCGCCCTTCGATAATTCCACGGAACGGCAAAGGCACGCGCGATGGGTGGCGATTATTGTGCTGGGACAAAAATGCACCTTTCTTGCTCACTTTCTATTTAAAGTCCACTCTAGCGGTTGTCAGCCATAGATGTTTTGGGAAACTCTTGCAGGCCGATGGAATTGAAAAAGGTGCCCTGGCAGCGAGAGAAAAGGGTGGGAGCTCAAGAATTAACACAATATTAAGAGTGAAATAGAGCCCTTAAATTTCTCTCTGGCAAAGAATGTTCAAACTTAAGTGCCGCGTAAGTTCGATCACGACAGCCTATCAATAAGACAGCCACCTTCAACCAGCCTTTATATCTACGTTTGCTATTCAAGTGCGCAAGCCTAGAAAAAGTATGCTCGCGTGCATATGTCGTAGAAGACGGCGAGAAAAGTTTTCCAGCAGTCTCACGGGAAAGATTTGTGTGAACAGTGAATTTCAAAAACGAGTAGAATACGAATGAAAGAGCAGTGTTAGAGAATCAAACACGAATACTGCCACCTGCATGTAATGGGTTGAGAGCAAGAGCAGCTCTTGCCCACAAAAAGAAAAGAAGATCGCGTGCGGCTTCTTCGCTCGAGATCCAGCCGCGATGGAAGCACTTTTCAAGAGATGGCTACATCTTGGCTAATTAAAGGTCCCTTGCACTTCTGAAGTTTCGTGACAAACTGGTGGACGTGCTGGATAACCCTCACGGATGTTGCAGACCCCTCCAGGGAGTCGCCCTACGAGGCCAGACCCAGTTAACACCGCAGTGCATCAGACAAGCCGCCGAATCAGGGGATTGCCTCCGAAAGTCATCGACACGGGTCCCACCACTTCAACAGGTATGACAAATGCTTCTGTTCAAACAGCTTCAACCGACACGGGAACCACGATTCCGAACCGGTACACGTTGGAGAGCCCCGGGTCCCGACGACGTTCCGGGGCACGGAGCACGAAGACATCGAAAACTGGTTGGCTGATTTCGAGCACCTAGCCGCCTTAAATCGATGGGACGACGCGGCCAAACTGGAACGTGTCTACTTCTACATAGAGGACGGTGCGTGTACGTGGTACCAGAATCGCGAGTAGCGCCTGACGTCGTGGCACGAGTTCCGTCGTAGGCTTCTGAAGACCTACACAAGTGCCGATTGTCAAGAACGAACGAGCAATTCAGGCCCGGGTATAGTTGCGCAATGAAACGGTTATACACTTGCGTGAAAGTCATGACACGCCTCTTCCGACGAGCTGACCCACGAATGGAGGAGGATAAGAAGTTGCGCCATCTGATGCGTGGTGTTAAGGAGGAGCTCTTTGCCGGCCTCGCGCGGAGTTTTTGACAAAGGCTTTGACCATAGAAAAGATGCTGCTGCAAGGTTCCATCATGTATGACTGACAAATAAATAGCATGTGCGCTGCGGACACTCTCGCCACAACTGGTACCAACGACATCCTACGAGAACTTATTCGTTCCGTGGGGCGCGAAGAGCTGCAGAAGGCCAGCGTGACACCTCATCGCACGTCTGGCTCAATTGCAGCGGTTATCAGAAAGGAGCTGCACAGGACCACTCGCCTCCTGAAAGCTCCGCGCCAGCCCTCACTGAATACCGCTGTGAGACGACCACCTATGCGGAAGCCTTCAAGTGGCCTGCGACCTCTCCGCCACTGTTCGTTCGCGCTTCTCCCACCATGTCGCTCCAGTCAGCGCAGCCAACAGAGTACTACGACGATAGGTATGCGTCGCCAACATTGGTCCGTGCCGCCCCAGTCAGCTATTATTTGGAGCAGCCAATTCATTACATCGATGATAGGCGCACGTCCACTCGGAAGTCAGATATTTGGCGTACACCCGACCGCCGGCCTCTGTGCTTTTTTTGCGGTGAAGCAGATCACTTGTACCGCCAGTGCCCATTACACCGCTTTGAGCTTCGCGGCTTCTTTGCGTAATCACCACCACTTCGGTACGGCCAGCGACCCCACGATATCGAAACCTACCTCGCACAGTGCCATGCACCACCGTCTGCTGGGCGCCAGTCGCGTTCACCGTCGCCGAGGCGATTTTCATCGCTGCCCCAACGGTATTCTACCACACGGTCTCCAACTGCCCGCCGGGAAAACTAACTGGAGCTACTTCTGGGGGCGGGGTCGCTGAACAACGAAGTGCCGAAGACTTCCGACCGACTCACAGACGTAACGATACTGCAGAATACGACCGGCGTTCACTTGATACACCAGTGATGATTGATGGTTACGCGGTGGACGCGTTAGTGGACACCGGCGCCAACTACTCAATATTGAGTGGGAAACTGGCCTCGCAGCTAAAAATATAATCACGCCGTGGCACAAGTCGCAGATTCAGACGGTTGATGGTCATGTTGTTACTCCGCTGGGCGCCTGCGCTACTAGAGCTCAGATCGAAGGATATACGTTCGTCGCTAGCTGTCTTGTCCTACGCGAGTGCTCCCGTGACGTTATTCTTTAGTTGACTTTCTTCAAGAGTATGGCGCTATTATTGACTTGCAAGAGCGTCGTGTCATGTTTTCAGCCGACCAAGCGATTGATGTACAGGATGACGAACGGCGTCTTGACGTACTTCGAGTTTCACCAGACAGCGTCGCGCTTCCTCTTCGAGCAAGCGTCATGGTCGACGTCACATAAATTTGGGCGATGTCATAGCAGTGGCCGAAACTAACTTTGAGAATCTTCTAAAACAAGACATTTGTGTGGCCAGAAGTGTCATACAGCTTCGTGGCGGCCGATCGCAGTTGCTTGCTACTAACTTTAGCAACGAGCACTAACACCTCTTCCGCGGCACTTCGATCGCTTTTGCCAACTAAACAAAAGAAATCGGCGACTGTTTCTCGTCGGAGGCCACCGACGCCGCAGACACGGCATTCCGTAATATCGACATCAATCCTGCGCTGTCGACCAGTAGCCAGACTGCACTGCGCACGCTCTTGTTTGAATTCCGGTCTTGCTTCGCAAGTTCCTCTAAGGTGCGCCAGTCATCCATCCCACAGCACAGAATAATCACGTACGACGACGCACGCCCGATCAACCAGCATCCTTACCACGTGTCAATAAAAGAACGCGAAGCGATACGTACGCAAGTCCGAGAGATGCTTGAAGATGGTGTCATCGAACCATATTCGATGACACGGTCGTCTCCTGTTGTCCTGGTCAAAAAGAAAGACGGGATACTACGCTTTTGCGTCGACTACCGGAACCTTAACAACGTGACCAAAAAGGACGCGTACCGCTGCCGCGTATCCACGACTCGTTGGACAGACTTCATCATGCCAAATATTTCTCTTCTCTGGATCTGAAAAGTGGGTATTGGCAAATTGAGGTAGGTGAGCGAGACCATGAGAAAACAGCCTTCGTAACTCCAGACGGCCTCTACCAACTTCGAGTGCTTCCTTTTGGTTTGTGTTCAGCGCCGGCAACGTTCCAGCTAATGATGAACACTGTCCACCATTCTGAAGTGGCAGACTTGTGTTGTCTACATTGACGATGTGGTGGTCTTTTCTACCACGTTCGAGCAGCATCTTCACCACTCGCGCAGTGTGCTAGAGGCTATCCGATCGGCGAACCTCACATTAAAGCCACAGAAGTGCCACTTTTGTTATGACGAGCTCAAATTTCTTGGACATGTAGTTAGCGCCGACGGATGTTCATTGCGCGTTCGTAAATTTCTTTTTTTTTATCATTCACCAGTCTTTCTGTTTTTCATTCATTTTCGTGAACTTTCTTGTTTGTTCATTGACTTTTTCCTATTGTCACGATCTTTACTTTCTACTTTCCGTTTATCTCGGATTTCTATTTCCTTTTTTTTTTCCTTCACGCGTCTATGTTATAGCATCGGGGCAACGCTGTCTTTTCTTTTCTTCTCTTTTATCTTTTTTTTTTGGAAGGGGGGTTAATGCCACCTGCATGTAATGGGTTGAAAGCAAGAGCGGCTCTTGCCCAGAAAAAAGAAAAGAAGATCGCGTGCGGCTTCATATCCAGCCGCGACGGACGCGCTTTTCAAGAGCCGGCTACATCTTGGCTAATTAAAAGCCCCTCGCACTTCTGAAGCCTCGTGACAATACCAAGAGAATGAAATATTATTCGAATATATTTCGAATAGCAGGGCAACCATTTTTAAAGCACTGCTGGCGACAGCATTGTAAGCATTTTTGAAACATACCGAAATTGGCACAATATTCTTCTTCAAACAAATATCAGCAAGCTTCAACAGAGGAGCATGAGGATTACAATTATCCAATAAACGCCACCACAATAGCATAAGCTAAAGCAAGCTCGTATAAAGCAGCAACTAGAGCCTCAGAAATATTTTTTGTTAACTTCAGGTTGAAATACAGCAGGAACTACATTACTGGAAAAGACACTTTGTCAACTGCTTTCAGACAATACTGTAAGAGTGTTATATGAATATTAAACAATATTCATGAGTCAACATCGTCATGAATATCATTATGAAGATAGTGAAGTCATCATTCCGTCGCTTTGGTGTTTCAAGCAAAAACGCTCGCCTCTAACTAAAAACTCCCAAGCATTTCCCCGAGGGTGAACATGGTTAAGTGCGAATACACGGGGTGATGCTATGAGGGGTATTTATTAATTCGCACTATTATATTTATTAATCACACTATGGTGCCTTTATGGTGTAATGGTTCCTGGGAATCGCAATTTGATCACACGGGGCAGTTTACGTTAACTCACTGGCGAATGCCAACGGATTTTAACTTTACTCCCCCTCACGACCCGCTCTCGATGAGCGCGCGAAAGAGAGGGGTGCGCGCGCAGCTGCAGCGAGCGAGGAGAGCGGAGGAGCGAGCGAAGGGGGAGGGGGTATAAGGCGCGTTACTGACACCGATATCAGCGTCGCGTCCGTGGCTTATTCGGTAGAGCGTCGCGCTATGGCCCGCCAAGTCCTCTTTCTTTTAAAGATAGAGAGAAGACTGCGGACGCCGCCGACGGCGGTGGATGGTTTGGGGTCGCTTATAAAGTGTATTCACACTTAATATGGCTTCAATGGTTCAATAAACCTTGGGCTGCATGTTTTCTGGTAATCGATAATTAGGACAAGAACGGTACTCTCTCTGCTACCACAGATCGTTCTTTCGATAGTTTTTATTAATGCTTATGATTCAAAAAGTATTCGGTATTTGTAATATGCGCTATACACTCGATCAAAATAGCGAAGCAAACAAAACGCCATTGGATTTCTTATCCGAAACTTCTGAAACGCCCCTGAAAAGGGGAACATAAGCAGATTCCGTCCCTATGCAAGAACTTCATGCGGTAACGCTTTAAAAAATTTGAAAAGGCCGCTGTCATGTGACATTCCATGTATTCTTTTCTTACGGAGATGTGGGAGGATCGGCTTCATTAACCACCGTTTCAAAACCACAGGTCTGGCCACAACTTTGGCTCTAGGATCCTTCATCTTCCCGTAAGCTTCTGTTTTGGTTAAACTGGTCACTAAATGTATTTCTGCTGAGAAAAGGGTATTTATTTTTGTCCACACCTCGTAGGATTTACAAGGGCACAAAGTTACACAACGTCTATTGGAATTCGGCCGGCCAGCACACTACGTTGTCGCCTACACGCATTCCCATGAATCGACGTTCGGGCCTCTCTGGTATAGATAATTCACATAGCACGTGCAGCGAAAGGCCTCGTGCAAATGCGGGTCGTCTCGGCGAAGATGCGTGTAAGAACCAGCAGTTGTTTCGCTCCATGATGTCGTTTTTGCTGATGACTAACGGTTTTCACTTCTGACATTCCTTATCCCACTCATCACATGTGCGCGTCTGCGATGCGCAAGCAGAATTCGCGTCCAATCGAGGCGGCACTGATGCGCACACTTTGAACAGCCGCTACAGATCAAGTTTCGCGAGAGTTGAACGAGACAAGGCTTGCCGGGCCACACAACCCGTGCGGCGCAATTGTTCTTCCACTTCGTAAGAATGCCGGGCGCAGTTATCTTCAAACAACACACATCTGACTTCCACACAAGGCATAGGTTCAGTGAAGAAAGAAGCGTCGCTTTATTGATGTCTATTAAGACGACTCGTAGAAGACGGGAGCTTGAAGAGATGACAAATTCTCGAACAGATGCTGTCCCGGGAATCAAAATTTGAAAAAAGTGGACGGGCCTTCACAATTGTTATTGGTATTGGGGATAAACGTCAGAAATCCACGATATGAGGGGTGCGCTAGTGAGGGACTCCGAAAATTTTGACCACCTGGGGTTCTTTAACGTGCACCTATATATATAAGTAGACGGGACTCAAGCATTTTCGTCTCCATCGAAAATGCCCCCGCTGTGGCCCCGATTCGATGCTGCTCAGCAGCCGAGCACTGCTTTCGTCAAGGTATCAGCAGTAAACGGTCGCTCAAGTACTCACCAATTCAATGATAATTTACTGCATTCGATTTTTAGTACAAATGAAATGTCGTACGCGCTAGGCTGACTTGATCACAGTTCACGTATGGTAGTTCCCTTTGCGAACTCAAAATAACGCAGTACTTTTGCACGAAGAATGACAGACAAATGTTTGACTTTAATCAGGGAGGTTATCAAGGAAATAAAACATGATCTCTTGTAAAATTAACTTTCAAACTTCGGCGATATTAGTAAGGTCCATACGCTTCCGCACAACCTCAAAACATAACGGATAGCCACAAAAGTTATGTCAAAGGAAATCTCAAATACCAATGTGAACACCCACCGGTTTTTGTTATCCTCAATTCAACTTGTCCACACTAATTAGTTGCTAGATTACACGTGTCTGGGTCATTTGCTGTGTTTGTGCTCTTTTTATAAACATTATTCTGCAGCAAAAAAATAGAACACACACTAAAAATTCAATTTTATCTCGTTTCACCGGGAAAAGATATTGTAGCCAAGAAGCGTTTAGTTTCCTTGCTATATATACGCTAAATATTCAGAATTTGCGCAACTGACGGGAAAGTGCACTTGCTGGTCGAACATTTCTTTTTAGGCGAAAAAATTTTTCCCCCCACCTAACTTCGGAAATGTTATCCTGGGCCGATAGCCCACACCTAGAGAACATTGCAGCAAATAGGGAAAGCTTACATCGTATTCGTTCTTATCTGGACACAACCATGTGATGTGCTATTCTGACCAAATCAACCAACTCTGCACAGCAAAGATCCCCGCTGTCGCGTGTAGTTTGACATTGTTAAAGAACGCAAAAAAAAAGTTTTTCACTATGAAAACACTTGTTAGCGCGAGAAGACCCCCGCGGTTGTCCTGCCGACGAGTTTCTGGCTATGTGTGGGGAGTGTTAACACTGAACTCCAAGGATGCAAGAAACGTCCCCGTTGCGATGTCTCAAAATCATGTCAGTGCTCCTTATCCCCACATCTGTACATTTTGACTTCATAGATGTTGAGGGCGTCTCCTAACAGCTGCATAATTCTTAGTTGTTATTAATGATTTAATTTATTTTTCTGGTAGGGCTGATGACTTACTTCACGAGGATTCAGGAAATTTCGTTGAACCAAGGTGGTCAAATCAAGACAAAATAATGATTAGTTGAAATAAATCGACGGGAAATTTCAGAAATCAATCTTGTATCTTTTTTATCTCTTATATTAATAAATATATGACAAATTAATGTTTGTTTATTGATTAGCGCCAGAAAATTCGAATTTTCCCCTATCCTTGAACAACGGGGGCGGCGACTGCGGCGCTTCGTCCTGCCGGCATGCGTGCTCTTCGCTTGTTGGTGTATCAAAATAAACGTGGCACATCACACGCGAATAGTTAGTGGAACACTCGCTAAGTTCAGGAGAGACGCCGTTGTTCCTGACCGGATGCCGTTTTGACGAGCTTTCAATCAAATTTCATCGCTATAGTCACGGCGAGTTCCGTCCAGTCGTAAAAGGGCGACCTGCGCTCTCGCTTTCGATATGTCACCGTTGAAATTTGACTGATATCTCAATCTAGAAGACCTTTTTTTCTCCATCTTCAGAAATCAGAATTTCATAAATTGTGACAGCCTACAGCTATCTCAGAAAAACAACTGCCCCCACTCTGAAAATCGAATACCCAATTAAGAAGTTGTTTTTTTTTTCTACTTGGTCGTTTCAAGGTAACTTGAACTGCGGCAATGTATTTCTGCTCCACCATGTGCGAAGACGAACGTTACACAATCACAGCATAATAAAGATTTGTATGGTAAAAAATAATAATAAACAAATACAGGGACATTCCAAACGTACGGGAAAGCTCCAAATAAGTGAGCACAAATAAGCGGCAGGAAAGTCTGCGAATGCACTTAGTTCGGGTCACTGTTAAAATTTTGAATTTCATTTCTATTTAAAAGTACAAAAGGCCCGCACCAAATGTGAAGGCTACGGGACTTCAGACACATCTGGTATTCATGCACAATACCCATACAAAACAAGCCTCCAGTAGAGAACACACATGGCCATATTTCCAAATCGTTACGAAGGGCGGAATTGGCAGACATGCTCGCCCCCCCCCCCCCCCGCCTTCATGGGGAAGCAGACCCCCGACTCCTGCCCCAAAACATCAATATCCCCAGTTATGGTCTGTCTTTCTTCACATTTGTAATGCCCAGCATTACAAATCTAAAGAATTGTATATACAGTAATTGCGTATTTTGTGTTCCCCCATGAGTAGACAGTGAGCTACTTCAACTTCCCATATCCAGCGTCATCATTTGGTCTGTCCCACGGAATAAGGCAGAGCTGGCGCAAGCTTTTACGCGCATGCTCACATGGATGTAAGCCACGAGTTAGTTAAGGAATACAGGCCGTGACGCACCACCTCTCTTCCTTAAAATGAAAATGAAGTAACACAATTTCCCACCCTAAGACCTCTTGCAATCAGCGTAGGGCATTTCGAGCGCGTGCAGCAATTTGACAAAGTTGGCGTCTCCAAGGGAAAATACATCATTAAAAGGAAATTGCATTGGGAATGTGGGAGCCAGACTGGACGGGGTGCTATATTGAAATCCGCCGAACGCTCCCAACTGAGTACCTGGCGCCATCTAGCTTCTCGTTGCGACAACCTTAAAAACCGATGCCCAAACTCAACGAAGGGCGCCGCTCGCAGTCCGTACACTGGCGTTCGTCGCTCCGACGGCGGCCGCGGACAGAGAACACCTACCACAAGTGGCCTACCACTTCAGGGAACGGAAACTGCAGCTTTGGACAATTGTATCAAAATAAAATGATGGCGGCGTACTGAACTGCAATATATTGCGAAACGAGATGGCACTGCCAGTACTATCATTATCATTAGAGAGACATTGTTGTTGTTGTTGTTGTTGTTGTTGTTGTTGTTGTTGTTGTTGTTGTTGTTGTTGTTGTTGTTGTTGTTGTTGTTGTTGTTGTTGTTGTTGTTGTTGTTGTTGTTGTTGTTGTTGTTGTTAGAGTGGCTCACTGCTGGTTCGCGCTGCTCGCTCCTGAGTCGCGTTTCGCGTGCCAAATTATCGCCAGGTGACCAAACTGGCCTCGACTAGCAAAAACAATGTCAAACACGTAAGATTTGCATCGTTTATTGCGAGTGCCAAAGTCGGTACAACCGATGTACACAATCAGGTCCGAACAAAACAAGTCACTCATACATATCGAAAGCTTTCAACCCAACTGTAAAGACTCTTGAAAGCTAGCAGGCATGTGCATATAACTGAACATCGAGATTGCTGAATGAATGAACATCGATCTCATTGTGATGCGGCGTTCGAGTTTCCCAACGTAGCTTCAGGACAAGCGTCTGATCCTACCGTCAGCTGTGCGGCGCTTGCCAAGTAGTGTTGATCTTGATGTGGAATCGGGAATGAAACTCGCGCATTGCCGACAGATAGCTCGCCCAGTGAGAGCAATGTAGTTTAGCTAAATTTGTTTCGTAAACAATCGCGGATGCATGCAGTTCTGAATCTTTCTCGCTTTGCGATGCTACCTTGAGCACATTACAAAGGGTAATGCCGCCTTGTTTCAACAGGGTAGGCATGACTTTTTCATTCTTGACTGTGAGCCCATATCATAGGTAATATGTATTTAGGTGATGGCAATAAAAAATATTTCAAACTTCTTGCGTTTATTGTTAGAGTCAAGGTAAACAGTTATTGCAGCTAGAATTTCTCGTCGCAAGTAATGATATCGGTCTGCTGAGTATGCAGCGAAAATGCACGCTATAAGAACAGAGTTATGAGGTGAGTGCTTACAGATTAAAGGGGGAAAATTATAAGAAAATAAGCTTTAAGCATTCTTGGTACATTTTCTTGTTAGTACACTGTACACTAAACAACTGCTGCGCTCTGAGCATAATCTTTCTTTCGCATAGACATATCGATAGAACTTGAGCACTCTCTTGCAGGCAAGCACTCCTGAAGTCGACTAATGGCGCATGATGTGAACCTGTGCAAATTGTGGACCAATAAAGGTCACATATACGACACACTTGTTATTGTGTTCAATAAAGGAAGCCGATAGCAGCACTATAGAGTATAGTGCGCTCGCAGTCCGTCACATGGTTTCTTTACACATTTCGCTGGCTTTCTATACAATGTTGAAAAAATAACAGCGCGAGACGTATCGTACAGGAAACAATTTAGTCAGTGGTTTTTAAAAGTGCTCTACATCTCAGTGTTCACATTTTGAGTTTCCAACCCAAAAGTAAAAAAATAGGTAATTGAAAATTAGTATTTAATTAGTATGGGGAGAAATAAAAAATAGCCCGAGCACCTAGCTTTCGCGCATGATGTGGGAGTTCCCGGCACAGTACAGACACACTAACGCCACAACCCTCTCGTTGAAGCTCCATGAGGCTCTGCGGAGCCCCGCTGTTGACAGCCAAACCTGGACGACCCAGCACGCCCGTGAGGCAGCGTCGAGGCAAACCCTTGATGTCCTCTCATGGGAGGCTTAGGCCCGCCCAACTAAACCTGCTGGTTTCTTATAATAAATTTTATTCCTCCTCCTTCTCATTCTACAGGCTAGTGCGAGTAGTATGCGTTTGGTTCAATTCGCCTCCTAAGTGCCTTTCACTTTCAAATTATTTTCTTGGCTCAAGTTATGTGGGACACCCTGTATATATATATTTACGGGGATTACTAACACACGGCAAAGATAAACGAGTCTATTTCCAATATTTACAGGTAGGTGTGACACCCCAGGGCTGCCAGCATCGCGCGCGGCGAGTCCGCTTCTTCTTTATCGAGTCGTCTACGACGGCGGAGCCATGCCCACTTCCTCGTAACATCACCCCCGGCGGACAAAGCGCCGTCACGGCGCCTCTAAGTCAATCAGGACTGGCAGTATAGTAGCATTTTAGTCGAGACACATGAACAACATCAGTAGGTGGTGTGGCAGAAGATCAGTGTGGTTGAACGGGAGTGATGAGGTAGTCGACGTCGGTGACCTTGCGGAGAACTTTGTATAGAGCCCTGTGTATCGTGGGAGGAGCTTCTCGCACAAGCCTTCACATTGATACGGCGTCCAAAGTAGGACGAGAGAGTCAGCAGGGTAGTCAACGTTACGGTGCCAATCGTCGTAGCGAACTTTTTGGGATATCTGAGAAGCAGTCAGCCTAGTGTGCATGCGCGATTTGGCGAGCGAAGCGCGCTCGACAAGCAACGTCCTGAACATATACGGTTGGTTCGGTGGTATCAGGAAAAAGGAGCGTGTCAAATGGCAACGCAGGGTTGCGGCCGTACAGAAGAAAGAACGGAGAATAGCCGGCGGTGTCATGCCTTGACGAATTGTATGCAAAGATAACGTATGGGGAGCGTTGCGTCCCAGTCAAGGTGGTCAGAAAAGACGTACATGAACAACATGTCTGTAAGAGTTCAATTGAGGCGCTCCGTGAGACCGTTGGTCAGCGGCTGGTAGGCAGTAGTAAGATGATGTTCGATGGAGCAGCTACGGAGGATTTCGCCGATAACTTTTGCGAGGAAGCAGCGGCCACGATCCGTCAGAAGCTGGCGCGGAGCCCCATGCCGCAGAATGAAGTTATTCAGTAGAAAGTCTGCGACGTCTGTAGCGCAGCTACTTGGCAAGGCACGAGTTACAGCGTATCTAGTCGCATAGTCAGTTCCGACAGCGATCCGTTTGTTGCCTGACACATATGTCGGGAAAGGTCCGTGCAAATCGAGGCCGACGCGGAAGAATGGTTCCGGGAAAGTGTCAATAGGTTGGAGCAGGCCAGCCGTAAGGAGAGCAGGACGTTTGCAACGCTGGCAGTGCTCGCAAGCAGCGACATAGCTGCGCACAAATTAATACAGACCAGGCCAAAAGAACCGTTGCCGCACGCGATGATAGGTGCGTGAAAAACCCAGGTGTCTTGCCGTCGGAGCGTCAGCAGATGTTGAAAAATGGTGGCACGCAGCTATCGGGGAATAACTAACGAAAATTCCGGGCCATCAGGCTTCATATTGCGGCGATACAGAGTTTCGTTGCGGAGGACATATTGACGGAGCGAAGGGTCGGAATGTCCTGAAGATACTCGCTCAATGACCGTCTTGAGGGTTGCGTCCCGGCACTGCTCTGTGCCGATGTCGCGCAAATCAGATATGGCGAGCACACAAGAATCGCTCTCATGGACAGCGAAGCTAGCAGGGTCCACCGGATAACGCGAGAGACAATCGGCAGCTTGGCGTAACCTGCCAGACTTATAAATTACGTCGAAGTTATACTCCTGGAGACGTGGAGCCCAGTGGCCAAGGCGACCAGTTGGGTCCTTGAGCGATGACAATTAACACAGAGCGTGGTGGTCCGTAATAACCGAAAGCTCCCGGCCATACAAGTAGGGCGAAATTTCGCTACAGCCCAGACCAACGCAAGACACTCGCGCTCCGTTATCGAATAGTTTCGCTCAGATGTCGAGAGGAGGTGGCTGGCATACGCAATAACACGCGTTTGGCCTCTCTGGAATATGGCTAGGTCGAGGGCACCATACACCATATAGCCTTATACAGACAGAAAAAGGCTTTTTGGATTTCGATGAGCAGGTGTTTGAGCATTTCATATGACACACGGTCCGAGCCTGGGCACCCTTGTTGCAGCAGTTTAGTGAGGCGTGTAACTCAGCTAAACAGAAAGGTGCATTGTATGCCTCGTGGGTGTTGGATTTGCGCTGTATTTTCTCTTTTTTCTACTCTGATTTTGTATCGTTGAAACACTGTGGTATAGTACGACTAGCTGCATGGGGACCTCCTCGAAGTGTGCTTCCATGGAATTCGCCTGGCCTTCCAAGCTGTCGCCCTCGTGTTTACAAGTGGGAGTGAATGTGCTCGTCTTCCTGCTGTTTTTACCAACCATGCTCTAAACTTTAGCTTCATCTGTGTAAGAATTAATGCCTGTAAAAAATTTCTGCCAGCTCTCCCGCCTAGCCTGTCGGCGCACTCTTCTACCTTCTTGAAACTATCGAGATTTGCGGCAGTTGGTGAGACTCGAAGCAACCTCCATGCTTTGTTTTGTCTTTTACGTGCATCTCGAGCATAACTATTTCACCAAGGGACGCGACGTTTCGTGCCAAGTACCGTTTGTAGGATACCCTTTGTTGCAGCATCAATTATAAAAGCTGTAAGGTAGTCTACAGCTGCATCTACGCTCAAGCCACACATATCAGACCAACTTAGGTAGCATTCCGAAACTTTTTCCCAGTATGCCCATATATATTGTTTCCCAGTGTGCATATAGTTGTCTCAGTATATATCTTTTTCTTACACCGTATTTGGTATGTGATGTTAGCTTATGGTCTTTATTGTTATACACATCTTTGTCATTGTCCCACCTGCCTTGTATAGGGTTCACTGGCTTCGTCAAGCTGTCCATTGAACAGCTTTTAGCCAGTAAACTTCTCCAGAACCTTTCTTTCTGGGAAAATAAAATGATTTAATTTGATTTTGATTTTGCCTTGTCAATCTGCTATCTGGGAGCCTGTGGAGGACCTGTTTTATCTACCGTTGTACTCAAAATTAAAGGAAAATGGTCCCTCCCGCGTGGATTATTTATGACTTTACATGTGAGTAAAGGTAGGAGCGAAGGAGAGACAATACTGAGGTCTATCGATGAGTATTAGCGAGGCTATAGTATGTTGAATCCTTTCGAATCAGGAGACGCGCACCAGAAGAGAAAAGGAACTGCTCAATTAGGCGGTCTAACGCATCACAGCGAGAGGCACGCCATAGACTACTATGAGCATTAAAGTCCCCTAGGACGAGATATGGTTCGATAGTTGATCTATTAGTGACTGAAATTCATGGCTGTTCAGTTGATTATGTGGAGGTATGTAAATACTGCCATTTATTACCAGTTTATTGAAAATGACAGCTCGAACAGCAACTGCTTCAAGAGATGTTTGAAGTGGTAAATGTGTGCAGGCTGTTCCTCGACTAACTATTATGGCAACACCACCAGACGAGGTGATAGCATCATCTCTGTCTTTCCGAAATATAACATAATTGTGTAGTAAGTTAGTGTGTTTTGGTTTCAAGTGCGTTTCTTGCACACACAGCACTTTTCGGATATGTTTGTGTAAGAGCTCTTGGATATCGTCGAGGTATTTCAGCAGTCCTCTGAAGTTCCATTGTAGTATTTGTGTCATTTGAATGTTGTGTGGTGCTGCGTGTACAATACGAATAACTATGGCTAAGTCGAGGGCACCATACAGCATACAGCATTATACAGACAGAGAAGGGCTTTTTGGATTTAGATGGGCAGGTGTTTCACGTGTTTTGTTGCCTTAGGTTACAGGGCCTTTTGGGTGGCCTGTGATTCGGGGTTTTTCTTTTTTGGCGCGCTCCAAGGAGTTGCGCCTATTCTTCGGCGTCTGAGGCGCCGGAGGAGTGGGACTTGTATCCATCACCACTTGTGAGGTGGTGGATGGTGCCTGCTGGGCAGGCACGTTCACTGAACTTTTGGACCTAACTGCGCCTGCAGTGGTCCCAGGTTCAGCAGACACGGGGGTCTGCCGGGCCTGTTTGTCAGGTGGCGGAGCAGTACAGGCTGCTCCAGCCGGGGGCACTGGTGGCACTACCGCAGCCACACACTGTGTGACATTCGCGGGTGCAGAAACATGGGGCGCGGTGCCCCGGCATGTCACATCTGCAAAGGAGGGATAAGAGGGGTTGTGCAGTGAAAAACGTTTACGCACTTCTTGGAGTGACAGATTGAATTTGACCTTGAGTTCAAGTATTTGTTTCTCCTTTTTACATCTGGGGCATGGTCGTGAATAGGCAGGGTGATTTTCTTCACAATTCGAACAATGAGTTGCTTCTGAGGTGCAGTTGTCGGATATGTGTTGAATGGATGCACACTTTGCGCAAGTGGCACGCCCTCTGCAACTCTGCGATCAATGCCCGAAACGTTCACACATGAAACATCGACGAGGATAGGGAATATATGGTTTTACACGGTGCTTACAGTAGCCAGTTTCAATTGATTCTGGTAAGTCACTAGAACCGAAGGTGATAATTATGTGTTAGGTGAGTGTTTCTTCCTTCTCTCATCGTAAAATATTTGTCTGTACCTTGACTACATTCAGGTCTTGCAAGCGTTCTGATAGTTCACTTTCTGGGAGTTGAAGGAGATCATCGTGAAAAATGACGCCACGGACTGTGTGCATGAATCTATGGGGGCCTACTGATACTGGGACGTCCCCGAATGCTGCAAGTTTTTAGGGATTGGCATAATGAAGCTTGTCGCGAACGTCCAGACGAACGTCGCCGCTTCCCACCTTGGTGACATTATGTCCTGGGCCAATTGCTTCCGTGAGGATTTTGAATACAAGAAAAAGTGAAATTGATCGGACTGTCTTGTTTTCTTTCTGGCTATGTACTACATGACACTTGGGGAAGGATTGTTTTGGTTAGAAAGGTACAGCCCGTTCTTCGGTGCGTCACCTTTTCGGGTGGCGATCAGGGATTGGGGGGAAAAGTGTGCCATACGAGGAATATAACGTTCAGCGGCGATGGAGGCCACCCACCACCGAGCCCAACAAGGGGACGCTGCAATGTAGAACACTTGAAGACGCCAGCTATGCATCGCAGCTACAACCATATGTACCTAACAAGTTTGAGCGATTGCACAGGGTTAATCCCGGCCACCAGGTAATTTGGAACTAAATAGAAAATAGAATATGACAGGATAGATTTAAAGAAGAGAAAAGACGAAGATGTAGGAAGAGAGAAATAGGACAAGGCAATTGCCAATTTGCCAGGGTGGGTGAGCCCACGGGTGACGTCTACGTGAATCCGGGGACAAAGGGGTGTGTTGCCTCTGCCGGGGGGGGGGGGGGGGAGGGGGGCCTTGAAGGTCCAATCACCCGGCGTCGGTTCAACCCCCAGGATCCCCCTTTCCCCGGACACGGCTCAGCCATGCACGACTAGGCGTGGGAGAGGTCGAAACCCCCCGTTATCTCGAGTCCATGGTGTCGCTACATACCAAACGCCTACTTGCACAGATGACCCAGCGGGGGGAGTAAAGATAGTCACATTGAAAGATATCTCCAACTGTCCAGTCACCGTCGAAGTTGTAGTGCCGCGAACTTCTTCAAAAGTCATTATTATTATTTTCAAGTGCTTTATTTACTTCACGTTCACCAGGACAATAATTTATGCTTCTTTCGATGGTGTTAAATTGGTGTATGAGGTATGACGCACGTTGCTCACGTTCCCGGTTTGATTAAAATCATTTTTTTCTAAAAGTGCAACTCCCAATTTGTAAATGAATGACCACAGGAAGGTCATGGTGTTTCAATAGAGGTAGATTTGGGGCCGACTCTGCGTGGGCTCTGTGAATACTGAAAGGAATCCTAAAGGGTGTTTCTCTTTGTCCGATGTATTGCATATAGCACACATTGTATTGAAGTACATATGCGATATTAGAGGAATGACATGTTAGATTTCCTCGTATGGTAATTGAAAACTTGAATTGGGTGTTACTTGCCTTGCTTGTCACTTGCATCGCTTTGTATACAAGGCATCGAGCCTTTAGACAAGGTCGGCATGAACTGTTGGAAGTTGAAGTATTGAGTTTGGAGTACACAAGTGTGTCTTTGAGGTTGCGCGATCGTAGAGCATCGAACGCGTATTCGAAGGTCGCAGGTTCGGTTCTTGCCCACGGCAAGTTATCTTTTCACCCACTTTTCTTTCATTCACATTCAGGTTACGATTGGGTTTAATAACTTCCCCTATACCTTCCTTGGCGTTATTGTCTGTTAGATCTAATTAATATTGTGTAAAACACGAAAAACGAGCCCTTAAGTATACACTTGTTTCTCTTATTCAATAACGAGGGTCTCGTACTGGTAGATTTGGTGCCTCTAGGTTGTATACGGGGGACCAGCTGCCAGTTAGTAATAACTTCACGTGCTACGTGACGCCAAACAGGCTCATAAAGAGTGTACCACACTCGCCACCATGGCTACTAGTGGCGCTGACTGACACTCCCACGTTTAAATTGACATAGATACCCAATAAAGTGGCTGGGGGGATAGCTGTCATGGTACGTCAGTGGTAGAGCATCGAACGCGTCATTCGAAGGTCGCAGGTTCGGATCCTGCCCACGGCAAGTTATGCCATCGGACCCCGCACCTCCACCACAAAGATGTTACGTAAAAATGACACGAGGTGTGTCTATTTAAAATCTATATTCAAAATGATGCGTATGGCGTCGACTAAGATGGAAGCAGCACGCGCAACCGACAGAGCACTTCCTCGTTGTCGTCTTTTCACCGCTGATACGTCAGCTACGTAGCAATATGAAGAAAGAAGAGTGGGCGAAAAAGTAGCTGCCATGAGCAGGAACCCAACCTTACAATTGGGTCTAATAACTTCCCCTATACGTTCTTTGGCATTGCATTATTATCTGTTAGATCTCAAGCTAATGTGGAGCGCCTCAACCGTTCACTGACAGACAGGCTTTCTATGTACGTACCTAACGACCACAGTGATTGGGACATAACTTTGCTGTTCGTCACCTGCCCCTCCAGCTCGTCATGTCATGAAACAGCTGGCTACTCCCGGCTTTGTATACTCTTGGACACCCTTATCTACTTATCATCCTTCGACACCTCGCTTTCGTCTGACCAACCATCCTCCACATCGTGCATTCAAGATGCTGTCACTCGCGCCCTCGTGCCCTCAAGGCACGAGTGACACAATGAATATTGTGTCGAAACACGGAAAAACGAGCCCTGGGGTATAAACTGCGTTCCCTTATATATATGCGCAGGAAGAGTATTTTCTGCATAAGTTTTTTCTTCTATATATTATGTCTATAAGTAGCATCTTCGCTTAAAGCTTTAGGACTACAAAGAGTTAAAACGGAACAGCACCTCCTTTAAGAAACTATACGCATTTTCGGGTGCGTAATTGGATCGCGGACAGCACTGTTACTTGTGCATTGAAGCGCGCGCAGATGGGTTTTATGGCGACAGCAGACTGCTACCTGCAGCGCACTGGAAGTCCTCTCAAGTCACAGAAAACCCTGCAATTCTAGACGGAGAGCCAAGAAACACGCTCCAGAGTGCACATTTCGTTATTTGGTTGCACACCGTAGTACATTACTACAAGCGCGATCCGCCGACCAAAGTTTTTCTATCGACGCATTTTGCGGGCCTGCGGTGCAGCCTTACAATGCCGCCGTCTCCCCTCGACGGAGTGAATAAGACCAAGCCAAAACATCAAATAGACAGTAGGAAATGGCTCGGGGAAGAGGCACCATTGTCCCTGCTTCCCAGTTCGAAGCCACACCATTGCGTTCGGACGCGCCAACAGGCGGCGTCATAGTAGGGCCTCGCAAAAAGCTGACCGCAGCTGGCGCCGATAAGCGCAACGCTGGTCGCTGCACCGGTGTGCACCACCGCCACTGGAGCGGGGTTGTTCACTAAACTGTTCGGCATTGCATGCTCTCGAAGGTATACAACGACACTCTCGGAGCGAAAACGTGTGAATGTTGAAAGCAACAGAGAAGCAAAATGCTATCTTTCGAGTTTTTCTTCAACATGCATTGTAGTTGAATGATGCGCTGCTACGTTGGTTCTCACTGAAAGTGGTGTAAATGGCACTGCGCCAGTTATAGGGCAGTGAAAACTTGGACGGTGAATGCAGTATGCAACGAGATATTATAAAAGCTATTTAGGAAAGTCATTCCATCCAAAATGACTGATCACATCGTGCTAGTGAGTCCTATCCTACAATTACCATGGGTGACATGGCGTTTGCAGCTTATGAAATACACGTAATTGTTTTTGTCCTTGCACATTTGAAGGCATGTAATTAAAATGTGATGTTTCATGGCCTTCATTGTATTTAGGTTGCTCATATTCTGTCAATAAGCAATTAGTGGTGACGTACATGTGTCATCTTTCAAGTCGACACAAACCTACTTCAATGAAACGTGCCTGAAGGTGTTGCCAGTCGCAGGCTAGCAGGAACAGTTCCCTCACTGTTCGTGTTTGCAGCGACGTCTGACTTTAGGGGGCGCACCCATTTCCTTCACGTACATTGAATAAACGTTCCTTCGGAAGTGACCCGGCTTGCTGTGCTCGCCATTAGCGTGCCCGCAGAGTGGAACAAGAAGCACTGACACACTTGTTCTCTGCCTGGACCCGTGGTTTTATGCCCCAAAACCAGAATATAGGAGACGCCTTAGTGGAGGGCTCCGGAAATTTAGACTATAAGGTGTCCTTTAACATGCACCACTATTGTCGTTCAGAACACCGGGGGGGGGGGGGGGGACTATAGCAATTAGCCTCCACTGAAAAGCAACCACCACTGTCGGGGTCGAACACGCAACCTCCGGTTTAGCAGCCGAGCACCCTAACCACTGCTCCACCACGGCAAACCATAACAGTGTTAGAGTGATTGCTGTTCTGTTCCTACCGACATTCTGTATGCAACGCTAAAGCCTATACCTAATGTTGGACGACGAGTGCTTATCCAGCCTTTCTTAGACGCCTATCCCTATTGTCGGAAATTACATAATTAGTTAAAAAACCACAATGAACACGCATGCATTGAGCGAAAGTGTTACTTTTCCCGTCATGCGACTTCAGAACTTACACTGTACAGACTAGTCAGCCAAGACCGCATATTTAGAGTGATCTTATTTTGTCAGAGCGCGCTATTCCCAGAGTCACTTCCACTCCAGCTTGGCATCTCCACCGGAATGGCAACAAAAGCAGCGACACGAAGAGAGGGCAACAAAGCCGGAACGTCCACACAAAGGGACACGGCGAATGACGGAGCTTTGCGCCGAGACTGGCCCTTGCGGCCCAGTCGCTCGTGCAGTACCTTCAGATTTTGCTCCAGGCAATATCCGCCATAACAAAATGTGACACCCCGAGTTCTTGGTCAATGCTCGTTAACCAAAGAAGTCGTGACTCAAGTGCTCAAGCCATTTCGCGATCAGACAGCGGGAATGTATATTACAAGGGGACATTTATGCAAGATGTTCAGCTTGATATCGGCTCATTGAAATATCCTGTCTAATGAAAAAGCAGATCAAGCGGTCCACAAAGGACTTCAAAACCAAAACTATAGGCGAACCGATTTCACTAAATCTGATGCTTCCCAGCTGGCTAAAACGTGCTTCCGAAGAAGAGAGGATGCTCACGAACCTTCGGCAATTTTAACATTGAAGACGGCAACATTAACATTGACAAAACATGTAGTCACAAGCATTGAACACAATGTAACGGAAGGTATGGATCACTAAGAACAGACCGAAATTCTTTTAAATACTGCCTGGACGAAAAAATGATGTAAATACGCAGTCATGATCCAAAAGCAACTCGATTGAGCTTGCGCACTTGTACAGTAAGCATGGTGAAAATACAAGTAATGAAGCTGCAATCTTGTTTCTTTGTAGGTTGTACACAAGAGGCACCCTTCATATGAAGGCACAACTTGTTCATTCTGGTAATGGTGCTTAGCAAGCGTTCAGCCATTAAGAAAATGTTGCAAATGTTGGTGGGCTCGGCGGCTGTGCCACGAGACATTCGCCTAAACTGCTACTTTTCAACATGCAGGTCTTTGCTGTCGTAGTGATCTGCGCAGCTCTGCCCGCTACCACCCATCTCGCACGCACCTCCTGCTTGTGTGCAACCATTCTTTGGCCGCATCTCGAGCGCTCTTCCAGCTGATAAGCTAACCACCCCTCCACTTCTGCCAACGCCACCTGACACGGATTTTGCAACCGTTGCCACCTAGGAGAAGCCTACGTCAGCAACATCAATCGCCACATCGACTATAAAAGAACAACACCCTGGCGCGCCCACCTGTGGGCTCGGCGGCTGCGCCACGAGACAGTCGCCTAAACTGCTACTTTTCCACATGCAAGTTAGTCAGCCTTTGAGTCTTTACTCTAAGAAATCAAGCGACTTGTTTTTGGTGCTGCTGCCGAGCTCCCAGCGTCTATTATCGATTATTGAGCAGTGTATCGATGTCTCGCGTACCATTCTCTTACTGTCGAGCAACATTGAAACTAACCCCGGCCCGGAATCTAACGCTATATTAGCTGAATTGAAAAAACTCTCAGCAGGGATATCGCAGCTAATAGCCGAACTGAAGGGTCTGAAAAGGGAACTTGCCGAAACTAACAGTACTATAGCAGAACTTAGCAGAAGAATGAATACCGTTGAGAGCCACTGCCAGCACATTGAACCACTGCAACAACAGGTCGCAACCATCACATCTGCTGCCACCGAGACAACCCGTGTAATCTCTGACATAGAATCGCGGATCGATGACGCAGAAAATCGAGCCCGCCGCAACAACCTAATCTTCTTCGGTATTCCCGACCAAGGTGCCTCAGAATCTGCCCCACAGATAGAAGAAAAGCTTATTCGCTTTTGCTCAGATCACCTAGGCTTACCCGTAGTTCCCGAAGATATTGAGCGTGCGCATCGACTTGGCCGCCACTCTACTAACCATAACCGACCCATAATTGCGAATTTCGCTGGCTACAAAACCAAAGAAAAAATCCTGTCTAACGGACGCAAGCTAAAAGGCAGTAACTACAGAATTGGTCAGGACTACTTCCGCGCCGTACAAAATGCCAGGAAACACCTTCTTGCATTTGCAAAGGAAAAAGCTGTCGCCTTTAAACTACGTTATAAAACCCTGTTTATAGAGCCACGAAGTACATGTACGACGACGCTGAGAAACGTGTTAAAGAAATTAGATAGCAATTGCTATATCACCGCCAGCCATCTCAGCGCCCGAAAGCAATGCGCTCACGCACTACTATTTCAGCAATTTTTACTAATATACGGAGTTTTCTTCCTAAACGCGACATCGTATCTAATATTGTTCTCTCATCTGGATGTAATTTGTTAATACTTACTGAAACATGGCCTACTGCTGATGTATCTGACACTGAGGTCATGGATGACCTACCCGGTTTTCAGCTTATCGCAAAGATCGCCAAAACTCTAGAGGCGGTGTGCTCATTGCCGTCAGTAATACCTTGCCTTGCACCATTGTTCATACGCCCAGTGATCTTAAAATATTATGGCTACTACTCTTTCGTTCCCCTCCTCATACCATCTTACTTGGTGTATGCTACCGCTCACCGCGAACAGATAAATGCTTTACTGAGAAGCTTAGCCGCAGTGCGTCCTGGACAGACTCACGACAAAATATACTAACGCTCAGGTATTATTATTCGGGGATTTTAACTTCCCTCTCATAAACTGGGCTGAAAATCCGCCTTCGTCACCGAGCAAAAATGATAACGAGTTCCTCAATCTTTGCTTTAACTTCAATTCAAGTCAGCTTGTGTTGCAACCAACCCGCGTCACGCAGGATTCGGCCAGCGTTTTAGATCTGATACTAACCAATAGCCCAAATAGCCTCTCTTCGATGTCTTATCTCCGTGAAATTAGCGACCATAAAGTAATACACGCAGTCTTCAGCTTTACCTTGCCAAGACAAGAATCGTGGAATAAAACAATACGCTTATATGGTAAAGGTAACTACGATGCCATAAACAACGAGCTTATCGCTTATTACCCGACTTTTTGCACCGATTTTCATCGCCACACGGTACAAGAAAACTGGTTGATCTTCCAACAAAAGTTTACTGAACACGGTAAAAACCATATCCCAGTTATATCGGTACAAGCCAACCACAACAAACCTTGGTTTACCAGGAAATTGAAATCTTTAGAAAATAAGAAAAAAAAACGCCTTTTCCGCTTGGCAAGGAAACAAAATTGTACTGTGGCCTGGGAAAAATATTACGTAGCTGAGAAAGTTTACTTATCAGCTATGCGTCATGACAAGCACGCCTTCTTTTATGATACCTTACCTTGTGTACTGGAAAGCAATCCTAAAAAATTCTGGCAAATTTTGAATCCCAAGCCACCTTCTGCTGTTATCATTACCGACCATAATGACATTACGATTCCTGAACAAGAATGTGCTGATGTATTTAATCTTGCTTTTTCATCTGTATTCACCACTGAACCTGATGCTCCTCTACCTGTACCCCCCCCCCCCTGTCCAGGATGTTATGTCAGCAATCGATTTCAGCGAGGAAGGAATAATAGCCATAATTGAAAAGCTTAAACTTTCATCGGCATCTGGGGCAGATGATATCAATCCGAAAGTGTTAAAAACACACCAAGAACATCTGCGCAGCCTATCTCAGATTAATCTTCACGCAGTCTCTTTCTTCCGGTAGCATCCCTCTCGCCTGGAAAGAAGCGCAGATCGTTCCAATTTATAAATCAGGCATCAAAACATCTCCTCTTAACTACCGACCGATTTCCCTGACCAGTGTACCCTGCAAAATAATGGAGCACGTCATCTACACACATATCATGCAGTTTCTTGACACCAACAACTTTTTTCACACAACTCAACATGGATTCCGCAAGGGCCTCTCATGTGAAACACAACTTGCCATGTTCATCCATGACTTACATACCAACCTCGATACTAACAAACAGGTCGATGCCATTTTTCTTGATTATGCAAAAGCATTTGATAAGTTACCCCACCAACGGCTATTACTTAAACTTTCACAGTTGAACTTGCATCCCAACATTTTTCATTGGATTAATGAATTCCTTACTAGCCGATCGCAGTCAGTACATGTCAATAATTCCATTTCCGGCCCCCTCTCTGTAACATCTGGCGTCCCGCAAGGTAGCGTCTTAGGTCCACTGATATTTCTTATTTATATTAATGACCTCCCTCTGCATGTTGCCTCTCAAATCCGAATGTTCGCTGACGATTGTGTCATCTACCGTCCAATCACTAACAATGCCGATCACTCTCTTTTACAAGACAATCTTAACAATGTTCAAGATTGGTGCAACGAATGGTTGATGACCCTGAACCCCAACAAATGCAAGGTAATAAGTTTTACTCGCCGACTACAGCCATTATTGACACCCTACACTATTGCTAACACTTCTTTAGAAAGAGTAGGTACATTTAAGTACCTTGGTATCACCCTTTCACATTACTTAAATTGGTCACCTCATATAGCACGCGTTACGGCCTCGGCCAACTAAACCCTTGGATTCCTAAAACGCCATCTCCGCCATGCACCACGTCATGTAAAACGTCTAGCATATAAGTCACTCGTACTCCCGAAGCTAGAATACGCTTCCCCCATTTGGTCACCTCATCAAACATACCTTATCAATGCCCTAAAAACCATTCAGAATCGCACAGTAAGGTTCATTCAATCATCTTATTCTTATTATACCAGCGTATCACAACTTGAACACGCTATCATCCCGGTGCCGCATCGACTCAATAATCCTTTTTCACAAGTTATTTTACAGCTCACTTCATCATGCCCCATATATTCTGGCCCCACCACCGCGCACATCTCTGCGCACAGGGCACCATTTACAAGTTACTCGTCCCCGCAGCCACACTACGACTTTTTCTGAATCTTTCTTTTGTCGATCATCAGCTGACTGGAACAGCCTGCCCCGCGATATCGTCGAAACTATCTGCTTATCCTCATTTTCCGAAAAAATAAAACTTGTTACGTCTCAATAAGTGTATTGTAGCCACTATACTGTACGTGCATTGTAGTCACTATCTTGTAAATGTATGTAACCACTGTTTTGTATGTAGCCACTATTATGTTAACCCCGCCCCTTATGTAATACCTCCCTGCGAGGTATTTAAGGAAAATAAAGTGAAGTGAAGTTGCATGGATGACCACATACATGAAAGAAGGTCACTAATTAAAAAATAAAAACAAGAGGGTGTTCAATGCCTGAACCTTGCCGCACTCCACAGTATAGTCCAGGCACTGTGCCCAGTGAACTGAGCAACTACGAAGCACAAGATGCAAGACGCAACGAGTGATTGGACACATGAGCTGTCAACCAATTATTGTTGAATCACGAGTCACGGATGGAAAGGAACAGTCAAGGAGGGCTCTGCTATACTACTTATGCAGTTTTCTTGGGTGGAAGAATAGGACAAGTAAACGTTCATGACATAAGATTGGTGCTCAGTAGTACACGTGACCCATCTTGACATCCCAAAGTGATATTGTGATAAGCGCTATTGTTCGTAGATAGACGTGCCGCAGAAACGCTTTGAGGGTAAGACACGCCAGGAGCACGAATACTTTCGAAACCCATTCCTATTCATTGATAAGGTGATGCAAGAGCTCTCTTACAACCCTGTGGCAATGCACTCCACCACATCAAAAACTTGGAGTTACTTGGTGTGAAAAGGTCGTCTTCTCATCCAAGCACTGCGACATCATTGTTAAAGAATTACCTCGGCGAGTTCACTAACATTATACATGGGTCCCATATGTCGACAGCAATACCAATAAGGACATAACTCCTCATTGTTTGTCTCCTGACAGCCTAAGCAAACTCCTTTCAGTCGAACTGGAAAGTACTGAGAAGAGTAATTGTAAGGACAACAGCAGGCGAAACAGCAGCGGTCAGCTTGCTTCAAACCAGCCATCCCGAAGCTTTAATAATGATAAGCAGGCTAAATCATATTGTCTGTATTTCTCATAAACTGTGCTCTTGCTTTTCAACACTGCAGAATGCATGTGTTCCGCACATAAAGACAGCATTCGTTGAAAGCATGATCTGAGGATGTGTCCCTTAAAGCGAAGAAGAAAGTGCAACTCGATGGTAAACTGCTTCTGACGTATGATACACGAAATGAACAGCAACCATATTACACATGAAAAACATAGGGGCTACAAGAGATGACTTTCAAGTAAATAGCACAACACTGTCTGCACTTCGATGCTACAGCTTTGAAGTTCCCACTACGAAGTTGATGGCATTAAAACACACAGCCCTGGGTGCTGTAGCTGTAGCCGCCATGGAACACAGCAACCGTACAACACACGAAGAACACAGGGGTGACCCGAGATGGCTTTGAGGTAAATAGCACAACACTGTCTGCACTTCGGCGTTTCAGCTTTAAAGTTGTCATTGCGGCATCAATGGCATTAAAACACACGCCACTGGGAGCTGTAGCAGTAGATGTAGCTGTAGCCATCGGAGGGCATGTCAGTCATGAGTGTGAGCACACAAAGTCCTAAAAATAGTGTCGCGAAGGCAACAGTGACATGGTGTCGCTGGGAAAACGGTTGATATGAGCACAGATAAATGATGTATTTGAAGTGCAATGCGACACACGAAAAATGCAGTGGTGACAAGAATGCGCTTCGAAGTAGGGAGCACCACATTGCCTGACACTTGGGCAAATAAGTTTTCAAGAGTTGCTGCTTTGGCATTCAATGGCAGTAAAACCCCGTGACGGCTTTTGGGTGGTTATGTGCAAGGCTCCACGGTGACAGTTGTCAAAACTGTTGCAAGTGACATGTCTGGTAAGCAGGTGACCACAGTATCACAATATTTGTGGAACTGTCCTAAGGAACTAGTAAACGAAGAGACTGATCATCATCTTCATTCATCCTGTTTTCATCGCTGCTCATCGTGTCAGCATCCAAGGTCACTACGACTCGTTGGTTGTCATCAATGACGTCATCAATGATGTGATCAATCTTCATCATGTCATCCTACACTCCTATTACGTGGCTCACGTAATTTTTCTATTTTTGTGCAGTGACTTGCTCTATGTCTTTCTAAGCAAGAGCCTTGAGGCCTTCCATCTAGAAGTGTACATTGGTTTTTGCAACATAACCTTTAACATCACTCCACACGAGCTCAATTGGGTTGAGCTCACAGTGGTACGGCGGCAAGCGTATGACAGTGTGGCCAGCATCAGCAGCAACGATATGAGATACCTATTACCCTCCGTACTTACGGTTTGAACAAACTTTATCAGTTCTGCCTTCACCATGTCACTACTCCAGGTCACGCTCTTCAGAGAGAGCCAGGCCTTAATGTCTTTCTTCAACGTACCCATACGGGGTACTTTTTCAAGCAAATTCGGCAGTAGGTTTTCTTTAAACCAGTTTTCATAGTGGGCGCCGTCCATTCCATCATGATAGTCGCCTGTTCTAATTCTGGTTCGAAATACTTCACCAGCAGCTGTAATGAAACCGTCCTCCTTGCCACGGTGAGTAATAATGAGGCAACCTCCCTTACCATTGGTGTTTGACGGGCCTGTCGTCAGGTTGCTTTTCTTCGCGTGCTTAGCAGACTCAATGGCCTCGTCGACCAACCCACGGCTCACAGTGTGCCCTGCGTTCACCCAAGTTTCATCAGTGTTGAAGATAGGCCACCCTGGCATCGAACCTCCTTAATTTGGCACAAGTGCTTGCGTCGCAATTGGATGATGTGAGCGGCCTCAATCAGGGGCAAATTTCGGTAACGCTTCTCAAAGCAGAAGTCTACCTTGAGCAGAATCCTGTGAATGGTTATCGCGGACACGGACGGCAGCGAGTCATCTTTGAAGTATGCGGCGAGCTTGCGCACTGTCCCCGTCGGAATTTCCCACCGTTTACAGAAACCGTGCATGACTCTGCGCGACACACCAATGTCGAAGTCGTCCAGCAGCTGCTCTCTATCGTGGCCCCTGCCACCGCGAGACAGCGTCTTCGGTGAAAGTACTTCGCCGTGCTTATCATGCTCCGCTACCCACTTGTACCCACTTGTACCCGCTACCCACGCTCGGTGACGTTGGTGAACGCAGCCGTTCTCTTAATGAGAGAGCTCAAGCTTGAACTTTTGCCGCCCTCCTTACGCAGTGTCCCGAACACATTTAGAGCCAACTGCTTCGCTCCCTTGTCGTAAGAGCTGATCCAGGACCGATATCGCACAGCTGAACCAGGCGCCGCCATTTTGGTAGGAGTGACCAAACCTGCTACCGCGGACTAATCACAACCCAAGACTGGGTCCTCCGCGGCGCTGTAGACGCTCGGGCTGTGCGGACTATTCATAAAGGTTTAGACAGTGTGGTACCAATCCTTCGTACTTTATAAGTAAAAACATAACACATACGAGCCACAACAGCGTTTTTTTTTTCATCATTTGCATGTTATAAGACGTACAAGGGAGAGCTCTTTCTTCAATATCATGGACCCACAAAAATTGTTTTATATGAAAATGCGACAAAATCATCATACAAATCACAACTACAACACGCAGAGATGCCTTCAAGTAAATATCCTCCGACGAGACCGCTTGCAAAAGTCATGAGGACAAACAACGGGCTACGTATAGACGTCAGACTGAAATTTCGCGGACACGCAGCGCCACCTGTCGACGCAGTTTTGAGTAGTGCAAAACCGGACTCCGTTGCACAGTTTGCTGCACAACCAGGTGCAACTACAGCGTACGAAAGAACGACTGAGCTGAATATTAGCTGTGTTTGAGCATTCAACACTCAGAAAAAGTGCTACGAATTTATCTCCGCTAGTCGGACGCGCAACCGAACCGCCGTGAAGCGCTTGCTGGTTCACTCGCCTGAACGACGCAGAAAACAAGAGCAGACAAAAGCTCTGCGCTCAACGAAAAAAAAAAAAACAAGACCCCATTCTGCGCTACTGTTGCGTTGAGAATTGCCAGGGACGTAGATTAATTTATTTCTACTGATTTTTGCAGCTTTGGCAAAGCAGAATGGCGAGAGCGCTAAATACAAGCCATTACGAACTTGTTGGGTATGCGAATACTCGCGTTCTTCACAGTTTTTCGCTTGGAGGAGGAGGAGGAGGAATAAATGAGGAAGGACAGGGAGGTTTTTCGCTTGAGTAAGTGTTATAGTGTAGGTCTCCTGTTATTGTTTTGAGTAGTCTTGACGGAGAACCATGTTAACTTTGATTATGAAGCTTAACAGACCCTCTGTCAGCGATAATGATCACACAAGCTGCGACCACCGATAATCTGAAGTCATCGCCACCACACAGCATTACGCACACTAGGGCTTTGAAGGCTCCAAGTGCCAGCTTTAACTATATGCGAACACATGCGTCATACAGGTAAATTACGAAATGATCGCGACCACAAACAGTTTTTTTTTTTTTTTTGCCATTGGTCGCAGCTTTTTCGGAGGCATCGGTTTTGCCTTTCGTTGTACACTGAGAAAGTCGACACGCATGTATCCCCATTCGCAGTATACACAAACCGAACACAACCGTCAACAGAACATCCGAACATGCCTAATAAAACACTTTAATGCACAGCAAGCAATTGAAAGAACTGCAAACAAGAATGCAACTGCAAAGCGAAAATCACCAGGGCCATTCGTGCCGGATAAAGCGAGCTTCGTACCACTGATCGCATAGATTCTTCGTGTGTGCACTTATTTTAGCGCTTGCATCGAACTCGATGTCATGGAATGCTCGCTTGCACTTAAATTGCCAGGTGCAGCACGCCGAAATAAATTAAACATATTTTGCATTCTGCCCGCGTTTCGTTTTGATGAGCTTCCTACTTTTATGAAGCGAGCTTGGATTGAAGGAAGAAGCTTGCCAGGTCCTTGATCTTCAGGAAACCGCACCTCAAGACTAACGAAGGAGGAGACCTATGCACGTTCGCTTGCGGACGGCTCTCTGCGTACTACCCAATTATGGCCGGCGCGGCGACAGGGGCGCTCGTGGCGGCGTTTTTCGCAGCACCGCCTGGGCAGAGTCTGACGTCCATATGGGGCACTACATCTCGCTTCGCAACAACCTGCGCTCTAGGGTCATGTAGCCTTGGCTCTGCTGCACGGAACTTCTGGAACAAAGTATAGGTGGCCGCGACTATATAAAGCGCGCGCACTCGGCACGCTTTTTTTTCTCTTTCGGCGGACATACACACAGTGCGCGTCCATACCGCTACCCACTATGAACACCGCAGAAGCCAAGGTGGCGGCGCGGAAGGTTCGCAATGTGGCTGCAGCGTCAGGACCCTTCTCGAACTTTCCACTACATCCTGTAAAACAAGATCCTCTGACTTTGCACTTTACGGATGACAAAGCCATTATAATAAAAGAAAAACGTTCCTGCGAGCTTATGTAATCCGTAAATAGGCTCTTGAAAGAAATGTATAAACTGCATCAATATGTAAATATCTGCATATGGTACATTGATATGCAAATAATAAGGTCACAGCTTTTACGCAAAGGCGAAGTAATGAACACGATAACAAAAAATTCGAAGGACACTCGCAGAATTAAAAGCAGATCAAAACGTGCCCCGCATTCCTTACGCACAAATGACGCACGAAACGTCCTCACAAGTACAAATGCACGAAAAGAAGCGTCTCAGCTGTTACTTCGCTGTGCCTGAAAAGCGCACGCTTTTCGCAAACGGAGACTGCAATAATTGCAGTGATCTTAGCGCGCCCGACAACTGTTCCAGGTAAAGCCCGAGGCCAGCCAAGACGTACGATCATCCCCTCCTTCCCACCGCGAGACAAGGGCGCGCTAGGGAGCGTCGCTCCCCTCCTCTAAGCGGGGAAATACGCGTGGTAGATGAGAGGGCGCGCCGCCGCGCGATGTGGCGATGCGCGATCATTGCGCCACTTTGCTGGTAACGTATTAATTGCGTACCCAGTTTTTCTGAACGATGAACGATTCCCGCGAAATATGAAAAGTACCACGTGACAGCACTCCCAGCCACATTGTAAAGCATTGCCCCTCGAAGAAGCTGATTGAAAGCGATTCATTTGCAAGTCGCACATCCGAAGATACTGCGCATCCACTTTATTGTAATATGGAAGCCGAAGCAAACTACGCGGTTTATCAGCGATTCATTCCTGTCAGTTATACGTCACTTTTCTTACCAGCATCCTAATACTTACTGATCCACTTGAGATGAGAATGGCTTGCAACAGCACGATCGAAGCGCTGCTTGTACCACAAAAGCAACGCGAAAGGCGTCGACACAGACGTAGAATATTTCAAAATTTCAGTTCGGCAGAACGAACGACAACCTACGACAACCGCTACGACAACCGACACAAGTTTGTTAGCTACTCACCAGGCGACAAAGTATGGGTCTGGATTCCGATACGTCGACGTGGACTGTCTGAGAAACTGCTAAGACGGTACTTTGGTCCATACAGCGTCACGCGACGCTTGAACGACGTGATTTACGAAGTTGTTCCCGACACTAATTGTAGTTCCAAGCGCCAAAAGCGTTTGCCCGAAGTCGTGCACGTCGTGCGTATGAAACCGTATTTATCGAGTTAATTAGCTCCCGGTTACCGTTTTCGTACGACCACTTCATACGCCTGGTAGAGCACCTAAGTTACGCATCGGGACGATGCTTCTTTCGGAGGGAGGCAAATGTCACGTGCTTGCCCAAGAAAGACGATGACAGTTGAGCATGTGCCACGAAGGACTACGAAATGGACGAAGAAGAAGAACTCGCTTGCGCGTTCTAATTAAGAAGATCGACCTGCTTCTGGTGTCTCAGTCTCTACGGCAAGACCTCTGTTTTGACGTCGTGACAATATATGGACGAAAGAAAAATAATCGTGACCGTGTTTTATTTGCCACGTGGCTTGTCTTTTTCTTGTTATTCACAATATTATTGATATAACAGGAAATAATGCGTTATTAGCCCGAATTGTAATGTAAATGTGAAGAAATGAAAGAGGATGAAAAGATAACTTGCCATGGGCGGGAACCGAAGCTGCGACCGTCGAATAACGCGTTCAATGCTCCACCAACTGATCTACCACGGTGGCTGTCCACGCCCCCTCCCTTTTATTGGGTATATATGTGAATTTAACGTGAGCGTGTCAGTCAGCGCCACCAGCAGCCATGACGGCGAGTGTGGAACACTCGTTAGCAGCCTATTTGGCGTCACGCAGCACGTTAACTTATTGCGAACTCGGAGCTGACCGTCCCTCGTATACAACCTAAAGGCACCAAGTCTGCCAGCACGAGACCCTCGTTAATGAATAAGGGAAACAAGTGTATACTTAAGGGCTCGTTTTTTTTCTTGGCTGTCACAATATTAATGAGATCTAACAGGCAATAATGTAAGGAGTGTATAGGGGAAATTATTAGAGCTAATTATAATGTAAATGTGAAGAAAGAAAAAATGGGTGAAAAGATAACTTGTCATGGGCAGTAACCGAACGTGTGTATATATATATATATATATATATATATATATATATATATATATATATATATATATATATATATATATATATATATATATATATATATATATATATATATATATATATAGCGCCATCAGTAGCCGCCACTGACACTGACCGCCACAGATGGCGCTGATGACATTCCCTCGTTTAAATTCACATATGTACCCAATGAAGTGGCTGTGGGGATAACGCCGCCCTGGTAGCTTAGTGGCAGAGCATCGACCGCGTTATTCGAAGGTTGCAGGTTTGATTCCTACCCCCGGCAAGTTATCTTTCCACCCACTTTTCTTTCTTCACATTTCCATTGCAATATTACAATTCGGTCTAATAACTTCCCCTATACTTGCCTTAGCATTGTCTGTTTGATCTCATTAATAATGTGTAAAAACACGGAAAAACGAGCCCTTGAGTATACACTTTTTTCTTATATATATATATATATATATATATATATATATATATGTGTGTGTGTGTGTGTGTGTGTGTGTGTGTGTGTGTGTGTGTGTGCGCGCATCAAATCACGCTCGGCGACCGACCTTCGCTTTGTTCAGATATAACGCCGCGCAAGCGAGACGGATGAAGGGCGAGGGAAATGATTTGCGCGCGGCCTGACAGCGAAAGCGCGTCCGAGCGTGAAGCCGCGATAAGGACGCCCACTGCGTCATCCTCCTCCGCTGTCGTCGACGGAGCTGCAAGGCGACAACGTACAAATTAATCTGCACATTGCCCAGACGCAGTCGGGTGCTTTGTCGAAAAACACTGCGATAGCGAAGTTTTATTGCGTTACATACAAAGTACACACTACACGGCAACATATTTGACGCTCCCCAATTTAACTGCATTGAAATTAGGGAATTGTGCGCTATTAGTTGCGTTTGAATGCTGTGTTTTCATGAAACGTGCCGATCCTCCGAGCGCTTTCCTCGTGTAAAAAAAAAAAGGGGGGGGGGGGGGGTCGCTACCGAGGGCGCCGAACCGTACGAGACTCCAGTGGTGCAGTGCACGCGGTCGGCCAAGCACGCGTCGATGCGGGCCTCCGTTCACAGTCGACGTGCAGCGAGCGAACATGAATCATGGCGCACAGGAGAGATACGAAATTTCACTGCTAGCCAAGCGGCAAGATACACTTGTACGAGTTACACATGTCCCCGCACATGCGTTACAATATCGATCGGGAAAAAAACTTCAAGACCGTTCCACCCAGTGAAGGGACCAGCAGAGCTGACGCGTGCCACGCGTACTGAGGAGTCGTCCAAGGGCTGCAGGGCAAGCATATAGTTTTATTGCGAACGGACATCAGCTCTCATTTATAACAGCCAATATGCATTGCTTATCGTCAGTACTAATTAACTATCGGTCAGCATCTATTGGTTACTTAAAGCATTGGTATAGCTTCACTGCAGTTGAATCGGACCGGCCTACGCTTATGTTGACATATCAGCATGGATTCGTTATCGCTCAGTATCGATTGGTTTGAATTAGCTCAATTTCACTAGGCTATGCTTAAATGCGAATAAGGAAAGTAATTCTGGAGCAAAGAAAACTGCGCTTTGGAGCGTCAAGTGCGTTTTAACGTTATAGCGTTAAAGAGCTCGTTTCTCGGAAATTCCGGCGTCGACATGATTTGTTGTGAGCGAAAAATTGTCCTATCCGTGACGGAAAATCTGAGAAAGATGCAAATAAAATAAAAATAATAAAAATGTCCTGGTCTGAGTTAGAATCTAACCCAGCCTGTTAGCGTGGCAAGATGATGTTAGCGTGCGCGTGTCCCCTTAAGACCACGTAGTGAGCACACAGCGAGTCCGCAAACATTTTGGTTGGTTGGTTGGTTCCTCAACACCTTGGCGCAACCCACCTAGGGGGATAGGCCATGAATGGGATGGTGCCTTGCTGCAAACATTTCACACGCAAACATTTCACACGCATAATTGCTCGTTATTTAATGCATGCTACCCATTACGCGGAATAAACCCACATGCGAAAGCTTCACTGGCCCAAGCCACTTTGAAATTTATCCATTATACCCCTGTCACACGTGACAGCTTAAGTGCACTTTGAGCGAGTGTACTTACGCTCACGAAGTGTCATTTTGGTGGTTCGCTGCTACACGAGAAGGTGAAGTGTACTTTGGAAATGATGGTAGTGGTGATTGACGGATTTGTAAGACAACGTATATTCGTTATTTTTGCACCTGTGTCTCATCTTCGGATCACGCTGTCTTCGTGTGTGGCGCATGCCATCTTAAATAAATAGAGAACAACTCACCTACACATGTGCAAGCGTATACATTAAAGTAAACAACGCGACGAACGCAGCCATTGCTCTGCATTTCCTGCCGCATCCCCCTAGCGTACGTGGCCGCAAACAGCCCGACAGTGAAAGTAGCGAGGTTATAGCAGTATTTTATTACTTGTTTTATACATAACAGTATCCATCATAACAAAATCAATGATTCAAACGTATTATGAGAGTCGCTGTAGGCAACAGCGTCTTTCTGTATAAGCAACTGTTGCCGAGGCTACACGCTTCATCGCAGCCGTCGCAGTGAAGTGAGGTTGGGGAACGCACTTGCTGGCAAGTGTACTTTGCAGCGAGTGACACTAAACTTGCGCATGGGACAGCGCGCAAATGACACTCGCGGCTAAGCACACTTAAGTTGCTACGTGTGACAGGGGTGTTACATTCTTCTAGTCCCCAATTTAAACTTTTGGATTACCATCATACAACAAAAAGTATGCATTAGGTGGTTGAAGCACGGACTATGGACTAGATAACACTTAGTGCTGTGCACGGGCCTAACTTTTCAGCACGAACTCGGCCCGGGACCACTGATTGCGCCGAAGGCCCATCCGATCTATAGACGCTAAAAGGCTTCGAGCCCATCCGGCTCAGCCCGACGTACAAAAACAAAAACTCGGGCCCGGTACAGCCCGACTGTGGAAATTTGCTACAGACACACGATATCACTTTCAGTTTCAGTTTCAGTTTCAGTTTATCTCACTTTACAATAGTGTGACGTTTTATGCAGCATATCAATGTTAGCCATAAGAGAACGGCACATGTTAGTGTGCATGTAAGATTACAAGTTACGTCGAAGTAACAAACTTGTAGTTATTCGGGCTTAAGTAAAGTGAGGCGCTCCTGCATCCCATATACCGCCGTACTAAAGTTCTGGTCACTGCCTGCTCTCGTAGTCGAATCGCAAATACCTTTTTCGCAAGCATAGCAAGCTTGAATTGCAAAACTTCTTGTTTTTCGAAAAGTTTAGTATCCCATGCGGGTCAGGAGTGATTTGATTATTGATATGTGGGGTTCAACGACTTAAAACCAACATATGAATATGAGAGACGCCGTACTGTAGGACTCCAGAAGTTTTGACCACCTAGGGTTCTTTAACGTGCATCCAAGTTTGAGCACACGGGCCTATAATACAGCATTTTTCGCCTCCATCGAAAATGCAGCTGCCGCAGCCGGGATTCTATCTGGCGACCTGCAGGTCCGAAGCCGAGTATCTTAGCCACTAGACCACCGCGGTGGAGCAGGACAGGAGTATGAGTGCATTGATGAATAATCAGAAAGGTGATCTCATGTGCTTAGAGCTGGGAAACGATCCCAGCACAACGTTTATATTATTCGTTTGATGCGGGCTTATTATTATTAATATTTTTGCACAAGCCCGACCTACCCGATGGCTGAGATGAATAGCCAGTCCGTACTCTAGATGAGATGACGCTTGCCTGCCCGGCCAGCGGCCGATCTCGGCTAACGGCCCGAGCTCGTTATAATATCGCAGCATGTTCAACTCTAAAAGGCGAAGCTTAAGGATCTACCCATTTTGTAGCAGTTGGCAGTCCATTTTCGGACGAACAACCTTAAGCTCTAAGAGCCCGAAATAATCTAACAAAAATTTCCCGCAACGAAAGGCTTTGTACGCAAGAGCTATTCAGGAAGAAGTTCTGCGGCGAGAAGCAGGGCCGAGACTGTATTCTCAGCAAAAATTTACAGGTTTCACACGTCAACAAATATTAAAACAGGCGCTCCACATAACCTTTTCTTGAAGGTAGAACGACCAATGTTCATGAAAAAAACGTAGTAGCTAGATTCCTCTTTCTAGGAATAGCGCAGACGTCTAGCGTGTTCTCACAAAGGTAGCATTGTTTCGCCACACGGGCGAAGGAATGAATGCTGCAGTAACAAATTGCAATGCCACGCGAAGAACGGCAAGCCACTCGAAAATTGCAGCGCATACCTCAATCGAAATGTTAGGACGGTATGGGCATACACCGAGCGAGCACGGACAAACAACTGTCACAATTCTTACTTCGAGTGTGAGCAGCGCGCTCCTTCCGAACACGCGGACACGAGCGAAGCGACGTTCGTGCTCTCTTCAACTACACTGTAACTTCAAATTAAACTTGCGGTGGAAGCACAAGACGTACAAAGGCCCCGAATCCCGAGATAAGATAAGCCACCACGCAAGAAACAGCTATACGCACTTTGACCGCGTCATGTGCCACGCGGCTACGCGAAGCTACGCGCCCTCTCTCTCCATAGGGAGAAGGGGCAGCGCCACGTCAAAGTCACGCGCTGAGGCGCTGTAACGTGTACTGTTTAGGCCTTTAGAACACGCGCGTCTAAAGCGCATCCGTCGGACCATCTCGCCACTGATTACTGAGCTTCATCGATTTACCAAGTCCCAAACGTCTCGCCGGCGGCCCGCTGAAGCCTCGGCTCATAAGCGGCCACGTCACATGCATGTAATCCAAAAGTCCCGAGCCAGACCAAGCGACCTCGGGCCATCTGCGCGTTTGATACTGTCTGACTGATTGAATAACTTTATTTGGTCCTGAAGAGGCGATGACCCCCTAAGGGGCCCCGTGTGCGGGCCGCGCCCTTGACAAGACCGTGAGTTTAAACTCGATGGCCAGGTCAGAAGCCCTCTGGACAGCCCGAAGTTGGTCGTTCTAGTGGGGACTTGTCAGGAGGGTATCTTACCCCCGTATTCACAAATGCTCCTTGACTCGACTTTCACCCTTCACTTGACAGAGTTGCGCACTGCACCGCTGTTCGGCTTAAAATGACGCTGCGCAACTTAAGAATACCAGCAAATTATGACTGATATGCAGTGACTTTCCCTGCCTAAAGATGGCGCTCCCATCGGCTTTATCAAGTGAAGGTGCAACGTTGAGTGAAAGGGCGTTTTAGAATATGGGAGTTAGTCCTTTTTTGTGGTTGGAGGCCCGTCGTCCACGCGCAACTCGGGGCACTGCCACAGCCTATGTTGAAAGTTGCATCACGAGAAGTCGCATCGGGGGCATCCCGGCCTTAGTTGGCTAATGAATCTTGCATAAACTGTCGGTGAGGGATATGCTCCTGTCTGTAGGAGACGCAAGGATAATGCTTGGGGTCGTTTGAGGTGAGGGTAGTGTAATGGAAACGCCGTTTCAGACGATGACAGATTTCATTATAGGTCGGCTGTTGGTTCCGGAGCAATTTTTTCGCCAGGGGTCACCCTCTCTCCTGACGGTCTTGTGCCTAAAAGTAGGCAGGCCCATTGTCGTTTGCGACGAGGGGTAGGCGTCGCAGCTCATATAGCCCGGGAACAAAATTTAGTTCTTGGTGTCAGTCAACAAGAGAGCACGCGGGCTGCTCTTTCACAGGCCCAGCCCACAAGGAAGGCCTTGGCCGCAGTTCGGAAATCGGTGTAAATTATAGTGCGGGTTGTGTTCGCCATGGCTAATGCGATTGCTCCTCTTCTGCGCGGTCAGGGTCCGAGTTGAATGCCGGTGCTGTGAGGAGCTCTCTTTGTAGCGTAGTTACAGCCGCTATATTGTGCTTTCAACTAGGGTATTTTGCGTCATCTACAAAGGCGACCGAGTCAAGCATAAAGACTGCGGTCTTTAGTAGCACGGCGGCACGTGCTCTACGGCGACCCTGGTTGTAGTTCGGGTGCATTAGGTAGAGGTGGAGGTACTAAAATGTGGTCCCTGATCAAGTGGCGTAGGGTGCGTTCTCGTCGAGTAGAAAAAAAGAGACGTGAGGTTCAGGGGAGCTAAAAGTTTTCTGCCTGCCTCTGTGGATGATAGTGTGGCTACTCGAGCTACATTTTCAGCTTCGGCAATTTCGCTGAATGTGTTGTAAATGCCAAAGGCCACGACATCTTAGTATTGGTGTGGACGGGTAATCCTAACACCTATTTGATGTATTTACTAATGAAGAGATTTAATTTATTTTTATCACTTTTGTTCCAGGGGTGGGCCATAGCCACATATTTAATATGATTCATGAAAGATGTGTGTAAGAGACACCGTAAGTTCTCCTCAGAGAGTTCGCCTCTTCTACTGGCAACTCGTCTGATTAAATGTGACATCTATTCTACTTTATGCGCTATATGCTAAGATTATTTCTGCCATCTTCATGCAGTATTGTACCCAGTATTCTTACTGAGGCAACCCATGGGATATGCGTACCGTCCGCAGTGTGTGAGTTAATTAGGGGGGGGGGGGGGGGTGAGCCACTTTGAACCCCGTTTGGACCTGCAAAGTAATGATTCGGATTTAGCGGCTGACAGTTGCAAGCCAGCTTGGTCAAAGTAGCCCTGGACCATGTTGATTGCTTTTTGTAATCGACCCCACCCTCGGCGCCACTCTCACTCTAGATGACGATGTTGTCTACGTAGAATACATGGCCGAGGTCGTCGATCGAGCCGAGTTCACGCGAGAGCACGCACAAAGCAAGGTTGAAGAGAAGAGAGAACAGCCCTTTGTGGGGTGCTTCTTTGGGCCAAGCTCATACGTAGTTGATCCTAAGGACCCAAGTCGGGTGCTTGCTTTCTGGTCTCTGAAGAAGGCGCGTATGTATTGGTAAAAGCGGGTGCCAAAGCCTGCTTTAGTTATGAACCATAGGATGTGCGCGTGTTTAACTTAGTCAAATGCCTTTGCGAGGTTTAGTGCTAGGACTGCTTTGGTGTCCCACGTCTTAGCAAAGAGTGCCCGGTGCTTTAGCAAGAACGTTACGTCTTGTGCTTACATGAACGGGCGAAAGCCTATTTGACTGAATAGTGTTCCTCTGTGTATTTGGTCGGTTGTTCGAGTATGGCGCGCTCGGCCACTTTGCTCAGACACCTAGTGAAGGAGATGGGTCACCTATATGGAGGGGTTTACCCGACTTTAGCATGAAAACTACTGCGACTTCTCATCATTCTAGCGGTACTTCCCCGGTCTCCCACACCGCGATGATGTGCATTGTGAGAAGTTCGATGTCCTCTTCTGCATAATTTTCAAGCTGTTTGTTAGTTACGCCATCTGGGCCTGGGGCCGAGTTGCAGTTCATGTTGGCGACTACCACTTTTATTTCCGCGCACGTGAAGGAGAGCCCAATACGTTTTCGCCTTCTTGTGGGGGTGGAGGTCGATAGTCTGCGTCAGAGCTCTGTTCAGTGCAGAGGTAATAGGCTGCGAGTTGATTAGTGATTTGTTATTCAGTCAAATCTGCTTGGCGAAGCTTATGTATTTGTCTGTAGTCAACTGTTGATTACGTGGGTTTGTCACCTAGGAGATGTTTCAGTATGTTCCATTTGCAGCCCTTGTGCATTTGTGCATCTACCTAGTTGCATACCTCGACCCATCGCTGTTTAGCCAGCGTGCAGATATGCTCTTGAATCTGTTTGTTTAACGTTGCAATCTTTTTACGAATGCGTCGATTGAGCTTTTGTGTTTTTTCATTTCGGTTGAAGCCCTTGCTACGCCTCGATGTGGGCAAGACGACTGTCCATGCGTCGGATGTTGCGTGTGGTTCCAAATTCTTTAGTTACCTTGGTTAAGTCTTCTTTGAAACGTGTGAAGGGATCGCGAAAAGTTGTTTGACTGCTTGCGACGTTCTTTTTGATGTCGCAGAGCTTATCTCAGTCTACGACTTCGAATTGGCGAGGTGTGGAAATAGAAACGCCAAAGGCGACGCTACAAATGTAGTGATCACTACCTAGGTTCATTTGGGTGTTAAGCCGTGGAGGGGTTGCGAGTACTTCTCGTGAGGGCCGAGTCACGTGTTGTGTCTCCAGTAGTCGATGTCCCTGTGCGAATAGGAATTGTGGGGTTGGTGATGAGCGTTACGCAGTGCGCAGCCAGTACTTTTCCTTTAGCATTGAGTCTAGATTGGGAGCATTGAAGTCTCCAGGAATCAAAAGGGAGCGGTCTCCAACTATTTTATGTTTTTAAAGAGGGCTTTGAAAGTTCATTTTTGGTCGGCTGGATGAGCAGTAAACATTTAAGGCGAATACCGATTACTTCAGATGTGGATTCGGTATGAGTTCGATCAAGATGTGTTCTACATTGAGATCACGGCGCACCTCATGCTTGAGGTAAGCCAAGTTCTTTGATATAAATGTAGCGATCCCCGTTTACCCTTCTGAAAAGCTTGCACAACCCGTTAATCAGTTGTGCGACATTATCAGTGAGCGTTTCCTGAAGGAGGAGCACAGAAGATATTTAAGCTGTAGAGCGCAGTAATTGTTGCAAGTCGTCTTTTTTTTTTTGGAGCTCAGATAATTCCAGTGCCAGATGGTTATATTGCTTGAGGTAGCCATGTTTATTGACGGTTTAGTTGCCGTCCCTGCATCGCGTGATGTCGTTCGGCTTCTACAATTTATAGACGTGCGGAGAGTTCATTGCTCTGCAATTACAATGGGATTCACCTCAACTAATATGTCGCAGCGGAACTGCTCTAACAAGGCTGCCATGTGGGCCGTTATGGTCGACATCGTCGGAGTCCCACTGTCATTCTGCTCGGTAGCTGCGTGACGTTTTGCTCCTCGTACCGCAGGCGGAGTAGCGGAATTCGCCGTGCTCTCGCGTGGCTTGCAGGCTTGGGCTGCTAGTTGTAGCGCCGTAATCTCACTGAACTCTTTGCGTAGATTAGGGTTCTCGCTTTTGACAAAGTGAATTTTGTCTGCTACAAGCCGTGGCAACAATTCCGAGCGCGGAGGGGCATGGGTCTCACCTTTCCTGGCGACCTTGTCAGCCTGCGTGGCCGGCCCGTGAGCTGGGTTTGGTCGAGAGGCTGGGGCGTGAGGCTTGAGGGCAGTCTTGGGGGAAGATGCATCGTTCCTCCTTGAGCAATTCCTTGCTTGTTGCGTCGACGGCCACATTGTCTGCGACGTCGTACGAGGTAAAGTACTAGGTATCGGCTCCCGCTAGGCCGGTCACCCGTGAGGTGAGCGCCACCGCACAGAGCACACGTTGGTGACGCACGGGCATGGGTGGGGCTAGAGGGTCCGTGGCCGCATTGGTTGCACAGTGTTATGCCACAGACATTGTCCTCGTTCGGGAGCACTTCTCACGAGATCGTGCGCTGTTCCGACGAACTGTCTCCCCCCTCCCAGCGCCGCCTTCCGTGCAGAAGAACCATGCAGTTCCGGGGAGAGCGTCGCTTCCTCCACCGAACGACCTTGCACTTTCGGGTATGGCTACGTCTCGTCCCCCGAGCCCGAGAACTGGTCTGAGAGAATGGACCAAAGACGTTATTTAAGGCCGTGCCGGCCCCATGTTTGAGGGATTTGCCCCAGCCGACGTTGTCGTGCTGGCCGGCGCTGTACAAACGACAACCGCTACAGTCAACGCTCCTTCTTGTTGCTGTTTTCAAAACAGATCACCTCCCTGCTTCGCCTTCGGGCAAAGGCTTCAGCTGAGTCTGCTCGACTGCTCGCCGCTCTTCGCCACCGCTACCATCGCGACACAGCAAATTCCAAACAGTTTTTCAGCTGGGTGCGGGCAGACGTCCTAGCGGTGATCCACGCGGCCGCAGTTGCAGCAGGTGTCTATATTCGTCTTTTGTAGTGTGTACAGCGGTATATTGCCACGGGGTCGTGCCTTCGACGAAGGGAGCTGACAGTGTGTTGAAGATTGAATTGTTTATTCGGCCAATCCAGTGGGCAGGTGAAAGGAACGTAGGATTGCAGCAAGACGCTGGCACCTATAGCGGCGAACTGAGCGTCGGCCGTCGATCAACTGACAGGCGGTGAAGCGCGTCCGCATTTATACACGAGTCGTTGAATATTCTAGCGTTATCGCTAACGGCCACGTAAGTTCCACAGTAATCTGTAATGTTCGCGAAGTGGGCGTGATCATAACGAAATGATCTACTACCATCGCGAAGTTTCTTGAACACTGCCGGCACGGTTCGCGCTGAGAAATACGTACAGTGGAAGACAGGGCAGAATAGACACACGTACGAGTACACGTACGAGTGATGACATTGCACAGGCGTTTTGATTGATTTGACGCAACAAGGCTAATGTAATACTCTTGTAGTCCCGGCTAAGAGCGTGTGGTGGTGGTGGGGGGGGGGGGGGGGGGCTTGACTGATTTTTTTGGATGACGCCTATTTCCCTCAAAAGCAAAGCGCATGCTTGTGTTTCATAGTGCGCATGAGCTTTGCTGTTACGGGAAAAAGGCGTCATACAAATAAATCAGTTGAACCCGCACTAGTCCTATTCATTTCTTTTGTATTCCGTATCTATAGGCGCGGTTTATTGTTTCTATGTCCCAGCTCGACCACGCTATTGTGCGCTAAAATTTGTAAAAGCACTAGCAGCTCCATAAATTCCTGCGTACAGGCAAACTCATGGAGCACGCTTTCTTAGCTTGACTAACAAATTGCCTTCAGGACAATAAAGTTCTTCCGTGCACCATGTTAGGTTTCCTAAGGCACCTTTCATGCCACGACGCCACGCTCCAACTGAAGCACCAAACCATAAATACTACAGACCGCTCAACCAAAGCTATACAACGTTTACATATTAAAGCATCAAATTTATAGATGTATGGGGTTTAACATCCCAAAACCACCATATGATTATGATAGACGCCGTAGTGGAGGGCATCGGAAATTTCGACCACCTGGGGTTCTTTAACGGGCACCCAAATCTGAGTACACGGGCCTACAACATTTCCGCCTCCATCGGAAATGCAGCCACCGCAGCCGGGATTCGATCCCGCGACCTGCGGGTCCGCACCCGAGTACCTTAGACCACCACGGCGGGGCAGAAAGCATTAAATAACGTTACACGCAGTACAATTTTCCAACACGTGAGCGCCTTAAACCTGGGAACTCGGACGCATAACCACATTCGCGTCTCCCTTACGAACCGACAAACCATAGTCAAAGTGGGCGCACTCACATCATCTGAGATAACCATACAGGAGGCGCGGGAACTCCCGAGGGTTCGGTTATATATCCTATGATATTCAACCTAGCTCTTCTCGGCTTCCCTCGGAGCAGTCCATCGTTCCCGGGCTTCACCACAGCATCTATGTCGATGATATTACACTCTGGATTTGTAACGGCAGCGACGGTTCAATAGATGAACAAGCGCTAAACCTGGCGGAACAATGCCTACGTGGAACAGAGTTCCCATGTTCGACGGAGAAGTCTGAATCCTTCATATACCTCCCTACACTCAAAGGCTGAGTGCAGCCCATGGAACATGCTCATATGCAGACATTACCCTGAACACGCTAGAAGGACATGTCATACCGACCGTCGATAAAATACGGGTTTTTGGTTAACCGTTATTGAAAGCAAAGGCACAAACTGTGCGACAATCCGAAAATTAGAAGCTAAGGTCTCCCAAACAATGCGACTGTTTAAAATAATCGCGAACAAATATCAGCGCAAGATGGAATGAAGTATTCTCCGGCTTATCTCCTCCTTGGTGTTCAGCCACATTACTTATGTCGCTGTCTGCCACCGATGGTTCGCGGTGGAAAAAAACGAACCTCAACGGGCTCATAGAAGAGTTCCCAAACAGGTGTGACGTTCCCGCAAACATCTACAGAACCCCGGTCCTTTCAAGATGTTTTCGCTCGTTTCTTAAACCCACGCATTAAAAAAAAAGGAAAACCTTTGGTGTAACGAATGGGCATTCCGGAGTGGAGTACCTGGAAGGATTATTTCTACTGTTCTCCCCCCCCCTCCCTCGCAAACACGAGGACCGGGCGGCGCCTTGTTGTCTACCAGACAGTGTGACAGTGTACGGTGGCAATAATCCACGCGCACCTTTCAGATTTGTGGCATGGGGGAGCAGCAGAGCACCTTTTGTTGGTTCGGGGAATGCGACCCTGCCGCAGCGCCTGTGGCGGGTCCGGTCTGACTTTCCGGCAGCCTCCGTGGCTCCAGGGATCATACTGCGTCCTGCGCGGAGAAGCGGACTACGAAGAAGCGGCGGCTATGGAAAATTTCGCGAAAGACACCGAGCTGCATGGAAACGTTGAGACTTGGTCTGGACATCGGCTCATCAAGTACCGGAAGCATCAGGACCATTGTTCGCCCGTAATTAAAGTGTCTTGGGACAGCTCGCCCATCTCTCTCTCTGAGGCTTGAATTTGTACATTGTTACTTGCTCGGCTTTGTTTGGGAGTGGGTTTTCTACTGGTGTGGGCCGCTGGGGCGGCCGTCGAAGATGATACACTCCGGCTGACAGAGAAATGTGTCGTGTCAACAGTGGCAATTGGTTAGGCGCCACGGAGGGGCGGAGTCGGGTCCTACAAAAAGGGACTACGAGACGATACGAGAAGGGTCAGAGATACGATGCGATGAGCTCGAGATGGTAGAGAGACGGAATGGAAAAGGAAGATAACGGTGTGAAGAGATAGCAATGAGAGTCGATGAGATGATATGACAAGGAATGGAAGTTAGAGATGGGAAACGAGGAAGCGAGTGATGGCGGGACGTTATGAAATAAGATTAAGATGGAAATCGTTAAGAGAGACAACGAAGATGACGAAGACGATGAAGACTGACAACACGGACCATTCGTGAGACGAACTTTACGCACCCTATATATATTAGCTTTGCGGGAAGGGAGGTGGCGTGTTGAGACATTGCGTGGTTTTATTCATTGTTAACTTCATCGTTTGTGTCGTCGTGTGTTTTTTTTTATATATGCATACCCCTGTATTGTTGCAGTTACTTTCTTTATGTGCCTGCCCTGTGTCGAACATCGCGAGTGCCTAAATCATATTTTATAATTTTGTGTGGTGGTTGATTTACGCGGGTATACGATGTTTGCAGTTAGTAATAAATTAAATGAATCAGTTAACAGGAACAGGTCGTAGCGTCTCTCACTTCCCGGCCCCAGCACGAATCCCTGTATGTGGGAAGTGATCGAGACACACAGCCAAGAGGGAACCGGATAGACAAGGGGTTGAGTGGTCTTCCCTCTCTTTGGTAATCGGTGGCGTAGCGGGGGACGTCTCACAGACACTAGAGCTTCAAGAAAGTACCAGCACGCAACTACTTCTTAAACTAGGCCTTCATAAAACGTTCGAAGAAATATTCGAAGCGCCACAGGTCTCGCAGTATACGAGCGCTTGAGCAATACCAAACCAGGTCGCCGACTTCTCGACAGTCTCGGCATTTCTTTTCCCACAAAACGCGGTATCCAATACGTCATACCACGCGAAATCCACACTAAACTCGTAATACCACTATTGCCAAAGAACATGCATTCTCAGCCCAACAAAAATATCTGTACAGCCAGAGGCATGTGCTCCAAAGTTTTTGACGCAATGAAGAGGCGTTCTTTGTCGATGCAGCGCGTTGTCGAGACTCTCACCGTTTCACTGCTGCGGCTGCCGTCCACACGCCCAAATGCATAAACAGTGCTTTGATCAAGTCACGTGGAAATGGCGGAGAAGGTCACTATCGCGCTGCCAAAGCTCACACCGATACCCAACATATTAGCAGTGACTCGCAAACAGAAGCCCGGAATTTCGCAAATGGTACGATCTCTCCAGCGGCCTTGCAAGTCTTTACTAGAGGCAGACACTTGCCATGACAAACAAAAACGTCAATTCTGTGGTTTCCCGCCAACACGACCGTCGTACCACACAGATGTGGCGCACGACGTGGCTCGAAGTCTCATGTTCCAAGCTGCGTCAGCAGTGACACCAACCGCACCTACTCTTGTGGAAGACTGGGAACAGAATAACCCAATTGAACTACATTACGTAACACTATAAATTTCAGCAAAGGGAAAATACACTTCATTCTAAACTCCGCCATGCCAAGTCCGTTCAATGGCCGCAATTACAAAAAGGCCCCTATAAACTAATCTCGTAACTATGAAACACATTTACACCGATTTGTATATGAACAAATAGTGCAAGTATTGCAGCAATAGGGCGACACTAGCACACATTTTCTAGGAGTGTCCAGCACTACTGGCGCAATTTGATACGCGACCTGCAACGAGGACCTTCCGACGCGTTGGCGGCCCGTGCCGCTTATCTAGATAGCCAACTATGGGTGATCCGGCAGCCCACAAAGCTGCTGAGAGACACGGTCTCTCAGCCAACTCGTTAGCGGCAACACAGCCGGATAGGATGACGGAACTGAATAAAGTTATTCACACCACCACCGCCTACCTATGCACGACGAAACGATGACAGCCATGACTAGCCCAGAATCATCAGGCATTGCCACAACTCGGGCTGGAATCAAGTTCCAGGCAGAACTATAAAATCGGAGACTTCCATCAATTGAAAGCACGTGCACATCCTTATGAACGGTTTGTATCACGACGAAAAGGCTGGGCAAATGTGACTGGCTCTCGCTGCATGCCGATGCACGACGGAACAAATGACAGCGGTGGCTAGCGTAGCATATTGCTTTTCCACATTGCTCAGGCATTGCCACAGCTCGGGCTGGAATCAAGTTCCAGGCAGAACTATAGAATCAGAAACCTCCATTAATTGAAGGCACGCGTACATCCTTATGAACGGTTTGTACCACGACTAAAAAGCTGGGCAAATGCGACAGGCTCTCACTGCCTATGCACGACGGAACAAATGACAACCGTGGATAACGAAGCATATTGCTTTGTCACATTGCTCAGGCATTGCCATGCCGGAACTAAGTTAGCATACGCCTGTGTCACAATCTTCAGGGATTATAAAGGCCCGATGCAGGGTTTGGGTTCAGTAATAAATGTAGAACCAGAAACCTTCACTAATTGAAAGCAGATGTTTATTTTTGGCACGGTTTGCACTAACAATGCCGAGCTATCCAAAGGCGGAAACAGATGATAGCGATGACTAGGATATCATGTTCCTGTGTCACATTCTTTATACATTGCCAAGGCTCGAGGTTCAGAGACCGAAAATTAATCCAGAAGTCTCCACTAACTGAAATCACATGATTAGCTGTAGGCACGATTTTCACCACGAAGAACGAGGTACGCAAATGTGAGAGTCTCTCGCTATCATCGCACGAAGGCACAGATGACCGCGGGGGCTGGAGTAGCATGTTGGTGTGTTATATTCTTCAGCCATTGCCATGACTTCAGGTAGAATTCTGGTTAAAGGTACATGGAATAACATGGAACCACCATCCGCCACAAAACTGAGTGTATATGTTTAGCATTAGGCAGGGCTTCTCCCACGGATGAAAATGTGTAAGGGCCTCGGCGTGTTGCCCGTCATGACAGATGAGAGCCGGGGCTACGGTAGCACCTTGGTGTGCCACAATTTTTAAGCACTGCCAAGGCTTAGAACAAAAAAACAAAACAAAAATAATACTCCACTAACGTAAAGTACGTTTTTCGCTTCAAGCATGGCTTGTACCACGAGTACAGATAGGCAACCCTGACAAGGCCTCTCCTTCTTGGCATGCCAGAACAAGTGACAGCTGGAGCGAGGGTAGTAGGTTGTGTCACGACGTTCGCGCATTGCCAGGACTCAAGCTAGAATCCGGATTCAGGGTCAAGAACAGAACCAGCGATAGCCCCATTTATAGATCTTTTTTTTCTTCAAGCGCGGCTTATAACACGGACAGACATGCAAACATGCTTGTTCGACACCCACGCAGAATGAGCCAGAGTCCAACATTTTGTATGTGTGTGCGTGATTGTGTGTTGGTCACCGCCACCTGCATATTTATTATGAATAAATAAATACATAAACAAATAAATTAATAAATAAAAACATTGCCTATACACCATTCCTTGCCGATTGCTGACTGTCTTAAGACTTGCATGTGTATGGTTCACTTCGCATGCAGATAAGCGTCTCAAGGTTGCTTGGAAATGCGTCAACAGTTCTGAGTCTAGAACAGTTACTTCAATACATCCAGCATAGTATATCCCACAGAAGAACAGAGCGTTTGGGGAGCTGGTATTTCAATGACATTTCCAAAACAAAGTAGACGAAATGATAAAAGTGCACTTGTACTTGTCTCGACGTTTCTCTCTTTCACACCTGTTTTTATTGTTTTCTATTGTTGGTTTTTTTTTTGCGGAAACGTAATTCACAATAGCATATTCTCCATTCCATGAGGCGTACACTACTTTTCGTAGGCAATGAACACATGCACTAAGTGATGGGAATTGGAACCAATATATAGTTCACCTACACTGAATAATTACCTTACAAAGTATCGAACATTTGTTTACAACGATTGCTTGTGGTTTTGGAAACCCGCAGTACATGCGTAAAATTTCTTGTTCGCCGCTCTGAGTTCTTAAACAGAGATCTCTTCATCAAATCGCATGACGTGCATCATAGGTGCCGCGCCGATTAGCAAACAAACATTGGCAGAAGTGTCACTTGGCAAAACTGCAACAAAACGTACCTTGCTGAAGAGGCGTTGCAGACTAGGTCAAAAAGGCTGCATATTGTTGGCCCTGTCTACAGATAAATCGTTCGGAGATACGCTTAAGAAGGAGAGAAACAAAAAGACGTTGCTCTGCCCTTTCTTCTCAATCAGCTTTTCTTGCAGCCCTTCTTGCAGCGCGGTGAGAAATGCGAGATTACTGCCGAGTTAGACCACCTATGACGCCGCAAGTATGCCACGAGTGCGCACCCTGCGTTGCAGGTGATGCCAGGAACGGTCGCGATCGTATATTCTCAACCGTAATGAATGTTTGAAAGCAGCCCTGGCAGGCGAAGTGGTACTGACCCATCAACCATGGCTTCGCCTGGTTCCGGAGACGAGAAGACCGAGAGCATGTCAGTGGCAGCGGACGTGGCAGCAGCAGCGGCGGCTTGCCTCCTGCACACCTTGGCCAGACGACGGGACAGGCTCCTCCTCTTCTTCCTCTTGAACAGCGCAACTGGCGCTACGCGGCCAGGCGCTCTTCTCGCAACGAGCCTGGCGATGCTGGGGCGGTTGTTGGTCGGCGAGACGCCCAGGACGTCGCTTGCTCCTGGCGCCAAGCTGGCGAGCAACACAAGCTGACCCAACGACGTCGTCTTCGACCCACGTGGCGCGGCCCGGACTCGTCTAGACGACCGAGTACGAACCGGAGAAACAAACAATGAATGAACGAAGAAGCCTTGACGAGAGTCACGGCCGCTCAAAATCGTCCTAGCAGGCACGACCGGAACTGGGCGCCTAGTCGGTCTTGTTTGGGCGGCGCGGGAAAAGATCCGCGTCTTCTCCCCCTCGCCCTTTCTTTATTAGCCAACCCTGCTGCTGTGCAATTTTATTAGACTCGTCCAACTCGTGGCTGTCTTTCATCACTTCTTCATCCTATTCACGTTTGGCGGCCGCGTCAGTGCGCGCAAGTTTCAGCCCCTTCTGCAGCTCGCGGTGATTACCCTATCCGTGGAGACTCCTCCCGTGAGGCGCTTCCCCCGCCACCTATGCGGGCCAATCGGAAGCTCGGTTTCGGTTTGCTCACCTCCTCTTTTTCTGCCCTTTCTTGTCGCCAAGAACAACAACGAAAAAGATTCACGCAACGCAGTCCGGAGGAGGAGAGGACAAGGGGCAACATCCACGACGATCAAAACCGCAAGCAGCGAAACGGCCGGGGCACCCACAAAATGCTTCTAATAAGACGAACAAGAAAGATCAGCAAGTGAGGCTCCTTTTTTCTTGTATCGGCGTCTCCCTCCTCCAGTCAGTTTCCATTCTCTGTCCCCGAAAGTTTCGATCGCAGGATGGAGGTCCCTTTACAGAAGCCACCGTGATTCGAATCCACCCCGCTTTTCCCTTGAGCGATGCACGCAATAGTACAGGGCAGGGACGACGACACGGGGCTCTTGTTTTCTGCGAGCGTCCCTTCCCCCAAACGACGCCGCTGATGAACCCCTTTGTGTTGCCCTCCGCCAGTCCGCAAATCGCTGCTTCTATTTAGCGGCTCCGTTGGGTCCGCTTTATCGCCGTCCCCGCGGCTAATAGGTGCTTTCTATTAAACGCGTGCTCCCTGCCTTGTCTTTGGCGTTCGGCCTGCACGCATCATTTGTCATTGCCTCACCATTTTCTTTGGTGGTGCATAACTTTATTTATTATTATTTTTGTGGTCTAGATTGCCGTGCTGCTTTTCTTTTGGTTCATTATGAGTACATACTGCCCTGCTCGGACTCGCCTCTCTTATTCAGTGTCACGTCACGCGCTGTCAAAATAGCGTTGCCGGTTTGGCAGTGATAAGTGAAGGCGAGAAAACCGAAGGGATCAAACAAAGGCAAAGATGTAAATAAAGAACGTTTCCTCCTGCAACACCGTAGGACATGCGCCGGAGGATGTATTCGCCCACTTTTGTGAAACGTTTAATCATATTGAGGACCTCTTCAGGAACGTTCGATTAGACGCGTGTCTATGCTTAATGCGATGCTTTTTCAGAGATTATGTGGTTTGGCATATAAGTAAACCATTGGGGTACAGAAGGGAAAGTCCACCCCCTAAAAAAAAAAATCAGTTTTGAACGTGCATATGTACACACACGGCTACATACATCTGAGCTCCCCGTCTGTCATGCACGCAAACTAGACTGGGTTGTTCATCTCAATTAGGCAGAATATCATTCCTGAACACGCCGAAGAAGAAGAAAAAAAAGAGAGGCAGACAAACCTGTTTTGTTCTCCCATGTCATAACACGCGAAAGACACCGGTCGTTTCGTTTCACTGCTCAGTGCCACTTGAGGACTTGAATTTCTTGTGATACCGCAGCTAAGTTTGACCCTTTTTAAGATGTTTGTGTTCTCATTCACTGTGATTGCGCAGCTGATATTTTAAGCTTGAAACATTCACCTAACTACGCGAATTTATTGAGGAGAAAGCCTCAGATGCCTGATTAAAAAGTCGCATGGTCTCGTATGCATTCACCCAAGACAACTCCAATGTGAGAACCAACTTCCTTTCCTTCTCCGCTCGTACCTGCCAGTGCACGAGTCAGCAGGATTTTGTCTCGGGTGCGAACTCGTCTTGCATCGCGACTGGGGGAGAGCACTGGTGATAGGTTGAGGAGGGCAAGTGCTGGATCCCCTTGCCGACGCCCAGACCCGCCACCCTTCAAAGCACCTAAAGAGGTTTTGCACTGCCTCCAGTATCGGAGCTTCCTCATCGGATTTTGCATTGCCAGCGTGATCAGACCACCACTGACCAAGCTACCATGTCATGCGATGACGTTATCATGTGAAGTCACGTGGAGTGTATTTCATCTGCATCTTTCTCCATGTTTCCATCACGCACAAGATCATGCATTTTCCCTCACAATCAACGACGCCGACGCAGAATATTTTTCGAAACGAGCTCTTTAGCTCTATCGCGTTAATAATCATGATTATGTGTGATCGCTCTCTTGACTGCTTTGAATGCGAAGTCGGGAGCAGAGCCTGAATTAAAACGCTGTTCACTTACCGGCCTATAGTGAGTTGAACAAGAAGTTACGAAGAACTGATTTGTCAGAACTTGTTACACAGCAATTTCACCCGCAACTTTGTAGACGTTTTTTTTTTTTTTTTTGAAACAGATTCTGAGGGCGTCTCAGGCATTACAAAATTTCACAGTTAAATAGATTTTTCAGTCCCTTCCACATCAGTGTGGTATAATCGGCAGTGAACGGCCTGATCAAGCTGGCCATTCAGCCCGTACAGGAAGCAAATATTCTACCGCGATTCAAGATTGACTCTCCACGGAGTTTCCTCGTGCTTGGTTGCCAGTTCCACACGTCGCAGTCGAACAGTCAGCACTTCAAGCCCACTCAACTGTATTCACTAGGCCCAACTGCCAGCCTTCAAATTTCTGCAGCAATTCGCCAAAATGACGCTACCCTTTTGTTAAAAAAAAACGACAGGAAGGGCGAAATCTAAGCTTGCGATGTTGGAAATCCATTAGCAGCGTGCACGAGCTGTGTGCTAGTGGCTTGCGCACACAAGCCCCGTTTACGGATTTTTTCATCGCTACCAATATTTGTAGGTTATGTTCCTGTACAAACCACAAAGATGTGGCTGTTTTAGCGCGACCAAATAACGGAGTCAAAGCTGAACCCTCGTTCACTTATGGTTGGGCTATGCATTTACCTACGCGTATACATATAAGAGTTCGGCATAAAAATGTCCAACACCGCAGCCTGCACGACCACAGTAATGAAATGGTATAACTTATTCTGCGCGACTGGTGCAGGACCCTGCATAAAGACAGTCACTTTGTGACGCGCTCGTTACATTGGAGGACCGAACGTGACTAGAAGAGTCCTGCGCATTGGCCAGGACTTGACGTAACAGAAGAAAGCTGGGCAAGCGATGCTGCGCTTCATCCTGCCTGTCTATCGGAACACATGAACGTCCAGTGGCCACACCTTTTCTTTTTTAATCTATCTTTCTCCCTCTATGTGTTCGAGCCCATATTTCCACCCACCCCTGCAAAGGGTAGCAAACCTGTTAGCCTACAAGCGTTTCCTTTTCATCTATTACTCGATTAAATGCATTGTTCTTTCAGTGGTGTTTAATCCTCAAAAAATCTATTAAAACTCATGCCTTAAAAGAGTTAAGTTTACAATAGTGAACTTTTACCGCAGGTTTGAGAACAGTTATCTCGAATGTGGTAAGTTTTAAGTCATGTTGGGTAACTTAGTTATGTAAGACCTCTGCTTTGAATTTATGCACGCTAAAACAATTACTTTAAATGGTTGACTATTTAATATTGTTACTCCGCAATACTAGATTTCAATTTTCAGCATACCTATTATCAGACTGTTCAAGTAATCCTGCGCACTATGAAGATTATCACCGCATTTTACAGGACGAGAAATCGTCTGAGCCAACTTTTAGCCAGCGATACGAGAACAGCAAGTGTTTTACATAGCAGTGTTTTTACATGCATCTTATTCCCACTTGTTCAGCTAACTATAGCGACTGGTTGATGTCATTTTCCGTGTGGTATATATCCAACACTAAGCAACATTATCGATATATATGTGAGGTTTAATGTCTTAAAACCACCATATGATTATGAGAGACGCCGTAGTGGAGGGCTCCGGAAATTTTGACCACCTGGGGTTCTTTAACGTGCACCTAAATCTGAGCACACGGGTCTACAACGTTTCCGCCTGCATCAGAAATGCAGCCGCCGCAGTCGGCATTCGAACCCGCGACCTGCGGGTCTGCAGCCGAGTACCTTAGCCACTAGACCGCCGCGGCGGAGCAAGCAACGTTATGAGTGCTCCGCAGAGTCTCCTTTGCGAGCAAAGAGATCGTTTTCGTCTTACGATGTCTCGCCGAAGCAAGTAGTGCCAGCGTCACTCGCTCTGTGTTGCCGCCACGATTCTTTTATTTTAATATACAATAAGTACATTAAGAGAATCTGTTGCCGGCCTGGGTGACTCACAGCAGTTGTGTCACCCGATCGGTTTTTTTTTTTGTTTTGTTTTTTTATTTTGTTTTGCCTATTTCCAGCTTTCACGGGTATCTTACTTGGTAGAACGACCGCCCCGGAAAGGTCTTGGTCCCACGTTCGATCCTCAGACCTGTAAAAACGTTTCGGCAACCAAGAAGCTTTCTTTCTTGGAAATTCGTATGAATTTTCTTGTGTCTTCGTGCTACGAGCGGGTGGTTGTCGATTTCCTTTTCTTGTCCATCTAAAGCCATCTATCACACCGCCTATGTGCTGTTGTGGTCGTGAATGCCGAAATTGCTGACATCACATGGGCATATGGTGACCACAAATGCAGGTCTTGACATGAAATCATAGCATGCATGCAATCATTCCAATGACATGGTGCTCGTGATCTTAGGCCATTTCACTAGCTTGATATATGCCAAAGTTCTTACAGCACGATATGAGTCTATGAATAACATAAATGACTGGTCGTAATTTCCAAATGATGACACGCATGCCATGAACGCCATTTTTTTGCATCTCACAGTCTTGGTGCTCCCGCGTCCGTTTCATAAACTTCTGAAATGCCAAAATTTGTTCGAAATGACATGAATCTAGGAAAAACGTAACTGACAAGTTTTAGAATAAAAATTTAGTCATGCATGTGATCTACGTCATGATTTGACGCGGTTTTGCTGAGCTTTCGGGCATTGCATCGACGTCAAATACATCAAGGTTGACATGCCATGACACGAGTGCAAAAGGAGCATAATAGACAGATCGAAGCATTCGTTTGATTTGCATGACACTGTCTTTTTGCTCAGACGACCGCTAAATTAACCTGTCTACCAAACTTGGCATGGTATGGCCATATTAAGCACTAATTACTGTACATGCACGGTACGCACTAAGGTATGTTTCATTTGCATGGTATACCCGATTATGTGCATGCGTGCGCGCATGACAGACATGCCACCTTGATTTCAGTGGCGTAATCAAGGGAGGTTAAAACAACGCCTCCACCACACTCACCCGATCTGTGCTATATAATGTTTGCCTACACCTTCGCTTGGTTTTATTCTTTTTTTTATTCTTTTTATTCAATGATTACCCCGCTTAGCCCGAAGGCGCTGCAGAAGGGGGTTACAATGTCGAAAAAAACACATCTTCATTAATACAGCACACTTGTTCATTTGATAAGTGATTCCATTCTCTAATGGAACGAACAAAAAACGAATTAGCATACAAATTAGATCTGGTACGGTACTCTAAAATCTTGAAACAATGATCATTTCGCGAAGAGATATAATGAGGACTGTGAAGGTACTTTTCTTTTCGAATGCCGGTTTTACCATAAAATATTTGGTACAGGAGCTTTAGCCGCAGTTTCTTTCGACGCGATGAGAGTAATTCCCAACCTAGTTCATTTTTTCATATTGGTGCCACTGTCATTTCTTGAGTACCGGCTTAGGACAAACCTTGCAGCTCTATTTTGTATTTTTTCAAGTTTGTAACTTAAAGTACTTTGCCAGGGGTCCCACACGGCACAGACGTATTCAAGCATAGGGCGAATGCATGTTGAATACGCCGTTGATTTTAAACATGCCGGCGCTTGTGTCAGGCTGCGCTGTATAAGAATTTGTCTGAAAGCGGAACAATGCAGTCTATATAGCTCTTTGCTAGCTTCTATGCACTGCAACGATTTCCACAGTGCATGTGATTCTTTAGTCTCAGGGTTGGCGCGATGTCGCGATTACAAGAAAGGTTGTATAGTAGCGCAAATGAGAGGGGGTGGGTGGGGCTTGCTTTGGATAAGCGGCCAGTACGCCCCATCGAAATGCGGCTGCTGTTACCAAGAATCGAAACCACGTGAGTACTTGAGGCTTTCACACTAATGAAAATTTCAATATATTCCGAATACGCAAAGGCAGCATAGTTACTTCAACTAAAAAACACATGTCGCTAAATTTATCTGCGCTGAATACTTTGACATCTGAACGATTATTTTGCCGTGTAAGGAAACTTTTCCGCGTAAAGGTTTGATTGACATGTGGGGTTTAACGTCACAAAATCACCATATGATTATGAGAGACACCGTAGTGGAGGGCTCTGGAGATTTCGACCACCTGGGGTTCTTTAACGTGCACCCAAATCTGAGCACACGGGCCTACAAATTTTCCGCCTCCATCGGAAATGCAGCCGCCGCAGCCGGGATTCGATCCCGCGACCTGCGAGTCAGCAGCCGAGTACCTTAACCACTAGACCGCCGTGGCGGGGCTTCCACGTAAAGGCCACAGCATTTATGGGAAACGCTTTGACTGCACTAAAAATTATCCATCGTTCTCTAAGCAAACGTGATAGTAACCTTTGAGAGAATAACATGGCCAGAAATATTGTCTTTTTTTATTGCGACAAAGACTTGCCTTTAAGGCATACTATTTTTGTTAAATGTGTGCTGTTAGGCCGGTGTTGTGTATGAAGTAAAGTAGTGTCTTGTGGAATCTGTTTTCATGTATCCAGCGGTTGTAACTGGCTGTGTCGCTGTAGCGAAGGCCGGCTTGAGCGAGGTGACGGGAGCATTCTGGCTGCAACCCTCTACATGTCCATAAAAGGTGGTATATATCTGCTTGCATCGCTGGAGTGGGACAATACGGACACGTATCACCAGCTCGTAAATGTTACCAGTTCCATGACGATATAACGGCCGGTGTAAGCGCCACTCCTGGCCGAAGTCTCCTAAGCACAACTTCCTCCGCCCTAGTAAGGTGAGGGGGGAGAGAGCAGACACACGGTGGGATGGGAGCACACGTGTATCATGCCGGAGAACATATTTACGGGTATGGAGTAGAGAAATATTGTCAATCACCATCATCACCGGCAGTGGACTGGAGATAGCCGAAATACTATGCAAAGAAGGAAGTTTTTCACATATGCGCATTCATCGTCACATTCATCGACACATTCAACATGTACCGCTGAGTTCGGTACAGTGCTTCTTAGTGACACATTTTGAGAGCTGAGGAATCATGTTTACTGTGCGAAATAAGAGCAGACTGCCTGCATCGTTTCTTTCCGTGCTAGTTTCTATAGTGCGCAGTGAACATGAATTACCACGCTCTCAGAAGAATCAGTAATACACCCGTACCTGGCACATGATTAAAGGATACCTCACAGCAGATATATCAGGGAGAATTCTCCAGTTCCGAGACAATCAGCGACCACCGATGACATGGACATATCTGCTTGACCATTTCGTGCTCCACCTTACTACGAAATATGGACAAAACACACTATGCCAGTCGTTACAACGAGTGCTATGATCAAAACATAATAGGGTCATTTCATGTATACCCCAAGTTTTTCGATCACCACATCAACAGTACTCATCAATTAACTTACGCTATATTAACAGACACTGCTTCTGTTAATCGTATAGAATTCCTTCCTCTACCGCTTTTTCCTCCACACTGCCATCTGTGCCTAACTAGAGGCGTATAGAACCCCTAGGCATGCCGCCGACGTGGCCTTTTGCGCGTGTTCATTTAGGCCTATGAGAGCAGTGTCCCTGACGTCCCGCTCTGCGACAACATCAATCCGGCATCACAAGCCTCAAAGATGGGGGGTTAAGTGAATCAGTGTTTTCATCTCGGATCTGTCATCACGGTGGGATTCAATGTGGTATACAGCTAGGGTCAGACATAAAACTTTGGCGTGCTTTTTTTTTTTTTGTGCGTATGTTTGCACCGCCAAAACGGAGGCGCTTCACTAAGGCTGTGTTTATGTTTCCTGTCTCTCTCGTCGTTTCCTCACCGCAAGCTGTTCGAATCTCCGATATGTTTCAATGAAGTTCCAGCTGCTATGTTGATAAGGAGACTTAAAGTGAAGATGGAGGCTTCAACTGATCAGAAATCGTTCAACGGGAAATGTTACCAACGTATCGATAAATCTTCGGTCGTACAGCGACATTTCAGCCTCCTTGTCCAACAATTTTTTCATCATCGCTGCTGCGTTCGCATTTCTACATTTATTTCTGTTCTAGTTGTCAAATCTTTCCTCCTGGGCCAGCAGCGCACCGCGGGTGCACAACACTTCATACTACATACAAGCTCCCATTACTCTATACGGCCACTTAGCCCGTTGCAGCTGAGAACAAAGGTGGGTGGTCTCGGAGGAAGCTGGCGGAAAAGCAGATAAAAGGCGAACCACGATGAAACAGCACGAGATGTAGCCAAGCGGTCTCAGCAAAAGTATGGGCTTCGTCGAATCATCCGATCGGTTCAAGCCCACCGGGGATGCAATTACACGGCGCGCACTTTGTATATTTCTATCTACGGAGCTAGCTGTAAGCACCGAGTCCGAACGATCAGGTAAGAAGTGCATCAAGAAAATGAAGCAGAAAACGCATTATATTTCGAAACATTACACCGTCACAAAGGAACATATCCATGCTTTCTAAAAACACACATGTGCCTCTTCTCTTCGATTCATTTCTTAAAGTAAACAGCGCGAAAAACCACTGGCCATTTACTGCCGGGACTGTGGATGCACTCCAGACTTTTCGAGAACGAAGGTTCTTTTCCGCCACCACGACCAGTTGACAAGAGAAATTTTCGAAGCCTACAGAATTGAAAAGGCAGACAAAAAATACGTCAGTGAGCGCTCAATCGCTCTCCTTGATAAAGAATTATCATCTTTAGATTATTGCCACTCACGTTGTTAGGGCAGGATGCCTCGTGTCTACAGCAGTTATTTTAGTTTATTTAGTCTGTTTAGTTTGCTCGCCATGCAAAAGCATACGCGAATAACCGTATATATATACGATGTTTCTTCATCAAACTTTTCAGTTGAAAGTCAGCGCTTGTCCTGTGTCTTCCTACTTCTCTGTCTTCGTTTTTCGCGCTGTTTACCTTAAAAAAATGAATCGTTACCAACCCGCCCAATTTTCAATTTTTCTCTTCGAAGAGCAGGAGGTTCGTCCTGTCCACCGTAAATGATGCAATCCCACGTCGGGCAATCCAATCGTGCTAACAGCAAACCACTTTTTGCGAAAATAACGTATATATTACGGCAAGCACACGCTTTGCACATTGCCTATATCTATACGGTGCATCATTAATACATATGTCGAGTACTACGGCGGTTTGTTTAAAACGAAAGCTTCTGCAGCGCACAAGCAGACGCCTCTGTGTTTTGGTAGAGCAGGCGTCTCAAACAAGCGTGCTCACAAGAAGTTGAATGCGACATTGCTAAAATACTGCCCGCCCTATTTGCTCGCTTGTTGCGACTCCTTCTTCGGGTAAGCTACAGAGACAAATCTCCAGCAGTTTTTCTCGTGAGGAGCCCCATATGGGAACCATGTGCCGAAACATGACCGCGAAACAAAATCTCCATGTTACACAATCAGCGTCCAGGTTTTAGCCATTCTGCAGATTGGTATCGGTATGTTTCTGGAATCCTGACTCAACATCCCCTCTAGAAATAATTCGTATACTATACTCCGTTTCACACATAAGGTGCAACGCCGCGGAAGCTATGCAAGACGTTCGGTCAGCAAGACGTGTGATTTCGCACGTCTCGTGCTTGCCTTCCGCCGTTGTAAACGCTCGTGCGCACCGAACATGACACCACATGCTTTAAGTAAAGCACCAAAAAGTGAAAACAAAGAGACCCCAAGGGGTCCAGAAAGACTTATTGGTAAATGTATGACGACGTTTGTTTATAGCTCAGGTTCCATGCATCTGAAATGGTATTTCTGAAGCTAAAAGAAGTCACAACTTTGCCGAAAACACGAAGCAATGAACGCGATAACAACAAATTGGGAGGTCGCACACATAATAGCAAGCTGATCGAAACATGCCCCGTGTTTCTCACGCGCAAACGACGCACGAAACGTACTCACAGGTACAAATGAACGCAAATAAGCGTCTAAATCGTTACTTCACTGTGTCTGAAAAGCGCGTCCTTTTTGCAAACGGTGACTGCACAACGATTGCAGGGACCTATGTGCGCCCGGTAACTACAACAGAATCGTTACGGTGAATGCCCAAGGCCAACCAAGACGCACGATTGTACCCACCACGAGAGAAACGCGCGCGTTTGCGTTCACCCTGGTCCCTCTCTGCGCGGCAAAGTACGCGTCGTAGGAGATGAGAGCACGCGCCACCACGTCGTGACAGTGTTGTGACACGCGCTAATTGCGCCATCTTGCTGGTAATGCTGAAAACGCGATAGTTTTCCCAGATATGCCCATCAGCAGCGGTAAGTGATAGATATAGATAGCTTGCCCTTTGAACGTTCAAGAAGATGCTCCTCCACGGCTCAGTGATGAACGCCTCGCACTAACAATTCAGAGGTTCCAAGTGCGATTCCGCACGCCGGAGTCTTTTTCTAATATATTTTTATTTCTTGCATCCATATAAATGCTATCGCAATAATAGAAAAAAACAAACCATCTTACGGGTGGTAATGTCATTGGACTATTTCTTGGTTCGAGCGCATCTACAGTAAGAAGGCTCGCTAGCCACCACAGCACTGCACTAGTAACACGTTTTGTTTTTATTTTTTATTGCGAAGCATTTCTTAGCGCTATCTATCTATCTATCTATCTATCTATCTATCTATCTATCCGCCTACGACCTTTAGCTCTCCTGGCCGTTTCGTTAATGGTATCAATACCGAATTCGGTATGACATAGCATGAGTGTATGACGAGCATAACTGACTAGTCATAACATGTCTATGATGGCATGTATGTTATGAAAGTCATGATTTCAATTTCATGGTCTTGCTGCTCTTGTAGTGGTTTCGTTCACATGACATGTTGCGAAATCGGCATGATATGACATGAGTGCATGGCGAACACAAGTGACAGACCCTAACGTGGAAATCATGGCATGCACGTCATGTCAGTCATGAGTCATGACTACACGCCACGCTCATGGTACACTCGCAGTCGTTTCGCTAGCTTCACATATACCAAGTTTGGTGTTACGGGACGTGAATGCACGGCGGAGGTATGTGACTGGTGCAAACATGATGATCATGAGATATGTGTCATGTAACATGACTACATGGCACACTCATGATGCGCTCGCGGCCGTTTCACTAGCTTCATATACACATATACACTAAACTTGGTATTACGGAACGTTAATGGATGACGAAGGTAAATGACACGTCCAAACGTGACAACCATGATATGCGCGTCATGTAAAACATGACTACATGTTACCCTCAAAGCGTCCTCGCGGCCGTTTCACTAGTTACCCATATACCAAATTTGGTATCACGTGACGTGAATGAACGACGAATGTAAATGACACGTCCAAGCATGATAATCATGACACGCGTGTCATGTAAAACTGAACTACATGCCATGCTCATAACTCACTCGCGGCCGTTTTGCTAGCTCCACATATACCAAATTCGGTATAAGGTGACGTGAATAGATTACGAAGGTAAATGACACATCCAAACGCAATAATCATCACATAGAAGCCATATACAGTATAATTTCCCTCTGCCTCGTAACGTTGCGCTGGTTTTGAACTGACATATCAACCATCTTCATTCGTGCTTCGCATATCATCGATTCTTACTGTACGTGAGATCTGCCATTTTTTTCTTTCAGGTGGAAGATTTGGGTCACGTTTCCTGGCACCCTTTCCCTTTCCCGCAACATTGACAACCTTCTTGCCTGTCCTGGCCCTTTCCAGACCGAATTTCGTGACTGAAGCCCGCTCGCTGAGGTGAGCTTCAGACGTCAGTGCTAAAGAATAATACCGATCGCTCTCAATGTGACTGTCACGGTATTGCGACAGTGCTTCTTGTATACCGTATAAGCTATCATGCGCTCAAATTAAGAGGCATCGATAAAAGAGACTGAAGAGAAAGACAGGAGCAATTAATAGTGATTGGTTAAGACTGATTGGTATATGTGGTTTTCAGTGGATCGCTGCGTGCGTAGACAAAAAACAGAGCCATTGCCGTTTAGACATCGGCCACTACGTGGTGGCGCGCCTGCCGGGGCCCGTTACCATGGTGTGTCATGCTGGTGGTGCGATGAAAGCTTTCTGCAGGAAAGCCTGCAATGTCGACATGGAGACACATCAGGGAAAATTCAGCTTTGCGAAAAAATGACGCCACACATGCGCTTCATCACGCACTTTCTAGCGGGCCGCTAATGATACCGGCGATCGGTCGGGAAAAAAAACGCAGGGTCGATGCCATATAGCGATTCGTGTAATTCCTCAGCCAGTGTGAAAGCTGGAGAAGTGCGCAGAACAGGCACACAGCGCTTCCCGTTCGTCGAGTTGCCACTCCTCTGTTCACCGAACCATGGATGACCCCGGTGTTCGAGGTAAGCATGTTTCCCCGGTACGTGTAGAATCTTGTTAGTGAGGTTCCCATACACAGCATGTCGCGCGCCTTTTGCTGCGCTTGGTCGATTTGCTGATTGTTACAGCAGTTGAGGTACCTGTCGGCTGCAAGGAGTTCCCTAAGGTTGCTTCGCCCTACAGATATAGCACCATAAAAGCGCCGCTAAGGGAAGAAACTGCGCTCTGCGAGGTGGTGGCACCCTCCCTTGAGCAGCGTCGCAGTCAGTCACATCTTTTTAAGTGCTAATAGCTAGGTAATGTTAATTATGAGAACTATCTCTTGGTTATTTATGCTAGTCATAGTATTTTAAACCACGTTCGTTCGTTTTAACTTCGTTTTCAGAACCGATAGGCTTTTTGTGACCTGTATTCAACACCTGTCTATTTCCGTGATCGCAAGAACAACAGGCAATGCGAAATTCTGGATCTCTACACAAAGGCATCTCAGATAGTCATATCGTGATCTGGGGACGTTAAACCCCAGATATTATTATTATTATTATTATTATTATTATTATTATTATTATTATTATTATTATTATTATTGTCGTTGTTGTTGTTGTTGTTGTTGTTGTTGTTGTTGTTGTTGTTGTTTTTGTATGCGAATGAGCTCTTTGACTAGCTTTTGTAACGCTGTTCGTGTCTTCGTGCCAACGCGCCGCACCACGTTTCCGCCGCCACAGTTGTAGGAACGATGCCGAGTAGGTCAAGTCGCAGCTGTGCGTTGACGTCACTCTCTCCCTCACCCGCAGCAGCTGCTAGCTCCTGCTAACACACCAAGATGGGGTCGCTACTCTTCCCGCTCGCAACACACTTCTCTCTCACTTCACCCTCTTCACCACCCGCAACACTCTACACACTCTTTCGACTCGTTTATCTGCGATGAAACTTAAACGAAATTGAACGCTACACCCAGTTTCGCTTCAAACCACTCTTCCAGCACCGGCACCGACGCCCGCTTCAGCCGGGCCAATAGCGTGCGCACCGCTGCTTCGCATCTCATTATGGTTCCCTTAGAGGAGATAATCCATAATTTATTATTGTTATTAATATTATCATCATTATTTGTCCGTAATCACGCCCCCAGGAGATCCACATATGGACGGATAGCAACGTGGTGGCCATAGCTCACGATAACAATCTACCCTTGCGACCCCAAGAGAATCCCCCTCCCCTCCCCCCAAAAAAAAGGCTTTGTGCCTTTCAGCTCCACAGGTTGACACGGTCTCAATATATTTTTTGTGGCGCTAGCTCCTAACTTTGTAAACAGCTTTTCATGGCAAGAAAGTGACACCAACATAGCCAAACTGCGCAACTGCTACCGCTAATCAATGTGGTCCTACGATTGCGCCCGCATTTTCAAGTGAGAAATTCCGTATACAGTGATATTGAGAAGCGCAGTTTGAGTTTGAATATGGATTTGTCACTTTAGCAAAGGTCGGTGTGACAGGGGTTGGCACACTTACATTCCTGTGCATTTCGATCTGATATATGTTACAGACACTCACACAAAATCTCAACACATCACAGAGAGAGAGAGGTAGACGAATGACAGGGGGGGGGGGGGGGGGTTAAGAAGTGAATTCCACTTGTCCAGCGTTAAATTTTTCGCCATCTCACGAATTGATTTTGCTGCGTCATATCTTGATAGCGGAATGGCAACGGTGCTTTGGCATCATGGGCGGATTGGACAGCTGCGTCCGCTTGATCCGCTCTGTATGCCACAGCGACTTGGCAACCACTAAAAAAAATTGCTGTGCATCTTTTCCCGGTGGCTTCGCCTTGAACGTGCCTGATTTCTGCAACCAGCTGCACACAACAACTTGGCGTAAAGCTGAAAGCAATCTTTCTGGTGCTGGTTTGCAACCTCAGAAGAGAGACCCCACATAACGTAGTCCATCTGTAAAAAAAAACTACAAAACTGTACGGATGGCTATTTGTTCAGCAGCTGACGCTGCATAGTGACTTGATGTTGCATAGCACATTTTAAGCTATACTATGACAGATCGTAGCGGAACTGTTACGGCGACAAATCACATAATATCACAGAAAGTCACAAAGCAAACCGCAGCTCCACATTTCTTTCTGCCGATTTCACACTGAGGAACAGGCTCTCAATATGTTTTTTTTTCTTTTCTAGATGCCGTCGGGTGACATTGCTAGGTTCTACAGGATGTTTCAAGAAATGTGTCCAGATATTCTCAAAAACAAGAACAATAACATATTATCACGCTGCCCTCATAATTACCTTTTTCTGGTGACAGGCATCTTAAAATAAGTAGAGTCGTCAATTACAACAGTAATCAACAAAATTAAGTTTGTTAGGGTTCTCACTAGCAGAGACCGGCGGACGGTTGAAAACCGAAACTTGCAGCCCTTCCTGTCTGTTTCCCCTTTTCAGATTTTTCTTAAAAGCATCCACTGGCAATTGCAAGCCAGTAAAGAAATTGGACCAATTTTGCCGGCGAAACATAGATACTGACTAGCGCAACTGCCATACCTTTCCGCTGCTTCCTGCATGAGCGAGCGTCATTGAAGCAACCATTTATCGACTTCATTCGTGATTGTGAGGGTTTCTTCCGAGGTCAGAACAAGTATACGCGCGTGCATAAACAGATTGCGAACACCTCTGCCATCTCCCTACTGAACAGCGTCATAATTCACGTCGTATGCTGGGTGCACCCAGAGGAGCTCCGGTTCTGGTTTCGCTTTTCCCAGAGGCTGATCTCTCCAGATCTCAAAGCAGCAGTGGTGCCTTCCCAGGAAAGACAGCGATTCTCCTATTTGACCCGACTGCCTTTCATCACTAATGAGAAGCTAGGTATTTATTCACTGCCGTCATTGGTGTGAAAAGACTCTTAAAATTGTCTCCTAACACAGCAGAAGTAATCAGTAAGACAGCGAGAAAATATTTCATTTGCATTATTTGTGACCATTTCCGGGAACATTTCTTGAAAAACACTGTACTTGATATAGTAATTATTTAATTGCGAACTTTCACTAATGCAATAACTAACATGGTATGTTGCTGAGTCATTTGGTTCACTACTTCAGGAAATAATGCATGTTAGACTTGTTTTGAGAAATGAAATTACAGACATCAGAACTTGGCATGACATTATTTTATTCTATACGATAACTTCACGTCGTTTTAATACGAATCAATGAGTTTTCTTGAGAGTCTCCAACGAACACCAAGAAATCAGAAATAATTATCAAGTCAGCAAATATTTCAAACGCAGCTACACGAGTCCACCATGCAGCCCAGTAACTGTATTGAGTATCTGTCCGAATATTACTTGATATTGTTGTGGACTTTTGTTTTTCTTTATTCCGACTAAATGAGCAGGGCTTCTTTAATGAGGCTGCCACACTTTTGAATTGAATCCGAGTGACACAGTCACTGTTCGCGCTTTCGTCGCAGCAAAACTGAGTATAAGCAATCGTAAAACTGAACCGATACAAGCCTGAAATCACCTCAATAGAAAAGATAAAGGCCGGGAGAAAGTCGCAGTCTTTGAAACTCCGCAGCATGCCCTTACCGGCGCCACGTCAAGATAAAGCACGACAGGCGATGTACACGACACAAAGTCCTGATATTGCTGCTGCCGTTCCTCTATTGACACGTTCCTGAGGAGGGTCAACTACATCAGCCACTCAAGCACGTGTCTGTGTGGTACGAAAAAAAAAAAAGAAAGGCGTTCAGCGGGCTCGCAAAAATAATTCAAGTGAATGAACATTCCGATCGAGTAATTTTATTTCTTTTGGTTGTTTTTGTTTTATATTTGGGACGCGGACTTTGCGAGAGCAAAGCTTTTTTTTTTTAATTTTAACAGCGGCGCTGTTAATGCCGTCCTAATTGTCGAGCGAAGAACTGCCACCACGAACCAGCACGCGCCAAGGTCCCGCTCCTCTTCATATTCTTCCCGGTGCACGATTCCGATATCTCTGATGGACGAGTGAACACCGCATCCAGACGAACACCTACCTCAGTTCGGCGGTGGCCAGGCCTTTTTGCCGGAAATCAGTGGGACCTGCTCGACCTGTCAGGTCCTGGCCGGCACCTAACACGTCGTTTCTTCTTGCCCTACCAACCCCCTTCTTTTTCATTCTTTTTCCCCATCTATACTAGAGAGGCTTGGGAGCAGTACTTGCTCCAATTTAGATGCTCAACGCTCCTTGGTGAGGCGCGCTCGGGCAGCAGCCAATTCCGTTGGCGTCCCGGAGTAGGGTTTGGCCACTCAAGCATCCACCGCAACTCCCTGGTTCATTCTCTCAAATAAAAAAAAATATTTTCTACCACAACCACCACCACCTTCTGCGTCTGGGCGTAGCTTTCACTGACGCCTACTAGTTTAGGCTATTGGTTGATCGTATCGTAGGCACACATAAAATGCACACATACAACCACACATAGCACTGACTGGCTGACTGGCAACTGAAGTTCAGTGCGACGAAAAGTAAATAAATGCATACCCACGTATTGTCTATCGTCAAAAAAAATCAAAAACAGAAAAAAAGAAATAGAGACAAAGGCGAGGTAAGATATCAAATGTACACTGATGCAGAAAGCTTTGAGCGCATGACACATGGGGCTAACGAGATTTGCCTGCAGGAAAATACATTTCCTTGTCAGTAATTAAAACAGAGAGAGTGCTCACATGTCTATCTTGTGGGTTTCGGTTATTTCACGCGTCACTTGATTCCGGTTCGTGGTTAACACGTCTCACTTGCTGAATTCGGGATCGGAGCCGCACGCTTTGCAGTGAATTCCAAGGTGGTCGCTTATGCCCCTTGTTACGTTATACTGGTGTTACCGAAGGCTCTCATTAAACAGCAGTCAGTTTGGTCCACGTCCTCTTTTCCACATGTACACGTTATTGTTTATGCAACATTTGCAACAGATTTACCAAACTCTGACTTATGTGTCTTGTTGCATTGGACGCCATCATAAGTACAGTGGTTAACCTTACTACACAGCTTCGACAGCTTGTTACCCGCTGTTAGAGCCACTCATGTTCGCATGTTGGCCTGTTGCTTCAAATTATTGGGCACTTTGTGCATATGCGGAATTACCGTAGCCTTCAGTGGGGCACTTTTGATCCACATTTTGGATTTTTCCTTGTGAAGTGGCCTTGCTGGACTTAATCTCCTTCAATATCTTCTCAGTGACGGAAACAAGCACACTGGGGATATAACTACCTTTTTGTCTGCGTTTTTTGTTGTTTATATCTTTGACGACGGCTGATACGTGGATATATATTTATTCGTTTTTTGCTGCAATAAACTTCAGTTGCCGGTCGGTGCTGCGTGGTTGTATGTCCTGGTCTGCTGCGCTGTTTCTCTTATGACACTCATTTATTTATTTATTTATTTATTTATTCATAATACCCCTAAAGGCCCTCGTGAGAGAGTGTTACATAGGGGGGGGGGGGTGTATATGAGCAAAATTACAAACAATAAACGTCAAAAACGAAAAAAAGGTAAAAAAATTCAAATTAAATACAGACTAAGGTTGAGATATATGTTATAACAAGTAATTGGTAAAGACAGCAAAAATAGAGAACAGAATAGGCAACAAATCATTGGAATACAGATAAGTACACAGTGAACAACCTATGAAAATGCAAGAAAAAATAATCAATACACTTGATAAAAAAACAAATAAAGCGTACACTCAAAAACGAATAAAAAATATACACTCACTCATCACACCTCAAATAAGCTGAATCAAGGTAAAAATACTACACGTGTGCTCTGCACGTTATAGAAAAGAGGGAAAAACAAGTAAAAGAGCAAAAGTTATATGATGTCAGTATTTTGAATAAGTTCTTGAAATTTCGTGGCGTTTTTTTCTAAGGCAATGTGTGAGGGTAGATTATTCCAATCGATTGTGGTACGCGGAATGAATGACTTGGAAAAAGCAGATGACTTACAGTTTAAGCGTTTAACTTTGTAGGGGTGATCACGGCGAGGAAAAATAACGGCAGGTGGCTCGAAGAAATCGCTGTGAAGTGACATGTGCTGATAAAGTTTATGGAAAAGTGATAGGCGTGCAAGTTTGCGACGATGGAATAGTTCGGGTAGCTCTGCTCGGCGTTTTAGTGCTGTGACGCTGGAATGACGTGAATAATCTGAAAATATGAAGCTAGCGGCACGATTTTGCAGTGATTCAATGTCGTTTATGATGTAAGCATGTTCGGGATCCCAAATGGCTGATGCATATTCTAATTTTGGACATATTAGTGTAGTAAATGCAAGTTTGCGTATGTTAGGAGGAGCCTGTTTAAGGTTACGCTTGAGAAATCCGAAAGACCGGTTAGCAGCCGCCAGGGTGAGTTTTATATGGTTGTGCCATGTCAGATTAGGTTGCAAATGAATTCTAAGATATTTATGAGTGGAGACGAGGTCAACAGTAGTATTATTCAACACGTAGGAGGTAGGAATCCGGGTTACGTGTTTACTGAAAGACGTAGACTTCGTTTTAGAGCAGTTTAGGGTCATTAGCCAAGATGAGCACCATGCATTAATAGCATTTAGATCAGTTTGCAAAGCTTGACGGTCATTGTCAGAGGAAATTATTCGGTAAATCACACAGTCGTCAGCAAAAATTCTAATTCGGGATGAGACACAGGATGGCAAGTCATTAATGTAGATTAGAAACAGTAGTGGACCAAGTACGCTACCCTGTGGGACTCCAGAAGTTACTGGTCTGAAGGAAGAGTTACAATTGTTAGCGGACGTGAACTGTGTTCTAGAAGAAAGGAAATTTTTTACCCATGCCAAAATGTTTGGGTGAATGTTAAGCCTAGACAGTTTGGTTAGAAGCCGGTGATGAGGGACACGGTCAAAAGCTTTAGAAAAGTCGAGGAAAATAGCATCAACCTGGGATCCACCGTCGAGAGCTGAATGTATGTCATGAATGAAGCCGGCGAGCTGCGTGTCACATGAGTATCCTCGGCGAAAGCCATGCTGATATTTATGTATAATGTTATGATCTTCCAGGTAGTTAATTACTTGGGTGTGGATTATATGTTCAAGAAGTTTACAAATGGTACTGGTTAATGAGATGGGACGATAGTTTAATGGCGACGAGCGTTCACCAGACTTGAAGATGGGAATTACTTTAGCGATTCGCCAGTCATGTGGGATGCAGCCTAACGATAACGATTGTGAAAAAAGGGCGGACAGTATGGGACAAATGCTAGCTGATATATTCTTTAGTATCTTATTATTAAAGCCGACATGATCAGAAGCAGTAGAAATTTTGAGTTTATTTAGTAAGGAGAATATACCCGCTTCACTGACTATTATTTCTGGCATGCTGATATCAGGAATGAGGTTAACTTTCGGGCATGACGGGATGTCTTCACACGTGAATACCGAAATGAATGCGTCGTTTAAAACTTGTGCGCACTGAGACGTGGGAATGACGCTGTTATTACTGGTGGTAAGGATTATATCAGGATGATCAACAGGATTGATGACACGCCAAAATTTCCGAGGGTTATTTAATAGCATAGATGTTAAGTCATGTTTGAAGAAATGACGTCGAGTTGATGTGAGCAGTGACTGATATTCCTTATCACATGTTTTGTAGCGTAACCAGGAAACTGAAAGGGGGTCTATTTTATTGGCGTGGCGGTAAAGTCTTTTCTTTTTGTTATTGAGGCGTCGAAGCTGTTGGTTATACCATGGAGCGGTGTTTACAGTTTTGATGGTGATAAGGGGAATGAACCTGCTGATTAAGTTGGTAAGTGCATTTTTAAACATGAGCCAATTATCTTCAACGGATCGGGATAAATACCCCCCTAAAAAGTTATTTGAGAAAGACAGGAGTTCATTATTAATGCTATCGTAATCAGCTCTATTATAGCACCTTATTTGCTTATTGGTAGTTTTGCGCTTATTAGGGGAAATCCGGACGCTTCCAGTAAGGACGTCGTGATCAGAAAGCCCGTCAAGATGAGTAATTTCAGAAAAAATATCAGGGTTGTTGGTAAATACTAGGTCTAGAATATTAGCTGATGTGGCGAAACACCGCGTGGGATGAGTAATTAGCTGAGCCAGGGAAAAGTCGAGAGAAGACTGGACGAAATTATGAGCTTCACTTTGACCATCCCTAACGGATAGAGTTGACCCGCAAATGCTCAGAAAATTAAAATCGCCAAAAATTATTAAGAGAGAATTAGGAAAACGAGAACACAGTAGCGTCAAGACACGGGTAAATTCATTAGAAAAGTCAGTATTTGCATCTGGGGGGCGGTAAAAAACACCAATAAGTATGACGCGGCCGCCACACTGCAGGGATACCCATACACATTCCAAAAACGACGTAACCGGAACAGGTACTGCAAGCACATCATTTTTTATCGCCAGAAGTACGCCACCTCCCCTTCCATGTTTCCTATCACAACGAAAAAAATTTGTAATCTGCCCACGTGAGAAAAATACTGCTGTCAGGAATGTCATCGTTTAGCCACGTTTCAGCTAGTGCGACGATGGTTGGTGTGCAAGAATCAACGAGGGATGACAACGGAATGCTTTTGGACTGAACGCTTCTAATGTTCGTGTACAAAAAACGAACACCACCAGAACTTCTTTGGTGCAATGATAAGGAATGGTTAATTGTTGAACGGGGGGTAGGGTCGGGCTGCAGTCATACCGTAGCGGAAGAGGATTGGGATAGCGCAGCGTGATTAGTGATCGGTGCGGCTTGATTGGTATTGGGGTCCCATACATAAACGTCATCATTGATGTGATTTAAGATCGAGATGGCCAACAAAGCCGAGTGATACGACCATGCCGTCGATGACACATCTTTTATGTCTCACATACACAAACGAGAGGCTCCAGCTCTGCACTGTTCTGCATCAACTGGACGGAAGCGTTTTCCGCGCCGATAAGTTATTGGGATCATCACCGTTCCGAAAGCCAACCAAAGGGCTGTTGCGTTTTCCCATGGACGCTGGTCTGATTCATCGCTTTTGATGGCAAACGTGGAAGTGTTGCGTCGGATCAAACAGTGACTTTTCTCTGGTCCTCTATAATATTATTCTCCTGTGTAGGGTAGCCTAGAGAGCCTGGCCCTGGTTAACATTCCTGCTTTTCTTTCTATACTTTTCTCCTTCGGTGAAGTGAAGGCGGTGGGGCGGGGAGTGCAGGCGAATTCTTTTTATAGTTTTGTAATAAGCCGCACAAATAAATTATGGATATAGCTCAGACAGCGTTGATGTTGAAATACGTACAAACTATACAACATCAGCTAACTCATGCGCGTGCAGTGCAAGTGAGCACTTCTGTTTCAGTAAAGCAACGTGTTAAACCACTGGACCACCTGAAAGTGCAAACAATAACGAAGTCCACAATGGCATTTGCAGCACCTGTCAAAACATTTCACAGACGCTACAAATTCCAATGTCGACCTGTCAATCTTGCGCCCTTGAAATTCGGAAGATTCGTATATCATAGCGAGCTGAAATGGTGAAAAAGAAAACAGGCGTACGTGTTTGTTATTTCGAAAGTCTGTTCCTAGGCATGATAATTCTTTATACAAAAATACACATACAAGTTTTCTTCATGCATAAATTCCAGTAGAGAACGGTGGTGTCGTGCACGAAGCCAGCGGTCAAAGTCGGGTGGTCGGCGAGGCCTGAGACCTGTTGCACGGAGGTGACGGCGACGACTTAATTGTAGACCAGTGCAGACCCACAGTAAGTCTGAGGCAGTTACATCTTGGATTGGGGCGTCACAAAATGGGCATGATGTGCCATACGGGCCTCGGAACTTCTGCGCCCAAAGGGTGGTCACGGATTCAGGTCCACAGAAACATCATAGAAAGTTCTGAATAATTGCCAGTACTCTTTATCTGTCTTTTATTTAGGGGCGAAGCTCCTTAGGCCGTGGGTCGTTCTCTCCTCTGTAGCCGTAGTAGTATGTAGCCACCTCTAGTTTACGACTTGCTCAATAGCAGCATTGCGTGTTTACGTCCTTGGGAATGTCCGTTTACCCATTCGTCCGTCTGTCTGTCCACTCGTGTGTCCATCCGTTCGTACTTCCATCCGTCTTTCTGTCGGTCTGACCGTCCATGCTTCCGTCCATCCACCTGTCCATCAGTGCTTCCGTCTATCCGCGCGTGTGTGCGTGCGTCCGTTCGTCTGCCTGTTCTTCCTTGCTTCCGTCCGTACGTTCGTGTTTCCGTTCGTTCGTCACTCCGCCCGGACGCACGGACGGATGGACACACGGTGGGACAGACGGGCGCTTCACCCCACTCATCGTCAGTCATTCATGAAAATGCATTTCTTGGTCGGGCTGTTTAGCATCCGGCGTTGTCCGCGGTGGTGTCCGCGCGCCGGCAGGTGTTATCTCTCCGCTCTGACTCCCTCTCTCATAGCAACAGCTGCGGGCTCTCGTGCTTATCCTCGCCCCTAGCAACCGGAGCATGTGGTCAACACCCTCTAGACTTTCAAGGCCGAAAGGCTGCCGCAGTGACGTCGGAGGTTGGAGGCCCAGTTACCCAACTGAGCATGCTCAGTAAGACTTTTTTTTCCACATCTTTTATTCGGCCCAATCAAGCCGCAGCAGCTGCGAGAGCGGGAGCGTTGGTTCTCCTAAAACGCGAACGAAACATTGGCTTTCCGCCGCGTTCGCGGCGTAACTGGGCCTCCACCCTCTGACGTCACTGCGGCAGCCTTTCGGCCTTGAAATTTAGAGGGTGTTGATGTGGTGCGAAAGAGTTTAGGAGAGGCTGGGTGCAGTGTTCGCCACTATTTCTCTCGCCATTCGCTTTGTCTCCTCCCTGCGCCGCACTTTCCCGTCCGCTCACGCCTAACTCTCGACCTTTCGCTGTCTGGGCGCCCCTCAAGAACATCCGAAAATGTGTGCTCGAGACACCGCTGTGAAACGCGAACGCCGAGCCGGAAAAGCTGTTGGTTTTGTTCACTCCATAGTATTTTTTAACCGTGCACGCTAGCTACTAGAGCTGGAAGCGCATACCGCGTTTTTCGCGCCAGAAAAACGCCACACGCGGCGAACAGCGCTATTGGTTGCACGGTGTAAAAAAAAAAGAACTCATACATCTGACGCTGGGTTCTCCCATGCGAAACATCGTTATAGGCGCTACGCAATGCCTTCGCATTTCCTCACGATTCCCTTCGGGAAGGTTGGGGCATTTTTTCCCCCTTTTTCGTGGGGTTAGGGTCTGCAAGCCTAGACTGAACCGAGTGCAGGTGCTCAAACTGCACGTGGCCAAGGCGTTCTCTTTTACAGGCGAAGCTCCTTATGGCGTGGCTTGTGCGTCCCTCGTAGTACGTAACCACCAGTGGCACATACCCGAAATAGCGGTCCTCACGATTTTGACCTCCAATGTGGTTCCGGTGAGAGATTTCTTCTGTGCGTTGTTGAACAATAAAAGATAGTGCTCAATGAACATGTTCATGGCTGCTAAGGGGGAATGAGAGACAGGAGCATTCGGCCTTTAGGTAACGCGCACGCTGCGATCCCCATTAGCAGCTATTGGCATGTACATTGAGCACGATCTGACAAGAAAGGGTTGCTACGTTATACTCGCTGGGTGTAACCTCCTTGGTTTTAGAAGGGTTTAGCGAGCGTTGGGCCGCATAGCCATGAATACAGTGAACTAGTATATACCATGAACTCGAGGTGGTTAAAGGTGGGAAGTAAACCCGAAGCGCAAGCCGTAAGAAAGTGTGCATGTGCCACCTCCCGTTTAGTCCTTGAAATGTCCGCTGGATTGCGGTGCTTCTATATGGAGAATATATGATGAAAAGATGCGAGATGGTGGTACTTGGAGTGCTGAATAGATGGACGAACGGACACACAGACAGATGCATGGATGGACGCATGAACGGACGCAGGCGCGGATGCATGGACGAACGCAGGGACGGACGTACGAACAGACGCACGCGCGGACGGGTGGATGGACGCATGGACGGTTACACAGACGTACGCAGGAACGGACGGAAGCAAGAACGAATGGACGGACGAATGCTTCGCCCCACTCCCCATCATTCACTCCGTGGATATGCTGCCATTTTTATCGATAAAATTAGTACAACTGAGAAAATTTTGAGGCTGGTTGGAAAATTCGGTGCAGCGTGACGCAATTTCAGACAATTTCATGGTTTAATTATGATGCCTGATTTTCATTTTGGTTCGCAAAAGACCAAGAGAAGGCTGAGATCGGCCTTCTTTTCGTTATTCTAGCACCACTGAAGGGGTTCCGCGGACTAGCACCAACGTCCTTATTTTAATACATACCTAGCGGCATAATGAGTTAATGGGAGTTTACATTGTTCCCTTGTACGCTAATAAGGTAAGTGGCTTATTGAACAACTTATACGACAGGCATCACTTATGACTATCATTAGCAGATTCTATATGACGTGGCCAGCTATACACAGTCGAAAGTACCTATATCAAGGAGACACCGTTAAGAAGCTTCTTTTGTGGTTATTCTTACGCCAGCGTCTTTGGTTGTTCACGCAAAGTCACCTTGTCCAAGACCAAAAAATTAATACATATGCAAATTGTAGTGAAGAGGAATGCCCACTACTGCAGCGACATCGACACGTTGGCGCGAGGCACGAGCTAAGACTGCCTGGTTGCTGCTGCGACGCTGCCCGTATACTCGGCCTGCTCTTGCTGCTCCTGTACAGACGCCACTACCGCTGTTGACCTTGCATTTACATTATATTTTGGTGGAGAGTGCTGCGGTCTTCCCCAGTCCTGGAACTGCGTAGCCGAAAGCTGTCGTCCGTCATGCCTGACGACGCTGTATTCACACCGCCACCGGCTTCGCCACGCAGGAACTGTACCGGTGCCCAGCTCTTGCGAGAACCAGACATCTTCAGCGGCACAGATGAGAAAGACGTTGAGGATTGGCTGGAATCTTATGAACGAGCCAGTGCTACTAACAAATGGGACGATCCCGCGAAGCTTGGTACCGTGGCGTTTTATTTAACGGATGTTGCCAAGCTGTGGTACAGAAACCATGAGGCGGATATCCCCACTTGGACGACCTTCAAAGCCTGCATCGCAGATGTTTTTGGACGCCCTGGTGTGCGGAAACTTCGCGCAGAGCAACGTCTACGAAGCCGGTCCCAACAAAGTGGTGAAACATTCACTAGCTACATCGAGGATATCCTCGACCTCTGCCGGCGTGTCGACCCGTAGATGGCAGAAACTGACAAGGTACGACACATCATGAAAGGCATTTCCGACGACGCCTTTCAAGTGCTGCTCTCGAAGAACCCTGTCACTGTCTCTGAGCTCATCGAGTTGTGTCAGAGTTTCGACGAGCTCCGACGACAGCGTCTTCTCACGCGACGCCCTGACGTCGCGGATGACACACTCTCAAGCCTAACCACCACCTCTGACCTTGAGTCCCTGCTATCGCAGATCAAGGAGTTTGTTCGTGCTGAAGTCGCTCGTCAACTATCACTGCTATCGACAGTCGGCCAACCACAGTCACCTCTCCCAGCAAACCTTCGCCAGGCCATCCAGGAGCAAGTTTGCGCGGCTCTGCCATCTGCCCGTGACGCTTCATCGTTGCCGACCCCCGTTGCCTGTGCCGAGGTAACTGCACCTCTAAGCTATGCTGAAGTGGCCGCTCGACCACCTCTTCAGACTTTTACGTCACTGCCATCAGCCGTGCCACCGCGACCTACTCCTCGGTTCGCTCAGCCAAGGTCCCTCCAGAGTAGTGGACAATGGCGTACAGTCGACAATCGGCCAATATGCTTTGCCTGTGGCCTACCTGGCCACATACCGCGATACTGCCGTCGACGCGTCCCTATCTACCACCAGAGCTACCATCAGGCCTTCGAACCTGCCCCTTAAGTGTCACCACGCCCTTCGTTCACAGGATCTCAGCCTCCTGACCAGATGTCATCGTACGCCGACCACCGCCCTTCTGTTAACCGTCGCTCGCCATCACCTCGACGCCGCTCGCCATCCCCGATGCGCCATCGTCCTTCATCGCTGCAGCGGGAAAACTGATTGCCGCAGTTCCAGAGGCAGGAACTGCGTCGCCCGCGAAAAGACCAAGGCCTCTCTCTTCCCCAACGAATGTTCTCGACGTATATGTGGACGGCGTCCCCGCACTCGCTCTTGTCGACACTGGTGCCGCAGTTTGAGTGATCAGTGCCAGACTCTGCCGCTTGTTCAAAAAAGTTATGACGCCAATAGCAAGTATATCACTTCGTACAGCCAGCGCAGAGAACGTCACGCCAGCCGCTGCCTGTACTGCTCGCATCACGATTGATGGCCTCATCTATGTCGTCGAATCACTAGTTTTAGATTCCTGCTCTCATGATCTCATTTTGGGTTGGGACTTTCTCTCCGCTAATAATGCCGTCATCGACTGCTCTCGCGCTGAGGTAGAATTTGAAGTTTTTGGCGACGCTCCGTTAAATGATGCTCTTGAAACCGGGGACAAACTACTTGTTGCTGAAGACGTCATTATACCGCCGCACTCTTTCGCCCTTACCATGGTATCTTGCAACTCGCTCGCCGAGTCGAGTGCCCTTTTCACGCCATCTGCTCTTTTCGTTCGCCGCAAGTGTTCGCCGCCACCTTATGCCCTTCTAGAACTTCATGACGGCGTCAGCAGACTGCTCATCTCGAAGCTCTTGTCATGTCCTGTAACACTACTTCGGGGTGAGTGCGTCGGGTGGGTTTACAGTCTCGACCCTTCTGCAATTTTTGTATTGTCGACTGGTCCTTCCGCCAAACACGAAGTCGCCGGAGTGACTTGTGCCTCTTCGCCGCAGACTACTAGGCCTGACGTACTCAGCAGCTCCATCGCCGACAAGTTGACCGTTTTGCAACGTGCTCAGCTGCTACGACTGCTGGAGAAGTTCCGCTCTTCCTTTGACTGCCAGCATACTCCCCTCGGCCGCACGTCCACTGTGTGTCACCGCATCAATACGGGTACCAATGCGCCATTGCGTCAAAGACCCTATCGCGTGTCCGCAGCCGAGCGCCAGGTTATCGATGACCAAGTAGCTGACACGCTCAAGCGTGGCGTCATCCAGCCTTCGAATAGCCCCTGGGCATCTCCAGTCGTTCTCGTTAAGAAGAAGGACGGATCAATTCGCTTCTGTGTTGACTACCGTCGTCTTAACAAAATAACTCGAAAAGACGTTTATCTCTTACCGAGAATCGACGATGCCCTTGACTGCCTCCAAGGTGCGGAGTACTTCTCTTCTATTGACCTACGGATTGGCTACTGGCAAGTCCCTCTGGCCCCTGAAGATCAGCCTAAGACGGCCTTTGTCACACCTGATGGCCTTTACGAATTCTGTGTCATGCCTTTGGGTCTTTGCAACGCCCCCGAAACATTCGAGCGGATGATGGACAATCTTTTGCGTGGCCTGAAGTAGAAAACATGCTTGTGCTACTTGGATGACGTAGTTATATTTTCACCATATTTTCCAACGCATCTCCGCAGGCTAGATGAAGTACTGCAGTGCCTAACTGACGCTGGCCTTCAGCTGAACCTGAAGAAATGCCGCTTCGGCGCAAATCAGCTCACCATCCTCGGTCATGTTGTTTCTAAAGACGGTGTTCTTCCTGACACTGCCAAGCTTCGGGAAGTTGCACAGTTTCCTAAACCTGCGTCTCTGAAGGATCTGCGCAGCTTTCTTGGCCTCTGCTCCTATTTCCGCCGCTTTATTCGGAATTTTGCGATGATCACCGCCCCCTTGACTGAACTTCTGCGCAGTGACTCGAAAAGTTACGCTTGGTCACCCGCCTGTGACGATGCTTTCGAAAAGTTGCGCCGCCTGTTAACCTCGCCGCCAATCTTGCGTCACGTTGACCTGACTGCTCCGACTGAGGTACACACCGATGCCAGCGGTGTTGGACTCGGCGCAGTGCTCGCGCAGCGCAAATCAGGATTCGAGGAGTACGTAGTCGCATACGCAAGCCGTACCCTCACCAAAGCGGAGAACTATTCTGTGACCGAGAAGGAGTGTCCGGCAATTATATGGGCTCTAGGTAAATTTAGACCATACCCATATGGCCACCCCTTCGACGTAGTCACCGATCACCATGCGCTTTGCTGGTTATCCACATTGAAAGACCCCTCCAGCCGTTTAGCTCGCTGGGCTTTGCGGTTGAAAGAGTTCGACATGCGTGTTGTCTACAGGTCTGGTCGACGTCACACTGATGCCGACGCCCTATCACGTTCACATGTGTCTTCCGAAAGCTCTGCATGTCTATCTGCCGCGGACGAAATGGAGTCGTTCCCAGAAAACTGTGACATGGCGTCTGAGCAACGTAGGGATCACTGGGTCAGCACTCTTCTGCAATTCCTTTCAGACCCGTCGACTTCTCCATCTACTCGAACGTTGCGCCGTCAAGCGGCTCACTTTGAGGTCCGCGATGGCCTCCTTTATCGCAGGAACTACAAGTCCGGCGGCCGAAAGTGGTTACTCGTCATACCTCGCCATCTTCGTGCTGCAATATGTTCAGCTTTCCACACTGACCCTCAGTGCGCACATGCGGGCGTCTTCAAAACATACGCTCGGCTTTCCTCCCGGTTTTATTGGCGAGGCATGTACACCTTTGTGCGTAAATACATTCAGTCATGCCCTCAGTGCCAACGACGCAAAGCTCTCCCTCATCTCGCCTCTGGTCCAATCCAGCCAATCCCTTGCCCAGCCAGGCCTTTCGACCGCGTTGGAATCGATCAGTATGGGCCTCTACCATTCACGGCTTCCGGGAACCATTGGATCGTTGTCGCTGTCGCCTACTTGACGCGATACGCGGAAACAGCCGCTTTGCCTGCTGCCACAGCACGCGACGTCTCATCTTTTCTCCTGCGGAACTTCATTCTGCGTCACGGCGCACCACGTGAACTTCTCAGCGACAGAGGACGTGTATTCCTCTCTGAGTCGTCAACGCACCCCTTGCCGAATGCCGTATCATTCACCGGACTACCACCGCCTACCATCCGCAGACGAATAAATTGACGGAAAGATTCAACAGTACCCTAGGGGATAAGTATGTTGCCTCAGACCACTCCGACTGGGACCTCATTCTGCCGTTTGTGACATACGCCTACAATACTGCTCCACAGGCGACTACGGGCTTTTCACCATTTTTCCTGTTATATGGCCAAGACCCTTCCACCACACTACATACCATTCTGCCCTACCACCCCGATTCCTCTGAGCCTACACCCATCTCTGAAGCTGCCCGCCGCGCCGAGGAATGCCGTAAGCTCGCCCAGTCGTTAACAACCATCGACCAATGGAGACAAGAATTTCAGCGTGACGATAACCACCCCTACCCTAACTTTGCTCCGGACACTCTTGTTTGGCTTTGGGTTCCCGCTGTGCCTATAGGCCTTTCCTCGAAGTTTTTTTCAAAATACCAGGGACCCTACCGCATTGTCTCGCAGACTTGACCAGTTAACTACATCGTTGAACCCGTTACGCCATCCACAGACCAGCGCTTTCGGGGACGTGAAACTGTTCACGTACAGCGGCTGAAACCTTATTACGACCCGCTCGTACTCTGTTCACTGTGAGTCGCCAAGATGGCTCCTTTTTCGACGGGGGACGAAGCGTAGTGAAGAGGAATGCCCACTACTGCAGCGACATCGACACGTTGGCGCGAGGCACGAGCTAAGACTGCCTGGTTGCTGCTGCGACGCTGCCCGTATACTCGGCCTGCTCTTGCTGCTTCTGTACCGACGCCGCTACCGCTGTTGACCTTGCATTTACATTATATGCAAATAAATAATAATACCTTTCCGATCCGAGTGAGTATTAATCCCAGGCCGGCTACGTGGCTAGCAGGTGTCGAAACTTTAAAAAAACACTATATGAATATCTTGTGATGGAAGGAGTCTCCTTAATGCGTCATATATTGCGTGGCGGAATCGTAGAATCCCGCCAGGCATCAAGAAATGCGAATCGAGCGAAGAGTGCGTGTTTTAAATGTCGACCTATTAGAGAACGCTGAGACATGTTTAATCATCATCAGTAGCAGAACCGCCAGCAAAGTGAACAGCTGTGCAGGTTCGAGTGTTGCCTTACGAACGTGTAGTAGGCATTTCGCTGATTCGCAAAATGAAAAACTGTGGCGTACAGCAGCCCCAATTGTGAGCGCTGCCAAGTGTGCGAAACTTTAGCTCACATATTTTGTGACTGCGCATTGTACGTCGCGCAAAGAAAAATGCTAACTGCAACGTTGGCAAGCATGGGACGAACGCCATTGAGTGAAAGCCACTTATTGTCAGCAATGAACGGCCAAACAGTGTCAAAAACTGCTACAAAGGCTGTTTTAGAATTTATCAAGAGCACTGGACTAGATACTGGACTGTATAGGGTACTATGCTGAGTGGCTACTGTACATACGCACCACTTCTTCCGGTCCTCATCATCCTCCTTCATCCCTCTTTCCTTCCCCTTTCCCTTATCCCCTGTGTAGAGTAGCAGGCTAGAGCGAACTAGCTCAGGCCGACCTCTCTGCCTTCTATTAAACTCTCACTCACGCTCTCTGTGGCATACAGTAGGGCCTTGACAAATCCACGTGCAATAAGCCCTGTATGATATTTTTAAACGGCCAATGCTACGCGCGCCGTCGCTCGTTTCCTTCTTGCGCGCTTGAGGCATGCACGGAAGCAGTTCAGGAGGCGATGCGCGCGACGCCTGATTACGCAACTGCAACCTGCGCTAGGAAGCGAAACTCAAGCGTCCTCCGATTCGGTGTCACCTCTAGTAGAAAAGAAACGTTATCCGAGTGATCAGAACTGCCTTTATTCTTTTTGTAAGCAATGTGCTTCAAAACATTTCTTTTTATTTTACCATCTGTCAATCCCGTCCGTGTCAGGCAACGACCTTCTGAAGTACTTCATTTAGTAGTATTTATTCCAACACTTATGAATATAAATCAGTCATCTGCATCAAATTGTACTTTAGAAGGAAGACTATTTGAAAGATCACTTACATAGAGCTGAAAAAGGAGAGACCCAGGACTCCGCAAAACGCCAGAGTAAACAGAAAGCGTGCAAGAATCGTGATTTTTATAAAAAGTGACTGCTATTTTGCCACAGATAATCTGAAATATGTAGAGCAAGTATGAGCAACTGGCAACTTACCGATGTTCTTTGTGCAAGAAGAGTACAAGGTAAAGTACAAGGCAGAGAAGGTCTAGAAGCCAACAAAGAAAGCAAAAGAAAGTTAAGTACAGTCGGCCGAAACGTTAGCTATTGTGCGCAGCGGCCTCGTTTTTGTTTTTCAGTGCCATATTACGGAACGAAGTTACAATAAAAAAATGATTTGTGGACATGTGCTTTGTGAGCATACTGAAACTTAATTCAATAATATATCAAAGATACACAGAAAAAAAACTGCCACAGATGTACAGGCCACTGTACATCTTAACGAGCGATGGGACGAAAAAATACGGAGCTAATACTCTAAGCCCACTTGATGAGTACGTGTGAAATCACATCGCCCATTTATGCTGACAGTTGCCTAGAAATACTACAGTAATATTATTTTTCACTAAGCACCTTTCCCGTATTCAACTGAGATATGAACTTTCGAATACTAGTTGTCCCTAACGATGCGCCTCCACCAATGCCTCATTATCCGCAACGATTTGCAGAAAAAAAAATACTAATTGTGCTTGCACTACACAAAGTTTCGGAACTTCAAAAGCACAGAAATTTTGCAACGCTACATGAACAAGCAGCGAAAGAAACTCTAATGGAGGCGTTATCGAGGCGCTAACTGCCCGGAAGCTCACACAGCCGGAAGTGGGTAATATGACCCCCTCCTCCCTTCTTTCAGGCGCCCTCGTTCCTATCCGCAATTTCCGGTACCGGTCGAGAGACTATCGACGCGGGAGTGCGGAATCCGAGCAGCAGGATGTTACAATAAACTGCATCCACTTCATTTTCGGTATTTGTTCCACTTGCTATACACTTTAATAAAACGAAGGGACACTTGCCCTGATTACCTGTTGGGAGTCAGGTGCTCTGCAAGTGCAGGGACTCCCTTTCAGTCAGAGAGAAACGGTTTCGCTGTGAGGTTAAACAAGGAGGGAATATCCGCCTTGTCACGAAGGAATGGGTGTGCGCAGAGTATAGACCTATTACATGTTTCTGAACAGGGGTTGGCACCGTCTACGTACTGAGCAGCTTGTAGAGACGTCGCGGCTCGTAGACTCCGCCCAGCCCAAAGCTTGCCCTCTCTGGTCACGTAACAACTGGTACGTAAGCTGCTTGTCACACGACCAGAGGGCGATGACGAGCTTACGCACCGCGACATCGCTACAAGTGCTTCAGTATGTAGACGGCGCTTACACCTGTTTATCTGTTTACTAACGTGGAATATGTCTATAGCTGTAATGGCTGATGTCAGCGCATTTCAAGACGTGGTCATGACATATGCCTATAGCTGTAATGGCTGTTGTCAGCGTATTGCAAGACGTGCTCATGACATGGAGAACTGCCGTATTCCTTTTTAAGCGTATCGTCCTTGTACATGGAAGAATGCAATTTCTTAAAATTAACTAAAGGGAACTCTGTCATTGAGGTTACTCAGCCATAGTAATGATGGGTAGTACACGGATTTGCCTAGTGTCAGGGCTTGCATGGCTCGAATGCACTTGTGGGTTTGCTTATTGTTATGTTGTGGTTTTGTTTCGAATACAACAACGAACCATTATAAACCTTGTGAGCCGATTAGAATTGGTGAGCCTAAAAAGGTCACGTTGGTGAAGTGCAACTGCTCAACTTCGTGTTCCGTCAAAGCGAATCTAGGCCCACGAAACCAAACGTAATCGAAAAAACGAAGTCATAAAAATCTCTGTATACTATATACCATTCATAACAGTGCTGGCTGGAGCGCCGTGCGTTGCAGCTACCATAGGCACAAGCGCCAGAGTGTCAATACAGGAAACTCGAAGCATGGAACCCGGTTCACAGTAGTAGCGGGTAAGTGGTATTATTTGAGCAACAGGTAAAAAGACAGATAGATAGATAGATAGATAGATAGATAGATAGATAGATAGATAGATAGATAGATAGATAGATAGATAGATAGATAGATAGATAGATAGATAGATAGATAGATAGATAGATAGATAGATAGATAGATAGATAGATAGATAGATAGATAGATAGATAGATAGATAGATAGATAGATAGATAGATAGATAGATAGATAGATAGATAGATAGATAGATAGATAGATAGATAGATAGATAGATAGATAGATAGATAGATAGATAGATAGATAGATAGATAGATAGATAGATAGATAGATAGATAGATAGATTAGATAGATAGATAGATAGATAGATAGATAGATAGATAGATAGATAGATAGATAGATAGATAGATAGATAGATAGATAGATAGATAGATAGATAGATAGATAGATAGATAGATAGATAGATAGATAGATAGATAGATAGATAGACGCACGCATGGACGGGCGGATGGACAGATACACGGACAGACGAAGGGACGGAAGGACGGACGCGCCACCCTACTCATCATTGTTCACTCCGTGGACATGCTGGGATTTTTGTCCTACATACAGTACGTTGCTGTCACTCAAAGAGGGCTGTCACCCCATGAAGATACCCATTGCAGTAGCTTTTATGTGAACGCTCCTTACTTCATTTGAAAGATAATAAATGAATTGAATTGAACTGATTGGGCGATACATATGTGAAAACATTACTGTGGCTCTGCTATTACTATGAAAACGTAATTATGGCCTATATTTTCGTTCGCGTAACGACCGTCTAACCGTATAAATCAGAAAAATGGCTGATAAATTCATTCTTGCGCTCTTTGTCGTAGCTTACTAGAGCAGTTTCTCGTTCACTTTAATAAAATACTTTAACGCGTGCTGTTCTGATAGCGCTTTCGTTTCCTATTCTAGAAGAACAGAACTATGTGGTATCGTATCTTGAGACTACACGTGTCCAACTTGGGTCCAGATATAATCGGATTAAAAGGCAACAAGTGAAAATGCCAATCTCGGCTCCCCGGGTTCTTTCACCCAGCGGGACGCATCGCTGCACGGCGCACGCAACCCATGACGATCCACCTAATTACGTCCGCGGTTGGTGCATACGCAATGGGGCCGCTTCATCTTCATGGGGCGCTTAGTGCGCACGCATAAGATACGCCGGTCGGGCATTCCTCGTCAGTGGGAGGAAACCGAGAAAAACGAAGAGCGCGCGAAAAAAGAAAAAGGCGGGGGAGGGGATGGGGAGCCTTTTCCCTACAAAGTAAATATGTACTACACGAGCCTCCGGGGCGCCAAAAAGAAAGCCTCACCGCCACCTGACATCCCCATTTCGATGGCAGAGAAGCGAGGGTCCGTGAACACTCCCCGTCAGCAATACAAGCAGCGGGATACAAAACATGCCAGCAACAGAACGCCAGGCCTGCGCGGAACGAGCAGCACACAGTAAGCTGGAGGGCGTTATAAACAGTCTTACGGTTAAGCACAGCGTCGAAACTTGCCAGCTAGGCTGGATCATCATTTGGCCACCAAGTACCATAGAGTTTCTTAATATAAACAAGAGAGAACTCTGGCGCTAGTGTCAATGGGAGCTGCAACACACGACGCTTCAGCGAGCATGGGAATGATGGGTAGTACACATATTTGTCTAATTTTCATACTTCTGGCCTGCTTCTGGCTCCGTGTGTGTTCGTGTGGCTTGGAGCTGTTTTTTCTCGAAAACATAAATTAGCAAATGCTCATCGTTTGCGCTTCACAACCTTATTCTTTTAGGCTTACCATTTCGAATCGTCACTAAGTTCAAATGGGTTGAATCTTTCTTTCAAAACAAAATCGAAACACAGCAATAAACGAAGCCGCACGTGCGATTCGCCACCCGCGAGTACGAAGACTAGGCAAATGTGTGTACAACCCATCATTCCCATGGTCGCTGAACGATCGCAGCGCCAGAGTCCCCTCTAGTAAATTTTAGGAAACTTCATGCCCGCTACACGTAAGTAAGGTAATGCATGCACTTTTGTTGATGCTGCCCGCATTGTTGGTGCCACTGCCCATGGTAATGAATTACGGCTGAGGCTTTCGTGATGGGGTAGAAGCTTTTTACTACCAAATCGTTAGGTATTTCAAGTACTGTGACGCCTGGTGCATCTTTTAGCGAAACTCCTTGACCGGCATGTCAGCTGTGGCGTGTATAGGATACTTTTCGGCAAAGATTTCAGGCATCGGAATTGACGGTGGAATAGTTGTCTGCCAAACAAACAAAAAAACCTATGTTCGACTCTTGCTAGTATCTATATTTCTTTAATTTTGTCTTTAATCACCAAGCTCGATAGCTGCATGATATGGACACCACCAGCGGCGTGCCAGTTCACGGCTGAAATCGGCTAGTATTGTGATCTCGCGACAGTTCGATTTGCGAGTGTCATATAAATGATTTTGCTAAACGTCTATATCGTTAGAAACAACAACAGTGGTTATAAAAGAGGGGTCGCTGCCCACAGGGATTGGAGAACGAAGGTGCGGGCATCCACCGACCGAGCGTCTGAACCTGAAGCGAGGCGAAATTGGGGCCCGCCAGTTCCGTGTTTGCGCGAGCGGGACCCGCGATGGGCGGTTCCAGTCAGCCGTGATCGGTGGCTTCGTCTCTACCCATAGCGATGGTACATGTACACTATTAGCTGCCCGTTATCCGTCGTGCACGGTAGGTGCGAGTAAAACATTTCCGCTTTATATAAGAGAACCAATTGTGTCAGCACGTAACCGTATCATTACCTGTTTGCAGGATTCGTCTGCCTGCATCCGCAAGACACTCCAAGATGGCAGTTGCTTCGGGTGTCCTCTGACAAAAGGCGCTTCTTGTGGCGAGCTTTTCTTAGCCACAACTACACTGCAATGTGGACGCGACAATTTGCTTATAAGTGCGGATCACATCTGCCGGGCTGTAGTATGCTGTCGTCGTCGCTTAGCGCAACGCTCCCTGCGCAGCATATTCACTTGAGTGCACTCGCTCGCATCAAGCAGTGTTCCTACTTTTATTCTTCGAGAGCCTTGATTATGGTCACTTAGCATCATCAGCAGCGAAACGAATAAAACAACTATAGCACGCTTCGCGTAACTCCGGCAAAACCACGAACAATATAGAGAAAAAAAATGGCAGCATATCCACGGATTGAATGATGGAGAGTGGGGCGAAGCATCCGTCCGTCCATTCGTTCTTGCTTCCGTCCGTAAATGCGTCCGTCTGTGTGACCATCCGTGCGTCCATCCGCCCGTCTGTGCGTGCGTGTGTTCGGGCGTCCACACGTCCATCTGTGCGTCCGTCCCTGCGTTCGTCCATGCATCAGCCCCTGCATCCGTCCATGCGTCCATCCGTCGGTGCAGCCATCCGTGAGTCCGTCCATGCATCTGTCTGTGTGTTCATTTGTCCATCTATTCAACACTTCAAGTACCACCATGTCGCATCTTTTCATCATATATTCCCCATATAGAAGCACCACCATCCAGTGGACATTCCAAGGACTAAACGAAAGGTGGCACACGCACACTCTCTTACGGTTCGCGCTTCGTGTCTACTTCCCACCTTTGACCATCTCGACTTCATGGTATATACTAATTCACAGTATTCATGGCACTGCGGCTCAACGCTCGCTAAACCTTTCTAAAACCAAGGAAGTTATGCCCAGCGAGTATAACGTAGCAACCCTTTCTTGTCAGATAGCGCTCAATGTACACGCCAATGGCTGCTAAGGGGGAATGAGAGACAGGAGGATTCGGCTTTTAGTTAACTCGCACGCTGCGAATTTTTTATTGTTCAACAACGCACAGAAGAAATCTCTCACCAGCACCACCTTGGAGGTCAAAATGTAAGACTGGTTACACATTAGGACTACTACTACGACTACGAGAGACGAACGGGTGCCGCTATAAGGAGCTTCGCCCCTAATAGAAAGCAAGCGCTAAATGGAAAGAGAACAAAAGGGAAAGTATAATACTAATATCTGGGGTTTTACATCCTAAAACCAAGATATGATTATGAGAGTCATCGTAGCGGAGAACTCCGGAAATTCATACCGTCTGGTGTTCTTCAACCTACACTGACATCGCACACTGGCCTCTTCGCCTCCATCAAAATGCGACCGCCGCGGCCAGAATTGAACCTGCGACCTTCGGTTAGCAGCCGAGCACCATGGCTCCACCACAAAAGAGGAAAATAGGAAGCCAAGGAGCACGAAAGAAAGCAGTAAATAAACTGAGAAAAACAGCGAAACCCGGAAAAGGCGAAAAAATAAATACAGGAGGAAAAAATTCGCAGCGTATCCACGGAGTGAATGAGGATGAGTTGAGTGAAACGTCCATCCGCCCGTCCAACTATCCGACTGTCTGTCCGACCGTATGTCAGACAGACAGACGGACCGGCAGACGGGCACGTTCATGTACCAGGATGTACAACGGATGTACAGACCCGCTGTGCTTCACCCCTTAAACGAGTAAACAGAATCGAAACAATGACGGCTGACCAGCTCCGTACTTCCTTCACGCTAGGCAACCATAGTGCAAGGCTTTCTTTTTATTTATTTATTTACGAGATACCTGCGTTGTCTCGAGGGCGTTATCGCAGAGAAGACAGCTTTTGTGCCATGTTGGTATATGTTTTACAGTGATAACACGATAAGCGACAAAAGTATACAAAACAAGGTTACAATCAAGGTTAACACGGCGAAAAATTGATTGATTGATTTGTGGGGTTTAACGTCCCAAAACCACCATATGATTATGAGAGACGCCGTAGTGAAGGGCTCCGGAAATTTTGACCACCTGGGGTTCTTTAACGTGCACCCAAATCTGAGCACACGGGCCTCGACATTTCCGCCTCCATCGGAAATGCAGCCGCCACAGCCGGGATTTGAACCCGCGACCTGCGAGTCAGCAGCCGAGTACCTTAGCCACTAGACCACCGCGGCGGGGCAAAAACACGGCGAAAAAGACAACGAGCTAACATTTTTAACGGTAACAGTAAACTCAAACACGACAAGGGCTTGAACAATACTTCATTTAAAAGATATTGATTGCTGGGCGACTTTTTGAAAACAACGGCACAAGAAAGAAAAAAGCGACAACGCACATTCTATAGGACTAGTATATGTGTTACACAGTGCCTAACAGGCCTCTAAGAAATTTCAAATAAATAAATAAACAACTATTATTATAAATGAAGAAGGCATCTTAATTCAGCTATTTGATGCTAAAGGATGCTGGTGCCATTCAGATAAAGAGGGCGCGTGTAATCGTAGCATGCGTTCTTTGAACAGCCGATATGCGTGTCGCGTAGCCTTCGGAAACATCGCGAGAACTCGAAATCGGTGATCTGCATCGATAATGACATTAAAACACTGTCTCATAACTTCTGTAAGACACGTAAGGCGAACACGGGACAAGCTCTACTTTCCACTAGGATTTTAAATAATGGTAACACCAACCTTAGCCACCAGGACGACCAGACAACAACAACGACAAAAAGAACAATCGAAAAAAGGCGTGCAGCGCCTTTTCTTGCGGGTATACACGCGTCAAGAGCGCAAGCAAGCGTGTAATCGATCACATATATAGCCTATAATTGGGGTTCCGTGTACTCGGATTAGTCCGAAAAAGTCCCATAAACACCCACCAGTAAAATATTTGGCAATTCGAATTTATACGGAAAACTCCGATTTTGAAAGAGCATTCAACGTCCAAACAGCATTTTCAAAGCTTAGATGCATCATTTGAATGGCGCGAACACCGATCAGTGGCAACAACATCGTGAAGTGTGCTTGCATCTATTAAAACAAGCTTTAACAATACAGTACAGTACAGCTTTAACGCTTTAACGTTGTATCTCGAGTATCATCCTACAGCGATTGTTTTGTTGGTTATGGATTGGAGTCGTCGATCACTTGTCGATCACTTCACGATCACGGGAAGTAACACTCTCCTTGTCATGATTTGTGTAATATCACTTCGTCTCCGATTGTACCATGTCAACGACTTCTCAGAGAATATCATCCCATTTTTATTACCCTTGCTACAAATATGCCTCAATACAACAAAAGATATTTATATTTGACAGTGATAACATTGTTAATGAGATAAGCTGGGTAGATTGGTCATCAGTGTGCGCCCAATGTGACCCTGAAATGGCTTGAGATGATTTCCGCTCTCGATTTCTGAAAGCCATGTAGTATAATAGTTGAACTGCTAAATGAAAAAATATATATATAAATTCGTGAACAATCCTTAAATGAAGAATGGTTCGCTAACCAGGAGGCCAAAAACAGTTAACCTATACAAAAAATATAAAAAACAACGTTGTAGTTTAAAGCTATTGCAGCGCTATAAAAACAACAATACTTTGCTGAACAATTTGCTAAAAAAATCTAAAAAGCTTACTACGAAAAGAAAATGTTTCATCAAGCTAACAACAAAAAAGTCATGGCAACATTTCAAACAGTTCTCTGTTTCTCTCTGTTGTTCTCTGTTCTCTCTGGGTAACGGTGCAACAGATAAAATATTCTCAGTATCCAGTATAGCCTATCCCGATGCGGAGGGAGTTGAGGCTTCAGCGATTAGCAACCACGCGTTTAAACAACTCGCCGTTGCCGGATCTAATCGCAGAGGCCACGGAAGATATCCTCAACACCCTCCGTATCACGCTAGGTGACGCAGCGATGCAGTTTTTCGTAGAGTAACTGTACTATATAGTCCCCGTAGGAACCATATAGTTACTCTAGTTTTTCGTAAAGCCCTTTATTCGGACGACACCCTCCTCAACTTCGGTTCTTTCCTCCTCCGTATCCTCACTCAACAAGCCGAGCCTTCTTTCGCAACAGGACATATCCTCTCCCGAACGGCCCCAGTGCGAGCGCTGCATTTCGCCACTTTTATATCAAGAATGCGATGCCACGCCGATAACACGCGCGATGTTCGTGACGGCCCGAGAGGGCAGGATGCGCAGCGCGGCGGCTCGGTTAAGAGAACGACGGTAATTAAAAATATATATATTGACCCCGTAGGGAACCTTGGTGGGATGCGAAGAAGCAGCGGTGCACACGGCGTTGACATGGTTGAAGCGGGCGTCGACGCGGGTGCTGGAAAAACGGTTGAACTTAAAAGTTGCAACGCGCAAGGCGGGTAACGGTAACCGCGCGTCACACTCATCGTCGGAACCTTGCCCGACGTTAACGACTCCTTGTAAGTACCGCAGACGACCAAGTCGGACGGGTCCACGCCGAACTTGCGTCGAATCGCTTCGGTCGCCGCCTCCAGCTGCTTGTGGTTACGGACGGAACCGACGTTGGACAGATGGTTGTCGAACCACAGACGGTCGAACGCGCGGCAACTGCAACCGAAGCTATATGTTACAGGAACTTTCGTCAGGACCGGTATTGCTGGCGGCGTAGCGGACGGCTCTCAAGCCGCCCGGACGCGATCGGTGTTACGGCGGCGATACTCCACCGGATCGACAGGTGGAGAGAGAGAGAGAGAGAGAGAAACAACATTTTTCGCGCGTCCGGCGTGCGGGAAGTCACCGGCCGCGCAGGGCGCGGGTATTCCCTATCTAAAGACTATGGCTAATAGTCCTATAGTCCCAGGCCCTAGATCTTGAGGACGTTGTGCTCTGGCTAGGCGTTGGATACTCGGGCTCCTCCGCTCCCGTTGTCCGGGGCGTCGGTTCCCTTTCTCGTCTGCTTTGCCAGGGCCTCCTCAAGCCGCTGGATGGCCCTTCGTTGTGTGGTTGAGTCTTGGGAGCGTATCCATGCTCCCACCTCTTCGGTATACGTGGCGTCCTAGCACTGCCCATTCCTATTGTTCCCACCACTGTTACACCCGCCCCACATGATGTGGCGGAGGGTGGCTAGTTCACGTTCGCACACGCAACACTTAGCGTCCACAAACATGTCGGGGCATACGTGCCGGGCCAATGCTGGCGTTAGCACGCATTCCGTTTGCAGTTGTCGGAGCTTCACTGCTTCCGCACGTGACAGTTCACGATGCGGGGGCGGAAAGGCTCTCCTCGCCTCTCTGTAGGCCGCCAGGATCCCTCCGTAGTCGGTGAGGGGATCGAGGTTTTCTTCTCGTTCTTCACCGCTGGTTTCAGGGAGACGGGCTGCCGCGGTCCGGCACGTGATGAGATCACGGGCCACAGCGTCTGCCTCCTCGTTGAGGTTCTCAATGTCGGAAGCCAGTTGTCCCATGTGGGCTGGAAACCATTTGAGGGCGATGGTTGGCCCTGTAGCGGCGCCGCGAGCAGCCCGCGAAGCCGCGATGGACGTCACTAGCCGCTCTATGCCCCGCCAGACCATGCCTCGGGCAAAATTCCTGATTGCCTGCTTTGAGTCGCTTAGCACCGTGCGCGTGCCCGGCCTACCTGTGGCCAGGGCTATCGCCGCCTCCTCAGCCTGGCCGGCTGTTCGGGCGCGCACGGTGCTTGCTGTTAGTAGTTTACCGGTAGTAGCGCTGAACACCACTGCTGCGAAGGCGTTGCGTCTTCCCGGATATCTTGCGGCGTCCACGTAGACTGCGCCCTCGTCTCTCGGATGTTGACTGGCCAGCGCCGCTGCTCTCGCCGCTCGCCTGCCCGCATCCCTTTCTGGGTCCATGTTCTTTGGCAGCGGGTAGACAATGATCTTCCTCGCTGCCTCATCGCTCAGGGGGACTTGTTCTTCTAGCTCCCCGTCCGGTCCTGCTCCCGGACGTTCTCCAGGTGGTAATAATCCCACCCGATCCAGTAATCCTCTGCCCGCGGCTGTGTCGCTCAGGCGGCTCAGCTGCGAAGCTCTCTGGGCCTCGCTGATCTCCGAGAGCGTGTTGTGTGTTCCCAGAGACAGCAAGGCCGTTGTCTTTGTGCCTGGTAGGAGCCCAATCGCCCCTGCGTAAGCCTTCCGGATGGCAGCGTCGATCTTGGCTCGTTCCGCGCCGGTCCAGCGGTGAAAGGCCCCCGCATATGTCGCGTGGCTTATAACGATAGCCTGCAGCATATGCAGGAGCCCCCTCAGTCTTTCATACCCCGGTAGCGGGACGACATTCACTTGACCAGGCGCGCTGCGATGCCCATCTTGGTTGTGATGTTCTTGACCGCCGTGGCGTTGGTTTGGGTGCCGTCCACGAACATCCCCAGGACTCGAAGCCCCGGGACGTGCGGGATCTGCATACCGTCACTGGTGCGCACGATGATGTTCTCGGCCGCATCTCGACTTGCCTTCTTTCTGTGCCTCCCAGGTGGTGGCAGGATGAGTAGCTGTGATTTTTGTGGCGAACACCGCAAGCCCGTGCCCGAGAGTGCGGACTCCACGGCGTCCACCGCCGCCTGCAGACCCGCCTCGATGTCTCCGTCGCTTCCACCCGTGGCCCACATGGTTACGTCGTCGGCGTAGAGGCAGTGTCGTATCCCCGGGCCCAGTGCATCCAGACGCCTGGCCACCTCGATCATGACAATGTTAAACAGGAACGGGGAGATGACCGAGCCCTGTGGGGTCCCGACACTGCCCAGCTCTCGTTCTTCGAGCTTCGTTCCTCCCACCTCCAGCCTGGCCGTGCGGCGAGAGAGGAAGGCTCTGATGTAGTTGTACGATCTTGCGCCCAGCCCCAGGCGGGACACCTGAGCCAGGACCGACGAGTGTCTAACGTTGTCGAAGGCGCTCTGCAGGTCCAGGCCCAAGATCGCTCGGTCGTCATTCTTTGGAGTCCCGCCCGGTGGGTCAAGGAATTCTCGTTGGATCAGGAGCATGGCGTCTTGCGTTCCCAACTTGGCCCGGAAGCCAAGCATTGAGTCCGGGTAGACATGGTGCGCTTCCATGTAACGGTTCCACCAAGTGTTAAGAACGTGCTTCAGGACCTTGCCCACGCAGGACGTGAGCGAGATGGGACGCAGACCCTCTATACCCGGTGGCTTGTTTGGTTTTGGCAGCAGGATCGTCTTTGCTGTCTTCCAGGCCTTGGGCAGCTTGCCGTTACGCCAGCATTCGTTGTAGTAGCGTGTCAGTGATGTGATGGCTGAGTCGCTCATGTTGCGTAGAGCTTTGTTAGTAACTCTGTCGGGTCCGGCGGCCGAACGACAGTTCAGGTCCTGCGCCGCCTGCCTCACTTCCCATTCCTCTAGATCTCGGTCGAGGTGGGGGTTCGGCTGGCCGGCGTAGTCTGGGTGGTCTTCGCGACTGGTGATGGGGAGGTAGCGCTCGTTGAGTCGCTTGAACATCTCCTCTTCGCCCAGTTGACGAGCGGTGGTGTGTAGGATTTGGGCCATGCGTGTACGTTGGTATTCGCAGCTCTTGGTCTCATCCATCAGTTGCCTGAGGAGTTTCCAAGTGCCGCCGCGGTGAAGCTGCCCATCAGCCTAGCTGCACAGTGCAAACCACTGCTGTGAGCAGAGCTGCCTGCTGTGTCGCTCGATCTCTCGGCCGAGTTCTGCGATCTTCTTTCGTAGCTTTCTGTTGTTACGTTGCCGCCACTAACGCTTTTGGAGCGAGCGCCTGGCTTCGAGGAGGTGGGCTAGTCTCGGGTCTATGGTTTCGATTTCTTCAGGTGCATCGATCTCTTGCCCCTTCTGTTGCCGCCAGCAGCTTCGCTGACCACTCGTCGATATTGTCGACTTCGCCGAGTTCTGTGTTACGGAACTTGCTCGAGTCGACGAGTTTGTGCTTTGATGTTTTGCCGCGGTGCGGGTTTCCGATTAGATGAGCCAGCGGTAATTCAATTTCGATTATGAAGTGATCGCTGCCCAGGTTGATTCCCGTATTCCTCCACTTCGCGGTGCCACCTTCGGGCAGCATCTCAAAGGTGAGGTCCGGATTTGTAACCCGGGCAACCGATGTTCCGATCCTTGATGGATGGGCTGGATTGATCAGTAACGTGAACTCGGCTTCGCCGGCATCTTCGAGAAGGTTCCTTACCTTGGACGTGGTGGTCGTGTAGCCAAGCTCTCGATGTTGGACGTTGAAATCGCCGCATATTACCGCGGCAGCGCCTCCTCTTTTGGCCAGGTCTTTCTGTGCTTGTGATGTGGCGCTCTTGATCTTATGGAAGAGAGTTTTGAATGTCTGCTTTCCATGTCTTGGATTGCTATAGATGTTAGCGATGAAGACGGTGGTTGATGTCTTCTTCTTTCTTCCACCCCGGGCTCCTCGTCCTTTGCCGCTAATCGCTAGCTCGGTGACGCACAGCTCGATGGCGGTGTCCCTCCTGCCCAGGAACTGTTGGTGTTTCACGTGGGCGATGCCTTTCCGGATGAACGTGCACACGCCCTGCGCCGCACCCTCCCCGCATGTGCGAGCGGACGGGGGGCAGGCGTGTGTCCGATACCCTGGCAGCGTCGGCCTGTCTTCGGTGTGGGTTTCTTGGACCGCTATCACGTCCGGGCGAGCCGTCGGTGCCAGCGATCTCAAATACTGTTGTAGGATTGCTTTTCGACACCGGAACCCGTTGGCGTTCCAGTGCCAGATCTTGATCTTATTGTTGCTGTCCATTATGAGGGAGAGCCTTTTGTGTTTGGCAATATTGATGCACCGCTTCACCAATTAGCGGCTGCAGCTTCTCGGGGCTCACGGCCCTCTCTAGCACTTGCTCGATTTGGAGCTGAGTCGTTTGCGCAAGTTGTTGTTGGATGACTTGGGTGCATTTCGTGAGGATTCTCTGCTCGAGGCCCTCAAAGCTCTTGCCCCATTTCTTTATAGCTCTCGCGTTCCGACCGATCTTCTTACTGAAGCTCCCGTAGCCGAGAGGTTTGGTCCTGTCTCCGTTGTTTGTAGTTGCCACCGGGATGACCGAGGCGCTATCATCTTCTTCCTCGTTGCTTTCGCTTACTAGTTCCTCTTCGGGTTGTGCTTCCAACCCTCTTGCCACTGCAACCATGAATGCCCTTGTCGGAGTCTTCGCTTTGGTGGTGAATAAGTAGGTCTTAGGGGTTGTAGTGTCGGCAAAGTGGTTGCCCGCGATGTTCGTTGGCGTTCCGTTGTCATCCTCATCGGCGTCTGTCGCCATCTAGTTGTTGGCTTCGTTCCTTGATCCCCCCTCTTGAAGCCTTCTAATGGCGTCTCGTTGTTGGTCGATGACGCCTCGTTGTTGTTTGATGGTGAGCTGCGTCGCCGCCATCGCCGTCTGGAGTTCCTCCATCGCCTTCTCCATTTTCTTAACGGTAGCTTTCAACTCCCGCGTCTCTTTCTTGCATTGTTCGCTGCCGCCGCCGCCACTTGGCATCTTGCCAGGCTCCTTCAGCGTTGCAGCTGCTGCTCTGTTCGGGGCCCCGCTCGTTTGCGTCATCGCCGCGCGATTGACGTCAGACTTGTTTGTCAGGCTCAGGTGCGCTTCCTGCGGCGCCGGTCTTGGTGGACGCGCTTCTTTCGGTCTTCCGGAGGTGACGTCAGCCCACTTCACGTCCTTCGGTTCCGCTCTGCTCCTATCGCGGCTCGCCACGCCGTTCTGTTCGTGACGTGTGCCGCTGGCTCCCGGTTCAGGGAAGTCGAATCTTCTAGAAAGCGCAGCCTCCCCGGGCGCTTTCGCGGGCGCCATCTCGGTTATAGTTTCGGTGTTCTGTTTTATCCTCTGCCGCTGCTTGATTTGTAGCGGCGTTTTGAATTTGTTCTTGCATTTGCCCACGCCCGTGACGTGGGAGCTGCCGCAGAACTTGCATCTTGGTTTGCAGTATTCTGCATGGTCTTCTCCTGGGTTGTTTCTACCGCAAGCGAAGCACACCCTAGCGTTCGGAGTTGGACACACATCTTTCCTGTGCCCTATCTTGCCGCATGTAGTGCAGACCTCACGGTGCTGCCTGTACAGCGTGCACTTCGTGACAAAGCCGCCATACTTTACGTAGCGCGGTACTTTGTTTCCTTCAAATAGAATTACCACCGACTCAGAATTTCCGAGCCAGTGTGCGGCCATAACGGTGGGGTTATGCTTGTTCACTAGGAACCGAGTGATCTGTTCCTCGGGTTCCTCTCTGCCCACTCCACTTATTACACCCCGTGAGGTGTTGTCTGGGGTGCTCTTATACGCAAACGTTTCATACGTGCGTTCCTCCACCGTGATATTACGGATCGATCCGTAGCGAAAAGATCTCGCTTCGCTAGGAGTGCTCAGCACTATAATGTTCTGGGCGGCGTTCGGCGCAAACGAATCGTCCTTCGCTTCTTCGATCTTAATGTTAGCCGCTATTATGATGGCTGTGCGCAGCGTGGTCATTTTGGTGGCACTCACTACGAGTCCCCCGCGAGGCCTAACAACCACGCGGTGCTCGTCTTTCTTGGCGAAAGTAGGCATGCGGGCTGACTTTGCCATATTAGCGTTCACTTTGGCAACGTACTGCGCTTTCTGTTCGCGCCTACGCTCCTCCTTCAATTTAGTGTTCGAAGCCGAGAGAGACTTGCTCGGCTCACCTGCGGTTAGGGAATCCCGCTGCGATGGGCTGCCCGTTTTTTGTCGTTTCTTCTCGCGTCGAGAGCCACTACAGTCCAACCCGCACACGAGTTCGGCGGGTCACAGTCACTGTTCATCGCGGTAACACACTGTCCGATGCCGGTGGCGGTCGGGAAACCGTCGCCGATCGTCGTCGAGCAGTCCCCGCTGGCGTCGAGTCGCGATCCGGTCGGTTGTTCGGCGGCTTTCTTCTTCGCGGCGGTTAGGCCTAGCTGACCATGCCGCCTCTTGCGAGCAGAATCCGCACTTATATCCGCGGCCGAGGTGTCCATGGCTTGGAATTCTTCGTAGTGTTGGTCGTTCTCGTCGTTCCGAAGCCTGGCGAGCTCTGGGGAGGCCTCCAAGGCCGCCCCGAGTGCCGCGCCGACCGAGCACATGGTCGGAGCGAAGGTAGCCGTCGTTAGGCATAGCGGGGCCTCGCCCGCTTCACACATGAAATCGCTCTAAAACTCCCAAAATTGGGTGAAATGGCCCAAATTTGGTATTGACGTGGTCCACTCACCGAGTTGATCACTCACGTACCAAAATTAGTCCTGTAGGGGTCGATGGTCCGCCGAAAATTAGCATTTCCTACGGAGCTGATGTGAAGCGTGACCGCTCGCTCCGCGCGCTCGCATAGCCCCCTCGACAGGTGGAGGGCGCGTGGCGCTTTTGGGACAACGTCGAAGATTCGCCGGCGTTGGCGTTTCACTGTCGGCGCTTCTGCTCGGCTTCCTTGGCTCGCGTCTCGTCGGTGTTGCCGACTCGTTGAAGACGCTTGCACTCAGCTTCCTTGGCTCGCGACTCGTCGGTGTTAGCCACGCGCCGTCTCCATTCTCGAACGCGATCGGCTTGCTTGACTCGTACCTCGCCGGTGTCGTTGGTCTTAACTGCCGACGCTCGCGTTCGGCTTCCCTGTTTCGCGCCTCGTCGGCATTGCAGGAAAGACGTCGCCATTCGCAAACACGATCGGCTCTGCTTACCCTCGCAAAGACGGCGACGGCCGAGTTAGGCCAAATCGCTTCGGCGCATGTTCCGGCGGGCGAAGGAGCTTCGCTTTCCGGCGTCCTCTACATCGCAGATAAACGAGCCGAAAGGATGTTCACTCGACGTGCGCTCGAACGTTGCGAGCGATGGAGAAGATGAAGCAAGAGAGAGAAGTAACACGCAGCGAGCGCACGGCACGCGAGGGAGAAAGTGAAGTCACCGCGCACTGCGAAAGACAGGGATGACCTACTTGGCATCACCCCAACACCGGCTACGAGGGAAGCGCGGTGCGGCGCGTTGACACGGAGACGCGGAGGGACAACGTTACACAGGCTAGTCAGAGAGCTGATTCGCATCTAATATACAGCGACTTCAGTTTTAGATACCGAACAGCTGTTGGTCGGGGCTTGTCTCTTGTCCTTCGTTGTAACCACGCTGGTACTCGGAGCACCCACTAGATGGCACTGCAGTAGAGGGCTCACTAAGGTGAGCTCCACATTGTAGTTATCTCGCTCTACTCCTGCGCGAGCTCTGTAATGAGTAGTGACAGCTAGCGGCGCTTTGCAGCTCTCTATAAAAACGCCAGCTTACTCCTCTCTCTCTCTCTCTCTCTCTCTCTCTCTCTCTCACACAGCATATAATATGACATTCATGTCATGTAATTCATGACTACGCGCCACGCCCATGGTGCGCTCGCAGTCGTTTCACTAGTATGAATTGAGACATGAGCAAAGCGGCTGTGCGCGCAACCATGAACGTCTACGGTAACGAATGAAGAGCACCTCTTTACAGATCTTTAAGTCGGTCCTTGGCTGCTTCGCATACAACTCAGGGTTTCTTTTGCAGGGAGATGTGTGCGATTCTTTTTCGACGCTCCACCACGCACTGCAAATCCCGCAAACCATCGCAGCCGACTGTACCCTAGCTGGCCTATGAACATGTTTCAGTGCAAGAGAATAACAATCTCCAGCCAAGGTATCACCGATTTACCACGGCAAAGTTGTAGCGCACTGAGGAAAACACGGACGAAAAAAGTGAGGACAAAGCGCTTCAGCCTTGATTTTCTTCATCTTTGTCCTTAGTCCGCTGAAACTTTCACAGTGTGTCACTACTACAAGCCTATCCCCACATCCTTTTAAACCCACATCGTTCAAACTTCATCCCTTTCCACCTCTGCACATAATATTGAAGTTATAAACTATTTTTATCACTACAATTAATTGCCAGTAACAGTCGCTCTAAGAATGTCGGAAAGCTCCAGCAGACTAAACGTAATGCATGTAATCAGACACGTAAACTTTATAACGTTCGCGCCGAAATAGTCATCCTTACTGGGTGTTCACGATTTCATGTATATGCGCGTTTACTTCGCGTTCAGGGCTGCAACATGTATTACGAAATGATGGCAACTAAAATTGGCTAATCTTATCGACAAACGTTATACACAAATATGTCGCTTAGTGTCACCATATGTTGATGACATGAAATACTTATCAGAATCCTTGCTCACTATTCACCAGCGGGTATACAGCTATAAAACATTTCGACACTGTGACTTTGCTTATATGCTTGTAACAATTTGCGCATAGGATAGCTTAGGATGAGTTGTGGGGCTCTACCCGTAATACCGCGGTATACACAGGTAGATCACCACGACAACAAAATAAAAGCAGTGTACTAATTTCTAGACAATGCGAAGACTGACGTTTCTGTTTGCTACCTGCAACATCCACAATAGAAAATGCAACCCTAGCAATGATGACGACGTTCAAGCAGCAGACTCCGCTTGTAGACTGCATCAAAAAAAAATAAAAAATTAAGAAAGAGAAAAAGTGAGCTGCGTTCTCTCCGCATAGCATACGACAAGCTCATGGTTGGCGACACACCGGGGGGCAAGATGGGAAGCCCCGCGATCGGAACAAAAATCGAGTTTGTCCCTGCTGCGTGGGCACATTTCTCGGGCTTCCCTCCCTATAGCTGCTCTCAGTTGTGGAGGAAATGACGCTATGTCATGCGGCATGGTCTAGCATCTAATGAACGAGCGTGGTGTGGGAAAAACCGCGCTTTGGCGTCTATAAAAACGCCAGAAAAAAAAACAGACACAAAAACGAGGATTCACGCCGAAGAGCGAGTTCTATTCCACTCGACGTTCTCTTCTTAATTCTTCGTCTTTCCCAATGTCAGCCCCTTACGTGCGGTAGTTCCAAACAATTTACAAATCGCACCAACCAGGCTTGCGAGGTGCGCACAATTCGGACAGCTCAAGAAAAAGTCTGAAAAAATTATCTTAGCCTTCAAGAGTAGAAAGCGGTATCGGGCCCCGTAGGCATCGCCTTAAACCGTGCTCAGCAGCATGCACAGCGCAAATTCGGTACAGGACATCGAAAGGCACACACAGCTTCACGTTAACAGCTCGAAAAAAAAAAAAAACACGGCCACGTACAAGCGGCGCTTGCCCCGTCTCTTTCCTGTCAGTGGCCATGTTGCTTTTTTTGTCACGTTATTAACCTCAAGTATGGACAACCAACTATCCCAGCCAGCTAGTTTATTGAGCTGCACACACAGCACTGGTAAGCACTAACTCGCAACTATCTTTATCGCGAAAGAAAATTTTTCTGCATATATATATATATATGCACAGTCATCCTGCGTAAGAGCACTGCCTATCATAACCAGATGCACACAAAAATAGACATATCGCAAGAATGCAGATTAGACATCCAATCTAAACATTAGCCGCCTGGAAAGGACGTCGAAAGACGAAAGTCTTCATTCTGGAAACGCTGCGTGAGATATGGCGCCGTCTGGCAGTAATGTGAACAAACGAAAGTTTTTGAGAGAACGTAGAGCCACTGGTAGGTGGCAGCACCAGGTCGTTTTAGTTAAAGAGCCAGTCAACAAGCTCCGACCTTTTTTTTTTCACACCCCCCCCCCCCCAAGCAAGCTCGGCAATTCGCAGAGTAGGCCGCAGCGATCACGTTTTCTGAATATTACACAGCTTCGCACCGCGCAAAGCCTCCATTTCGAAAAACAATCCCCGCGCTCCTTTGCTACGCATGCCAATGCTATTTCCACGAAAAGTGACGCCCCCCCCCCCCGGCGATCAGCGACAAGACGCAGCACGCAGCTAGTCGACTGGTCTGAACCCGGTCTCAACAAAGAGTTGTGGAGTCAACGACAGTTCCTGTTCCCACCCACAGCTACGACAGAGCTATTCGATCATACGAGCGAAACTCCACAAAGGCTCCATGTATCGAAATACGGACACGTCACTGATACAGCTTTTGGAAGCGAGCAGATTGTCGCGCCACCTCTTGATCAGCACACCCACTATTAAACGCATTATTTGTGTTTTGTGTTGCTGCTCCCAAATGGCGCGACAGTCTGTTCCCGAAAAATCGAACTCTCGAATAATCGGGCCAACTTAATGTCCAGGTGGTATTCGAACGCAGCCTTGATGCAAATCGATGTCGGCTGCAAATCGAGCGACTGGGCTACGGAGAAGCATCGGCACGGTGTAAACAGTAAACAACCAGGCATCGCAGCAAGCGGAAGTGCGTTGCGACTGAGCATGTTCGCCGATGACGTCACTTTCTGACGTCTCTTCACGTTGCTGAAGTGGGCGGAGTCACGACGACGGGATACACCTTCCCCTCTCTCTGAAGAAGAGTGGCGAGGCCGCGAGAAAACTTTAAACCAGCTGAAAGCGATGTTTTAGCCTCTGTAACTTTCTTAATGTAGCACGTATTCACCAATTTTTTTGCGGCAGCAAGTTCACGATGTGAAAGTGCGCATATTTATCTTTTTACCAATTTTTGGACCTTGGGGGTGTTTACTGTTCCTTTAAAGCCCCTAAATTTTCTTTTTTTTTTAGCTAAGCGTAGGAAACACCTGCTTTGTCATTTATAGCATCGCATTGTCAGCGTAGAGTATTGCACCATTGGGTCTTTAGAATTAAGCATGTATGCATTTTCTAAATGAAAAGACACCTACGTATTGATGTTGCGCCTCAAATATGCGTAATTTTTGCTTTTCGAGTGACAATGCTCGCAAGTATAAACACAGCCACGAGACATAGATGTGTGGGCTTAGAGCACGCGCTTCACCTTTCACCGGGTGGCTGAATCGTTGAAGACACCAACAGACAGACACAGACTGAGAGACAAAAAAATTTTCTATTGAAGTTCGCGTTCATATACGGACGCGTATAGGTTTTAATTACACCTGTGCGACTTCGCGCTTTCTGGTGGTTTAGCAACTTTAAACTGTCGACTCCTTTATAAACTTCTCACTCTTCGGCTATTCACTTGTTTTGACATCTGATGCCATACAGCGATTCTGCCAAACAGTATTACATCCGTTAAGAAGAATCCACCCTCTGCATGGCATAAGCACTGGCGTGGCTCCGTGGTAGATTACCTGCTCGCCAAGCAGAAGGACTGGCCCCTTCCCGGACCAAACATTTGTCATATTTATTTATTTGTATGCCCATACCAAACTTTCCGCGAAATGAACTATTCAACAGAATCGCGTTAAAGTACGGTTCATTTATTTGTCGCAGGAATCGAACACATGCTCTGGACGACTGCCGGCTTTGTCCACCAACGCAGCAGACTATAATTGTTGGGGGAAAAAACGAAAAGCAATGGCGAATACCCCGCAGACTCAACACTTGCCTCCATGTAGCTATAGACACGAGATTAGAGGAGGTACTCTTGACATTCACCCGACCCACTTTTAGCCGAAACCGTAAGAATAACAGACATTCTCTACGTTCAGACAACTTTAAAAAATCACAGCATATCCACGGAGTGAATGATGATGAGTGGGGCGAAGCTTCGAAGGGTTTTATCGGCAAACCGTGAATCATCCGCTGGCCGCATCCGTCCGTCGAGCCGGCCGTCTGTGTCTGTCTGTCCATCCGTTTACCCGTGTGTCTGTCTGTCTATCCGTCCGTCTTTGTGTATGTGCGTTCTTTTGTCTGTCCACCCATCTGTATGTATGTCGGTCTGTCTATCTGTTCACTCATCGCTCCGCATGTCCATCCATTCGTCCGTCCGTCCGTCTATCCATTCATTCATCTAGTGAACAATCCAAGTACCACCATCTCGCATTTTTCATCATATATTAATCATATAGAAGTACTGCAATCCAGCGGACATTGCAAGGACTAAAACGAGAGATGGCTACTACATACAGGAGACGCACGACCGGCGCCTTAAGGAGCTTCACCCCTAAAACATGGCTTTCCACGTCGGTCGTACAGACCATTAGATGAAGCGACCGGAAGTGTCTTTGGCTTACAACCAGTACGAGTTGTAGGGAACGGCGTTCCAGGCATTAGCTGCTTTTTGGAGGAACGCCACCGTTGCATTCAGGATGGGTGAGACTGTAACGGTAGCCCGTTATGTCTTTTGTTATTCACGAGCTTTGAGAAAAGCTGTAGAAGAAAGAAAAGAAAACTTGTCTGTCTTTATTGCTTTGCAAATCACGCGCTCTTCCCCGCCCAAACGGCCTCACCAGTCGTCCGCCAGGCGCCCACGTTGCTCCCACAGTGCTTGAACAGTGTAGCCCAGTGTGAAGAGCAGCGCCTGCGCGGGCCTCGTCATGGCCGGCGCGCAGTGCAGGAGGCGGCAGCCGTCCAAGTGGCGCCACAGCGCCTGCGTGTACACCGCCAAGCCGATCGCCGTGGCAGTAGCGCGGACCAGCGATGCGCCATCGTTATCGCTGCCTGCCTCCCTCTGAGAACACACGATGGACGCAAAGAACAAAAATCAAAGTTGCAATGCGGCCTAGCCATTATGCGGCGCGTGTTCTAACACAGTCTCGCATGCGAATGCTTCGAGCCGAATCGGGAAAAAAACTTGGAACACACTTAAGCCTTCAGGAGTAGAACGCGACATCGTATCGCTAGCCTGGCTTCGGTTCTCGCTTCACGCCTCGACCAAGCCGTAAGAAAACAAGCGCCTGCGCGCGTAACATTGGCCGCTTGGAACTATCCTTGAACGCCTATTGCAAGCACCGTAGCGTGGTGCCCACTGCGTCACAATTCTTCGCAAATCAGCGAAGGACCCACTGCGCGTGCGTAAGGCAACACGCGAACATACGCAGCTGTTCCCTTTGTTGGTGCTTTTGCTTAGATGATCAATCATGAGTGAGCGCTATGTCACAGATGGTCCTTTAAAACACCCACTTTTTGCCCGACTCGCGTGTTTTGACGCTTGGCCCAATTCTACGCTTCTGCAACACAATATTACAAGCGTTAAGGAGATTCTCCCAGTTCGTGAAATTCCTTGCGTGCGTGTGGGCGCACGCGTGGGTGTGTGTTCTTCGAGAAGATTCAGGCAATAACATCGCTCTGTGGCTGAACACCGGTTTGCCGCTAAGAAGGCCTTGGTTCGATCCTCACTTGAACCGAGGGTTTTTATTAGTTTTTTTTTCATCGTTCCCGGTTTTTCGGTCGCGAACAATGCTGTTTTTTTTTTTTTTTTTTGCTCACAACCAATGACACCGATACTGGAATTTCTCCGCAACGAGCTCCATATACGGCCGTCTTATCGGGGCATGGAGTCCCGTTAACAGACGAAAGACAGCGTGGCCGAAGCGTACATTGGCACACCACGTGTACTGCGTGACGAGCGGGTGGTTCAAAGCTGTCAATCTAACAGACTAAGCAATCATTCACCAACACCCGCCACCGTCTAAACAAAGTGTGCAGCCATGTTTCTGTGCCTATTGCCTTGCAGCAGGCACCCTAGGCGAGTTTACAAGGGCCAATCTCACGGACACAGATGTTCCTTCACGGCACGGTTAAGGTGCAGACCGAGAAGAAAACGAACTGCCAACAAGGTCCATATATCATGCAGCAAAAACTCTGCCGGCAATTTTCCGCTGAACGCCATCAGCACGCATGTATTTCACTTCTGTCATGTCCGAAGCCGCCACATAACGCGATAAACACACGTAGCTTGAGTCATCCACATTGCCCGTGTTCGCGGAGACTTTCACTTGGTTTCGGTGCACCCGTGCCGTCACGGTGGAAACACGAGGGCGCTTGCAGTGTGCACTGACAGCGCGTTGTACTTGCCTCTCATAACATGTTCTATTAGTTTTGAATATGATATCGTACCAGCGGCACTTCTGTTAACACAACGCCAAGTTGAAACCAGTGTTTCGGCTTGTGAAACAGGACAACTGCAGTTTGAGTTCTTTGGCCAGCGTAAGCGTGTATGTCAGCTTTTTAAATGCGAAGCATTTCTTAGCAAAATTTGACGACTTTGAGCGTATCTATCTATCTATCTATCTATCTATCTATCTATCTATCTATCTATCTATCTATCTATCTATCTATCTATCATCTATCATCTATTTAACTATCTATTATCTATCTATCATCTATCTATCTATCTATCTATCTATGTATCTATCTATCTATCTATCTATCTATCATCTATCTATTATCTATCTATCTATCTATCTATCTATCTATCTATCTATCTATCTATCTATTCACCTACGACTTTTACAGCAAAAGCCGTTGTGAGATCACAACTCGGATCTCGCGCAGCGCCGTAGTCTGCCACCACCGCCTCCGGTGTCCGTACCCACATCGTGCAAAATCAGCAAAAAAAAAAAAACCTAGTACCAATGACACAGTGGGCGTCAAACCCGGGTTCGCTGGGTGCCAGCCCAGTATTCTACAACTGAGCAACGCCGGTGCTTGGGACTTGCTGGCAAACTTGCCTTAAGCTGGCTTGATTTCGGGAAAGCAACCGCGTTAATATACTTATAAAGCGTTTTAAAACAGCGAAAGAACAAGCAGTCGTCGCACAATGCGAATAGCGTAACGAGTGAGTCGTCCGATGCTCCTACCCAATACAGGCCCGCAGTGGTGGTCTAGTGGCTAAGGTACTCGGCTGCTGACCAGCAGGTCGCGGGATCGAATTTAAGCTGCAGCGGCTGCATTTCCTATGGAGGCGAAAATGCTGTAGGCCCGTGTGCTCAGATTTGGGTGCTCGTTAAAGAACCCCAGGTGGTCAAAATTCCCGGAGCCCTCCACTACGGCGTTTTCCATCATACGGTTGAAGCTTTGGGACGTTAAACCCCACATATCAATCAATCAACCCAACCCATTACAAACACTTGTTTTCGTTCAGCTATCAACTGCGCCGCACACCCGCTTGAGGCCTAATTCCTCATCATCATCAGCCACTGCATGAACAATTGGCACAAAATTTCTCGCAATAGAGTTTAGCGGATACCACGCTTCTCAGAAGAATGACGAAAAATAGCATAGCGAATGACGTCCTACTACCCTAAAATTTTCATTACTAATGCCGTATAGTGGGCATCGAGCAAGTTTGCTTGCTGCGGTCGCCCAATGAGTGTTAAGAACAGGCTTTGAAAGGCCGTTCTTCTAGCTTTCGCTGTGACTGTGCTGCGCCTTCCACGCAGGCCTGGCGTTTTTAGCTCTCCTAGCAGTTTCGATAATCGGATCTATACCAAAATTAGTATGGCATAACATGACTGTATGACGAGTATAAGCGACTAGCCACAACATAAAAACCATGACGTGTATGTCATGATTTACAGGTCATGTTGTTGCTGCTCTAGCGGTGGTTTCGTTCGCATCACATGTTGCAAAACCGGTATGGTAGGACATGACTGCATGGCGAACATAAGTGGCAGGCCCTAACATGGAAATCATGACATGTATGTCATGTAAGTCATGATTGCACACCACGTTTATGTTCGCTCGCGGTCGTTTCAATAGCTTCACATATGCCAAATTTGGTAATACGGGACGTGAATGAATGAAGAAGGTATATGAGTGGTTCAAGCATGATAATCATTATATGCTTATCTCGTAAAGCATGACTACATGCTACGCTCATAGCGCACTCATGGCCGTTTAGCTATGGCTTCACACATACCACATTTGGTATTACTTGACGTGAATGAACGACGAACACAAATGCCCGGCGCCAACAACATAATCATGACATGGAAATCATGTACGGCATAATTTACGTCCGCCTAGTAACTTTGCGCTGATTTCAATGCGCCATAACAACCTTTCTCATTCGTGCTTCACATATCATCGATTCCAACTGTACGCGCGATCTGTCATTTTTTTTATTTTCTTAGAGTGTGTAGTCGCATAAACAACAGGCATATATGTATGCTCGGATTCGTCCTGCCGTCAACACGGCAAATCACAATGTTAAAGAGATAGTTACATTCACTTTGCGGCTTACTTGTGCACAGAAAGTGCTGGTAAAATTATATGCGTAGCTTGAATAAAAATGCGCGAGTCCTTTCGGACTTCCTTTAGAGGTGAGACCACCCTCGCGTTGCGGCGTCACTCACCAGAGCGCACAACCTGAGCAGAGCGGGCACCACGAGGACGACGCGCACCAAGACGCTGATCCAGAACAGAGGGCTCGTCAGCGCACCCATCGCAGACACCGTGCGAGACATAGCATCTGCGTCAGAAACAACACTCGGGTTTAATTACGGCCGAACTATACGCGGTAAGTTCAAGCGCTGTTTTTTTAGGGGCGAAGCTCCTTATAGCGGCACCCGTTCGTCCCCCGTAGTATGTAACAAGTATAACATTTTGACCTCAAAGGTGGTGCCAGTGAGAGACTTCTTCTGTGCGTTGTTGAACAATAAAAAATAGTGCTCAATGCACATGTCAATGGCTGCTAATGGGGAAGGAGAGACAGGAGCATTCGGCTTTTAGCTAACGCGCAGGCTGCGATCACCATTAGCAGCCATTGGCATGTACATTGAGCACTATCTGACTGAAAAAGTTTGCTACGTCATAATCGCTGGGCGTAACCTCCTTGGTTTTCGAAAGGTTTAGCGAGCGTTCGGCCGCAGTGCCATGAATACAGTGAACTAGTATATACCATGAACTCGAGGTGGTTAAAGGTGGAAAGTGGACCCGAAGCGCAAGCCGTAAAAAAGTGTGCGTGTGCCACCTCTCGTTTAGTTCTTGGAATGTCCGCTGGATGGCGGTGCTTGAATATGGGGAATATATGATGAAAAGATGCGAGATGGTGGTAATTGGAGTGTTGAATAGATGGACGAACGGACACATAGACAGATGCATGGATGGACGCATGAACGGACGCAGGAGCGGCTGCATGGACGAACGCAGGGACGGACGCGCGAACAGACGCACGCACGGACAGGCTGATGGACGCATGGACGGTCACACTGACGGACGCATGGACGGACGGAAGCAAGAACGAATGAACGAATTCTTCGCCCCACTCTCCATCATTCACCCCGTGGATATGCTGGCATTTTTTTTTTCTTTGAAGGGAAGTTGTGAAGGGCTTTACCATTTTCATGTGTCTGCATGTTTGTGATTTTACGCATGGAAATGACTCAGCTTTCTTAAAAAAAATATGGTCCATTTTTGCACGAGGATATTGGTGAAAGTTTGAAAGAGCGACCTGCTGTAAAGACGTTGCCGTTAGTCTTAGCCACTCACCCGTAACCAGAGTGACCATTGGGATTGTCACTGTTCAAGTATTCGTCCTGTCAAATAAAGAGAAGAGAGAGAACACAACTTTATTGTCGTCAGACTTAAGGAGGTAGGTGACCCGCCAGGTTGAACCTGATGGCCACCTCCTCTGCCCTTTGTACGGCCTGGAGCTGAACGGCCAGGCTGGTGGAGGTCAGAACTGCCTCCCACCCCTCTGGCGAGGGAGCGGCTAGGAGATCGAGAGAGGGGGGATCTTCCCTGCAGGCCCAGAGAATGTGATTAAGTGTGGCTATTGAGCCACAATGCGAGCAATGCGGATCAATCGAGTCGGGGTATATACGTGCATAAATGTATGGGCACGGAAATGAATGTGTTTGCAAGCGGCGCCAGATAACCTCCTGGCGCTTAGTTAGCTTATGGTGCGGGGGTGGTTTTGTCTGCCTCGAAAGACGGTAATATTGTGTGATGTCATGGTAGGATGTCAAGGCTTCACCAGGGTTTTCCAAATCAGAGGCGGGTACCACCGCTCGGCTGACGAATCCTCGAGCATATAGGTGGGCCGCCTCGTTCCCTGGGTTCCCCGCGTGAGCCGGCACCCATACCAGCGCAATGGAGGATAGTGCGTCTTCCTCAGCATCTGTAAGGAGACTGGGCAATAGTAAACGCAGAGTTGTGGGGGCCACAATGCCACGTGCGAAGTTGGATATAGCAGCCTTTGAGTCACTGAGTATAGTGGTGAATCCGGATGCTGCTGCTAGCGCTATCGCCGCTTCCTCAGCTTCTGTCGTATTAAGCACACGGACAGAAGCAGCCGCTTTAATTTGAGGTGAATTGGCGTTGTTGCCGGGGAGAGTGATTACACTTATTGCATATGCTTTAGTAAACTCTCGGTATTGGGCGGCGTCAACGTACGCAACGGTTGGGTTGGACGCGTACGTTTTTTGCAAGAATTTGGCCCTCGCTTTCCTTCTACCGTCGTGATGGCTGGCCAACATGTTCTTTGGCAGTGGTTTTATGAGGAATTTCTTTCTGATGTTGGGGGGGATGACAGCCGGATCGTTACCCGTAGGAGATACCACATGGTCAATGTTAGCAAGGATCCAACGCCCCGTCCTGCTTCCCTGTAATCGGTGAATTTGCGCCGTAAGATGCGCTTCAAGAAGTTCTTCTAAGGTGTTATGCAGCCCAAGACTGAGGAGGTGCTCTGTCGATGTGTTTCGGGGGAGACCCAATGCCACCTTATACGCTTTGCGTAAGAGCCGATTTAGTTGGGCTCGCTCAGATTGAAGGAGGTGCAAATAAGGGAGGGCGTACGTGAAGCGCGACAAAACGAAGGCTTGAATTATCTGTAGCAGTTCTTTCTCCTTCATGCCTCGATTGCGAGCGCTCACTCGAGATATAAGATGGGCCGTCTGGTTCACGGTTACGGTGAGACGGTCTAGCGTAATGTTGTTGTGGTGGTTTGTTTGCACAATGAGTCCGAGTACTCTCATGTGGGCCACCTGCTTAATTGGCGTGTCATTGACATACACGTTAATACTAGGAAGTGGAGTCTTAATTTTGCGGCGATCTGGAGGTCGCAGTAATAGTAGCTCCGATTTGCTCTGGGAACACTCCAAACCCGCTTCTGACACGTGCTGAACGACTACGTCGGTTGCTCTTTGAAGAGTCTCCTCGATTTGACCATCGGATCCCACCGTCGTCCAGAGCGTGATGTCATCTGCGTAGAGGGTGTATCGCAGGCCGGGTATCGTGTCAAGTTTGGGAGGTAGTGACCTCATAGCGAGGTTGAAAAGGAAAGGGGACAAAACAGCTCCCTGCGGGGTGCCGCGATCACCGAGTGTGATGAGCTTAGAACGAAGGTCACCCACTGAGAGTTCAACCGTTCGATTAGATAAGAAAGCACGGACGTAGTTAAATATGCGTTCCCCGGATCGTAGTTCGGACAGACTGCCTAAAATGGCACTATGCTTCACGTTGTCAAATGCTTTGTGAAGGTCCAGACCGAGCAAAGCCTTGGTACTAGTGCCACTCTCAGGTCGTAGGAGATCGTGATGCAACTGGATGAGCGCATCCTGAGTGGATAGATGGGCCCTGAAGCCCAGCATTGTGGGGGGAAGTAGGCGGTGCTCTTCCGCGAAATTTTGCAAGCGACAGAGGACAACATGCTCCATTAGTTTGCCCAGGCAGGAGGTCAACGAGATTGGACGAAGATTCTCCAGGTCGAGTTTCTTGCCCGGTTTCGGTATAAACGCGACCCTTGCGTGTTTCCATTCTGATGGCAAATGGCCGGACCTCCAGCACTCATTCATATATTCAGTAATGGCCCCTACCGACTTTGGATCGAGGTTGCGCAGCGTCTTATTTGTCACCCCGTCAGGACCGGGTGCCGATGTTGTACGCAGTTTATGTAGCGCTATGCAAACCTCACTTTCCGAAATCCTACTCTGCATACAAACTGACCCTATCACCGGTCTTCACAGATTGGCAGTTCTAACTAATGGAGACTTCAAACGAAAGTAACGAGATATTCAAAATTCCCCAGCTACCGAAGATGACGTTTTGTGGAGGTGCGGGTGATTTGCCCCTTTCAAATTCGCTCTCGCCACTTCTTCCTCAGCCCTCAATATACGGAAACGTTACGCTCTATGAGGGCGAATGCGACTAGGAAAGCATACTCATGTGTAGGCACCGAAAAAATAAATTGTCTCAGGCTATGACAACAACAAAGCATTTTTTTTTATTTCTGCCTGTTTAGGACCCGCCGAACTCCTCGCTCAACCCCAAGGACACTATAACCTCACACACTCCGTGTATAGTCGTAATCGGTGAATTTCGCTGCTGATACCCAACATTACCTAGAGCTCTAAACTGACCACCGAAAAAAAGCAATCGTGCAATGTGATGAAAGCGACCAATAATCCACCAATGGGCGAGATAAAGTTACTAAAATAGTAGTGCACAGCTCTCTGCGGCATTTCCTCCTCTACGGCGCATGCGGAGAAGTCTCAACCAGTGGGCGCGCATTCCAGGCTGAAGTCGGGAGTCGGACAACTGGTGACCATTGGCAACTGCTGGCCTTCAGAGAACATTGCCGAGTGCAAGACTATGTCCTTAGTTGTGATCGGCTGCCACGCATTGGTAATCGGGGAGAGGCCCCTTCAATGGTCCATCCGAATCGAGAAGGCGCAAAGGAAGTACTCCAAAAGTGCCTTCCAGCAAAACGCTGAGACCAGAGACAAAGCAATGCTTCTCGGCAGCAGTGGCCGCGTCAAACGCATTGGGCGAGGGATATATACTTGCCAGCAGTCATGCCAGGAAGGCCGGAGAGCATCCCCAGAAGCGTTCCACTCCATGGCCTGCGGAACAAAACATGACACATGTACGAAACGGCGGCAGCAAGGGGAAGATGGAAACTTGCGATGAAATAAATGAACCGGGGTTGTGTACTCCAGCCGACGTCGGCTGGAGCACACAACCCCGGTTCACATATTTTTTTTTCAGGTGCAAAACACCAGGGCAAGTTATCTTTTCACCCAATTTTCTTTCTTTACATTTATATCACAATTAGGTCTAATGACTTCCCCCATACTTTCCTTGGCATTATTGTCTGTTATATCTCATTATTTGTGTCGAAAACACGGAAAAACGAGCCCTTAAGTATACACTTATTTCCTTTATTCATTAACGAGGGTCTCGTACTGGCAGACTTGGTCCCTTTAGGTTGTATACGGGGGACTATTGGTCAGCTGCCAGCTCGATTAATAAGTTCACATGCAATGTGACGCCAAACAGGTTCATAAAAAGTGTGTTACACTCGCTGCTATGGCTACTGATGGCACTGACTGATACTCCCACGTTTAAACTCACATATATACCCCAGAAAGTGGCTGGGGGGATAGCCGCCACGGTAGCTCAGTGGTAGAGCATCGGACGCGTTATTCGAAGGTCACATGGTCGGTTCCTGCCCATGGCAAGTTACCTTTTCTCTCTCTCTCTCTCTCTCTCTCTCTCTCTCACACACACACACACACACACACACACAGGGAGAGCTCAATTTTGCATAAAGACCTCCCCCTCACCAGCACTCTTTCAATTCAATTCAATTTTATTTACCAGAAAACAATCTGGAAGGACACCCGGGCAAAAAACTGTCGCAGCAGCTTAACGAAAGCCCAGGGTCCCTTACATGGCAGTAGCACATATATGACACATATCAACAAGTGTTTTTGCATGGCATTCACATCGAAACCATCGTACATGCAGATCAGCATACATCACACATACACATAAAATGTAACAATGACACTTCGCACAAGAATGAAGGGTAATCCGTTATTATAAAGATAAAAAGTGGTCACGCAGATGTCTTTTTATTTAATGCGGTTGTGTGTTTGTACCGGTTCAGTATGGTCGGAATATTATGAGCTAGTGATTGCAGGCTGTAGTTGTTCCGGGACCAAGGCACCTTCCATACTTCAAGGTTGCGTGTGTGTATCGTGTTGTTGTGCGGTCCTAACTTAGCGAGTGACGTAAAGTAATTTTTAACAATTTGGGATGAGAAATACATTTTTTCTAGTAATTTACATTCATACAGCCTGTCAACGCGGTGTAATTTGTGTTTGAGAAATACACCATGTGTGGCTGAAAGTCGCTCAACATTTTCAATAGAGCGGAGAATTTTCTTTTGAATTGTTAAAAGTTTTTGCATGTTGCATTTTGAAATTGTTGTCCAGACAAAGTAACAGTAGTGGACATATGAGAGGAATAGACCGTAATAAATTTGCAGCTTTGCCCCACATAGCACCGGTAACTGCAGATAGCTTACTGCAAAGGTAATTGATGTGGGTACCCAACGTAAACCAGAAGAAAAATATACTTCAAGAATTTTCAATTCTTCGACCAACTCAATACGTTGATTCTGAAAGTAAATGTCATTATGAATGACGAAGGGTTTATTTTTAGCGCGAAACACGATAACGTTCATTCGCCCGATGCAAGGCTCTCGGGGCGTTTTCTCTCTGCTTCAGGGGCCTTCGACGACAGACCTCACACGAGGGGCGCTGCTATCGCATGCGCCCTTGGTCCATCAAAAATGGCCCGCTCGTTTCATCCGAGGTTCAGCCGCATTCGTCGCCAGCGCTCGCAAGCTTTCACTAGCTCGCGGAACACACGTTCCGTGGGGCCATGTTACCAGTGATGCCAATTTAGCGGATTTTATTTCATTTTGACGGCAAAAAATCAGTCTAGCGGCTAGCGGATTTTCTGACGGGCCCTTTTTGTTCATAGGGGGTTTCTGGCGGATACCTCACGCAGTGCACCGATTCAAAATCGCCCTGCAAGAAACCATTTCCGTGTTCTCTAAAAATGCGGAAATTGTTTAACTTCAGAGGCTCCTGTTCACTTGCTCCACCTATCTCAGACAAACAAATCCGTGAGGTTTCAAAATGGCGATCGCTTTCTAAGAAATAAATAACGGACGAGCTGCGATGCACCAATCTGTGGACTCTGCGCGCCCTCTCGTGTGAAGTTCACTCCTATAAGGACGCCTGCAGCGAAAACCCGTTCGTTGAGCTGGCCGGATTTGCCACGTCGATGCTTGTGTTGCCGCATTCAAATGCCGAAGTAGAGAGGACATTTACTCAGCTTAACATAGTAAAATCCAAGCTGGGGAACAAGCTGAAGCCGGAAACAACAAATGCCATCCTCGTCGTAAGAGCGGGGTTGAAGCGACACCAGAAAAGTTGTTTTGATTACGAACTCCCCGCGGCAGTTGCTATTGCAATCGGGACATCTGCAACGTATGCGAAATCAAGTCATCTGTCTGGTCCCTCAACAAGTACCAGCGGTCCTGTGGAGAGGGTGTGAGACGACAACAGCGGCGACAAAGACCTCGATGTGTTTTTCGTTGACCTGTGAGTTTTTTTTTTTTTCATCAGTGCGAACATTAATAACTTTTAGCCTCATCTGTGGTGAGGTTCACCAATGACGACCACCGCAGCACTGAAGCCTCAAGTGTTCTAGTTAGACTCCTTGAAAAACTATTTTATATGTTATTTCAGCTCTCGTACTTTTGAGGAGCTTTTAGGAATGATAAAGGTATTTAACATACGAAACTGCAGTGTTTTTGAATAAAATACGCCCTAGTGGGAAATTTAGCGGATATGTTTTAGAATCTAGCGGAATCTGGCAGATTTCTCATAGCTTTTTAGCGGATGTCTGACGCTCAGCGATGGCAACACTGCATGTTACTTAATTGGACTTTATGAGGAACGTGACGGCAATACCGACAGCAAGAACACAGGTAGTGTGTCCGTATCTATGCTATCACGAAAACAGAAAGAGACACGTAGGTAGAAAAGATACATGCTACACAACTGCTCAAGTTGTTATGTTCACGCATTTGCACACGAGAAAAAGCGATCTACTGTAGCGAATACCTTCTATTTATTCACGTGACTTCTCAGCCTAATAAATGTAATGAAACGCCTCTTCCTTCTTCACAATGCTTGACTTCGCGTTTCAAATATGTCTACGGAGCATGGGAGATGGTATTTAACCGTAGGTTAAATAGCTCTAGCAATGTTCAGTCTGCAGGCGCCCATAACCTATTAGCTAGGGCAGCAGATACATTTCATCCCGCTTGCGGAGAGTATATTTTTTCGAAGCACAAAGCAAAACGCAAACGCGCACTATAGCCACTTGGCTTGGGCTGAGTCTCCAGCTTCCCAAATAAAAAGCATATTTAGGCAAACTAACTATTAAATATTTCTTAACTATCGCTACCCCTGCTTCCCTGCATCAGCCTGTCATGAATGCTCGTTCACGAAAAAAAAACAACTGCGTAAATGCGTGATCTCCTGGATTCGACACGAAATACTCCAAATAACATATAACCTGTCACTCAGGCCGACGGTGTATCTTGTGTAAGTTCATAACGTACGGTACGCAATACTTCATACGGTGTATCACAAATGCATCTTCTGATACACCGCCTGCCAAAGGTATTATCATAGAGGCGCAACATACCCGAAAAGTATCTAAGCTAGTTTCTATGATAAAAAGTTTCAGCGATATTGCACAGCCCTGCTACTACGTTGACAAGTCGGACCTTCCACGACCAAGCTGGAAAAAAAAACACAACAGTTAGCCTATTTTCTGCTATTGTTCGTTTCTACCGCACCTACAAAGCTTCGCGCGATTGGTGGTGCCCATTTTCTCAGCAGTGAAGGGTGTTCATTAATCATGCTGCAAGTAAATCATGTATCAGAAGCACAAATACGCCGAACGCAAAAGAATGGCAAACATGCTCAAGAAAGCACAAATAACCCTACCATTTGACACACGAGCACGACAGAAAAGGCAATTAGTGTAAATTTTTGTCACTCTCTGTTTATGGTAACGTAGCACCTGCGTTTATTTATTTCTGTTGAGCGTAGCGAGTTTACCATATCGTTTTTTCGTCAACCCTGCCTTGCAAAAACAGAGCAATCGATTGCAAGCAGCGAATGCAATTCACCATGACACAGCCCAAAAGGAGGCCGCTCCACAAGCAAGTTCTGTACAGATAAGCTCAAGTTTCTCACGTTGTCACTTTGTTGGCTGTATCACATTTCATCCACTGAAACGCAGAGATTTGCCTGTCCGTGTGCGTTGGCGGTCAAAAAAAAAAAAACTAAGCTGGTTTCTATAACCTCTCAGACAGTGTCATTTATACTGATCATTTCATTCCCGAAGCGCCCAACTGCACCGAGAAAGTTTGCAAATACGCTCGTACGTGAACTTATGGGTGATACGACAGGAGAAAAATTACCTTGAGCATCGATACGTGGGACATGCCAGATAATTAAAGAGCATCTTATTCTACTCTAGGAGCAACACATGGACACTTTCTTTCTTGTATTTTGCACGATAGGAGTTTCATTGCACACTTTTATCTATTTATTTATTTATTTATTTATTTATTTATTTATCAATACTGCTACCCTAACATGGGGTTTTAGCGGGAAGGATATAAATATTACTAAATTTACAAACTGCCACACAAATAAGGAGAGAACAGGTGAGGTATGTACGTGCAAATGCAGGTGCTGATAGCCAACCATTTCTTTCATTACTTGCATATGGGCGTTTATGGAAGCTTCGCCTGCGATGACCACTTATTTTGCAACAGGCCCAAATTATGCAAGTCAGTCGGACACTGCAGCACCCCAGCTGGCGTCGGTTACGCAGGCATGCTTTGCAGAACGATTCTCCCGGCATTTTAGGGGCGAGCCTTTTCTTAGTCTAACCTTGCCCTGCGTCAGGCGTAACCGGCGGCATCAGACAAACGGACAGACAGACGGACGGATGCGCGGACGAACAGACAGACGGACAAAGAGACGGACAGACAGATGGACAGAAAGACGGACAGACAGACAAACAACAGATATGCAGACGAACGCCCAGACAGATAGACGGACAAATAGACATACGGACGGATAGACAAACAGACGGACGGATACACAGACAGACAGATGGACACACAGACGAACACACAGATGGACGGACAGAAAGAGAAACAAAAAGACGGACAAACAGACAGACAGACGCTTCGCCCCACTCATCATCATTCACTCCACGGATATGCTGTGATTTCTTTAGAAGTTGCCATACCTGCACAAGCACATCGCCTATCTTTTTGTGAGCCCCGATTACAGACAGACGATCACCTATTGGACGGCTGCGTTAGAACTGTCTTGTTCGAGCCACGTTGCTGAAAATAATGTAAGGAACTGCTCTCGTGGAACTCTCCTGCTTGAACTCGTTCCTAGACAAAGAAATACAAGGCGCGTCCGCGCCAGTTGGCAGCACGCCTCATTCGAAGCTCGTTGAGAGCGTTTAAGAAGGCCGCACACACACAGCGCTCCGGTGAGGCCAAGAGGAAGCAAACAAAAGCCAGGCAGGGCGAGATGTGCCGGGAGCGTAGAGAATAGAAGAGCGTAACATCCCGCGCGAACACCCTGGCGCACGTGTGCCCCGATACGATTGTGTTGCGAGTCCCCCGGCGGCATAAAAAGAGGATCGAACATCATCGGTGCCATCAGAAAGCGTTCACGGGTCGGTCCTGCTCGCTCGAACAGGTGAAGCAAAAACAGTCCGAACAGGATCCAATCGGGGCCCGGGGAGTCGAAATCACAGCCTGTCGACTTCCACGATAAGACGCGTTAAAAATGATGAACGATCGCGCACGACTTCAAACACAGTGATGTTTGGTACGGAACTCGGGGAAAGCAAATAAAAAGTCCGTTTCGAGTCGGAAAGACCGGTTGGCGAGCGACATATCGACAGCAGCACTGTCATTTCAGTTCAGAAATTGATGACGATATTTGCAGAAAAGGGTCCGTCTCTGGCGCTTCGACTACTCGGCCACAAGTGAGGACGAGCAAACGCGTCCAAAAACGGATTCCGAAAGGGAAGACCGCCATCGAAAAGTGAATATCTAGCGTTGAACATGAACGCACCGAAATCGTGGGGCATGCCGACGAAGGCCAGCTTTTTCAAATGCACAGGCTTCCAACGCTGCCACTATGTCGAGATTCTTAAGCGAATAACGTACTGAAAACGACCGGCAAAACCAACAATTAGGTCCTTTGCTTGAATGCTTGCAAGATTAAACGCGGAAATAAATAATCGCCGTGGCTGCGGCCAGGTTAACCAACCTGCGTGGACCTGTCCGACGGTTAGAGAAAGCTGCAGTGATCGATAGACATTCAACCATTGCAAGATTCCCTAAGGTGGGCAAACTGCGCACTTCGCCACTCACGCACAGAACATATAGGTTCGACGAAATTATTACTTGAACAGAAAGCCAAAGTACACGCGTTAGTACAAGTTGGCACGCTAACGCTGCAGGAAGTGCACGAAACAGCCATTTTCTCACTCGTTCATTCCTAGGAAGCCTAAAGGAATGAGCCCTTCTGACGAATTCAATGCAAACAAAGTTATGTGCCCCTCAAACGCGGTCTTGCGATACGCGAGAACGCGTAGCGAATATAATTACGGACACATTGTACATCGATTCATCTGCCCGCCTATGTCTTTGTGCCCTCGTGATCATGGTCACGAAATACCAAAATTTTCATGGCATAAATACCACAAAGACATGAATGGCAGCTCATGAAATTAATAACATTACTAGCATGCCAGCCACATCACGACACAAATGACATAAACGATAATGAATTAGTCGGGAGGCTATCATTATCGTTTGATTCATCCGATATACACCACAAAAGGCATGCGATCCTGTGATAAATACATAACGCATCCTCACATTAATTGCATGATATATCATGAATTGAATGACATGTATCTTACGCGTGGTACGCGATAATATCATAAATGACTAGACGCCGTAGCAGTCATTTCTTTGGATAGCTTTTCTCAACACGTGTGTCTTATCATAAATGACGTGGCATAACACAGATGTCATGAAATGACATCCGTGCCATCTTGCTGAATAGGCGAAACGTAAATGTTTCGACAAGTGGCCTTGTCCAACTACCTTGACCACTTGTCGCTCCCTTCACATTTATTTATTTAGGTGTGATGGCCACTCGCGTGTACGACATAGCATAAATAACGCTACATGCACCTTATCTGCACGCCTAGAACCAAGGCTCATTGGCTAATGCGTGCGTAGCGTTTGTTAAGTGTTTAATAGCAGGGGCTGCATGGTTTTGACTAGCGTAACGTTGGATGCTTGTCAATTGTACCTAGCGATTCATTGATTTGATTTGATACGTGAGGTTTAATGTTCCAAAATCACCATATGATTATGAGAGACGCCGTAGTGGAGGGCTCCGAAAATTTCGACCACCTAGGGTTCTTTAACGTGCACCCAAATGGGAGCACACGGGCCTACAGCATTTTCGCCTCCATCGAAAATGCAGCCGCCGCAGCCGGCATTCGATCCCGCGACCTGCGGGTCAGCGGCCGAGTACCTCAGCAACTAGACCACCACGGCGAGGCAATTGTACCTAGCGCTTGCTAATGCTGAATAGCTGTTAGCTACCAGAATGTGTTGGCTAGGTGTTCGCATAAGTCGATTTGTCCGCTTGAGATGTTCGAAGACCTATTCCCCAGAGCTGCGATAGTTGTTCTAGCGTACAGTTGACAGTTTGTGAATTTTGTGCGGCACTTTTTCTTTTCTTTTTTAGCGTGTTTTTTTTTTCATGTTATAGGTGAAAAGTTTGCAAGCTCTACACATGAATTATACATTTATCAATGTGAATAAATCGGTCTAGCAATCGCCCCATGAAAGCATCTCTGAGTTTTACAAATGCGTTCATGCGTTCATGCGTGAGTGAGTGAGTGAGTGAGTGAGTGAGTGAGTGAGTGAGTGAGTGAGTGAGTGAGTGAGTGCGCAGCACGAGCAGACCACCCCTCACAGCACTGTGGGACAGCCATGCTGTACACAACTCGGGCCAGCACAAAACTTGGGTGTGGCCAACATCCACGCTGTACCTCAGAGCCCGCCATCTTCTCATCAAGCAATTCATTCGACGGTACACGCAGAGCACCAGTTCCGACCACGAGTGAAGCGCCAAATTCAGCTGACAACTTTCGAAGTAAAATATCGATTGGAGCAGCAGCCGACACACCATCGCGCCCCCCGCGCTGCTATGGCGGGGGAGCAGCGCCGCGGTCGTCGGGGCGCCGATAAGCAGCGCCGTACTATTAACACCCACGTTCGATAGCGACCGGAAAAAAGCTTCCGATGTCGCTGCCGCGGAAACAATGGGCAGCCGCTCTCCCTCATAACCATTGTGCGCCCTCCTCGGTCGCATCGTCGAATGGCCGCATGAATGAGGACTCCCCGAAGTTACGATCGGGCCGCGCAATCAGCGCCATTCGCTGGACTGCGCGATATGAGCGAGGCATATACGCGAGTGCCTCGAAAGAATGCAACGCACACGTTTAAGCGGCACACGTACAACGGCGCGAAGAATGGCACGGGTAAAACACCGCAGGCGCTGGTTGACTCAGTCGAGCAGTCGCTACACGAAAAGGACACGGATGATCTTTTGTTCTGCTTGTTCGTCTGTGTGTTCTGCAGCGCATCCCTTCACTCGCAGCACCTTCGAGTGGCGATTAAACGCGTGCCATCCTATGGATACTTGTGGAGGCACAGCATGTGTGCCAAACAAGTCCAGCAATGAATCCTCGAGTCGTAGCTGGGTAGTTCAACGTTTTGCTAGCATTACCAATTGCAGAGTCGTAGACACCTGCGATTTCAAAGCGAAATTGTCGACCTAAAAGATGCCCTCACTGTCATAAACAGAAAAGGGCCTCACGTGATCAGCTATGGATCAACTTTGATAATTTTGTAAATAAAATGGAGGACGGAAATTGTGAGGGCGATGAGTGGCGACAGGCTAAGTTGGAAGAACATGTGATTTACCAATGATGAAGAACGACACCCTCACTGCAAATTAACAAAATAAGCAAAAAATCACAGCATATCTACGGAGTGAATGATGATGAGTGGGGCGAAGCGTTCGTCCGTGCGTCCATTCGTTCTTTTAGGGGCGAAGCTCCTTAGGGCGTGGACTGTGCGTCCCCTGTAGCCTGTATGTAGCCACCTCTAGTTTAGTTCTTGCAGTGTTCACTAGATGGCGGTACCGTCCCCTGTATGTAGCCACCTCTAGTTTAGTTCTTGCAGTGTTCACTAGATGGCGGTACCGTCTCCTGTATGTAGCCACCTCTCGTTTAGTTCTTGTAGTGTTTACTAGATGGTGGTACTTGTAGCTGATGATGAAAAGATGCAAGATGTTATAAACTAGAAAGCGGTACTTGTAGTTGATGAAAGACGCGAGATCTTATAAAATAGGAATGATGTCACATATGGCGCGTGTTGAAGGCAATCGTTCGATTTAGTGCGGCGACGTACGCTAGGGGGAGCGATGTAATAAAATCGAGTGGGCAAAATGTACAGAGGATTCATGGTTTACCAGGTTTACCTCCGGAGCTTCGCCCACTCATCATCATTCACTTCGTGGATATGGCGGAATTTTTGTTTCCATCCGTCCGTGAGTCCATCCCTCTGTCCGAGCCTCCATCCATCCGTGCGTCCGTCCGCCCGCCCGCCCGCCCGTCTTTCCGTCCGTCTGTCTGTCCGTCCGTCCGCCTGTCTTTCTGTCTGTCTGTCCGTCCGTCCGCCTGTCCGTCTGTCTGTCTGTCCGTCCACCTGTCTGTTTGTCCACACCTGCTGATGATTCATTGAACTAGGCAGTCATAAACCACGACGAGCAGGGAGGAATAATCCCACGGCTACAGTGAACTAGAATATGATCTAGTGGCGTGACCGGCAGGCCACGTCTGCTGCCTCGGCAGTCCAAAACGACACGTACGGCCGCTAGGATGTCTCGCGGCGCCAATGCGCCTTTTCGTGTCATGTGAGCGAGGCGAGCGCGCGCCAGCGGCGTCTTCTCTGGATAGCGCGAGAGTCAATCTGTGCGTGTGCCAGAGGCGCGTTGGGGGCAGACAACTTGGACAGACGCACCAATAAGTGTTTCACGTGGTACTGTACTGTTATTTCCATAAACAGAGAATGCATACTTTTGAGATAAAAACAAGCATGTTTGTTTTCAAGTGTTGTAAAAAAGAATGGAGTGCATCTTGGTGCCAAATCTGGAACACAATGACAGAGTGATGCGTACCCTTGTGGTTACATTTGTTCATGTTTCACTTCTACGCCATGGTCACAAAAACTTTTGCAATAACGTTTGCGTACGAAAAGATGAAGCAAGTTCTGATTTAATATAACTTCATATTACTTTGTTTTTCACTCGAAAAAGAAGCGTCGCGAATCTCAAGAACGTGATCCGTCCGAAGCAGATCCGAAGCTTATACTTCCCATCAATCTCATGCGGGTACAAGCGCCGCTTAAGAAACCAGCGTAGCGCCAGATTCCATGGCACTCTAGGTATTATTTGTATGAAACTATATGGTCTGCCGATTCTTTTCAGGTAGAGGCGGTTTCAGGTGAACTCTGGCGATAGACCTTACTGCCTGCGACTAGCTCGCTGCTCGGGGTTGGCGTCGGTGTTTTCTTCGGCACTTGAGATAGGTTCACGGCTCGAAGGGGGCGTCCGGTACATTAAAGAAAATCGCGGGATTGAATCCCGGCTGCGGCGGCTGCATTTTCGATGGAGGCGGAAATGTTGTTGGCTCGTGTGCTCAGATTTGGGTGTTCGTTAAAGAACCCCAGGTGGTCGAAATTTCCCGAGCCCTCCACTACGGCGTCTCTCATAATCATATGGTGGTTTGGGGACGTAAAACCCCACATATAAATCAATCACATCATCAAAACATTAGGATACATCCCATCCACCAGATGTCGCGGTGTCGTGACGTGGACGAAGGGAGCAGGCTGGATGTTCAGATAAAAACTTTATTTGGGCCGAACTTGTGGCCAGTAAAAGGAAAGTCACACTACAGCAACACAGCGGCACTAATAGCGGCAAACAGAACATCGGCCGTCAATATACTCAGCAGCGGCGAAACGCGTCGGCATTTATACATATCCAGTCAAATATTCCAGCTTTATCGCTGGTTGTCGCACAAGCTCAGGAACAATCTCAAATGTTCGCGTCTTGCGCGCGATCCTAAAGGGTACTGACACAAAAACTTTTAACTCGCGTTTTTCTGCTGCAATGTGTTGCCGGAGCCTGTTATTCATGACATGTCACATCGTTTGCTGCAGCAAGCGACAGATAATTATTTACAGGCCCCTCATTATTGATCAATTTCAGTTTCGGTTTGAGAGAGCTCCAAAGATTGGGTGCAACTGTCGCCACCTAACTTGTGCAGCTTTTGACCACGTCAGCACACAGAACTGTGACACACTTTCGCACGGTCCGCCTCAAGAATTACAGTCGAATAGGAAACGGGACTGCAATGTCGCCAAACACAAATTTTTCTAAGCCTGCGCCACGGCCACGCACTCGCAACCAGCCGCCGAGGAATATAAACTGCGGTAACACACGCGGCAAAAGAAAAATGGCGGCTGGGACGTCATCATAACTTGTTTTGTTTACTGCAGCGTGGTGACGTGAGGTAAGTAGGGGGTCCCCTAGGTGTCCTCTTCGATGGTGTCAATGACGCGATGAAGTCCAGGGCTCGCGCAAACTTCAAAAATCTTTTAAAATACCTTCCCTGCTTATTCGCTGTAAATAATTTGCAGATATATACGAATGTTCCTGGGAATCGACCCTACAGGCTATCTCGGCCGCGAATTTTTGTGACAGTGACCCTTTAACAATGATCTACAATGATCTCGAACCTTTTCGAACAATGAGGTGCTGTTTGCGCTGAGCATTCCTCACAAATTTTGAAGGGTGAAAACCGAATGAAACAAGAGTGAAAGAAAAAAAAAACGCGAGTGACAATACTTATTAATTATATGAAGTGAAATACGTAGGGGAGTGCCTTGTACTCCCTCTTTGCCAATTCCTCCGGGAGGTTCCTGATAAATGTATTTTATGTATTCATCTCTTTCAATAATAATGTCCTTGGTGGTTTGCAACCACTCATAACTCATATTTCAGGGTACTATATCAAAAGGAGCCCAGAAGAGACCCAATTACGTGAGATAATGATGTTAAAGAGCATTGACGCCATGATCTAAGAAGCTCATTCGACTTACGGACTCATGAGCCGACTCACTTGGACTCACTCAGCCTAGGATCGAACTGTGAGTCTGAGGCTGAGTGAGTCAGAGTGAATAATGTTTTGGTTATTTTGAGTGCGAGTGAGTCCGGTTGAAGAAAATGTTTGTCAGCATGAGTCCAGCTCAGAAAAATTTCGGTCAGTTTAAGTCCGAGCGAGTCCTAAGCTCAAAATATATTTCATGGGTGAGTCTGAACAAGCTCCACAATTTTTGCCGGCCTATAATTGCACTATATCTGTGCAGGTTAAAAAACGCCAGGTGGTCTAAATTTTCCGGAGCCCCCAACAATACAGCGAGCCACATCATATCGGCAGTTTTGGCAGGCAATGCCATAGAAATCAAAATATTAACAAAACTGAAACGCCCCCGCAAATCTAAAGCCTCACGACGACATGCACTACGTCCATACTCTCTGAATTATTGCTTTGCGGCCACTACGCGACGTGACCGTGCCGTGTGCATTGAGACTACATCTACTGAGAGAAAAAAAAAAGATGGCTTTCGTCATCTTAGGGGAATGCGTAGGGACTCTGCGAATTGCGGGCTGTCGTAGGGCCTCGTACGGCTTGGCGTAACGCTGGCAAAACGAGGTGTGGCATAGCCATCACTAGCGCGCCAAGGACAAGTTTTCTGCTCCTGTTATTCGAGTGCCTTGATGATCGTTATTAAGTGCAGGGCACTGTGGGGTCCATAACATGCTCTCATCGCTAAATTGGTGATGCGCAGGCAAAACCCCGTAGAAAAATAGACAAAAAAAAAGACAGGGGAAAATTTATGGATAAAAATATGGATATAAATCAGAAAAAAAAACTGGAAACGGGATAAAGAAATGAACGAAGAAAGAAAAGACAAAGAAGGCTTCGTACTTCCTACGGGCTCGGCAGTGTGAAGCTGCCTTGCTTTTCCTACACGTCCAACGCAAGCCTCTCGGCACACTCCATGGAGTTCATCGTACTTGCCGCTCATTTTACAAGAGCGCAGCAAATGCGCGACGCACTGCTAAGAGACTAAGATGCATTCACCACGTTAAATAAAAGCCCGGCCACCTTGAATCTCAGTGATCTCAAAAAAAAAAAAAAACAGCGAAGGGGATCACGGCTGACTGGAGGAACCGCCCATCGTGGATAGCGCTCACCGGAACACGGAACCGGCGGGCCCCGATTTCCTTTCTCGATCGCGTTTTACTTTCCGCTCAGAACTGCCAGCGTCAACCCCCTCAGACCGTCTTACTCCATAACTGAATGCTTGGGAGAAATGGCTCGTAAACTCTGGCGCGGGGAAGGAGGCGAGTTGTTTGACGAATGGGGATCCGAACACGTCCGCCTGGAACACGCACAAGATGCACCCTGCAGCTTCTGCAGGCCCGCTCGAACAGGCTGACACCACTAGAGTCTCTGGATTCTCGCAATAATACCTAGAGTGAAATCTGGCGCCACCGTCTATGCGAATTTCCTAAGGGATGCCGTTGCCGCAATGTGAATCACGGCATATGTGTCCGCGAGGCTTGTGTTGGCTAGCGTTGAGCGAGGGTCCACCTAAGAAGCGGATACGACTGCTGAAATAAACCATCTACAAAGCAAATTTTGAAAAGGCAGCGCAAAGACACAGGGGGAAAAAGAAAGGCAGTGGAGATGAAGAGCGCTCTTTGTCTCCACCGATTTTCTTTTGCCCTGCATCTACGCGCTGCCCTTCAAAGTGGGTACAATGAACCAGCTTGCCCAAAGCTAAGTACTTCAAAAACAAAACTTCCATCAGCGAATCTTGTTCATGAGTATTGCGTTCTAGAATAAATGTCCGCTCACCTTTACGGCCCAACCAAACAGCGAAAGAGAAAAACGGACGACAAACAGCAACTGGGTCAACGCTGGCTTTGTCGTCCGCCTTTTAAGTTTAGCGACCAATTCTTACTTTGCAAGTTTCGTGAAATTATACATTGAAGCAAAAGTTATATAAGACTCGTTTTTGTGCAATAACAAAACACTGATACAGTAAAATCTAGGTTATACGAATTTCGCGGTGGCGCCAATAATATTAGTATCATACGATATTCTTATCACCAGAAAACATGAAAAATTCGTCTGTAATGGAAAAAAAAAAACCTGGCAGGTATATTCATTTATTGCGTCTGAGGGCCGCAACAGAGCCCGTAGTTAAGGTGAAGGAGGTTGTCCCGAGTGCTCACCACCTCCCCGAATTTTGAATGGAGGGGGTTGTTTTACGGAGAATGAACAACGAAAATACGTGTTGCTGAAGGCCTTCAAATACCAAGTACCTTCCTACGTGGAAAAGGCCAGGGCTGTGGCCGGAATTTTTTCCGGGTTCCCGAAAAAAATTCCTGGCGACGACGCTGGCACCAGAAATATGACGAATCACCCTGAATGACGGCCCATAAAGGTTTTTAATGTCAACAATCATACTGTACTCGTAAATACGTCGCATGTAATTAACGAAGTGGATTTGTTGTGATCCGTCACAGCTATTGACTACTCCCAAACCTTAGTAAGCTTTACCGCATGATATCAAAGTACTACGGCGAAAACTACTTAACAAGCTCCTTGCACGCGATAGATGCAGGCCGAAACTTTTTGTATTTTAATTATTGCGATAGCAATTATATTGACCGTCGGCTAGATTTTACCGCCTTTGTCGGCGTCGATGACTGCCGTCATTCACCGTGTTGATTCTATCGCGAGCGCTGGCGGACCACCATACGATGGAAAAGAAGCGCGGGCAGGCACGAGAGAAGAAACAGGTTCCTCCGAGTAAGAGTAGGGTCTCAATGCCCGTGTAAAATCAAGTCTCTTTTAACTCCGTCGGCGGATTCGAGTCCTTCCAAGACATCCCCCACATCTTGGTGCCGATGGACCCGGGATTGACCAACCAACGACTACGAGTGGCCTGAAAGACAGAAACAAGCTGAAGGCGATCCTTGAACAGCAGGATGAGGCCCTACTTTGAAATGACTCCGCGACGCATGAGCAGCTCGACTCCATATACGAGAGGCTAAAGACGAATAACAATGGGCTGAACAAGATCAACTCTGAATTGGAAGGTCTCATCTCAGACGACGACTTCGAAGCCGAGTACAATACAATTCTATAGTATACGAGGACAACGCGCCGCGTATTCTGTCCGAGCTCATAACCAGGCAGAAACGCAGTTCATGCGCACAAACAGAAGATGGATCGGTGACGGCTACTTGTACGATCGCTACACTATCTGAGAGGACGGAAGCCAAGCTAGCGGAGATCACGATGGCGTTCTTCGATGGGGATGTGTGTAAATGCACGGTGTTCTGGGAGCTGTTTGCCCAGCTTGTCTATAAAAACGCCCCCCTGACAACGACGGAGAAATTGCATTATTTACGGCAGTTTTTGAAAGGAGACGATGCTTCAGCGGTGACTGGTCTTACGACGACGGAAGCATGTCACAAGGACGCTGCACACATGCTGCAGAAGCGCTTTAGTGACAAGACGCGCCACCAACGGAAATATTTCGCAAGATTGCGTCGTCTGACTCCTGTTCATGCATCCGGTGACACAAGAGCCCTCCGACAACTCTATGACCAAGTGCTCGTCAACATCCGAGGGCTGTAGTCACTGTGTATACAGCGGGACACATTTTCGTCGATGCTCTGCGACATCATACTTGGAGCATTGCCCCGAGACGTCATGGTCCTGTATCATTGTACCTGTGCCGCACAAAGGGCTAAGAGCCACACTGCTGATCCTTTGAGGCTTGACGGTCTACTGACCTTCCTTTCGATCAAGCTAGGGATCCTCGAGAAGAGTGACTATAAGGATAGCAGCGGAGGAGAAAGCGGCGATAGACATCCTTCGAACCAGCCAGCTCGAAGTCGATGCTGGGAGCAGCTGACGTCATCCGTTTTTCTGTCATCCGTTTTCTGGAGATTTTCAAGGTGTTAGAGAGATGTGTGCGTTCTGCACATCAAGACATCACTCCTCAGAAACGTGCCCCACCGAAATGTCCCTGAAGCGGAAGAAGCGAGTGCTACCGTGTGACAAACGGTGCTTCCGATGTACCACGAAAGGCCACAGGGCGCGTGACTGTCTACGAAGAATATCGTGTTCAAAGTGCAAAGGCCGACATGCTCCAAGTATGTGTGTTTCACAGAGGACTAATGCAAAGTCGCACCAATACTTCACCAAAGACCACGTGAGCGAACCAAGTGAATACGCAACTAAGGAGAACAGCGCAAAGATGTCTTGAACTTATGGAAACTTCAGCGGCTGATGGTCGACAAGAGGCAAGCTCTCCTGGCTATAATACTCTGAACGAAACCTCTGAAGACCATAATGCGACTGCGCTTTCTCCCACGCCATCTGCCATTTCAGAAGATAAGCCCGCGGACAGGGTAGGCGTCGCAAGTGGCAGCATGGACATGCTGCAGCAAGCTCTGTTGACGTTGCGAGGCCTTGCTCTCTCGCCAAGATCGTCCGCTTTTTCTTTCGGTCCTCGTCCACCTTTCATGGGATGTCCGATTGCGATGACATAACTTGCATCAACGCGGCAGGGGAGTGTAAGCACAGTACAACGAGGCTACCTCGAATACAGCAGCACGCGTCGACGCAATGGAGAGAAGCAAAAAAAAATCACAGCATATCCACGAGGTGAAGTGACGAGTGGGGCGAAACGAACGGACAGACGGACGCGCGGACAGACGCACGAACAGAAGCACAGACGGATGAACGGACGAACGCTTCGCCCCACTCATCGTCCTTCACTCCGTGGATGTGCAGTGACACCGTTTTTTAATGAGATGCAATGCAATGCAACTGGCTACTACGACTACAACGACACGGGACATACGACCCACGGCGTAAGGGGCTTCGCTCCTAAAGAACCGCGACATCAAAGCTACGGCGTGCCGCTGATTTAACAAACTAGTGGCGCTGAGCGCATGCCCGGGCGCGATTGGCGAATCTTCCACGGGAGTGCGGGTAGCGCCTGTGCGTACCTGCGCGGTAGCGTACGTTCGTATCAAACATCGAGGGGTGAAAACCAGTTCGCAACAACCGTGCACCACTACTTTGCAGACTAAGGAACCTTGGCAGGGACGACATTCACATGTGGTGTCAGCCAAGGCTATGGTGCGATTCGGCATCCGATCCGACGATAGACGCCGCAGGCGGCGTACGACGATCCACGACACACGAAACGAACGCTCGAGCAATCAGCACGCAAGCTCTGCTTACATACGGCCCCACAGCTTGCACGCACGGAAGACTTCGTATCATTTACACGAGGTACAAAACAACTAACCTCAAACCGTCATGTTTAGTTCTCTAGGAACTGCGTCTTCGCGACAGCCCACATACACTCAGAGCATAGCGAGGCAGACGCTGTCGGTCGCGACGCCTGCAGGATCATACGCGAACTCATCGCTGAGCGTTTTGTGGCAACACGATAAAAAGCTTGTGTTCTTACATGACGCGCAATCGGTTTTTTAACGGCAACGATGTGAAGAGCAAAGGTGGGAACGAGCCGAGCCGGTTCGCCGAGACGGCCGATGCCACTGTTTGCCTTCCATCCCGGCTCAAACTCTTGGCGCTGATTCGGAAACGGACGCTGCCTTGTATAAATGGCACACCTCAGCATCACTTTATTCAATCACGAGTTAGTTCATGTCAACTGAAACAGTGTATCCAACGTTTGTCATTCCACCGTCAACAGTGATATCCACAAATAAAATGGCGATCGGGGCGATCGTAGCGGCAAGGAAGGAACCAGCACCACGGGCACCACCAGTGGCACCCCTTGTCGTGCTCCCGCGCTGCCATCGGCTGCGGCGGCCATACCGGTGCGGAAGCCCCAAGTTGAAAGCACCTTACGATGACACTTCAACAGGTTGGCCATCCCTGTGCCGACCTGTTCAGGTGGCATGGTAAGGATAGACAGTTACGGGCGGCACTTTTCTCTTCCTTTCACTTACATAATCACTTAGAGAGAGAGAGAGAGCGTGTGAATCGTTGCCGCATGCTGGTGGAAGCTGCTGGACGTGTGTCGGATGCGGCTGTTGACACGAACAGCCATGACTTTTTCGGTAACTTAGTAACCTACTCGTTACAGTTTTGAACTGTAACGAGTAGGTTACCCGTTACAGTTTTGAACTGTAACGGGTAACATACTTACGTTACTATTTTTTGGTAAATATAGTGTCACGGTAACGCATGGTGTCACGTCCCTCGCTACTTTTCCATCTTGTGGGTGTTATTTTTCCAGAGCTCACGCCGACAATTCTGCTTGTCACAGCGTCGGACTGCTTTCAGCCTACCTGGCATGGACAAAGAAAGCGCGGTCGGGATCGCTTTTGTTTGTAGAAATCGCGGGTAGAATTTTCTCAAGACATGCTGATTTTCTGTGGAGAGGGTTGGGCCATGGCCCCACAAAGCATGAAGAAAGTCGTGAAATCCGCCATGAGAAACTGTGCGGACGTGCTTTTCGCGGATTGTTTATAGCTCGCACCTGCACGCACCTTTCTGCGCCCGAAAGCAAAGCGCAGGTTTTACTTCGTACTACGTGCTGATTGTGGCGCTCCTATCGAGGGGAAGTAAAAAACTTCCGCAAACTCCCACGGCAAAAAAAAAAACGAGCTCTATTAAAAAAAAAAGAGTACACTCGCTAAGCACTGCTGGCACAGCTAGGCGAATGACCACCGCATTGGATTTTACAAGTGTCGCATCGTTGACTCCAAGGCCCCGAAGCCTATAAGCGGCTTTTTGTGAAATCTTGCCCATCCAGGTGACAGCCGGTAACTTCAACCGGTCAATACAGTTGCGCGGCCAATCGAGTGTCTGCTTCAGCAGAATTTCGCCCATCATGGAGAATAGGTGTGATCCCACGAGTAGACGCGAAACGTCATCTTTTTTACTTGTAGCACGAAAAAAATATATTCCCACTACGTGATTGTCGTTCCTCTGTTACAACTAAAGCTCATTATTATCACTGTCAGGCGAACACTATGGCTAACCACGGTTACAGGTAGCTAGCTACACGGCACACATGACCACAGCTAAGCCTCCTAACCATGGCCATCGCAAACCAGAGATTCCACGACACACTGACACGCATCAAAAAAAGAATATTTTAGATTTGATTGAGTATTTTATACTTTACATACCACCAAGTAGCCCGAAAGAAGTTTAGTTCTTTATTAGGCGTATAATTTACTAAACAAAAATACCAAACCATCAACTTCGTTAAGAAAACACATTTTGCTTATTCGTCTCCGCAACAGCAGCTATGTTTCAGATTATTGAACTCCTGAAGAAGCGAAGTTGATGTTGGACCCCTTCACATAAACGCTTGCAAATGTATGCGGGGAACAGAAAAAGTTTTTGCGTAATATTCTCCCCGTGACCAGGCCATTAAAATATTTCTTAACTACTGAAAAAACTTGTGCACCTATTTTGGTAGTCCACGCACGCCATCGGAATGCGCCTTTTCCGCGTAAGCAGTCGGTGCATGCACGCCAGCGCCGATGAGGCACGAGCCATGATTTTTGGTGGCTAAAACGCGACGACAGGTGCGGGCAGTGAAACATATGGTGTCACAATCCCACAACCCCTCCCTCCGAAAATAAAAAAGGGGGTGGGCGCCAACGCAGGCCTGCTCGCACACAGCGGATGGTTGGAGGCCAAGTACCACCAGTTTAGTGATGATTTCTTTACGGATAGCATGTATGATGCACCTCATAATGCTTAGAATGTCGCATTGAGAAAAATGGCTTATTTTTGTGCCACTGAGTCAGAAGCCGTCACGTATAACTCTGCAGAAACCTTGTATCTGTACAAATGATTCTCCGTTAAACGAGAATTTTGGGTATATAGTCCTTGTTGGAGTTTAGAAGTTTCATCTGAAACATATATCTGAGACTGACAAAAAAAGCTTATCGTGGTTTCCTGCAGCAAAGGCACATTGATTAAAATTTATGATTGAGGAATAGCGGCAGAGGTAACGTTTACTACTTTCTTTCAGTAATGCATTACCTTTTTGTCGGAGGCAACATAGGCAGTAAAGCGTTCATTTTTTCTTACTGTAACGTGTAACATATTTATTGCTTTTTTTTCGGTAACGCGTAATACTAGGCAAGAGCCACGATCACCAAGCGAGACAGGGCGGAAACTACTACGCTCAACTGCTAAGATATTTAACCCCACAAGTTACTTCTACAAAATGAGAAGGCGCACTTACAGACGTCTTACAAACGCCCAATAGCGTAAATGAAAGCACAAAGTTGGACGAGCTGCTTTTTGCCATCATCGAAAGCGCTACAGGAGATAGCAAGGAAATGTCGGACGCGATATTTTAGCAGCTAAATCAATTACAGTGAACACTCACTACAGACGTGGCTCGAAAGGCTGCAGTCATCGCTCTCGGCGTTCTGTTTAAGTCCACTGCAAGACAGAAGCCTCTGCCGATGACACTCAATTTACTCTATCTTTAGCCAGATTATTTCACTTGATCCCTTCGAACCTGCCGATATCGTCTCTCCACTTTGATCGGCCCCTGACCAAGCGGTGTCTGTCCTACGCTTCTCTCTCTCGCTTAGTGCTGACCAGAATATCTCTGCTCATTCTCACCGTAACCAACTCAGCTATTATGCGGCCTCTTATGACACGCGTGTGATTTTTCGGTTCGTTCCGCAACACGTTGCATGGTCGTTATTTTTTTTAATCCAGATTCCTTGTTATCCTTCAAGTTTCAGCCACATAGGCTAAAACTAGTCAAACTCTTAGTAGAGAGCGAAATGACAAGGTTTTCACTCTTTTATAAGTCTTTTTTTTAATGCCCTGCGTAACTGTTCTCCGATCAATCCAGCTGATCGCATCTCTCAACGTATCAGCCATGATGAAGCGGTATACCCTCCCCGTCCCGGACTGCCACGCATTTGCAATCATTCTTTGTAAAGACTGTCATCGAGTGGGAAAATCTTCCCGCAGACATCTTTCTTCACATCAACCATGCTCATTTCAAGAACTCCGTTGAGTCACACTCAGTAAACATTAACAAACTAGTTTTTTTTCTCCCCCTCTTCATGTAAAACCCTATGTACAGTGTTCTTGAGCTATTTTCAATAAATAAATAAATAAACTCTAATATGTTGGAACTGGCTCTCAACACGACGCAGGATACAGGTACACAAGACGTGTATAGAATTTCAATATATACAAAGAAGGCTAAGGTTCAGTGAGCGGCAGGTCAGTAGCAAAACCAGTACTTTCAAAGGGACTCCCTCCCTAATCGTTACTGTCGTTGATGCATCCGCAAATTGACTCTTTGGGCCCCGGAAACAATTCAGTGATCACAAAAAGAAGAAAAAAAAGAATTCTGACGCTAGCTCTGGCCCCGGCAAACCTATGCATTGTTCAATGGCATCTAAATCTCGTTTATTCGACCATATTTATTTATTTATACATACTGCATGTTAATCCAAGAGAGATTCGAACAGGTGGACAATTTAAGACAGTGATTCACTACAGCCAAAAGATTAACAAAAAACAAAGAAAAAAGTCACACCATATCCACGGAGTGAATGATGATGAGTGGGGCGAAGCGACCATCAGGCCATTCGTACTTCCGTCCATCCACCCGTCCGTTCATCTGTCTGTCCGTGCGTGCGTCGGTTCATCCGTCTGCCTGTCCGTCCGTGTGTCCGTCCGCCTGTCTGTCCGTCCGTCCATTTAGTGAACACTCCAAGTACCGCCATCTGACATCTTTTCGGGATATATTCATCATATGCAAGTGCCGCCATCCAGCGGACATTCTGAAGACTAAACGAGAGGTGGCTACTACTACTACGACGACACGGGACGTACGACTTAAGGCGTAAGGAGCTTCCCCTAAAAGAGAACATACAGGCACATTTTCCATAGTAGAGACACATTGTTGTTCCACGTAAATAAGAGCAAAAAAAATTTTTACAATTTTCGACGCTATCTAGTAGCCTTCTACTATCGGATTCAGAAAGTATATTTGAGGATTTGTTAATGAAAATGGAGGGGGGGGGGGGGGGCAAATGAAACGACACGAGGCGGCGCAGTCTGCATCACCACCATTACCATGAGCGCGAACCGTATACGGCAACGACGTTCCGGGTTAATTTCGGGTTAGCGCGTCTCGGCTGACCGGGTATATAGTATTGAGCCGCAGAGCACATAATTGCGAGCGGAGAAAATTGCGGCTTTTACGCTGCTCTTATGCAAAGATGCAGAATTTGCCTATTCGTCAAAAAAAAAATGACAGTACGTTGCCGCAATCAACATGCGTTTATCGCTTTCATGATACTGTCGACAACTCTAAATTCAGCTGTTTCGCACGATTTTACCGGCCCCGGGAAAACCGAATTAACGAGCTTATACTGCGTGTGCGTGTGTGAAGGTGGGGGAGGGGGGGGGCATTACAGCTAGTGAGCCGGGAAAGATGCTGGGTTCCGTCCAAAGTATGCAGAGAAAATTGCGCAAAAGAAGGGCTTCTCATGTCTTGGAATAGAAATGATTCTTCGTAGTTTGCAACATCACAGGAAGTTGCGCCTGATGTATATGAAACGGAGTGTAGTGAATGGTTGCTTCGAGGCGCAATGCCTTCATAAATAAGCAGCGTAACAGGACGAGCTCGTCGCAGGTTGTTGACGTCATTGCTTTATACCTAAACCGAACACTCGCTGCCGGTCCATATAGATATTGCTTGCGTCAGTCTTTAAAGCCCGCCTGTGGTTGCGAAGATGGCACGCCAAGTAATCAGGCTAGGACACGTCTACGGGAGAAGGGCGGACCACACCTGGCAAAGACAGCGAACAAGATAAATTGCGAGGGCTAAAAGAAACGCACGCTAAAACGAAGAGGGGGGTGCTCGCAATTGCAGCCACGCATAATTAACTTAACGAGCCAACAAGGGCTGCTATGCAAATGGAAGCAGCTCTTCGATCGTGGCGATAGGAGCCTCGTAATATCTGGCATGACATGATTGCTAGCCGACGATGCACCAGCGTCTGGTTTGAGGACGTTACACGAAAAAGAACCACCCGCCTCAGCGTCAGGGGCGACCAGGGCATGTGATGCTTGTAAGCGCGCTGATGGTAGTGCACAGCAAAGACGTCATTTCATCACCAATAGAAACATACCGAAGATAGAGCAAATGACACAGCATCAGTACATTAAACGGATGACTATAATTAATAAAAAAGAAAAGATTTGTCATGTTGAATAGAGCTGTTACGAAATTGATCGTGAGCTTATATCTCCTCGAGGAAAAAAAAATTGACGGAGCTTCCACTAAGCACCGAAACTACGACCCTGAAAACGAATTCGGTTCCTTCTGGATTATTTCTAAACCTTCGATGCAGGGTGAGGTCGTTGATAGGCTTTAGCTCAACGTTTACTCTCAGCGCAGAGAGCTCCACGTTAAACACGGGCACGTCGACGTTGGCCTTCCATCGCATTTTCAGACTGTCGCGCCGCCTAGCGGAATTCAGGAGCGTCCTCTCGATGATGATCGGTAGGCAGACGCCCCCTTGTTGGGCTATGCTATCCTCAGTGTCGACGCGTTATCAAGAAACGAACACAAAACACTTTCTATGTTTCGTGCATCGGTACCAGATTGTCCGTGACGCGATAAATCTGATTCGTTCTTGCGAGACACGAAGTTTTCGTGAAAATACGTGGCAACTCGCGCTTCTCATTATATCCCGCAAAGTACACATATCAGCTTCGCGAGATTTGCTGCAGCCACGTTGAATAGTTAAATGTTATTGTCTGACATTTGCAGTTGAAGGTCGTTTGCTTTGCGTGCGTATAGCATTCGTCCGTGTTTTTGTAGTGCACGAATCCCATAACATTCGTTGTACGCGGAAAGTATATAGCGTACGCTCACGATTTGCTCTTTCAAACCTTGGCCTGCGCGGCGCGCCACTTCGATTTTTATGTTCGTTCATACACGGCAGCGCACTGCAAGCGATTCGCTTCTTGCCCGGTGTCAGCGAATTGTTCTCCGCACCCAAAAAAACGTGGTGAGTGGCGCGTTTTTTGGTTTCAATGAAGTCGTTCAGCAGAAAGAATTCCTCAGATTAGGCAGGCTTCAGCGCAATTTAGACGAAGACCATAGGAGACACACAGAACACAGACGAGCGATCGTTGGTGTTCTGTGTGTCTCCAATGGTCTTCGTCTAAATTGCGCTGAAGCCTATCCAATTATGTACCAACTTGCCCAAGTCAAAATGCTTTCCTGAGATTACTTTCAGCAGTGGTGTTCAAAGAAGCCGTCTTGACGTCAAGTATTGTTCGCTGGGCGTATAACGCACCGAGAGTGACAGGAACGATCGCCTGCTAACTCACTAGCAGGCGATCGTGAGCTAGCACTTCACGTTCCCGCGTGCTTTTTTTTACGCTCGTGAGTCACTATAACTGTATTCATTGTATATCAGCCTTCAGCATGCTCAAAATCAAAGCATAGGTTTGTGTAGATGGCATTTAGGCCAGTTACAGTGGATACTACGGAGCGCCGCATGCCGCCAACACGCTCAAGCTCCACCGGCGAAGTGGAATGGTTAGAGCAATGAAACGGGCACTTACGACTACAGTCCACGCCTCTCTCATAACTTCTAAACAACACCGGTACCGTTCGAGCTTCGCTATTGCTCGACAAATCTTCAAAATTTCGACGTACAAAAAGCGTACGCGTTTTTCGAATCACGCTGACGGAACCTGCAACATCCGAGTGCAGAGAATGGCTCACAAGAGTCTGATCAAGGCTGTGACACAAGCGCTACTTGAAGAAGTACTGACACAAAACTTTTCACTTATCGTTTTTATATTTTTTGCGCCAAGCCCCCGAGAGCGCAGGAACGTACTAGTAAGCGTGAGTGCGCCCCGAAAAATTAATTACAGTATGATTTTAAAAGGTAGTTTAGGTTCCCACTGTACCCTGACGTCACGTGGAAGGTTTGATATGGCTGTACCCTTTAGATCGAGCGGCGGCTAAAGCCACCTAACCGTAATGCTTACACTCGGCGACAACTTTTTGTGGCAACACAGCCAGCGATACGAAGCCCTAGCACGCCCTTTTTTTTTTTTTTTTACTATCCTTCTGCATGTATTCCACGAATGCTAAATTTTGTATACTGCGTAGCATGGTGAGAAATATAAGCAGAAAAGTTGTAAATATTTTGTTCAAGATTGTTCGCATTATTATTAGAAAGGATCATCCGTGTGGGGTTTTCGTTCTTTGCTGTTTCTAGTTTTCTGGTGCCATTCCACCATTTCCTGCCCCGGTAAACAGCGGTGGCGTTGCTCTGTTGCAGCATGTTCATATCGAAGCTTGTGAGCGAGCATGAGTGCGTGTTCATTAGGTAATCTGTATTTATCGACCAGGGAGAAACAGACAGTGGTGCGTCATGAAACATTTTGTTTCCCGCAAATGCAATCGCCGAGAATTCGGGTGTGAGTGATATCATCAGTAAATGTGGAACTCTAATCGCTATAGCCACCTCGAAAGTGACACCGGCGACCTGACAGTATTCAGCAACACCAGCGCTTCTTGGAAGAAAAAGTGTGATTGGAAACTGTATACGTAAAACCAAATGACCATTTTCCTAAATCACATTGCATACGTGGTCAGCCTAATATTATTGATATGATAACGCTGAAGATCGAGTACCATAACACCGCTCCCATCGGCGTCTACAGAGGGAGTCGTTCCTTGCGCTTTGCCGGGGTAACAGGCGCGTTCATGTGTATTACTCTGTTGACTGTGTAAAAACAACGTTCTTGGCCGAGTAAAGATTGGGTTTCATCCTCGTGGATTTACGAACGTCAGACGCCCGCTCATGACCGATCGGTGCCAAGACTTCCGTTGCGCATTGTTGCCTTCGGGTCCCATAAAAAAATATAACGTGAGCGTCTCCAGGAAGTTCTTGTATCTCTAAAAAAAGGAAAACAATGATGCCGACCAAGTATGCACAGAAATTCAGGAAATGGTTTCTTGGCTTCGCGTTCTTCCAATCGCCCTGTACCTGCTCGGCCGCACTTTTTTTTTTTCCTAAAATCAATGTGAACGCTTCAAAGAAGCTTCGCGTTATTTCCCTCAAAAATGAACATTTTGTTTAGCTCTTACCATTTAAATGTGAGATTTATTGCATTGGGTGTGCGAAAAATTACATGTTGGATGCGCTTGTGAAACCGAAGCCGAAATCGCACGAAAACGGCAGAAGCTTCACTCACGTAGCCTTGGATGTGCTGCCACAGACAGTTGTCGCCGAGTATAGTGCGTGCGAAAAAGTATGAGCAGCGCCACCACACGGTAGTATGTGCACGTGCAAGTTTTCGTGACGTATCTTCGTCCGCACGTCACTTCTTTGACCGTTTGCTTGGTCTGCTGCACGCCGCACGTGTGGCAACTGTTGCGGCAGCGGCGCACAACGTTGGGGTGCCATCACTCTTAATGGGGTCCTGCGGAACGCGAATGAGTCACGCACCCGGCTCAGTCCCACGTAGGGACCAGCACGCCGAGCCTGACGGCCACCTCGTGGGCCCACTGGACCATGAAACACTTTTTTGAGTAACCATGGAATTAATTTACTGGAAAAGTGTATTACCTCACAAATTGAACGCCGCAAAAATATTAAGAATCCGTCCAGTACGAGCGGAGTTACCAAGATTTGTCGCATGTTGCTATTGCATTCTCTCTTCTCTCGTCCCGACGACGACGCTGGAAGCTGAGCAGGGAGCGATAGGAGGGGCAAACAAAAAACGTCGGTGACACCCCGTGACCTTGAGCATTTTTTTATCTTTTTTTCTTTAAATACGCGGTTTTTTTCAGTGAGATCACGCGTGGGCAAGTGACGGCCCCTGGCGGCGACCTCTGCAACAACCGAGTGCACCACGTTCAAATCAGCCAATGGCTAATAGATGAGATGGGCGTACTAGGCTTATTTTCCGTGATTTGTAAAGAGAAGAGAAAGCTATTTTTAGCTGACCGATGATTCATTGTGAATTGCAGGCAGCATTCTGCGCTATATTTGGTTCGCGTGGTGTCGGGAGCCTGTTGCGCCTAGGAGTCCACACCAAAAGTCAATGCCTCTGCAAAAGCAATCTGTGTCAAGGCCAGACATCGAGCCCGCCTGACACGATCAACTCAGCGACGTCATCACGCGGCGGCGCCGGTCTGTCTTACGCAACGCACAGCGAGCTCCCTCAGCCCGTCGAAGCAATCGGCGCCTTCCGGTCTGGCAAGTCTTACGCAATGCGTGGCAACACCACTCGTCCTTGGGTACAACCCCGCGCAGCGGCTCCGGATTTGATTATCATTACGCGACCCAGTGGCGGGTCCCCATTGGAGGATTCTGACATCACGGCCAGCGGCGCTTCAGGTTGGACGTTGGTGACGAAAAAGGTCCTCTCGGTGCCTGTAAAAAAAGCCAAGCGGCGTGTCGCCAGCAGTTGACCTAGGCGTCAAAGAGAAGCCGATGTATGCTTGCGAGATAAGACATCTCGGTTCTTCGAGTCCCTAAGCTGTCGGCCCCAGTGCCGAATATATAATGCCTCTATTTCTATGCTGTACATAAACCTTGCGTTAACTCACCGTCGTCTCGTCCGCTCGTCTATTAGCTCTGCGCAGAAGCAGTCGCGAGCTGAGCAACACACGATACGAAACGGCTGGTGACCTTGGCGGCGGAGTTCAGAGCAGTGGCGCCTTCGGGACCGTGTTGGCGTCGCGCCTTCTAACAGTGGTGGCAGCGGTGGGATCGGCCGGTGTCAGCGACATCGATGCGGTGAGCGCCTGATGTTTTTCCCTCAGTTCACCAGACTACTCTAGCTCAGGTTATAGTAGTTTAGAGAAGGGCCGTGTGAAGCGTTAGTGAGCTTTGATCGCTTCAAGCCACGTCGGAGCACTTTGAAACCAAAGTTAATGCGGAGGTTGTAAACACAGCAGGGTTGAAAATCGCTTGCGCGTCTTGCTAGTAGACTTATAGTGGGTACGGCAAGTACATTCTTAACAGGGGCAAACAGCAAGAGGCTAGTGTGAACGATGGAGAACCTTAAGGTGGAGGAACTCTTCGAAATTTCTGAGGAACTTCGCCTTATTGAGGGCCGTGCGAAACGAAAGCAAGAGATCCTTGAGATCATGAGGGATGCAGGAGTGACGACTGAGGAAGTCGATGAGGCCTGAGCGGATATAAAAGCACGCCGCGAGGAGGCTGAAAGGCGAGAAGTTCGCGAACGCAAGGAAGCTGAAAGGCGAGAAGTTCGCGAACGTGAAGAAGCTGAACGGCGAGAACTTCGTGATGAGGCCGAGAGACAGGAGCGCATTGAGTTGAAACAAATAGAATTGGCAATCCTACAGTGTTCGCAGGCGCCTAGCGTAGCTTCTGCGACAGTTCAGGTCAGCGGTCAGAGAATTCGCGACCAACTACCACCGACCATAGTGGGCGAGGACATGGCGAAGTATCTCGTCAAGTTTGAACACGTCTGTGAGCGAAATGCTTTGGAGCGGTCTCTTTGGGCGTAGAACCTGTTAGCTCTTCTTCCCGACGAAGTGTCCGACGTGATAACGTGCTTGTCGAGGGAAGCGTTTGCGAGCTATGACGAGGTTAAGGAAGTGCTCTCGAGACGTTATAAAGTGTCACCCGAGGCTTTCAGGCAAAGGTTCCGGTATGCTAAAAAGGGGAATAAGGCACACGTTGACTTCGCGTTTCGTCTTAAAGCCGATTTAATTGAATGGCTCAAGGGCGAAGGTGTTTATGACGATCGCGATAAAGTGGTAGAATGTATTGCATTGGAGCAATTCTACCGCTGCATCGAGGATGTCAAGCTTTGGCTGCAGGGCAAACTTGGTGAAGTACAGCTAAACAAGGCAGCAGAGTTAGCTGAGGAGTGTTATACTCGCCGAAAGTTGCATAGCAGGGCAGCGCGTGTTGAAACGCATGAATGGAAAGAGGGCTTCTCAAAGAAACCTGATCAACGTAAACCCGCTCCGCGCCGTAATTTCAGGAAGGACCCGTCTCTTACGAAGGTCACTGTCGGGGAAAGGCAAACGGAAGCGAAGAAATCGAGTGAGGTTCCTAAACAACGCACTGATACCACACGGGCGTTTGAACCACGGAAGCCACTAATCTGCTACAACTGCAAAAAGGAAGGGCTCGTCGTGGTAAACTGTAAGCAAAAGTTTGCTTTCTCAACAATCGGAGAATCAGAAAAGAACATGCGGTTGTTAGAGCAGTATCTCCAAAAAATTAGTGTGAATGGGAAAACGTGTCGAGCACTTCGAGACTCAGCGGATACCATGGACGTTGTCCATCTTTCGCTGGTGTCTCCAGACGACTTTACAGGAAAATGCGCGTGGGTCAGGCAAGTCACCGAGGAGCAGTGTGCTTGCTTACCAATCGCTACGGTTGTCATTGAAGGCCCATTCGGTAAGCTTCGCACCGAAGCGGCTGTGTCTGCCGCGCTTCCCGATCATTTTCCTTATTTTTTCTCTAACAACTCAGAGCAGCTTCTCAAAAAGCAGGGTAAATTCGTTCTTCCCCAACTTAGCGTACATGGCCCTCACGCAATTGCAAGCGCGGAAGCTTTCGCAGGAGCTTGATCTTGTTCAATGTGGTGAACCATCAAGTGACTTTGGCGGCGAGTCGACGGAACCCCAAAGAAGAAATTCTCCGTGTGAGTCATGTGAGCAGTCACCCGAGCGGCCCGTCGCCGAAGCGACTGGCGCGGTTTCCGTAGCAGGGGGAGACGACATGGCGCCATTGAGTCAGAGCGAGAGGGGTGCAACGCTCTCGCCTGTAGCGGAAAGTTCCAGTAAGCTGTCGAGGGTTGATCGAGAAACGCTCATTCGAGAGCAGCGTGAGGACCTCTCGATTAAAGCGCTAATGGAAAGCGTAAACTTGGGGGGGAGGGGGAAGAATGTTTCTTTTTTTTTTTTTTGAGAAAGCAGGGCTCCTGTATCGGAGCTACACCAATGTGCAAGGTCGCGAGTGTGAGCATCTCTTGGTGCCACAAAAGTATCGTCGCCAACTATTGAAACTGGCACATGAAGATGCGTGGGCAGGGCCTCTTAGCATAAAGAAAACCAAGGCTAGAGTTTCCTTTGAGTTTTATAGGCCAAAACGCTGAAAGGATATCGAAGACTTTGTACGCTAATGCGACACTTGTCAGAGAGCGGGGAAATCCACAGACAAGTGGAAGGCACACATGAAGCTTGTGCCCATTATCACAGAACCTTTTCGGCGCCTAATAATTGCTATCATCGGGCCATCGCCAGAGTCAAGGCAACGTTGTCGGTACATCCTGGCGGTCCTCTACGTAGCCACAAAATTTCCGGAAGCGATACTACGTAAGGAGCTCAATTACCCTCATGTCGTGGATGCACTGCTATGTATATTTGCACGCGTCGGATTTGCTTCTGAAATCCAATGCGACAATAGCAGTGTCTTTACCAGCTGCCTTACCTCTACCTTTTTGGATAAATGCGGAATAAAACTAGTGCACAGCTCGATCCATCACCCGCAATCTAATCCGGTAGAGCGTGTGCATTCCGTTCTTAAACGGATACTGAGAGCTCTTTGCTACGAGCATGAATGCGACTGGGAAGCGTGTATTCCTCCCGCTATGTTCGCTTTCAGATCAGCTCCTCATGAGAGCACTGGTTTTATCCCTGCAGAGCTTGTGTATGGCAGGAGTTTGAGAACACCATTGCGAATGCTATGCGAGTCCTGGGAGGGATTCGATGAGGACCCTAATGTAGTTGCGTATGTTCTAGACCTCCTGCAGAGGCTTGGAAAAACGAAAGATCTTGTGGAAAGCCACATAAAGGCTGCACAATTGTTGTCGAAGGAGTACTACAACAAATCGGTGAAGAAGCGCGCTTTTGAAGTAGGAAGACAGGTAATGCTGCTGCGGCCGCACAAAAAGAACAAGCTTGAGGTTCATTGGGAAGGGCCCGCCAAAGTAATATCGAAGCTTCCTGACACCAATTATGAAGTGAAATTAGGAAGGCGGCCGAACAAAATTTACCACAGTAACTTGATGAAACCATACGCTCAACGTCAAGCGGTCGTAATTCTGCTTTTGAATGCTTCAGAGGAAGAGGAAGCAGAAATTTTGACCTCTAGTGATGTAATCGAAAGGGAACTTGATGAAACCATACGTTGAATGTCAAGTGGTCATAATTCTGCTTTTGAATGCTTCAGAGTAAGAGGGAGCAGAAATTTTGACCTCTAGTAATGTAATTGAAAGGGGATCGGAGGTAATCTTGGAGCAGTTGAACCTGGAGTCTAGGTTAAGTGAAGTCCAAAAGGAGGACCTTAGAAGGATTGCTTCCCAGTTTAAAGACGTGTTTTCGGACCGTCTTGGAAGCACGACGGTGATTGAACACGATATCGAGCTAACTTGTGAGGAGCCAATCCGTAGCAAGCCGTATCGATGTTCCCTTGTGCAAAAGCATATCATGAAAGACGAGATCGATAAAATGCTAGAGTTGGGAGTCATAGTACCGGGCGAGAGTGACTATACATCCCCTTCAATATTAATTCAAGTGCCGAGAAAAGATCCGAGGCCATGCATCGATTATCGGCGTCTTAACGCCATAACACGAGACCAAACTTACTCGATACCAAACGTAGGGGAGAGGGTATAAACTGTGTCACAGTCTAGCTATATTTTCACGTTAGACCTCGTGCGAGGGTATTGGCAAGTCCCCCATTACGGAGCACGCTAGCCGCTATGCCACATTTGTTTCTCCATTCGGAACGTATCATCAACTTAAGCTAAGCTTTGGATTGAAAAAATGCGTCTTTTTGTTTTTCAGGTTTAATGGACTGCATTCTTCATGGCCTCTCTGAGTTCACTCTGCCGTATCTTGACGATGTTGCCATCTGCTCAAACAACTGGGAAGAAGATGTCGAGCATTTACGCATTGCGCTGAAAAGGTTGAAAGAAGCTGGTCTTACCGTGAAACCTACTAAATGTCACCTAGGGTGCGGCGAGGTGTCTCACCTGAGACACGTTGTGGGGCGTCCCCGGCGTAGACCTTCAGAAATTAAGGTAGCCGCCGTCGTGAACTATTTACGACAAACAACAAAATCTAAGATAAGGGCATTCTCGGGCCTAGCTGGATACTATCAGCATTACGTGCAAAACTACTCTAGCATTGCCAGCCCTCTGACTGACGCACTTCGAAAGTCCAAGCCGATTAAAGTAGTATGGGACTCAGAACAGGAGAATGCGTTTTGCAAGCTGAAACAGGCCCAAAGTGAAAAGCCCGTTCTCATGGCACCCGATTTCTCTAAGAGATTTGTCATTCAATGCGACGCGAGTGATCGCGACATGGGAGCCTTATTGTGCCAGGAAGACAGTGCTGGAAACGAAAGGCCAGTTTTGTATTTAAGTCGAAAACTTAGCTGCAGGGAAGAGGCATACAGTACCTCTGAAAAGGAATGCGCTTGCCTCGTGTGGGCCGTTCAAAAGCTAGCCGGTTATGTCTCCGCTTCGAGGTTTGTGGTCGAAACAGACCACTGTCTTCTAACCTGGTTAAATAACATGTCGCCTAAAAGTGGCCGGTTGCTGCGGTGGAGCATGATACTCCAACAGCACAACTTTGACGTTCGCTACAAAAAAGGAAAGCTAAACGCTAATGCAGACGCATTGAGCAGTGCAATTTAGTTAGTACCTTCTCCACTTTTCGGTTTCTCGCTGGCGATTCGGGGCAAAATTTTGTCCTCATCATGGCCTTAACTAAACGCTCTTGTCAAAAGTGATCGCAAGGGGCCAACTTTATGCTGTATTCTATTTTATCACGTTGTTGTACGTGTAAAAATTTGTGTTGTCATTTTAAAAGTTTTGTGTCCCACATGTGCCTCTTGATGTAGAGGGAACAAAATTGCGATAGAGACGTAGCTAGGCATATGTGTTACTATACTTTGTCTGGTGCTCTGTCGGGTAACTGAGGGCACTTGCTTGTGTCGTGTGTAGTCTGTTGTCGAACGTTCTGGTCAAGTTCCAGAACCATAGACAAGTGCTAAGACCAAAAATCGTCAGAAGAGACGAGCGAAGCTGGCCGGCAAGTTGTGGCCACAAGCCAGTGGAACTGGGATCCGTCTTCAAGAATGGGATGTGTTCACGGAACGGAGTCTGGAGCTACATTCTCTCCATGGCCCTGGAGACAAACCTGGAGGGACCTGGCGAACAAGCACGCCCGACATCCGAGCCACGTGGAAGCAGCTCATCTTTCCGGCGCATTTTCTGGCGGCGGGGGTACTGTTACGCCTGGGAGTCCACACCGAAAGTCAATGCCTCTACAAAGGCAATCTGTGTCAAGGCCAGCAATCGAGCCCGCCTTACACGATCAACTCAATAACGTCATCATGCGGCGGCGCAGGTCTGTCTTAAGCAACGCACAGCGAGCTCCCTCAGCCCACGATCCTGTTGAAGCAATCGGCGCCTTCCAGTCTGGAGAGTCTTACGCAATGCGTGGCAACACCACTCGTCCTTGGGTGCAACCCCGCACAGCGGCTCCGCATTTGATGATCATGACGCGGCCCAGTGGCGGGTCCCCATTGGAGGATTCTGACACCACGGCCAGCGGGCGCTTCTGGTTGGACGTTGGTGACTAAAAAGGTCCTCCCGGTGCCTATAAAAAATGTCAAGCGGCGCGTTGCCAGCAGTTGACCTAGGCATCAAAGAGAAGCCGATGTATGCGTGCGAGAGAAGACATCTCGGCTCTTCGAGTCTCTAAGCTTTCGGCCCCAGTGCCGAATATATAGCGCCTCTATTTCTATGCTGTACATAAACCTTGCCTTAACTCACCATCGTCTCGTCCGCTCATCTACCAGCTCTATGCAGAAGCAGTCGCGAGCTGAGTAACACACGCTACCAAACAGCTGATGACCTTGGCAGCGGAGTTCGGAGCAGTGGCGCCTTCGGGACCGTGTTGGTGTCGCGCCTTCGTAACAAGCTTCTACTACCAATCGGCAGCGTTTTCTGACCATGCTCAATAAGTGTTCGAGAGGCCCTTTAAAGGCCAAGTTCGGCGATTTTTCGACCATGTGAGGATAATGGTGCTTTGATGTTCCTTAGACACTCGTCTCACGCGCCCATAACTGAGTACCCTAAAAAATTGAGAATAATTTTTAATTACCGAAAAACCGCAACACCTAAACTCGACTAAGTGCGCTTCTACGTGCGACGTAAAGATTCGCCAGACGCTGCCGGAACCTACCTTATTGCATATAATGCCCGCCAGATGGCACTACCTGTCCACGCCAGCCGCGGCAATCGGCTAAAGCGTTTGCGCTGTTATGGTGAATAAATGGCGAATCGTGTGTGGCTCACAACGCAACACCACTTGGCATCTATCCCACGCCCGCCAACACGGAAAAGGAAATCGCACGCTCAGTCAAGGAAGCGCCGGCCAAACCGACACAATCCATAGCAGACAAGCAGACGCTGCAGTAGCACATCAGTTCGTCACTTCCGCCAGGCAAAACTTAACGTCAAGCACACAATGCTGTCGTTAATTGTGGCAAGCGAGGTGAGCATTTTGAGGCAAGCTATAAAATTCATATGAAAAGAATCTGCGAAATTCTCAAGCCTGCAATTTGGCATGAATGGCGTAAACGTGCAAATTAACGTACCCAGTGAATTTCATTGTGATCAACTGACCTCTAAAAATCGCCGGAGTTGGCCTTTAAGGCGCAGGTTCTTCGTCGACAATCTGAAGTCAGTCAATAACTCCATATTGTTGCGCATGTATGCGTCCGGAGTTGATTGCAGAAGACAGAGTAAACTGCACTTGGTTTCCACATATGCCCCGCTTGTTTGAACACCGCATCGAACTACAGCCAGTGGAACTTTTTCACTCCCGCAAGACAATTCACGGGGCAAAATATTCGTGCCATGACAAAAAAATTCGAAATCAAACGATTCATTTGTCCAATAATAATAAGCGTGTATCTTGTATTCACGTGCACGTACAGACTTCGCTAGCTCGCTTCAGAGCTACGCTGGATGACAGTAGGGGCTTTTAGCTTTTGATTGATATGTGGAGTTTGACGTCTCAAACCACCATATGATTATGAGAGACCCCGTAGTGGAGGGCCCCGGAAATTTTGACCACCTGGGGTTCTTAATGTGTACCCAAATCTGAGCACATGGGCCTACAACATTTCCACCTCCATCGGAAACGCAGCCGGGATTCGATCCCGCGACCTGCGGGTCAGCAGCCGAGTACCTTAGCCACTAGACCACCGCGGCGGGGCTCTTAGCTTTTACGTAACTTCTTTACGTTAACGGGTTACTGGTTTGCGTTTACCGTCTGACCGGAACGCATGTTTTTTTAACGTTTTAGCTCCCCATACGTAAATGTTCACGTACGCACGCAAACATATGTCTTTACGTTTTCGCAAACCATAAACGGTGATGCTAACTGCATTTAAACTATATTTAACTGAATCACCACTGAAGGGAAATCACGAAACGTTTCTTCATCAAATACAGTATCCTCGTATGCGCAAAACTGTGAAGGAATACAAGGTTACTGCCACGATTGTGTCGACATCTTGTAAAACTTTGTGCAACCAGTCATAAACATGTTGGCTTACGCGTAATATTTTAAGCTGAAAATGATTCGACAAAAAGGTAACTCGTTTGTAATAACGCCACTTCGGAGCTTTTAAACAACGCGTACAATGCACGATGTTTCAGCAATAACAATTTTGTGATTTCCTTGTTCATTTTAGCCCGCTAGATGGCGCCACCTATCCAGCCATCAGGACTCGCACGTTTACGATTTTGATCTTATATGCCATTCTAGTTTTAGTAATCCGGCTGAAACAACGCAATCGCTATTGGCGCTCGCATTTTGGCTTATTTTGACTCGACGGTGGAGTCTCCGCAATGCCGATATCACAAGTTTTTCGGACGGAAGTAGATTTGCCAGATAGGACCGCAAACGTAGAGTCTACCTGGCGGGTAGCTTACGCTAAGTATTCGTTTACGTTCCGTAAAGACCTGCGTATGTGCACATTCTATTCAATAGAGGATTATAGTACACCGGGCTCACCGAGATACCGGGTATACTGTGATAGCGGGATCGAAGTGCGCGTGTGCAGATACGTACGTTACCCGTATTGCTTACCATACGCGCGCTATTTTTTCATATTTAACGTTACAGTGGAAGTGTAGGTGTACGTAGTGTACTTACAACATCGCGGCGCTCTCGGACACCCGCTTCGAAGTGATTTCGGCGTAGTTGTTGAAAGACTCACTTTGTTCGCAGCAAACGACTGCAGTGGTTTCGATTGCCTTCAGTTAGCTTCAATGACCGAGTATTACGGATAAGTTGGCGTAGTTTTTGGAATAGGTTCCCATTTCGAACGCATCTAGGCCTAACTAAACGATCAACGTAAACGAATCGGCAACAGAAATGTTCTCGCGTTTGGTGCGTGGTTCATATTTATTTACTTTTATTATTACTAAAATAAACTTGTAACAATGCTTCGCGCGGTGACACAGGCAGACATTCTAATTTTCTTTTCCACTGTTCCTACTTCTCAACCCCCCTTCCTCAATAGGTGGCACCATCATCCCAGCTGGGGCACGTAAACAACGTAAACGCTATCACGCTAACAGTAACTATAACTGTCTGGTAACTGTCTATTCTCCAGCTACACGTGCTCGGCTCACTGCCATCGTTTCGCAGCCACTTCTCGAGTTTTTTTTTTTTTTATCGATCGAAGTTCTGTATTCACCCAATTTCTGTGGTGCACATTCATTCATGACGATAGTTTTTTTTTCTGATAGGGCACACATACGTCCTCTGTGGCATGCAACGTTTTTAGATGGTGGCATGTACATACATGCCTGCTTGTTGGGCTTACCTTGTTACTCAGTCGAGAGCAGCGGGATTCACCCAATTTCTATGTCACGCATTCATTCATGATGACGATCATTTTTTCTGATAGGGCACACATACCTCTGTGGCACGTACTTACTTGCCTGTTTGTTGGGCTAACCTTCACACTCTTTTATGGCTCAGTCGAGAGAAGCAGGATTCACTCAGTTTCCGTGGTGCACATTCATTCATGATGATGATAGTTCTTTCTGATGTGGACACATACCTTTGCGGCATGTATGTAAATGCCTATTTGTTGGGATAACCTTGTTACCCTTTAGCTGCTCAGTTGAGAGCAATGGGATTCACTCGATTTCTGTGGCGCACATTCATTCATGGTGATGATAGCTTTTTAGTAAGGTGTGAACAAGGTACGATTTTTTAACCGGCTTCTTAGTTAAAACACCATTCATGACCTGTCAACTATGAGCAGAGTCAAAAGCGCCATTTGTCAGATGGCCATTCATTGACGTGAAGAACGAGTCCGATATGCTTTGTGATCGAGATGAAAGTGGAATATGCCAGTGTCAATTCTCTAGTAATTGTCTGTTTGCACTTACTCACAATTCATGGATGCAAACCAACTTACCCACCGACATGCTTTAGGAACGTGCAGATAAGATTTTTCAACTTTCTTAACCAGGTTACAATTAGAAGATTACGCGAGCTGCAGGTGGGAATTATATGAGTTACCTAATTGCGCTTGCAGGATCTTGAAACACTCTGCCTTTTTCACTTCGCTCAGAGCCGATTTCGGGTCACTAGGATGCCGAGACTCTGAGAGATAACAGGCTGTTACAGTTTAACTGGCTTAGCAGAATAGCGGGATCGAAACGAGCATGCGCAGCACGGTAAATGAACCAGATTGCTTACCGTACGCACGTTATTTTAGATGGGACGCCACTTATAGCAGGGGCTGTGTACGTTTCCCCCTGCGCATATGCGTCCCCTCCCCCTTTATTTCCTACACTCCCCCTCTCTCAGCCGAGTCGGCAGCGAAGGCAACGAAATGCTTCCACAGTACACACAATCACTTCGTAGCCGTAGATTGTCGATCTTGCGCTGTTCCATGTTTCTGTGAGACAGAGGCCATCTGCTTTGGTTAGCACAGGATCAGGTTCTATGTTTCTGGGGTGTGCGTTGAGGGACTGGCTGTTTAGCAGTGCTATAGTCATGGTCACTGGCAGCGTTCACGACAGCGGTCACCGGCATCGAGCGAAGGTCACCGCCATTGATAGTCAAGTATAGGTTCTGCATGTTGATGGACCTGCTTAAGGCAATGTAAACAAGTTGCTGTGGGTGCCGTTCACCCTCTCCCCACTGCTTCGCAGCCAAACATGGTTCCCTTTAGCAGAAGATGGAGTTTGCTTGGTTTGCATAGCGTATGTAAAACATGGCGGCAATTTCGGACGCCTGCTTCGAACTGAATTTAGCGTTAGTAGGGACTGATCCACTTCTTTTGTAGCAAACAGCATTGTACGTTGGCTTCGCTTGCCTTCAGGTCTGCCCTCCGCTAGGACACGCCACCATCTCAACCTGGAGCATGTAAATGCTATCCGGCTGAAATAAAACATGCTGTCTGCAACAAAGGTTCGTGGAACAGTAACGCTATTTTCTTGACACTCGCAATCATGCTAAACTATAACTGTCTAATAGCTTGCGCACACCACCCTGCGATCCATGAACACTCGGTCTCCCTTTCCCATTCCCAGCCTATGCATACGTCTCATGGGCTTAGCTTCTTGCGACGGAAATGCCTGTGCCTGGACAAGAGATTAAGTACAGCTGAAAAATGTCATTTATTGATCTGGCAATGCAACACACAATCGAGCCCCAGCTCTTACCAGCCGATAAGTAGGTGTCCGCACACCAGATAACCCCAAAAATAGGCAGGACTGTTGACAGGACTGTTTTAAGCTGTCCGCTCACTGGCGTCACTAGATTGCTCCAAGGATAGGCAAGGTTGCTGACACAACTGTTTCAAGTTGGTGATAGCCAGACTGCTCAAGGCCCTTACTGACCCATAAAATCAAGTGATACTGTGACAACGAGTAGTGCTCACAATACTATTAATTTGTCGATTGACAAATAATCTGCCGTTTTGTCATAAACTTGGAGAAATATATGTAACATGCGTGTGAACGTAGCTCCGAGGGCTTAGTCAACCAACCCGATCCTAACGCGCACCCGATTTTCGTGACTGAACGAAAATAAGAGTGACTAAGCACTGAATCTCAAGCGCACCCACTGTCGACCGAAAAACAGAAAACGTAATTAAATGCATGCCCGCTTCTAACGTATACGCGATTTCCCTGAACGAACAAAATGTGCAAAAATGTTATATCGTCAGGTGGGAACGGGCTGTTTACTTACCACACTTCATTCACTACAGGTGTCAGACAGCTCCTTATCGATCAATATCGGACCTCAACATCTCGTTTTCAATGCAGTCTATGGCATTGGAAATTACACAACGCACAATGACTGCACGGGATCGATTGCAAATCGATCCTGTGCTCTAATTCTGCGTTGGTGTCTTTCTGATGCAGTTACGGTGCAGTGTTGGTCTGTACGCAAATCCAATGCGCATGAGAGTTTAGGGCCTATTTTTTTCAAAAAAAAAAAAAGGTGTGTGCTGGAATTGGGTAAATACGGTATTATCATTTATAAAGAAAGTCCCTTAAAAAAAACGCTACTTGTGTATTGCCCATTCATGGAAGTTTCTACGATATTCTTTAAACCAAATCTTTTTATCTTATTGTGCATGCAGCAGCAGCTAGAAGCAGAGATTATCAGCAGAAGTGGTTCTGCCTGCACTAGCCGCGATAACAAGCGTGAATCATGCATAGATACAAAAAAAATGGAAAGCACTTACTCTGGGTGATTAGACTGCACGGCCGTACAAAGAGTCTCATGAATCTTCGTCTCATAGGGGCCCAGTTGCATTAATAGCAAGGATATTAAAAGAACCAATGCCGCATCACTTATGATACCTGTGAAAGCAGAGAAAGAAGCAAAAAGATAAAAAACACACGGTCTATTTGACCCTTGAATAAATCAGTTACACAATGATGCCTTTCATTTCCACACTTCAAGATAAACAATGTGCTGATACTAATTGCCGAGATTTTACGACAAGTCCATGACATGACATGGTATCTGTATGCATTTTCCTGTGGCTTTAGCAACAAAGGGTGGTTGTTTATTTTACCTTTACTAGTTTCATAAACAATACTCCTATGACACAGCATCATTTCAGGTTAACGTCAATGTAAATTGTATTTATGTGCCATGCGTTGAAGTTAATTTATGAAGTAGCAGTGTTCAGCGTTAACAGCCTCACAAGCGCTACATCTCAGTTCACCGCTTCTGGTGTTGGTAATACCAGAGTCCTTCAAGGTAGTACCCATGTTGTTCTTAACAAGGTTACGCAACCACAACAACTGGTTATATAGAACATATGCGACTGTTTAACATACATGACTATGCATACAACATTTGTACATATGCTTAGTGTCATTTCGTGAAATTCCGCTGAAAAAAAAATTACCCCACAACCATTTTTCCTCCACATGCTTCGCATGTCATCGATCCCCATGGTGCGTGGGATCTGCTTTTTTTTTTTCTCTCACGGGGGGGGGGTCACAATGTCCGTGAACGCCGCCAAGCCGAATTCTGGGGCCTCTTTTCGAGGATGGTCAGTAGGCATAAACGAACCCTACAACTTCGCATGTTTCCTATATCAGTGAACTAATCGGGCCCTCTGTGACATAATAAATCCGATTTGTTCTTGCAAGAACAAAATTTTCGTGAAAATACGTTGCAAATGGCGCTTTCGATGATAGCTCGCAGAAGACACAAACCAGCTTCGGGAAATTTCCTATAGCCACGTAAGTTAGCGAAATCTTATCACCTGATTTTTGCAATTGAAACTCACCTTGTTTTACATGCATATAGCATTTCGCAGTGCTTGTGTAGTGCATGAATCACATATCATTCATTGTTCGCGGAAAGTCGCATGGGCTCGCGATTCACTTCTTCCGAAATTGTGCCAACGCTGACACCGCTTGTTTTTGTACACTTGTTGACAGATGGCAGCACACTGCAAGTGATTTGCTTGTTGGAAGGTTTCAGAGTAAAATGCTGTGCACGCCTAGATAAACGTGGTGAGTGACGTGATGTTGGTGTTGTCAAAGCTGTTCAGCGAAAGGAATTCCTCAGGTTGCTTTCAGCTGCAATGTTGACAGAAACCATCTTGACGAGGATTTTTCACTGGTCTTAGGAGGTTGTCAACGCACCAAAAGTGACAGTGACAATGAACGATCAGCTGCTAACCGACGAGGAGCGAGTTGCACTTGACGTTGGTTAGAGCAATAAAACGTGCAGTTACAACAACAATCCCTGCCTCTCTGCTAACTTCTCCTGTGCTTCACTGATACCTTCCAACTGGCATCGTTGTTCGACAAAGTTTCACAATTGTGACATTGCAAAAAGCATACGTGTGTATTCTTATTGATATTCTTGTTTCAATCGCGCTGATGGAACCTGCAACATTTTCAGCAGTGAATTGCGCACGGCTTGAGTCTGAGCATACCTGTGACACAAGCGAAACTAAATGGGAGGTTAAATGCTTGTGTTTCATTGAAGAACCAACGCTATGTTCCTGACAATGCAAGTAATGACGACTGCATAATATGTTTCAAACCATCGCCATGTCAAACACACGTTCCCGTGTGGCCTACTACTGCGGCAAACCAGTCAGGCAGGCTTGGTACACATTATACCTCGGAGTTTCATTCAGTTCATACGTCAATTCTAGTTCCTGCAATTTTCTGTAGCCCGCACAGGATTTGGCAAAACGTCGTTCATGCACGATAACAGAGCTGAAATATAACCTTTCACACCAAGGTAAATAACCAGGTGGTGAGCTTCCATGGCTTAAAAAAGTATTTTGGTCTCATACATTTCAGTGCAGCTCATGACTTTATCCAGTGAAAATGGCACGGTCTGTATATCTGCACGAACAATCTGTTCTTATGATGGCAAACAGGTCGACCCTCCTACGGGCGATACCTTCAATCTTACAACGCTCCATCTATAGTTCGTGGGCATTGCGAATGGTAGGGGACAACTTCTCAACTCACCTGTAAGGCGCGTTTAACCAGCTAAAGTAACAACGGCGCACGTTCGTTGGTCCGGCGAATACACTGGATATCTATCAGAGGGACAACGCAACTTCACGACCGAAAAAATGCTTCATGTGCCGTTGCTATACACTCCGATTGGGACCTATAGGATGCGCTTTGAAAGCCATGTGCACCACCACTTGTGATGCGGTGGGCGCGCAAAGTTGAGAATCGTATAGCAGACAGCAGCTCTTCATTGCTTTGACAGTTGTGATGGCAAATGCGCCCGTGGCCGGCGTGCTGGTTCTTGGAGCAGGATTTTAAGATATCGTAGGGAGACATTCTTCTGCAATGCCACTATGAATGAATGGGAAAACCTGCATGAAAGCAACCACATTTTCCACTTAAGTGAGCGCCTTGCTGCTCCTCGTCAATATACTGACAGCAACTGCGTGCGTCAGGTGTGTGTAATGCAAGATGCTTGATCCGTAACTGTCACGATAAGCTGTCATTTTTTCACACTTGGAATATTATTGCAGCGTGTTCACTACACGCATACTTGCAAGATACCTAGGGTATTTAAAAATATCCACTGTCATTCGCCGTGAAAATCATAGTGAGTGGTTGGCGGCGTGCTCGTTTATTACAGCTTCGTGTTACGGCAATTGTTAGCTACCGAGTATCACGAATGGCGTTGCTTAAAGTTGTTGCGGCATCATTCTTGCTCATCACGATCATGGTCTTTACCTCACCACTCGTGCATCTATGCTAAGCTTGAGGTGCGGGCACAAGAGGGAGTTGCACAAGAGATACAGTCTTTGGTCCAAAGCGGAGTGCTAGTTTCTACTCAGCAAAGCGACTGGGCAACGCCCCTGGTAGTAGTTCCGAAACCAAATGGCAAGGTCCACATTTGGGGTGATTACAAGGTGACTGACAATTAACCGCTACCTGTAATGAAAGACATCTTCGTAACTTTGCATGGATGTAAATACTTCACGGTATTGAACCTCGCTACAGATTACCTGCAACTATAGCTAAACCAGTCTTCCCAGTCACTTGTCACAATAAACATGCACATAGGACTTTTCAGGTACATGTGACTATCGTACGGAATTACCAGTGCCCCAGCAATTTTTCTAGCAGTCATGCATGAAGTGTTCAAGGTTTCGGATACTGTGTCATGATATCTCTATGATGTCATTATAGGGGGACAAACACTGGGAGAGTGTTACAAAAAAGTGGAATGCGTACTAGTAAGTTTCAAGGATCGAGGAATCAAACTGCGCAAAGAAAAGTGCAAGTTTTTTTAAAGATCAGCAACTTATCTTGGTCATGTTATCAATGAAAGAGGCGTCACGCCTTACAAAGAGAAGCTGCGCACAATTAAAGAAGCACCAACACCTAAAAACAGGCAAGAGCACCTATCCTACTTTGGGCTGTTAAACTTTTACGGCTGGAAGCAACGAACCTCAAGGAGCACTCTGCTTGCTTTTGCAGTGCTCGTCCTCTATACCTAGCCATGTATGGTCACCTCAGTCCACGTGTTGCTCTTGCCTCGGTTTTGTCGCCTGTCTCGTGCGTCATTGGTGGAATCTGCGCAGATTTTGTGCACGGTCTACCCAAGTCAATATTCGGCGCTTCGCAGCTGCCTGGTTGATTGTTCCCGGATAAGAGGGACGGCGAAATCGACTTGACATCATTTGGCAGCGGTGGTCACGGCAGGAAGCAACGAACTTCAAGAATCACTCTACTTGCTTTTGCAGGTTAGTACCGCTACTAGTTGTAAAGTAGTACAGTTTACCATTTTTTCGGTGACCACCGCTGCTGCAAGTGCTCATATATGACTATTGTTTGTGCTGGACACCGTGCCTTCTTGTGCTGAGCTTGCAAAAAGAATTTATGAGGTGGAAGCTTTGGTCAAGGATCAGCCGAACGATGTTGTCTCTGATTTTTTGAATATGTTCAATAAGGCAGAAGTTAACATTGTTGAAATGAAACGGGAAATGGAGGCATTAACCAAAAGTGTCAACATGCTTAACTCCTTGGTTGAAGAAGTTTGAGCTCAGAATGTTGATCTGACTGCAGACAACAAAGCAATAAAAACTGAAAATGAAGCAATGGCCAAACGTCTGTCAGAACTTGAACAGTACTCTCGAATAAACAACGTGGAAATGAAGGGTGCAGCTTGCACACAGGGCGAGAACTGCCTTGCACTTTTAAAGGCTGTTGGCAATAAAATAAGCTGTTAAATTTCTGAAGATGACATCGATGTTGTCCACTGCGTGCCAACAAGGTCTGTATCGGCCAATAAGAATATTATTGCCCAGTTCTGCTCTAGAACAAAGAAGCAGTACTTCAACATCAAGGCGCGAAAGGCTCGCATGAATTCAAAGAATGTCGGATTCCCCAGCCCTAATCATGTTTCCATTTAGATTAATGATCACCTGACTCGTGAGAAGAAATTCTATTCGCAAAAGCTCAGTCACTGAAAAAGGACAAAGGCTGCCAGTTTCTTTGGACTGAAAATTGCCATATAAAAGCCAGAAAGACGTGCGACAGTCCAGTCTTCCGTATCTCGTCTGAGGGTGATTTATCTATCTTCCGATAAAGACTAACAGGCCAAGTAACTAACTTAGTGCCTGAACGTATTCGATAATGTCACCTTATTTTTCGACTGTGCAACTTCAGTTATTTTTTTTCAAACCCATGCCTCCTTGCAATTCACTTTATTGCACGAAGTCTAAAAAAACAATATGATGAAATCTCCGATTTCCTGGCTTCTTTAGATCACAAGTTTTCTCTTATCTGCGTGTCAGAAACTTGGCTATCATACGCGTACGGTAATTTATATGGATTTCCCTCTTATACTTCTGAATACTGGCACCGTCCACAACAAAGCTATGACGGTGTTGCTGTTTTTGTATCTGCAAATCTACATTACAAACGGCAAAGTAACATAATATTTTCGGTGCCAAATTGTGAAGCTGTGTGAATTGAATTGGAAGATGTCAATAAAACAATTATCGGTTGCTTCTATCAATCACCTTTATCGTCTGTATCTGCTTTTTGCAATGAATTGAACATTGTGCTTGGTAAATTATGGTCAAAAAAGAAAAATTTTCTCATTCTCGGTGACATTATAAATTTGCAAGATGACTGCAGCACTGCTAGTATTGCTTACACTGACTGTTTTCATGGTTTTGGCCTCGAACCATTGTTTTCCCTTCCAACCAGATGCCCACCATGGTCGTCGGCAACACTAATTGACCATATATTTTCCAATCATAGGTGTCCTCCTTTCTGCGGTGTACTTGAAAATAACATCACGGATCGTTTTCCTATCTTCTTTAAACTTTCTTGCCAATTACATAAACCTCGTCATAAGTTCAAGAAGCTGTGATCAACAAAGATGACTTTATTACACAGGTTCCGAAGTTAAAATGGCCTTCCGTGAATTCAGAATCAGACGTGGATTCTGCATTTAATGAATTTTCAGATAGCATAAAAGAATGTATCATAAATTCAACCAGAATCGTGAGGTGCCGTAGACATATCACTGCATTACACAATCCCTAGTAGACTGATGGCCTTCCGACTAGCTTAGGCAAAAAACATAATCTTTACCTCAAACAGAAAAAGTGTCCTTTCAACATTCAACTCAAAACGTGCTATAAAGTTTATTGCAATCTACTGAACGAGCTACTAAGATAAGCTAAAAGAAGATATCACGAATCTAGAATACCTGAGGCTGGCTCTGATGCAAAGTGACAATGGAAAATATTAAATTCTTTCTTAAACTGGTCAAGTTGGGATGAATCCATAAGAAAGCTTCAGTCATCACATGGCTTCTATACCAAACCATTAGATATTGCCAATGCTTTCAATGAATTCTTCTGTGGTCCCGCTTCTGAGGAAAACAACAATAATCGAGTATCACCTCAACATTGTTTACCATCAATGAATCCATTACCAACTGACCCAGACGAAATAATCAATGTCATAAATCATTTATAGCTTACGGGCCCAGGTCTAGATGAAATCAGTTTAGCAGATATAAAATTAGTCGCTCATTGCATCGCTAGCCCTTTATCCTGCATCACCAACTCAATCTTCATGAGTGGAATATTTCCAAGGCAGCTCAAAAAAGTGAAAATTCTTCCCGTGTTTAAATAAGGAGACTGGGCTTGCATTTAAAATTACGGTCTTATCGCTAATTTCCTTTTTTTAACAAAGTCATTGAAAAGTGCATTGAAAAATGCCTTACCACATACCTCTCAAAGTTTATTATTCTTTCCTTGAATCAATTTGGCTTCAAAGCAGGTTCTTCGACTGACTTAGCTTTACTTTCTTTTACGGATAAAATAAAAAGCGCCATAGATTCTGGTTCCTATGCAGGATCAGTTTTTATAGATCTATCAAAAGCATTTGACTCCATCAATCATGACATTCTCATTTCTAAACTATGAGCAGTAGGTGTCGGCAGGCCCGTGCTGAAGCTTATAAAGAGCTATTTAACAGACAAACAGGCTGTGTGTATTGGTTCCTCGCTTTCTAACTTCAAAATAAAGAACAAGAGAGTTCCGCAGGAATCGATACTTCGCCCACTACTATTCTTGCTTTACATAAATGCATTGCCTAACCACCTATCACAAACGGAAGCTTTTCTTTACGCAGATGACATGACATTGCTGGCTAGCGATCGATAACAAACTGCTCTTACATCGAAGTTGAATACTTATTTGAACAATATTTTAGCACGGTGCCGCCTTAATTCCCTGAAAATAAACTCCACCAAGACTTCGTTCATGCTTTTTCATACCAGTCACAGAACACCAGAAATTCTTCCCACTATCATTCTTGATTCTCATGTCATTACAGCAGTTGAATACTGTTCATTTCTTGGTGTTACTTTAGATTCAAACTTAAAATTTATGAAACACATCACCCATCTAGAGCGTAAAATTGCTTCTGGTGTTAGAATTTTAATAAAAGCTAGGTACTATTTCAGCAAACGTACAGTACTAACACTGTATTATTGTTTCATTCACAGTCACTTGAACTACTGCATCACGTCGTGGGATACCACATTTGCAACACATATACCACTGACACAACATTTACAAAATCAGGTCATCCGTATACTAATGTTCAGCTCATTCAGCTACTGTGTGTCCGACATTCTTCATAATAACAGAATATTTTCACTAGACAGTATGTTAGATATAATTCATAGTGTTATTGAAAATAATGAAGAACCCTCCTCCAGTAAATATGTTTTTAGAAGCTGTTCTAGTAAACACCAACCGAGCAAGAATCACAGCTAACAACAATTTATTATTGCTATTAGTCCATACTAATTAGAGAAAACACTCTGGTTGTTTCATGTCGTTATCAACCTGGAACAGTCTTCCTCTCAAGGTTAAGCAGTCTTCACCATTAGCTCTTTTTAAAAACACATTATTCATATTTTTGCTCGACACCTTAGAATTCTAAGATGTGTAATAGTATCTACACCTGTTCATATAACCATAGTGACCAGGTCAAGGCGCAATTCTCGCTGTATTGCATCGCTTCGAAAGGGCACGCTACTGCCACATCGCCACAGTTCGTCCTCCTGATGTTGCCAGTGAGCTTTCTGACGTCCTCTCCAACCCCTTCCTCACCGTTGAAAAAAATCTTGGCGAGTTTCACGAAATTAACCAAACCATGCAGTCTCCGTCAGTCGCCTAGACACACGGTGACACACCACATCGTCACACATGGTCCACCAGTAGCCGCTCGACCGCGCCGCCTGTTTGGGGACTGCCTAACGATTGCCAAACATGAGTTCTGTGGAAATTCTCAGGGTCACTTGGGACGTTCGCATGCTGCAGCTCGGCATTATACGCCCGTCATCAAGTGCATGGGCTTCCCTGCTGCATTTGGTGCCAAGGCGCGATCCCAGTGACCAGCATCCTTGTGGAGACTATCGAGCGTTGAATGCCAAGACCGTCCACGACAGCTATCCCTTACCTCACATCCACGAGTTTACATCACGCCTGGACGGCTGCACTATTTTCAAGAAAGTGGACCTTGTTAAGGCGTACCACCAGATTTCCGTTGAGCCCGCTGACATACCGAAGACCGCCATCACTACACCTTTTGGTTTGTTTGAATACGTGCGGATGCCTTTTGGACTGCGCAATTCGGCTCAGACCTTTCAGCGGTTCATTTCAGAGTGATGTCCTCGTCGCCAGCCGGATACCTCAAGAGAATGAGCAGCATCTCCGTGCTTTCTTTCAATGCCTACAGCAGTACGGTCTGGTTGTGAATGCCCCAAAGTTGATTTTCGGCGCATCCAAGCTCGAGTTTCTAGGCCATCATATATCATCAAAAGGTATACCCCCTCTGCGGTCCCACGTCAGCGCAATCCAGGAGTATCCTCCGCCCACAACAGCGCGCCAGTTACGCCAATTCCTGGGACTTGTCAACTACTCCAGGCGTTTTGTACCACACTGCGCAAAACTGCTTCAACCACTCATCGACCTCCTTCGTTCACCCACCGGCCCGTCCTCTGCCATTCCTTGGTCGCCAGAAGCAATGGGCTGCCTTTACTGCCCCCAAGCAAACGGTCACAAACGCTGTGCTTCTTATTCATCCGCGCAACAACGCCCCTACTCAGTTGATGGTAGATGCATCCAGCGTAACTATTGGAGCTGTCTTGCAACACTGCACTAACTTTAAGTGGAGACCCATCTCCTTTTACTCTCTGAAGTTACTTGCTGCTGAGACCCGCTACAGCGTCTTCAACCGGGAGCTACTAGCCATCTACTCTGCGATACAGCACTTCCGCCATTTTCTGGTGCTCCTTTTACGTGCTGACAGATTGACAATAATTGTCCATCCATCCGGATGACAATAATTGTCCATCCGGATCTGGCCACAGCAACACACGTTTTCATGCGCCACGACGCGGTCAAACCTCCTTTTACACCAGCCTACGACGGACCATTCCAGGTCCTTAATCGTACTCAAAAAACCGCCACTCTTCTTTAGAAAGGCCGCAAAGAGACAGTCAGCTTGGACCGACTTAAGCTAGCGTACCTGGAGACCGCCATAGAAAGCTTTTCATCTACGTCTGGTCTTGCTTTAGACTGCCAAAAGCATGTAACATTTCGACTTTCAGTCTACACGGGGGGCCCTGTAGCGACCTCGTTTAGGCGGCGCACAAAGCAGCAAGTGCGCACCCGCAAACAGAGAAAAATAAAGACAGCGCTTGGCAGTGACACGCGAGGAGAAGGCTCGCTTACCCTACTGGCGTCGATTGTCATTCAGGCGCCTATTTTCCTTCGCTCCTACGGTGTAAGCCTACACTGTCGTCTGTGCGGGGGATCCCTCACCCAGCGGCTCTCAAACGAAAAGGAAGAGCCACGTTGGTGCCAAGTTGCAGTGCAGTGGCCACGCCTCAATAGTGGGCATTTACGTGGCAGGTGTGGGCGTCACCCTCTCAAGTTGTGTGTGACATGTGATTGGAGAGTGCAATCTGCACCCATTTCCCCATATAGGGATCTGGGGAAAACGTATCCTTTATAGAACCACCAAGCTCATTCGAAAGATTGCCATGTACAGAATGTAAATAAACCCTCTGTTAAGTTCATCTTTCTCCTGCCTCAGCATCTTCATCCCGGATCGCAGATGGTGGGATAAGACTCGGCTGTATCGTGCTGGGTCATGCTGACCATGACTCATGATGCGCACTCCGGTGCGCACCGACCGATTATGCCTAATATAAGCGGCGACAATAAACCCGGCAAGGCATTGCTGCATCCTGCTTCATCGGTGACCGTCTCAGTCTTTGATCAGCCTAACTGGGTCTGATACATGGTGTCAGAAGTGGGATCGACGGCGGATACTACCACATCGCTTCGCCGGTGCCGACAATCATGGAACTACTGAAGCCACCGGACCGACTATGCCTGACAGGAAATGTTCAGAAGAACTGGCAGCTTTTTAAACAAAAGTTCGAATTGTTTCTACAAGCAACAGAGCCAGCTACACGACTGACAGAAGCTGCTAGAACAGCCAGGCTCCTGACTGCTGCTGGGGACGACGCTTTAGAAGTCTTCAATAACTTTACATTCGCAGAAGGCGAGAACAAGCAAGACTACCAGACTGTGGTAAAGAAATTTGAAGAGTACTGTGCAGAGCAGCAAAACGAAGTCTACGAAAGATATGTCTTCAGGACAAGGACGCAAGATGAAGCTGAACCAGTGGAACATTTCATAAGAGACCTGCGCAAGCAAGCAAGGTATTGCAACTTCGGTCCGCTTGCTGACTCGATGATACGCGACCAAATCGTATTTGGCTCCTGGAACACTAAACTGAGGGAAAAGATGCTACGCGAGAAGGACTTGACGCTCCAGAAGGCCGAACAAATCTGCAAAGCAGCAGAGCTCGCGAACAAGCAAAACGAAGCATGGCAAGGTAACGAAGCAAGAGTGGACGCCACCGAAAAACGTTACCTACATCGCACCCAAGGCCGGAAAGCTCCTGTCCAGTGCTGCAAGTGCAATCGAAGACATGAGCCTAGGAAATGTCCCGCCTTTGGCAAAATATGCCGCGCCTGCGCAGGCCGAAATCATTTTGCGGTTTGTTGCAGAAAGTATGAGGTCGACGAAGTACAAGAGGAAAAGGAAGACTTTGCAATCTTGGACGTCACCGTGTGCGGAATCCAGAAAACAGATTGGATTGTTAAGGCCCAAGTTGGACAGCAAGAAGTTGCATTCAAAGTAGACACTGGTTCCCAAGCCAATTTATTACCACTGTCAGTGTACAAAAGATTCCGAACGAATCCACCCCTCAGGGCAAGTAATTCCGTTTTACGATCCTATAGCGGAAACGCTATCATGCACTACGGAGTGACAACTCAGGTGATTACGATCAACGAGCGTCGGTGCCTTGCAGATTTCTTCGTTGTGAAGCGGGGCCAGAGTATATTAGGTCTCGAACTGGCTGAATCTCTAGCACTTGTCTCCAGGGTGGTTGATTTCGTAACCACTGAAGGGATGACTCCAATGACGCAACGGTCTCTCCCAACGACGCAGAAATTCAGCCACCTCTTCGAAGGCACTGGGTGCGTGAAGCGGCAATATCGTATGGTACTACATGACGATGCGGTTCCAGTGATCCATGCAGCGCGACGCGTTCCTTTGGCCTTACGGGAACCCCTACAGAAAGAGCTGGTGCGCATGGAACAGGCGAACATCATCTGCAAGGTGGACGAACCAACTGATTGGGTAAGCCCGCTTGTTATTGTAAGAAAAAAAGACGGTAGCCTCAGGGTATGCATGGATCCAAGAAGCGTAAACGCATGCTTGAAACGCGAACACTACCAGATGCCACAACGCGAAGACATTGAGGCGGAGCTGTCTGGTGCGAATTTCTTCAGTCGACTAGACGCTAACGCAGGGTTTCACCAAATTCCCCTTGATGAACCTACCTCAAAGATATGCACGTTCGCCACGCCGTTCGGGCGCTACCGATTTCTTAGACTTCCATTTGGCATTGCATCTGCCCCCGAAGTCTTCCAGAAAACACTGAGCGAGATTTTTGACCATTTACCCGGAGTTAGAGTGTACATTGATGACATTCTCGTGTGGGGAGCAACCAAGCAAGAGCATGACAGTCGCCTTCAAGCCGCTCTATGCGCAGCCCAACGCGCAGGGCTAACATTCAACAGGGCGAAGTGCCAGTTTGGAGTGCAGAAGATAGTTTTCTTGGGCGATGTTATCAGCTCAGCAGGAATTCGTCCAAATGCAGCTCTTGTAGACTGTTTGAGCAAAATGCCCGTACCAACTGAAAAACTTGCCGTACAACGTATGCTTGGAGTAATAAACTATTTTGGAAAATATGTGCCAACTCTCGCTGATAGAACGAAGCTTCTTCGAAGCCTGATACGGAAGGACACCGTATTTGACTGGACCGAAAAACACGCTCAGGAATGGCACGCAGTCTGCGAAGCGCTGCGCACTGCCCCGCTCCTCGCTATATTCGACCCCGCGAAAGAGACAAAGATAACGGCAGACGCATCTAAGGATGGCATAGGGGCCGCACTGCTCCAGCGACACTCCAGTGGCTGGCGTCCTATCGCCTACGCGTCACGAGCCATGACCGACGTTGAAAAGCGTTATTCTCAAATAGAGAAAGAAGCGATGGGTATAGCATACGGTTGCGAGAAGTTCCACCAGTTTGTGTACGGTAGGAAAATTGTGATCGACACCGATCACAAACCGTTGCAAGCCATTTCGTCCAAAGATATCGGGAACATGCCCCCAAGACTTCAAAGATTTTTTCTGCGCTTATTAATATACGACTATGTTCTACAGTTTGTTCCAGGCAAAGAATTGGTCCTTGCTGACATGCTCTCAAGGGCCACACCGTCAGAGCGTGAAGACACAGTGGATTTTGGCGACATTCAAGTACACGCAGTGGCCGTTTTGTCATCTTTAGTGAGTGAAAGAACGAAACAGCTTTTGTCTCGGGAAACATCTAACGACCCGGAGCTACGTGCGGTAGTAGAAAGCTTGTCGTTAAACAAAGACTTCGAAGGAACACTCAAGCCGTTCGCCTCTGAACTTTCAGTTGTCGACGGAATTCTTCTGAAGGGCTGTAAAGTAGTTATACCAAAGAAACTGCGTCCAGAAACCCTAAGCCGCATTCACGAGGGCCATCTTGGTTTAAATAAGTGCAAAGCTAGGGCACGGCGTTTAGTATTTTGGCCTGGTTTGAACTCTGACATTGCTGACGTTGTACGGAATTGTGCTGTCTGTAAAACCTATGCGTACAAACAACCTGACGAGCCCCTCTTGCTACGAACCCCTCCTGATCACCCTTGGTACCGAGTGGGCGTAGATCTTTTTTGTTATGCTGGAGCCACGTACCTTGCTGTTTTTGATGCCTATTCAAATTTTCCAGAAGTTGAAAAACTCGAGGAGACATCGGCAACTGCGGTTATCGACAAGCTGGCAGCCATCTTTGCAAGGTATGGAATACCGATGGAAGTCTGCACAGACAACGGCCCCCAGTTCGCAAGTCACCAATTCGCCACGTTCTCCAGACGGTACGATTTCAAACATATAACTTCGAGCCCAATGTTTCCACGTTCCAACGGGCTAGCAGAAAAGGGTGTCCAAATTATAAAGCGGCTGCTTAAGAAGACTGGGACCACACATGAAGATTTTTGGCTTGGGTTACTTGGTTACCGCTCTGCTCCCTTGCAGGATGGCCGGTCGCCGGCGGAACTTCTGCAGGGCAGGCCTCTACGCACTAGGATCCCCGACTTCAACCTGCAGCCCAAGAGTCCTGTAAAAAAGCGCCAGCAGACGTCGTCTGGACGACCGCTGAGACCACTCCTACCGGGAGACGTGGTTCACGTGAAAGGCCAGGCTTGGTCTCAAAAGGCTAAGGTATTGGGAAAAGTAGCCCCGAGGTCCTACAACGTCGCAACAGGAGAGGGGAGAACGCTGCGGCGTAACCGCCAACAGCTGCTGGCAACCTCGGAGCCATTTACGTACTCCAGCGACAGTGACACTGACGTCGGAGATGATGACGCAGAAGAGCCTCCACATCAGAGCCCGCCTCGCGTGACTTCGCCGGCACCTAGAAGATCCTCGCGCATTAGGGAGGAACCAAGACGTTTAGCATACGGCCCCAACTTTGCTCAAATAGTTTAGCGGCTAGTTCCGGCGGAATACTGTTGAATTTGTATTTTTTCTATCGCATTGCACTTCTTTTTTACGCCTTGTTAAAAAAAAAAAAAAAAAAGGATGGGAGATGTATCGTGCTGGGTCATGCTGACCATGACTCATGATGCGCACTCCGGTGCGCACCGACCGATTATGCCTAATATAAGCGGCGACAATAAACCCGGCAAGGCATTGCTGCATCCTGCTTCATCGGTGACCGTCTCAGTCTTTGATCAGCCTAACTGGGTCTGATACGGCGACAGAGGTCAGCCCAAAGCCCTAGCCTTGGAATTCGGTGGGACTGACGCAGTGTACCACGACCGCACCGTATGGGGTGAGTGCCTAGCTTTGTACTTGAGATGTATCGAGTCTTTTAGCCTGAATCATTAAAAGATAGACATAACCAGCAACTGTCCAGACATTGTGGTTTTTATCTCATCACAGATCAGCACTCGATAATTATCTCAGCAAGCTAGGATAAGCAGGATAGCTCAGATAATTCTGATAGCTCAGAACATGTGTGAGTTCTGCGGGAGTTTTAAGGGTACGTTGCGCGAGAGTTTTGGTATGTTGGGGAGAGCAGAGGAGTGAAAAGGTAGAGAGGGAGGATGGCCACGTGGGACTGCTTTTGCGGTTAAGCTCTTGGTTTCCACTGTAGGATTTGCCAGGCTTCAATTTCTCCAGACCCAGAATTGAAACTAGTGAGTTTGTGTTTCATCACAGCTGAGCCAAAGCGGAGTAGTCGCGACAGACATGATGAGATTGACACGAGATGACCTGCTAAACTTGAGTTGTGATCTTGACCTAGAATTTGACGACGGTATGCCTGCGTCTCACCTCCGTGAAGTAAAAGTAACAGGGAAGATATCGAGTACTTTGGCATTTGTACTTAATTGAACAGGAACGAATAGAGAAAGAGAGGATAAGCATTGAAAAACACAGGAAGGCAATGCAAGATATAGAGGAGGAGATTGAAAAAGTAGAACGCTAGTTTGATATGAAACAGAGGAGGGGTCAATCCGTAGAGGCAGCGCACGAAAGGTGTGAGGAACAGTTGAGTGCTGTGCAAATCGGAGCCGTGGAGAAGGCTAGCTCCTACCAGAATAGCATTAGGTTCAAGACTGAACTGAGATTAACAGCCGCAAAAGTCACTATGGTAAAAGGAGAGGCCACACAAGGCCAGATTAACTGCTTTGAGGAGCTGTGCCAGGGGAATTCTAGCAAAACTGCTGAAATAGTTGTAGACGATCTGGTACAGACACAAAGTAAGGGTGCCCTGGCAACGAATCTTCCGTGTGGTGACCAATGAGATTTGGATTTGCTAGGCAAGAACACTAGTGTTAAGGCAGGAGAGCGTACAGTGTAGAGAAGACTCTACAGTTGTGGATAGCTCCCAGGTATGTGAGCTCAATTCACGTGAAAGTATCCCACCGGTGGACCCTGCATGCGGTGTCCAAGAGGGTTTTGACCCGCTAATCAGGAACACCGAAGTGCTAGCAAAAGATGGAGCAATAGCCGAGATTTGTGGGTATAATGCAGTTGAAGGGAGCTCCCTGGAATGCGAGCTAAGTTCTTCAGAAGAAAACAGCTACAGTGTTACGAGATGCGTTAAGCTGTCCGACAGTCTAGCAAGTAAAGAAAAAAGTGGCTTGTGCGTATATTGCTTAGACTCTGCGGACCAGGCGGCTAACGAAACCAACAAGAGTGCTGGAGACCAAGAGGCGCGAACGGCAGACTCAGAAATGCACCAGAAGAAGAGGCATAAACAGAAGCGGCATTGTAGAGCCAGGAGTGCAACAAAGAGCACCCGCTTGACAAAGGCAGTTTCAGCATAGTAAGCCGAATGAGGCCTTTGTCATCTACGTCGAAGTTGGTTTTGCATGCGTCCGGGCCATAGGAAAAAAGAAAAAAAACTGTGTTGTATGAAATTCAAAGAAAAGGAAAGGGACAGTCAGCCTCCAGTCATTCTATCCATGGCATGTTTGATGGAGCATGGGAGTGCAAGGTCGCTGGCTTGCAAGAAGTAGCCAAACGAGCGGAAGAGTGCAGGTCACCAGCAAAGAGCTTGGTGTGGTTCAGAGGAGAAGCAAATGGGTTCTGCCATTGTTTTACTTCCTGTTTACCAAGAAAGGCCCACAGTGCACGACCACCATGCATTCATCTGAAAAATGAGTAATAGTGGTAAGCATTTGGGAAGGCTCAGGAGCGGAATTAATGATTTTGTTTTGAAATTTCGCTTTGACTATTTACTTTGGTTTTGTAACATGGTCTTGAAAGTGTTTCGGCTACTAAACAATGTTTAGGTAGCAAGTGCGAGGTTTTGTTTACTTCTTAAGCTTTGTATGCTTTCTTTTTTATTGTAAGCAATGTGTGGTCACATAACTATGCTATTGGGGTTTCGGTTCCGGTTTTGTAACTGGTTGGCTGGCCTCTCTGTGGCATTGTACACATGTATATATAGTGATGCTTGTGTTTATAAAGAGTTCCTGCTTGGCTACCGGCTGCTGCATACCTCTTGTCGGCCGGCGCTTCAGCACCGTGCCCTGTGTTCTTCGTGCCGCGCATCCACAGCATGATATTACATTTTGGCAATGAGGATCTTCAATCCACAAGCATCAGGCGATAAGGTGGGCATCCAGCCTTCTTCCTCGTGCTGTCGACTCAGCACCAGTGCAAGCTGTTCCACCGGTACTGCATTTCTTGCATTCATTTCTACTTTTTCTACACTTTTCGTGCCAGTCGAGTCACGGGGCCAATCTACACGCGCGTGTTTCCTGAACTGCCTTTTCAACGCTCTCTTCGGAAATCATGAATGCGGCTATCCCTCCACCTTCGTTTTTTCAGTGCCCCGGTGTACCGCCTATTCCATGGAAGCAGTGGCGTCCTGTGTTACAGGTCTACATCAACGCCACTGCCAGGGATGCCACGCCAGAGCACAAGAAGGCCCTGCTCCTCAACGCTTTGCGCGTCGAGGGACTCAACACCTAGCTGCGTGCCGCCGAAGATGAGCAGCAGCCGGGAGCCGACTGATCAACTCAGGAGACGACCTCGAATGTGTACGACGCAGCTCTTGAGCAGCTTAATGAACTGTTCGACCCTCAACCGGACACGGCGTGTCTGCACACCCACTTCAAAGCCCTGCGTCAGAAACCAGAATAGTCGGCGGTGGAATTCACTCAGAATTTATGCCGAGTAGCCAAGCTTTGTGTATTCGGCGCAGCAAATCGGCGCAGCAAATCGGCGCAGCGGGTGATATCCTCGCTTTCGACTAGATCTTCTCTGGCATTGCATCGCCGCACCTCCAAAGAATTTTTTCAAGATGGGGAGAACTTCTCCCTACAGAAGGCGCTCGACATAGCGAGAGAGGAGGCTCACGCGGGTGCCTGTTATCACTGCGGCTCGACGTGGCATTGGGCCAACTCCGCCGTGTGCTTTTCCACGAGCCGGGCGTGTTTGCGGTGCGGATGTCGTGGACTTTTCCCACTGGTCTGCCGCACTACTACTGAGTCAACCGGTCATACTTCAACCTCATGTGCAGAGATTATTCCAGCCCAGAATGAGAGCGTGCTCGCTTGTGCGGCAACTGTTAGCGTCCCAGCTGGCCGTGCTCCTGAGGCACCTGCTCCTGCCGTGTGTCCTGTATTTGAGCATATCCTGACTCAACACGCTTCGACTGGTAGTACTGCTGCGAGGATGGCAGTTCCGGTCGGGTCTGCTGATGCTGACCATATTTTACATGCATCAGCTGACCATCCTTCGGTTGTGCCTGCTGCTGCTTCCCCCCAGCTGTGCGTCTTTCGGCTTGTCGTGACCTCCGTCGAGCGTGCCGGCTAAGATTCAAGAAGCGGTCCCTGTTGTCTGTGCTGCGAAGATGCTACCACTGGTCACGTCTGCACCGGCCGTGCCAGTTCCTGTTCTGTGCACGGCACCTGCATCGGTGGCGCCGAGCCGTGTCCTGCCTGAGCTTTAGCGCATTCTTGTTCCTACCCCTACTGTGCTAGAAGTGCACTGGGTCTATTCTCTCGCTCCACCAGACTGCTTCGAGTGGCGACAGTCCAGCTGCCTTCTGTGGAAATGGCACCGGTACCGGCGTAGGCACGGTAGACACAAACAGGACAGTGACTATTCAGACATCCTCTCTAAAGGGAGGGGATGATAGGTTGGTGTGCGGCGTGTGCCTTGCCTTTGTGTATGCTGCACATTTCTTTACGCTGCTATGCTGTGCAATTTATTGTTCTGTATATACGGTACATTTTCATTCTTACTTTGCCTTTGTTACATGTTAGGACTCCGCATGATGTTAATTTCAAGGGGGAGATGATGTGGTATCGAGGTATCGGTTCCGGTTTTGGAACCAGTTGGCTGGCCCCTAGAGACGTTGTACATATGTATATATAGGGATGCTTGTGTATATTCCTGCTTGGCTACCGGTTGCTGCGTACTTCTTGACGGCCGACGCTTCAGCGCCGTGCCCTGTGTTCTCCATGCGGCCGCACGATACTACAATAACGACACTCATCGAAGCATGCAACAGGGTAAATACGAGTAGGTGAATAAGAGCGACATCAAGAGCTGATTATGCTTGAGCGCGGAGGAGCATAGGATACTCCTTGCGAGTTTTTTTAGTGTTCACGCAAAAGTATTTTCTTTTTGTTGTTTAATGTTTTGTTTGCATGTGTCTGGTATGGACACAATGAAAGTTAGTTCATTAGTTTAAGTGTATGTTTAATGTGAGTGGTAACTGCAAGGAAGAGTTAATTAGTGTTGTATCACTGTATCAGTATCCCCTGTATCAGTATTGCCCTGTATCAGTGTTGCCTGTTTTTTCGAAAGGTTTAGAGAAGGTGATTTTAGCACGGTTTTCTTCGTTTACTGACCACTTTGGTATCATAAGTCCTGCACAGTTCGGTTTTCGTAAAGACAGGTCAACTGAATTAGCCCTAATGACCCAAAAGGAGTTTATATTGCAAAAAGTTGAGGAAAAGAAAATGGTGCTTGGAATTTTTCTCGATTTTTCCAAGGCCTTTGACCTTATCAGTCATGATGTTTTGCTTAAAAAACTTGATCGCTACGGTATTCGCGGCGTAGCTCACTCTCTTATTACGTCCTACCTTCAGCACAGAACCCTGTTCGTAGCTATAGCCGGGGACCAATCCGAGTTGAAATCTGTAAGAACCGGCGTCCCACAGGGGAGCATATTGGGTCCGTATCTTTTCATATTGTACATCAATGACATAGTCAATGACTGATTCCTCTGTTAAGTGCGTAATTTATGCAGACGACACAAGTCTGTTTTTTGTCGGTGACTTAGGTGCTGAAATGTCAAATCGAGCCAATAAGACGCTTGCAATTATACAAAAGTGGGCTACAAGTAATTATATTAAGATTAATGTAGAAAAAACAAAGGCAGTGATGTTTCATCCACGTAACAAACAATTTCAACTAACTACCATTAAATTAATACTGAAATTAATACTGAAATAGAAATACTATCGTCTTTCAAATCGCTTGGTGTATATTTCTCTGCAACTATGTCGTGGGATTGCCAAGTGAATCACTTAGTTAGTAAATTATCTAGAGCAATAGGTACTATGCGTTGCCATTGTAACTATCTTCCTACATCCATTAATATGATGTTATATAATTCAATGTTTCTTTCCCTAGTTCAGTACGGAATTCTAGTCAGGGGGACGACTTCAGCTGAAAACATTCACAAGCTGGTGGTATTACAAAAAAGAGCAATACGCCTTGTCTGCAGGGTGCCATATCTTTGGCATACTGCTGCTTTGTTTACAAAGCTTAGAACAATAAGAATTGAATCTTTGTACACATATAGGCTATGTCGCATGTATAGAATGGAAAAGATTAAGAATGATAACGCTTTAACAAAATTGGTATCCTTACGGCAACATAATTCTTTTTATAAGTTTCGTCATTCCGAGCCTTGGATTAATAACAAAAACAGAACTACATACGGTGACCAAATGCTACAATCCTGTTTACCTACTGTGCTAAATCAACTACACAAAGAAAATGGTCTCAGTGTATCAACTCTGTCGCTAAAAAAGCTACGCGACGTATTTATGTGATTGCTTGTGCTGCTAAGGGCTTATTTGTTTGTCCTTTTCTCTGTCTTTAGCACTTCGCTTATTTTTTCCCCTTTTTTCCAAATGTTTCTATAATGACCTTGTTAAGTCCGACCATGGATATTTACTGTTTTCGTGTTTTTTTAAGTTAGTTCATTCATGATGTATACCATGTTTTTGTGTGACCGCTGTGAAGCTTCCCAGTGTATGAGATGGCCAGGTTCCCCTCAAGCTGCTCAATGCAGCTTTTTTGCCTGGTCATCCTCGCAACTTGTTGTTGTGAATAAACAATTCAATTCAATTCAATTCAATAGTAGTTCATCTACACAGGAGCACTATTGCATGCAATTGTGAACATGAAATGTGGATGTTCCAGGTGCTGGTGCAGCAAAACAATTATCTCTTCGTCAGCTCAAGGGAAGGTGACAACTAGCTTCGGCGGCACAAAATTTTGGGGATCAAAGGATAACGTCAAGCGGAAGATTTTTGTTTGTGACCATGAGGCCTGGTAGGCTTACTGCAGATTACTGACGCTGGCATGCAAATATGCCAGGAAGAGCGCATTACTTGAGAGGTCATTTTCTTGAAAGCAGTTTTATGGGAAGCTTTATTCTCGAATTGGGATGGGGAGCTTCGTCGAAAGCTTAGAGAAACGTTCCAATTGCTGCTTTGTATTTAGTTATAGAAGGTTGTTTTTTTAGATGCTTTTTGGACTCGGTGTGTATCTGTGCGGGCAGGGCGGTTTCCCGTGCCTGTTGTGAGTATGTATGCGTATTCCCACAAGGAAAGCAATGAGGAACGAGCGGGAGAGTCCTTGGCTGGGCATCATCAGCAGTGAGCTGGAGGGCGCCACTAAACAATGGCGCTTTGGGCAAGCAGTACGGCTTGTCCCCCTCAGGTTTAGTCTCTCGCCAGTGGACAAGTTGTTACGACCGGCGCCTGGGTAGACGACGGAGCGACGTTCTTTGATCTTCACACAAGTCGTCAAAGAGATACCGGTCTATGTTCGCCGTGTATTGTTCTTTCTAGCTGGAAAATGAGGCGCCGTGCCGTAGGATGCAGTAAACAGTTCCTCGAGATGACCACAATGGTTTCCGCGGACAGATCTTCTTTGGAACGGACAGCGGCGTCAGCCGCAACTTGCCCTGCTGATTGAGCGAGCAGTTCGGCAGACTCTTTTGAGCTTTGTTGCAGTGACCCCTTTTGATGCATCCTGTTGTAGCGCCCTCGTTTTGGTGGCGCGCAAAGCAGGGAACGGGCACCCGCAAACAGAGAAAAATAATGATGGCGCATGGCAGTAGCACATGAGGCAATAACTCTCTTACTCTGCTGGCATTGATTGTCATTCAGGCGTCTTTTTCCTTTGCTCCTACAGCGTAAGCCTACAAGTGGTGCCCTAGGACTACGAGTATGAATGATCCGAATGTGCCCTCAGCTGAACAAGCCTCACGTCTGCAGGATGTCACGGCGGTGCAAGTGTGTCTCCCATCTTTCTGGGCCCAGAACCCGCCAACTTGGTCCGACCAGGTCAAGGCGCAATTCTCGCTGTATCGCATCGCTTCGAAAGGGCACGCTACTGCCACATCGCCACAGTTCGTCCTCCTGATGTTGCCAGTGAGCTTTCTGATGTCCTCTCCAACCCCTTCCTCACCGTTCAAAAAAATCTTGGCGAGTTTCACGAAATTAACCAAACCATGCAATCTCCCTCAGTCGCCTAGACACACGGTGACACACCACATCGTCACACATGGTCCACCAGTAGCCGCTCGACCGCGCTGCCTGTTTGGGGACTGCCTAACGATTGCCAAACATGAGTTCTGTGGAAATTCTCAGGGTCACTTGGGACGTTCGCATGCTGCAGCTCGGCATTATACGCCCGTCATCAAGTGCATGGGCATCCCCGCTGCATTTTGTGTTAAGGCGTGATCCCAGTGACCAGCATCCTTGTGGAGACTATCGAGCGTTGAATGCCAAGACCGTCCACGACAGCTATCCCTTACCTCACATCCACGAGTTTACATCACGCCTGGACGGCAGCACTATTTTCAAGAAAGTGGACCTTGTTAAGGCGTACCACCAGATTTCCGTCGAGCCCGCTGACATACCGAAGACCGCCATCACTACACCTTTTGGTTTGATTGAATACGTGCGGATGCCTTTTGGACTGCGCAATTCGGCTCAGACCTTTCAGCGGTTCATTTCAGAGGATACACGAGGCCTCCCTACTGTGTTTGCGTACCTTGATGATGTCCTCGTCGCCAGCCGGATACCTCAAGAGAATGAGCAGCATCTCCGTGCTTTCTTTCAATGCCTACAGCAGTACGGTCTGGTTGTGAATGCCCCAAAGTTGATTTTCGGCGCATCCAAGCTCGAGTTTCTAGGCCATCATATATCATCAAAAGGTATACGCCCTCTGCGGTCCCACGTCAGCGCAATCCAGGAGTATCCTCCGCCTACAACAGCGAGCCAGTTACGCCAATTCCTGGGACTTGTCGATTACTCCAGGCGTTTTGTACCACACTGCGCAAAACTGCTTCAACCACTCATCGACCTCCTTCGTTCACCCACCGGCCCGTCCTCTGCCATTCCTTGGTCGCCAGAAACAATGGGCTGCCTTTACTGCCCCCAAGCAAGCGGTCGCAAACGCTGTGCTTCTTATTCATCCGCGCAACAACGCCCCTACTAGTTGATGGTAGATGCATCCAGCGTAACTATTGGAGCTGTCTTGCAACAGTGCACTAACTTTAAGTGGAGACCCATCTCCTTTTACTCTCTGAAATTACTTGCTGCTGAGACCCGCTACAGCGTCTTCGACCGGGAGCTACTAGCTATCTACTCTGCGATACAGCACTTCCGCCATTTTCTGGTGCTCCTTTTACGTGCTGACAGATTGACAATAATTGTCCATCCATCCGGATGACAATAATTGTCCATCCGGATCTGGCCACAGCAACACACGTTTTCGTGCGCCACGACGCGGTCAAACCTCCTTTTACACCAGCTTACGACGGACCATTCCAGGTCCTTAACCGTACTCAAAAAACCGCCACTCTTCTTAAGAACGGCCGCAAAGAAACAGTCAGCTTGGACCGACTTAAGCTGGCGTACCTGGAGACCGCCATAGAAAGCTTTTCATCTACGTCTGGTCTTCCTTTAGACTGCCAAAAGCATGTAAAATTTCGACTTTCAGTCTACACGGGGGGCCCTGTAGCGACCTCGTTTGGGCGGCGCACAAAGCAGCAAGTGCGCACCCGCAAACAGAGAAAAATAAAGACAGCGCTTAGCAGTGACACGCGAGGAGAAGGCTCGCTTACCCTGCTGGCGTCGATTGTCATTCAGGCGCCTATTTCCTTCGCTCCTACGATGTAAGCCTACACTGTCATCTGTGCGGAGGACTCTTCACCCGGCGGCACTCACGCGAGAAGGAAGAGCCACGCTGGTGCCACATTGCAGCACAGTTACCACGCCTCCATAGTTTACGTTTACCTGGGTGGGTGTGGGCTTCACCCTCTCAAGTAGTGTATGACATGTGATCGGACTGTGCAATCTGCACCTATTCCCCAATTTAGCGATCTGGGGAAAACGTACCTTTATAATGAGCCACCCAGCTCATTCGAAGGCTCACCATGTACAGAATGTAAATAAACCCTCTGTTAAGTTCACCCTCCTCCTGCCTCGGCATCCTCATCCCGGATCTCCAGTGCCTGCAAAGGCCAGTCGCAACCTTGCCGTCTATCGTCTAAATTTTAGCAAGTAATTTTCAAAAGGTCCTTGAAATCCAGTAAATGAAAGCTTTGTTAATAATATACTATGACACACAATATCAGAAGCTTTGTTAACACCAACAAATAGAGGACAACCTGGTTAGCTTCGAAAGCAAAATTTATAAGGTTTGAAATATCCCAATATAAAACCTGGTATAAACCTGTGTGATGCAGGTTTTAAATTGTTGTTTGGAGAGAAAGCCTCAGAGCTGAGAAATGACAAAGCCGTTTAAAGTAAGAAAAGAAAAGTAGAAACGTTAAGCATAATTAAGAGAAAAAAAGGGATAAAGTTGCAATGTACACACACCAAGTCTAAGCTGACAAACTAAAACATGTCTTATAAGTTGTCCAGCTATAATTTTTCTGAAAATTAACAGTCACCGGTGGCATTGATGGTGGCCGTGGCTTGAGGCGGCGGACGCTGGCGATGTCTCAGCAGCTGGTGTCACGCGCTGACCAGAACGTCGACGCTTGGCAAAAGACGAGGTAGCCCTTGCCCTAGCAAGAACTGCAGCTGCTTACCAAAGCTGGCTCATTCCGAGGAGGTGATCACCACCCAGAAGGTTCCGCCCTCTACGGGCGGTTCGGGACGGGAGACGAAGCCCGGACACCTGAGACGTAACCTTGAATAGCCACGGCTGGAACGGACACTTGAGACGTGACGTTGAACAGTCACGGCCGGAACTCTGGAAGGCCGTGTACCTCCGAGTACACCATGGGCAGCTGGAGCGCCTGGCCTTGCCTGACTTCACGCGTTCGGGTCCGGAACCTGACACCGCAGTCGCGCGACACCCAGGATCTTCACTCCAGCCTGCTCGATCTTGTTCTGCCCTCAACTCATCTTTGACTGCCCTCCTCTTCTTCGCCCTCGTGCCTTGGCCGCGCAACCTTTTGCGAGAACTTTCTCTTCCTTACGGCGGGCCGCAGTTTCATGCGTGACGTTTCGTGCCGACGTCATCGTCTTTCTGCCGCACAATCGAGAGGCACCGCTGCCATCACCTCCGAGCACGTTGTACATAACACCATGGTGCCACCACACTTCACAGACACCGCCATGTCACTTTACTACACCACAACCTGGTATAAAACCTGGTATACCAAGTATAAAACCATATTTCACATTTGATGTAACGTTACTGGCTTAAAGATATGTGAACATAGCTTCCAATATGTTTTTCCCGTATTTGAAAGATGCAAGGTAAAATGGTGATAGGGCGGTAATCCTTTTGCTTATTTCATGCAGCCCTCTATGACAGGCGTACCACTAAGGCCTTATTTGTTTATGCGGGGATAATTCCGGGGTCAACAATATGGTTCCCCAATTTTAGTAACACACACTTAACAGCATTAAAATTTCTGTGTAACTCGTCTACTAAAGTTCCGTCAATGCCAAGTCGTTTCTTAAATTTTAAGTCAGAAAAGATTGATTTAAGATTACATTCTGAAATAGAAGAAAGATGCACAGATTTGCGTGCACTGTATTTAGGGTACATATTTCTAAGTGTGGTTTAACAATACCAGAGGCACATGAATGAAGTTGATAACCAGCAACAGAATACGACAGAATGCAACCAGCGGAACCATCAATTTTAGTCAGCACAATTATGCCACAAATAGACACGAAAGAAGGGATCAGTGCACAAAAATTATTACGATGTTTCGGATGGTGAATTAACATGGATGGCTGTGAAGGCATTATTAGAAGTTGAAATGAAGTTATGGGCTTCTGAAAAGTTACCTGTATGGGACCATGGATCAGCGTGACAGCAGGTGCATCCGGCAGCTAGTGCTGCCCCGTTTATTCAGTCCGTCACATTTATAATACACTCTGGGCAACGCCCCTTTGATGAACACGCGATAGCATCAAGATCGGGCGAAGCCCCTTGAGCTTATCGTGTGTAGCGCACGAATGAGGCGCGATACGATACATTACCAAATGAGGCTGTGTTGGAAATTACCATATATATAAAAGTTTCTTGAGATCCATTAGAGTACTGTACCGATTCGGATGAAAGCAGAGCTTTCTGCCTTTTTCGCCAGCATCTTTTCATTGCATGTCCACAAAAATTTACATTATTTTTCTTTTCCACTCAGATGAACTTGACGAAACAAATCCCAATTAGCAAGTGTCAAATTATCATTGAAGCGCAGGCGAGGATGGATTTATACGATCCAACACAAGTTTTGGAAGATATTTGTGAGCATCCAACAATTTTTGTTTGATTACAATGGTGTGTGCTAGAAGAATGATAGCCGGGATGCTATCCATGTGAGAACAAATGCACCATCTGAAGATTGAATCTTTATATCCGACTTCCCTGCCACTTTGCCAAGTATACACATGAGGTTCTCATTACGTTCGACTAGCAAACCATGCATCTCAAAGTTGCATCTTCTGGTCCCTTTTAGCTTTTGTATTTTTGTAGTGGTTGCTTCTAAGCATTGGTGCTTTGCTTTCTATAAACCTATACACTGTAAAGCTCTATATAAAAAAATCAGCAGTATGTGCTTTACCTGCTTTTTGAGTGCCTTCTTTCATACCAACGTTTTCTTGATTCTGCAGAGTTTAAAATCATTTTGTTGTTGTACTTTTACCAGATGTGAAATCGCCCACTAACAGTAATAACTACAACAACTGCCCACTAACAGTAACAACAACAAAAGCAGCAATAAAGCAACAATAACGCTCCTCCTTATGCAACTGCAATAGACTGCAGTGACACATTATTGACCGCCTTCATACCTCAGTACACTGGTTACCTCAGTAAATAATCACACTCAAGTTATCAAAGCATTAAACTAATCTTTGTTTAATTATCCATGTGGTATGGCCTTTCAAACAAAGACTACCTATATTACCAGCACTGGGAAGAGATACTCAGAGGAGTACTGCAGAATACAGACATTGAAATACATGTACTGTAACGCTGAAATACAGATATTCTGTTACATTTGTCTTTGACGTAGCGGGATATTTCCAAAATATTGTTTCACAAAGATGAAAAAGTATTCCAGAACACAGTTACGGAGATACAGACACATGAGTACAAATACTAGAATACTTGTTTGATTTCAAGAATACTAATGCTCCAAAGAAACATTCATTAGGCACAAGATAATATTGTGAATAATTTTTCACTGCATTGAAAATTGCAAATCAAGCATATCACTCGAATCACTAAGAAATACCAGTGAATGAAGAAAAAATAGACATTTATTCTAGACACACAACCTCTATTGTTGAGATGGCTGTCGCACTTAGGCAAAAGCAGCTTCTCAAGCAGGCAGTTATTTAGACAATGATTCAGCCTTAACGCAAGACTTGTGGATTGACATGCCGCCAAAAAATGATAAGGATGCGGCACCTTCCTTGAAAGACAGACATTCGTCGGTAGTGCATGACAATGCTGCTTTCGCTATTCTGCCGTTACAGCGTTGAGTGTTTGACCAGATCGGTTATCCTGTGAGTATGGATATCTTCTTCGTCACCTCCCACAGCGTCGGTGACCAGCTCTTGCTTGGCTTGACACAAAGGTCTTCCTTTCACCCTTAGAAACAAGTCAACTAATTTCTGACGAAAACGGTAACGAGACACCCCGTGCCTTGAAGAATATTGCAATATAATCGACACATCTTAAAGTATTCCACTACTGAGATAGAAATAGTATATAGTAGAATCTCGATGATACGATTACAGTTGATGCGAACTTCCCGATGATACAAATCTTAAGGTTGCTTCGGATGAGTTATATTATACGAAATCCGCCGTGATTAGGTGCTGTACGAATGGTTTCCCTAGCCCCCGCGGGTAATACAAACGCGCGACTGGCCACTGCACAAGAACGGCGCAACGCGACTTGTCTGTGGGAAGGAGGCCCATTCACACTTCGCCTCGAAGAGAGTGAATGCGGTAAATTCCCTCAGTTCGCTGTCTAAGTGGCCGAAAAAACGTGCCACGAGGCTGACGTGAAAAAATTGCTTCGAGACCAATTTTTTCGCCACACAATAGGAGATCGCCATTTTGCTTCATGGCTTTGACTACACCAACTGCTCTAGCTCTCAAACCACGGGATGTTAACAACCAGCCGCTAATTCCACATGGCGGCAAAGGCGTCGGCGAAATTGCGAACTATTCGCGCAGTACGACAAAGCTCACAGCCTTGACAAGGACACGTTCATCGAGAGCCTGGTTTAGATTGCGTTAGCTGCGAACACCGGAAGTAGATGAAGGTGCTGCAGCAGCGAGTCAGCAGGCCCCAACATGTCTCGTTTTTGCACTACCGGCTGAATCCGTAGCAGCTGCTGCCTAGAAACATAGGCCGGTGCTTCCACTCGGGTCGTTTCTTCTGGCGTATCCCCCGAATCGTTTGTTAAGAAATAACCTGGTAACTCGTTTGTTTTCTGTGCTTTGCATGGATAACTCTGTAAGAATGTTAATGCTCAGGAAATGGGCAAAATTGAATGAATTCTCAAGCGGCAAATACAACGACGGCAGCGGCGAAATATTCTACGGGCGCAGACGTGATTTTGCAGTTGCACGAGCGTTTCCGCTTCAATTTTCCAGTGTGAATTCTCCAGGGCTGATTTTTTTTTGTGTGAACTTCGCGGTGCATTTTTCCGGCCGTGAAGAGAGTGAACTTCCAACAAGTTTCACTGCTTTCACTCCCTTTGATGCCAAGTGTGAACACGCCTTAAACGCCAGTAGCATGCGTGAGGAAACCGCAGAACATTATCAAGAGGCAATACAAGCAGCAAAGTTCAAAAGAACATCATGGTCTTTTTTTCAGCAAGTAGTTAACCCCAATAAAGCTTTTGTTCATCTTCATGATCAGCTTCAACTTTTTTTCGTTCATACGAATTCGGGATGATACTGTAGCGACGTGACGGCATCTGACGTAGACATGCCGTTGTCGCTGGTTTATTGAAAGGACGAAAGCGCACAGGTAATGAAGGACGAAAGTGAGATGCGAAGTAGAGTATAGCGACCGTGGTGACCAGCCAGCTAGAAAAATATCAACGTTCCAGGAGCCACGAGCCACCGGCACTCGATAAGGGCTCCTCGCCTAGCATGTTACGCAATAAAAAGGGAATGTAAAAGATGTAAGAAGAACATATAAACACTATGTACATGTGCGGCAGTTCTAAATGTGTACACTGGGAAGTACGAATGTCGTCAGGGTGGAAGGCGTACAGAGCAGTCCGACAGTTCCAATGGGCAGCACTGGGAACCACGCAGCGGATGAGGACCTCGATGATTGTGCCTCGCTAGCAGCAGGAAGCAAAGCAGAGGAAATCGTTGGAAATGGTAGTGGTGGATGAGGTGCGAACGCCATAGTGAACGCCGTAGTGTACCACCAATCGTGTGTTGAGGCTTTTTGAGCGCCGGCAACAGTGTGTCTCTCGACAACGCGATGTGTGTTTTGGGCGGAGCAGGAGTCGTATGCTGTGCGTAGACGTGACGCTGCCTCTCCCGACTTGATAATGAGAAGTGGCTGTCCACAACACTGGATAGTGTCGCTGTTATGGGTTGGCAACATAGCGTGGGGCTTGGCTTGTCGAAAAGATCCGAGGAAATAATCGCAAGCAAATCTTGAAAACTCTGGTTGCCTTTTGAGGCATTGGAGGAGAATTCGTTATTGGGAAGACTGTTTTCGAGCGATTGTGTGCTAGGTGCCGATGTGTTGCAAATCCGTTGTCATGCAGTGCGAGAGCGGGCTCAGGGTCTGTGGTTTCATTGGTGTGGAGGGCTTTCACAGGTGTTGGTACAGGCGTGCACTCCGCAAGCGAATGAGCATGCTTGGCTGGGGTCGTCGAATTGCCTAGGAAAGAGAGTGCAGTAGAGCAGGTTTCGGCAGCGAATTCGACGGTGCACGGGGTAGCGGCTGGAATTGAATTTATAACCGAGAGAGGTGGCAAAACCTGCACACCGAATGCAAGAGCCGTGAACTGCAGGGCTGCGGGCCTCTCAAATGACGGGTCAATTGGCACAGAAGGAATCACCTGTGTGGCCAGTTGTTGCCGGCAGAGAGCGGTCTGGACTGGCTGTAATGCGGGAGGCATGCCAGAAGGTGATGAGCCATGTGCCGCGGTGTCGCTTTGAGGAAAAGGATGGTGTTCGATGCCGCGAAAATGGTGCACAGCATCTCACAGGTTGTCATAAGGGCGAGGGCTCCACCAGAAGAAGGTGAGGCAGCGTTTGAGTTCATGTGGAAGATGATATTCTAATACCTCATACATGAACTCCTGGATCCAGATGTTTTTGCGCTCCAAGGCCACCGCAAACTCTTTGAACCATGACTCTAGACGAGAGGTCCGGAATGTCTAGGCGAGAGGTCCGGAATGGTGGCAGTGGTGGGTCAAATTGCAGCTGCGAGGCTTGCGCTGGCTGGAACATAGCCGCGGAGCTCGACGGCAGTTGTGCAGCGCCGGTCGCTTGTCTGTGTGTCCGCGGTTACCAATTTGTAGCGACGTGATGGCGTCCGATGTAGACGTTCCGCTGTCGCTGAATTAATGAAAGGAGGAAGGTGTACAAGTGATGAAGGGCGGAAGCAAGATGACGAAGTAGAGCAGTGGCCGTGGCGTCCAGCCAGCCAGAAGCATATCAACGTTCTAGGAGCCACGAGGCACCGGCGCTTATCATCTTTTTCTCTCGCCGGCTGGCCCCCACTATCGTTACGCTACAACACGAATATTTTCCGTGTTCCCTTTTCATTCTTATCATCAAGATTCTACTGAATTTTAAAAATATCTCAATACAGAAATACAGATACTCCAAAGTATCTGTATGGCACCATTACGATTCTCTTGTATCACAATACTCTCCAACTTTGCTTGTCGTACCTAGGATGGGTCATTAACTCTATGTTCATAAAAACTTGTGACATATTAAAAAGCATATTACAAAAGATGTAAGACTGCTTACCCGAGTCCACATACAGGCAGGTGACATGAGCTAGAACAGTAAGTACAAGAAATGCTGCCAGAAACCTGCAACAAGAAGATTTCAAAAATAACAGCATATTACTACAGCACTGCTTTTAGAGCAAAATGTTAGCTTACCAGTGCGAACCACGCGTGCACGTACATAACTGAAGCACTAAAGAGCAATATTTTGCAACCACATTTCTTTTAACAGCAAACAACTCTACCTGAAGAGAAGAAAATAAATGGAAATTTTACAGGATTGCTTTTCTTTATAAGACACAATATTAATGAGAACTAACAGACAATACTGCCACGAAAAGTATAGGGGATAACAGGCAGCACATTATCATAACATTGCTCATTTCAAACCAATCATCATTGAGGCAATCATCCAAAACAGAAAATTATGAGAATTTCAGGTTATACATCTCATACCAGGATTTCCGCTGCTAATGCCTAGTATTTGTACATTATGATGTCTTTCCCGACTACAGCGACTGATACAGAAGAGCAAAATGTGACATTATTCTTATATTTTTGTCACTAAATCAGGTTTTGAGTGGATTATGAGGCATTGTAACATAGTGCACGAGATCCAAGCTACCACATTTTTCTCAAACTCCGAGCCTTAAATTAAATAACCAATAATTTTACGGGTAGGTTATTTAATTAATCGGAGTACTGGTTGAACAAAATAGTACCAGTCCAACAACAAACAACAACCTTCGTCGTCTTTTTCTTTCATGCAGCAAGGCTGCGGCGACTGTTCTGTATCAATATGTCTACACTCCAGCTCACTATTTTCATGGAAGAGGAATCCGTATACACACAAATTCAGTCACGGATGTTTTTCTTAAATATAGGCTTAACGACTCAAATGAACGTCATAGCACATTTTTAATGAGCAGCATTACAAACAAGTGCTACAGAAAAAAAGGGAATGCTCTATAAATTACTTCAAATAGCATCTTAAAAGGATAAAATTCTTTACTCTATAATGGGCTAGAAGACAGTCACTCACAGTCCAGGTAGCACAATATACAGTGACCTGTGTGTTTTTGTTTGTTTGTTTTTCTTGTTGCTCAAAAACAATATTCTGCTTTGCTGTAGTGCAGCTGCTCTTGTTGAAATCTTGCACCATCATCACTTACATTGGTCTGCATTTTTATCAGAACATTTGTTTTCTTGGGTTGCCTGGCTTGTAGCAAATAAACCACCTCATCAACAGAGAAGTCAGCCTCTTCACAGACTTGTCTGGCAACAACTAGGAACAGGTCAAACAACAATGCCAATCTTTTTGTGAATAATGCGAGCCACTAATTCTGTTTTCATGGATCTTATTTTAACAATATTACTTTAAAAAATCAAGTCACTCTATATGCAGACAGTCCTGCATCAGGAGAGGAGCACCAGTTCTTGCACAGCTCTCCTTTGTTGCTCGCATCATAATCATCAGTCTGACTACTTCCAATGCAGGACAAAGGCCTCTTCCACGATATGCCAATCAACCCAGTCTTGTGCTTTCCATTGCCATGTTATACCTGCAAACTTCTTGATCTTATTGGTTCACCTAACTTTCCGACTCTCCTTCGTGCATTTGCCTTCTCTGAGAATCCAGTCAGTTACTCTTAATGACCAGGGGTTAGCCTGCCTACATGCTACGTGTCCGGCTTATGTCTATTTCTTTTTCTTGATTTCAACTATGATATCCTTAACCCTCATTTGTTCCCTGACCCACTCTGCTCTTTTCTTCTGTCTTATGGTTACACCTATAATTTTCCTTTTTATCCCTCGCTGTGCCGTCCTCAACTCAAGCTGAACCCTCTTTGTAAGCCTCCAGGTTTCTCCTCCGTATGTAAGTACTGGTAAGATGCAGTTGTTATATACCTTCCTTTTGAGGGTTTGTGGCAGATTACCATCATGATTTAAGAATTCTTGCCGAATGTGATCCACCCCATCCTTATTCTTCTACTTATTTCACTTTCATGGTTCGGCTCCGTGGTTACTACCAGTCCTAAGTAGACATATTCTTTTATAACTTCCAGCGCCTCTCCACCTATCGCAAAGTGCTGTTTTCTGCCGAGACTGTTGCACATTACTTTAGTTTTAAGCATATTAATTTTCAGACCTACTTTTCTGCTTTCCGTGTCCAGCGCTGTAATCATGAGCTGCGATTCGTCCCCTGAGGTACTCATCAAGGCAATGTCATCAGCGAATCGCAGGTTATTAAGATACTATTCATTAACTCTTATCCCTAACTTTTCCCTGTCTAGGGTCCTGAATACCTTCTGTATGATATGAATAGCACTGTAGAGATCGTGTCTTCCTGCCGTACGCCCTTCTTTATCGAGATTCTGTGATGTTCAATATGAAGAACTATGTTGGCTGTTTATTTCTTCCAGCATGCTTATGTTGGGTTCTTCGGTGCTCCGACTCCTTAGTGCCTGCATTACTGCTGATGTCTCGACCGAGTCGAACTCCTTCTTGTAATCTATAAAAACCATGTATAGTGGTTCGTTGTATTGAGTGCATTTCTCTATTACCTGATTGAATATGGTCTATTGAATGAATATGGTCTGTTGTGGAGTAGCCTGGACGAAATCTTGCTTGGTTCTTTGGTTGATTGAACTTTAATGTTGCTTTAATTATATTTGCTATTACTTTTGTAAATAGTTTGCAGAGAACGGACAGTAAGCTGATCGGCCTGTACTTTTTCAAGTCATTGACGTCTCTGTTCTTGTGGATGAAGATGATGTTGGCTTTCTTCCAAGATTCTGGAACCCTTGCCGTCAAGAGACACTTCGTATATAAGGTGGCCAGTTTTTTTAATACAATTTCTCCACCATCTTTCAGGAGGTTCATTGTTACCTTATCTTCAGCCGAATATTTATGAACAAATGTACATCTCGAACAATGTTAAACAATGTCCGTAATAGTATACAAAGCTGGAACACTTTATTTTTGTCTTCAGAAGTGTCCTGTCAAATAGACCATGAAATGTACATATGAAGTTCGTTACCTGAAAGTAACTACATTAGTGGCATTATGAGAAGAAGGCAAGCAAGAAAGTGACGGTTATTCCTTGGGCATAACATAAATCGAGAAGGATGTCAGTACTTTAGCTTTTTACAAAGTCAGTAGCGCTGACACATTCCTACCTTGTGTGAGATTCTTGAAGAATGTTTAGCAGCAAGAAAATAGAAGAAATCCAGCTGGCTATAGCAAAGGACAGCACAAGAACCTGCACAAGTATAAGGTAAGCTTCTTTTTTTTTCTGCAAGTTAACATCATGGTAACAACACTTGACAGGTTATTCAATCAAGATTCATCTCAGAACTGAGTTGTACAGTGCAACGTGCAACACCAAAGGCGTACCTATATGTAATTTCTGTTGTACCTTGCTCTACACAAGTCAATTCAAAGACTTCATTATGTTCACTCTATCAACAATATTCAAGTAACTGTTTGCACTGTGTCATTTATAACAAACAACACAATTTAATGCATAATGAAAACTTGACACTGTGGGACTGATTTACAAGGGCACTTTAGACAAATAATTAGTTAAAACGGATTGTTGAAACAGCATTCCACAAACCCTTTGGAGCTTATTTCGTGCCAAGAAATGGTTAGTTTAAAAAATAAATTGCTTCACTGGTCCACATCCCGTTAACGCGATTCAAACCCTTCGCCCCCAATAAAAGCTTTAATTGCCTTTCTGCTTGTGCAAGCTTTCTGAAGCAAGACAATTACAAGAAAACCCACTGCAAAGCCCCATTCATCAATATTATCGATATCGTGTCTAGGCTTTAGTCACAAAAATGCATCTCCAACGTGCCCAGATTTCCACTTTTGTAAACATTAAATTGGATTTAAAAACAAGCAGCAATAAATTTATCACAGATTTAAAAAGGATACTAAATAACAAAACGTTTTTCATGCATTAGTAAAGTACAATGTCACAATCCTGAAAACGCCACTATTACCAGGGTGCGATGCTTCGTAAGCAACAAAACGCACGAAAAAAAAATTCAGGTGGAGGCGCCACCTTGAGATTCCTGCACCAAACACCCTGACGTCACAAATCTTGAAGACGTCTACTGCATTCTGCATAGGGCCTAATAAATAAAAATGAAATGCATTGTCATCTGTGGGTGCCATAGACACAGCATAATAAGTTTCAGAAAGCCAATGTCACAAAAAACAAGACACATTTTTAAGTTTTTGAAATTCCATACCAAGACTTCGACACAAAATTTAAATATGAAACTTCAACCTTTTCCATGAATAATGAACTTATGATAGTAAAACATAAGCATAGAGTTCTCAGAAAGTAGTTTGTTTATCTAAACCAAGCCATTTGTTTCTCTTTAGTGCAAATAATTGACTTATGATAGTGAAAAAACATACAGCGTAGGAGTTCTCAAAGGGCATTTTGTCAATCTAAACCAAACCATTTTTTCTCTTTAGATAACCATAACAATGCGTTGCGTGTACAGCAAATGTACATGCAATGTATTGTTCTTTGATAGTCAGTATACTTGTGACATTAAAGCTATAGTGTAAGCACACAGAATAATGTGCTCTATGGCTGTTTCATTGCCCACAACACAATCCAGCTAATGATAGTGACATTGATGGTGCAGAAGAATCCACAAGAACAACTGAGGATGAAAGGGAAGAAAGATGGTAACAATGGCTCTTTTAACCAGCTGGGTAGTCTGACTGTTTCCTCTATTTAGAGCACATCATTCTTTATGCCCGTTTCAATGAAACAACATGCGCATAAAGTTGCTGCAGGTAATGTAATAAAAATACTTACTTTGCAAATCCCTGGCTGGTTGTCGATTCCCGCTTGCGTCTGCACATTGCACCAGCGAACAAAGCTGAGCATATGGAGCACTTCTATTACGATGAAGAAAGGATCAAGGAGAGCCAGAAGAGTCAGGTTCGTTTGACAGGCCCAGGGTGGAATGTATACAAGTGGAAAGACCAGGGCTGACATTGTAACCATGAGCTCCAGAAAAGGAATGCATTGTTTCTGCAAGTGCATGAGTGCATCGTAATTAGAACTATATAGCAGACACTCTAGCACTGCACAATAGCACTGATATCATGTACTAAAGGCTACAAACTACAAGCAAGACTTTTGTCCCCAGAGGCTTACTCTGCTTTGAGAAGTCACAGATGTGCGAGAAATGCACTTTTATGGAAGGAGCAGGCACTTGACAAGGCATCTGAGAGAGGGCATGTTTATGACGTCTTACTTTGAAGATTGACACTGGCTGTTATTTGGAGATGAATTTGAGGGTCAAATTGAAAAGAAAAAGGTAGGCATTAAATCATACTCAGTTTGTCACAAAAACCTTTCAATTTTACAGGACCCACAAACAAGTCCTGAAACTACAAACATTCACTGCATTGTTCTTTTAATACATTTTCTTAGCTTCCTATACTTTTAGTGCGTTTCATGGTGCTAAACGGGTAACCCACATCGTATAACTTGAGCGCAAGCTCTTGATTTGTCTATAAACAAGATATACCAGCGTTTGTTTTCTAGACCTCATTGATTGATTGATATGTGGGGTTTGAGATCTCAAAAACACCGCATGATTATGAGAGACGCCGTAGTGGAGGGCTCTTGATCTTTTGACCACCTGGGTTTTTTTTAACGCACACCCAAATCTGAGCACACGGGACTACAACATTTTTGCCTCAATCAAAAATGCAGCGGCCGCAGCCGGGACTAGATCCCTCAACCTGCAGGTCAGCAGTCGAGTACCTTAGTCACTAGACCACTACGACGGGGCGATGTTTCCAAGACCTGCAGTGTTGGTACTCTTCATACACCAGAACAAGGGTACACTTTTAAAGGGACATTAAAGTCAACTATTGAGTCGATGTTGATTGTTCAAATGGCGGTCCAGAAACCTCGTAGTGTTACTTTTGTGCCAAGGAAGGGCCTGTTTTGAAATAAAATTACGTTTTAGTGCTCCGCGTCGGGTTAGCGCACTTCAAATTACCTGCTGCTTGAAGAAGCGAACCGACTGGACCGTTTCACGTCACTGTTGTTGTGCACAACGTTGCCCGGCTCAACTGCACTAGTAGCAGCAGACCGAAAGCAGCAGGAGCCACAGCAGCAGCAACAGCCATTGATCGATTTCCCCGCCAATGGCTTCGAGATTGCAGATGCTTTTGCTTGAACTGCGCCCCGCTAGATGGCACCACTTGTCCCGTGTAACCGTGCCAAAATAGAATTTTTGAACCACTCGCGCCATCTACCATAGCAACGTCCGGCGGTTATTTTTTCCATGATTCAAACAGAAATGAACAAGCAGCATTTTATTGCTCCTCTTGAAGCACAGAATGTTATTTAGTGCAGTTAGATGGATTACTAGTTAATAATTGTAGGCGGTCCGTCTGATGTCATCGGGATCATTTTGAAGATGTCCTCCTGCAGTGCTTGTGTTCTTCAGCATTTACTTTAATTTCTGGATAAGTAGGGCACTGTTGTTGATTATATTGCCGTTTTAGATGTTGTCATACATTCAGCTTTCACTCTGACGTAAATTGTAATTTGACTTTAGTGTCCCTATAAATACTTGTTTAATTGTGAAGTTTTCGTTGTCCAGCCACTGCTATTGACATTACCATGACAAGTCAACATGATCTCCGAAATCACCTTTGAGAGTTGCTGTATGATGATTCATCAAACACTGTTTACATTGACTGTATTCAAATGGTAGAGCTGCGGCAAGTATGCTATGAGTTGCTGTCCCAACATACCTGAGACCTACGTCACATTGTGTAGGCACTTCATTGTGAAAAAGCCCTCTTGATATGAAAACCAGAAGTGTTTCTTTAAGGTGATGGCTTTAAAAATATATTCACTGTTTAGGTATGAAAAACTGGGCAAGTTGTTATGAATTCCTAAGCTGTTTGTTTGTTTGCCTTCTTTCTTCACGTCCTTGTCTATTGTGTTCGCACTGAGACACTTTCCACAATGTATTCAATGTGTTCTGATGAACCACAATATACAGCATGGGGTTCTCGGCACCAGCATTTCTGTTTAGAGCAAAAAAATATATATATATTTATATATAATGATTTTTGGTGTTCAACGTGACAGAACCACTAGTTGGTGATGAGGCCTATCATAGTGGAGGGCTCAGTAAATGGGCTTCTAAAATTTCACCTCTATCGAAATGTGACTACTGTAGGCAGGAACTGCAGCCGAGCATTAAAACCACTGTACCAATGCAGCAAACAGCAAAGAACATTATGAAAGTTCTTGAAATTCATGTCAGTACTCCTTATTTATTTATTTACAAATACTGCTGTCTCGGTTCCGAGACATAGCAGGAGTGGGTACATGTTTTAGTACAAAGAAAGTACAACAAAAGAAACGCTAAGATTATACAAACAAGATGAAGAAATGATAAACTTACATAGCTTGAACAAAAAACTCTTATCAGGTGCAAGTACAGATGTAGATAGGAACTCGGAAAAAAAACAACCACTAAGACAATGCAAAAAGAGCTGAAAACTATATGGAATTACGTAGTTTCTCAACGAACTCTTCATGAGTCAATGCGCGAAACGAACCATCCAAATTGTTCCAGATTTCAACAGTGTATGGAAAAAATGAATACTTAAAACAGTCAATATGTGCCCTGAAAGGAATAATGTTTAGTCTGTGGGTTTGTCTAGTGACACGTGTATTAGCGGGTACAAAAGAGAACGGTGCTTGAATACCGAAAGGCGTGTGGACGATCTTGTGCAGCAAAATTACGCGTTCGTGTTCGCGCCTATGCTCCAAAGGCTGCAATGATAACATGTGCGCATGTGATGAAGGTGAGAAGCTGCGATCGTAGCGACCGAAGATGAATCTGATAGCTTTTTTCTGGATTGATTCTAGCTGAGTTATGTCACACGTGAGGTGAGGAGACCACACAGTTGAGGCGTATTCGAGTATCGGACGGACAAGTGATTTGTAGGCAGCCAGTTTACATTCTAACGTTGCATTTTTTAAAGTTCGCTTCATGTAGCCAAGTTTTCGAAGCGCTTTAGCAGAGATATGGTTGATATGGGCATGCCATTTTAGGTTATGTGAAAAAATGACACCCAGATATTTGAACTCACTAACTTGGGACAAGTAACTACCATTAGTATTGTAAGAGTAATTCAGCGGCTTCTTTTTGTTTCCGAAAGTCATGGCGACTGTCTTGGTAAAATTGATTTTCATTTGCCACATATTACTCCATTGGCAGAACTTTGAAAATACCTTATTTAATTCTTCTTGATCACTAGCGTCAGAAACAATGCGGTACAAGACACAGTCATCTGCATATAGGCGCAATTTAACGTTGGTGTTATTAATAACACTTACTACATCATTAATGAAAATGACAAATAACAGAGGTCCCAGAACTGAACCCTGAGGGACTCCAGATGTGACTGTTACCGATGAAGAATGCGTGCGATTAAAAGTAACAAATTGAGATCTTAAGTGTAAATAGTCAGTGATCCAGTCTATTAATTTGGACCCTTTTAATATTGCTCGAACTTTACATAGAAGCTTTTCATGAGAGACCATGTCAAAAGCTTTCGAGTAATCTATGAAAATGGCGTCTAGCTGATCGTGACTATTGAGTGCAGAAGCTATGTCGTGAGTAAACTCAATGAGTTGCGTGACGGTGGAGAAACCAGAGCGAAAGCCGTGCTGGCTTTGTGAGAGGAGGCTGTGGAAAGTTAAATACTGTACAATATGTTTATGAATAATGTGTTCAAGAAGCTTACAGCAAGTCGAAATAAGAGATATTGGTCTATAATTTTGTATAAGCTGCTTATCACCAGATTTATATACTGGAACGACGCTGGCAATTTTCCAAGCTCTGGGAACAATTGAGGTTTCCAGAGATTTATTGAAGATCACTGTAAGATAATGGGCATTCCATTCTGAGTATCTCTTCAAGAACATGTTCGGTATGGCATCGGGTCCTGCGCTTTTAGTCGTATCAATTTTTAGCAACAGGTTATGAACCCCAGCGTGAGTTACCTCGAGATTCGGCAACGCGTGTTCTGAGCTATGTATAAAAGGAGGACGAGAACCATCATCTTGGCTGAAAACAGAGTGAAAGTATCTGTTGAAGCCTTCTGAAATAGTGGCAGGATCAGTGCAAGTTTGATCGTTGATAATGAATGCTGTAGAGTCATGAGAAGAGGGAAGTATTGATTTCCAAAATTTTGATGGGTTTTCTTTCATGTATGTTGTTAACGTCGTGTTGTAATAAAACTTTTTCGCTTCTGTCATTTTCGTTCTTAGCTCAGACTTCAGCGAAAAAAGAAATGGATCGAGGGGGTTTCGCTTGCGCATGCGCTTAATACGCCGTATGAGATGGATTATGTCACGTGTGTACCATGGATGCTTTGGGTTATGTTTTACACATTTTTGAGGGACGAACTGTGTCACACAGGTGCGCGCCAAATTATAAAACTGATCTAACAATGCATCAACACTGCATGATTCACTGTTTGCCATAAAATTATCGAAAGAGGATTCTAACAATTCTACAATCGCAAGATCATTAGCATGCGTGAAATCAGTAACGGTGCTGAATTTCGGGTTACAAGGTTCATGAGTCACGTTTAGTTGCAGCAACACACCCTTGTGATCAGATAAACCATCTATTATGTCACACTCAAAGCCATGTTGCAGCAGTTCTTCGTTAAGGAACACAAGGTCGAGAACAGAGTTATCTCTGGTTGGACGTTCAACCACTTGCGTTAAGTCAAAAGAAACAGCCATGTTAATCAGGGAGTCGCATAGTGCCTTTTCACGGCCTGTTGAAGTTAGCAAGTCCCAATCAATACAAGGAGCATTGAAATCGCCTGTGATGATCATTTTATAATTACTAATTCGGTTACGGGCTATGTATTCTGTAATATGTGAAAATACATCATCCTCAGAGCAGGGTGAACGATAAACAGCTCCAATCACCATCACGAAACCAGAAAGTTTTATGCGACACCAAACAGATTCAGTATTGGGAAGTTCAGGTAGCACTGAAAATTCGATGCCTTTCCTAATAAAAACAGCAACACCACCACCTTTACTGAATTGCCTGTCATTTCTTATCACCGAATAGGCTGGCGGCAAAAATTCGGAATCCGATATAGCGTTTTTCAGCCATGTTTCCGTAACACAAATAACTGAGGGGTGGTGACACTCTACTAGCCAATTAAAATCCTGAACCTTGTTAAGCAGACTGCGAGCATTTATGTTCAAAAGGGTTAGTTTCCGTTCACTACTGAGTCACTCTGTGCCCCTAGAAACGGTGGCACGAGGAGCCTGAATAAGTGTTTTGCGAGCACTGTCCCACGAGTAGCGAACGCTGTCGACTATCAAGGAATCGTATTGTAATCTGTATTTAGATGCCTGTTTACGGATATTAACCGAATGATCCCACAAGTTTTTGCGGATTTGCCGTATGCGTGCAGAAAAATCTTCGTTAATGTATATGCTGGTTCCTTTCAGCTTTCTGGCGTTCTTAAGAATTTCAAGCTTGGTTCTGAAGTCCAGTAGTTTAAAGATTACAGGGCGCCTCTTTTCACTTCCTCGCGTGCCGAGTCTGTGGCAGCGTTCAATGCCATCGCATTGAACTCCAATCTTGCAGGATAGCAAATTTGTCACAGAAACCAGCAACGTTTCGGAAGTTTCATTCGTTGGTTCATTCAGGCCATAAATGATCAAGTTATTCCTGCGGGATCGATTTTCAAGGTCATCATTTCTACGATCAAGTTTGTCGATTGTATCTTTGAGGTTTGCAACCGCTACTTCTAGTTCGTGAACACGTTGAATGGCATCATTTGCAGTTGCAGACAATGTTTCAATGTTTTCTAGACGCTGTTCAAAAGAAGTCATTCTTGAACTGAGCGTCGAAAGCTCATCACTAATTCGCTTCTGTCCGGTTATCAGTTCTGTGAGCATACTTTCTACCTTTTTATCTGGGCCGGGATTTAACTCAACATCGCCAGAGAGTTGCAACAAGATTCTCAGAGAATGCAGGAGACATGAAAATACACACACAAAGTGCTGAGGGTCTGGCAGCAGCAACAAGAAACGGTCATCGCTCCGATAACATTTAGAAGGATATATCGGACCTACCTGCAACAGGAAGCACACGTGTTTGAAAGAACCGTCAGCCATGCCGCTGCCAGACCCACTGAAGAGGATTGACCGTAGCGTCGGCTTTATATCATTTCGTGTCCGTGTCGATGACGTTCCAGTGCTGTGCCATGCGCACTCCGGTGAAGCAACAGCGAGGTCAGTCAGAAGAACAGTCGCATTGCCACCTGCCGGATAGCAGGCTTTACTGAAGGGAGGGCCATCAAAAGCAGAGTGGTTGAGAGGGAAACTTGAAGGTGAGACGGAGCTCAGAAAGTACGGGCCAGCGATGCTTGCGGCAATCTGCAACAGGAAGCACACGTGTTTGAAAGAACCGTCAGCCATGCCGCTGCCAGACCCACTGAAGAGGATTGACCGTAGCGTCGGCTTTATATCATTTCGTGTCCGTGTCGATGACGTTCCAGTGCTGTGCCATGCGCACTCCGGTGAAGCAACAGCGAGGTCAGTCAGAAGAACAGTCGCATTGCCACCTGCCGGATAGCAGGCTTTACTGAAGGGAGGGCCATCAAAAGCAGAGTGGTTGAGAGGGAAACTTGAAGGTGAGACGGAGCTCAGAAAGTACGGGCCAGCGATGCTTGCGGCAATCTGCAACAGGAAGCACACGTGTTTGAAAGAACCGTCAGCCATGCCGCTGCCAGACCCACTGCCAGACCTTTAGGCAACAGCATGACCAAAATAATTCAATATATCATTGATGGGTACTCCTAATTGTATGAAAGACCCCGTTATTGTGGATTCATGCTACAAGTGGGTGGTTGTTGATTGTGCTTTTAAACAAAATATAAGTGGACCAGAAAGCTGTCTTGGATGCCACATATGATGTGGCCACCAGTAAACTAATAATGTATCAATAGGTTCAGGCAGCATTTCATCGTATGAATTTGGGATACCCAAATATTCCTATAACAACTGTAATACATTCCTTCTCGAGATACTTGCTTCATGTAATGGCCTAATGAGCTTGTATATACTGAACTCTTCAAATGAGTGCTTTTTTCATAGCAATGATTGAAAATTAGTAAAGAAATATTGTTAGTGTAGCAAGGAGGTATGCCGCCCTGGAGCACTAATATAAATAGCAAGCGCCTATCTCAAGCTGTTTATGCCAAGACTATAATTGTTTTCCACCTCACTGCCTCCTATAGACAAATCCAAGAAAACAGTGATCAGGGGTTGCTTTAAAAGAACATTGAAAGGGTTTTAGAATTGAATCGAGCTTCGTGTTTAGGAATGACCAACATTATTGTCGATAATCTCAAAATTTCTTCACGGTTTTAGCAGCAAGAGCTTTAGAACGCAAAACAAAAGCTTATCTTGCTCCACCCCCGCGTGTGCACTGAAAGTGTGAGCGTGGAAACATACATAATCTTCGTTTTTCTCTGGCCCGGAGACATTCTTCCTTCTGGTGCAAGGTTCGGTCGCTCACAAGGAGTGTTTAGCCTGTGGTTTAGCTGCGCGTCGCTTACACTCAGCCCCAGGCAGATGTAGCGTCTCGAGACAGTTTATGTACGGTAGTGCAGGGGTCTTCATAGATTTTGCGTTCACTTTTCCGAACTCTCACATCGCTTTTCCGATTCAGCAGGGATCAAACTGTCCTTACATGCTCCTAAGTCACTTTTGTTCTTATAAAAAGTCTTTCAGCTTCTGTTTAAAGGATAAAACTGAAAAACCGGCCACTGAACCTTGCTCTAAATGTACCTGAACAAGCCACCTATAGAGGTATGGCTCAACCTCTATTGGTAGTAATGGCTCAACAATGTACCGTTGTCACGTTGTAACTACAATATAGTTACGATAAACCAAATTGCCCAAATCAAGCTCTTGTAGTTTGTTTAACTAATTTTTACTTTCAGCAATTTTTTGAGCAAAAAAAAACTGTTTAGATATAGACTTGGAGCAGAAACGACAGTGCTTTGCAAAAGTTTCGAGTAGGAACTTTTGCAAAGGAAAAGTAGGAAAACAGTCATTTGGAGCCCTGTAACAGTATATGTGAGACTATTCTCTGCAGATTATCATTACTGTGTGAACAAGAAATGTGGCTCTAACACACACATGAGAGAATACCAACAGTTGCCAGAACAGCATTTCACACAGAAAATACGTGTTCACTTCACCACTTTAAACAGGAAGCGATTTTGGGAAGGCATTAGCACCCAAAGCGAACATGGCGAGTATAGTTTTTGCATGTGACATGACTCTGCATATATGCTAAACGCATTATTCATGATGCAATGCTTGAAATGTGCATGAAAGACAGAGAAAAGAGTCGAGGGAGCTCTTTCTTCCATCTTTTTTTCATGTTTCAAGCATTGTGTAAGCAAGAGAATGCTAAAGGAGCATCAGCATCAACTTGCCTAGGAACAAGTTCTAAACTCTGTCTGCTTCGGTGAGAAAAATTTCATTGGTGAAAAAAGGGAGGTGCCCCGCCACGTTTTCCAAAAGCTCCCTCACCCTAGAATATGATAGAGCAAAATAGGTGTTTTTTCGTCCCGGAACAATAGTCATCATCCGGCTTCCTTGTACTTTTTTTTTTTTTTTGAAAACCCGGCGATGGCCACTTATTAAGAAAGCTATGTCACATTTATAACATGCATGTCTTTCCCGACTAGAAAGTGCCAGACGCGCGGCGATAGTGCAAAGAAAGGAACGCAAGATAGACGATCATTGTTGTGGGAGGAAAAGACGCCTTTTTTTACTCGACCGTTCCGTGGAATGCTAGGTTTTTCGAACCAGACAAGGAACTTATGCAGTAGGACTGCATAGTGCAGAACCAACTTTCCAAAAGCTTCCCTTTACTACCATTGTGGATGAAAAACACTCATTTGCTGTGTGAAAGGCCAAAACTGTGAACCTTTGCGCAGTTGGTGCAATTCAACTTGGCACAACGAGATGCATATAGGTTGGATTGTAGTGAAATGGTGCAGCTGGACTGCCATTGTATTGGTAATCATCTCCAACATGCTGTGCATACCCGATTGTTAGCAGAACAAGTCAAAAGAATGGTCAAAATTTGCTTCTAAAGGGTTGCGATTGAGTAGATTAAGAAGACTATCAAATGGAACAAGGTGCAGTTCTTTCTAATTGATATCGCAAACTTTTAGTTCTGTAAACACCAATCTAACTTGTTCTTTTGATGTGCTTTTGTTGTCACCTTGAATTTACAATGACACACTTCACACTTTTCAGTAAATGCTTGAACCTGACAAAAAAAGTTAACGAGTATCGTGGGCAGGCTTTTTCCACGAAATTACGGTGAAGGCGGCTATTTTACCAAGGCCAAATAGTCAAAAAAGGACGTTTTTTAGTGCCTTCAACAAGTGCCCCCCCCCCCCCCCCAATCCCTGAAAAATATTCCTGGCTACGGGCATCACGTCAAGGCACACCTGAATGCCAACTTTAAGAATCACTAGTTCTGCACTACACGTCAGTGTAGAAGTGGCGATAAGTCTAACAGCAAAAACAAACCTTCTTCACCCCTTTTACACGATTACAGCACATGTTTGGAGTAACACTATGGCTTGCGTAAATCAGTGCTAAAAAATTAATTCTTTACAAAATTACATACCAAAATAATTTCTAAGATTCTGCACCTCGACATGATTATGAGGCACCGAATCAATTTTGACATCATCGAGTTTTTATGTTTTTTTTTAATAAGCAGCTGTTCGTATATTCCCCCCCCCCCCTATAACGAAATGCCATCGCCGAGCCCGGAAATCGAACCCGTGTTCTTGAGCTTAGCAGCGAAACACAGCAGCTGTTAGGCTACAGGTTGTCACATTTTCTCGTTACGCAGAATAAAATGCTTAGTTTTTTCTTTGAGAACTGGTTCACCATGATTGCTTCTTTTCAGGTAGTGGCGGTAGCCAGCTCAAGTGCTCGTAATTACAGCAAAACTAATTACAGCAGGACTGATTACAGCAGGTGAAACAATTAGTAATACGCACAACTCATACCCTGTCACCAACGTTCTGTATCAAAAGCTTGACGTTTACAAACTACACACTCGTGCAGCTAACAACATTTCTGGCCTGCTCTCCCGCGCCGGATTCGCTACCTATGCAGTCACACCACATTTGAATCGTCGTTTAACATGTTAATTGTCAACGTGAACTAACAAACAAAACAATAAATACAACTTGTAGTCTCACTATTAAGCGCGGAATCAATTTTCTTGCAACCAGGGATGCTGTTACGGCGACGGACAGCGACGAAAACGCTTGTGCACCAAAAGCCACGCCGCACACTGGCAATATGACCAACCAAGCGAACGAAAACAACGCTGACACTGCGTTTAGCATAACAAATAATACAGCGGCTAGGCACATAGCGACTCCTCATTAGTTCAATAAGCCGCAACCTGCTTCTTTTACCAAATCTAAAACGAACCGCCACACTTATTGCAGGGTAGCTAACATTAGCGTTGGTCGTCCGCCAGACTTGGCGACTTTATGATTACGTTGATTACAGGTGGCGAATTCGCTTTTGGCATCGCTTTTAGGTATGATAGGTTTGTTAAGCATAATACGTACAGTCAGTCGAAAAAGTTTGCGGACCACGTGAGCAGATCTGCTGTTGAGGGCGCGAACGCGCCTAATCCACTGAATCTTTTGAGATTACACTTACTTAGCATCTTGGAGGACATGCTCTGATGCCTTTCACAACGACAGCGCCAGCGGCGACAAGGGAGGCACACGCCCATAGATTTAATATGGACATACCCATAAGACCAATGAGGACGAAAATTGTACGCGAATTATACGCGATTCTGGTGGCAGTTGTAAAAAGAATAAAAAAGTACTTCTTTTATTATCGTTTACACTTAAGTAATTTTTTTTTTCGAACAAATAATAACTCAGAATATTGTTTGTATAACTTGTAGATGCGTATAAAATGAAATAGCTGTTAAAAAGTCACAGCTCTGCCGCAAAGGCGAAGGAATGAACACGACAGCAACAAATTGGAAGATCACGCGCGGAATGGCAAGCAGATGGAAACGTGTGCCGCGTTTCTGACGTGATGCTACGTGACGGCTAAGATATCACTTGAAAAGATGACACGTAACAGATTTGCTCAATCACTCATGCAGCCCGAGCAACGTCCACACACGGAACTGCAGCATAGTACGTAAGATTCGCACAATCGTTACTGCATCACTAAATGCAAGACGGGAGGTGATAGTACGTGCTAGCGCCGATCGCATGTATAATGATGAAAAGCGTTCGCACAAACTTCGTATGCTTCTTGGTTCACGTAGAGTTGTCTTGTCGCGCACACCACCCTTTCAAAATACTATGTACGATCGTGGTCTCTGTCAGTCACGTCGAAAACGTGTCTGCTGCGGCATAATTTGTCTCCTTTCTCCTTGTTCGAGGCTCTAAAAGCCCTGCGCTCTTCACTTTCTTGAAGCTTGCGCGCTTTCTAACACCAGTAGCTATCGCGCGCACGGACGTCACTTAATAACTTAGTGGCCACTCGCAGCGCTGGTGGTGCACTAAGTACGTAGACAGTCTATGCAGGCAGCTTAGAAGACAGCACTGAGCTACCGAGCCCATGTTGTCCGAGAAATGGAATACGTTTGAACGGCTTTGACGACGACAACGACCGACGACGATGATGATGATGTGCCGTTCCTTTTATAACAGGTCGCCGCGTGTGTGGCGGCTTGGCAATAAAAAAGCATAAAAAACCCCAGCTAAGGAGGGAAAAGGGGGAGAAAATTGAACGATTAAGGAGGACGTGAGAGACGACCTACTCTTAAAAAAAAGGAGATAGAGAGAGTAGGGAGGGAGAAGTCTGTTCACTTCGCGACCCTCTGAAAAGATAACATTCTTCATCTTTCCAAGCGGCGCTTAAGTGCGCTCTACCGCTCCTCTGTTCATCTCCCCTTGTTCACCCTCGAAACCCAGTACGACATGCAACGGAGTGTCTCCTCTACATTGGGGTTTGATTTCATTGCACTGCACTACAATGTGTTAGATTGTTTCATCCGCCCACTCACAGACTCTACACTACACATCCCGCTGATCACTATCAATAGTCCGCTGGTACTCCAAGGTGCGCAGGGCCCCAGCTCACGACTAGAGGAGCAGGCTGCTTCCAAGGCTGTTGTCATATATGGCAACTGCGCCAATAGTACGCTTGTGTTGTCCATATAAGGTCATAGAGCTCTTGCCCTCGATCCCCTGCAGCTACAGCTCCTCTTCCGTCTCCTGGACACGGTCGCGCACATCCTTCACATATTTCTGCCATGTGTCCGCCTGTATAGGTGCCGTAAAAAAGCCATATTTCCGCTCAAGGCGGTATATTCGGTTTGACCAGTTCGTGCGCATACACGTCGCTGAGAGGTAGTCAAAGACCTGTCGGGTGAGTCGCTCTTTCCTCATAAAAGGCAAGCGGCCACGGTAGGTCAGTTCGCTTGCCGACTCCCGTGCCTCGAAGGTGGACCACCCGAGGTCTCCTTGAACAGCCTCAATAGCTTCTGCACCATGCGACCCCAAAGTAGTGCGGCCGACCTCTCGCTGTCGTCGTTCCAGCCATTCCCTGGTCGCATAAGACAGACAGACAACTGCGTTGCAGAAAGTCAGTGCCGGCACATGCACAATACATGTCGCAAACCAGCAGATATCTGTTGAATCCCCCATATGCTTCTGCGCCGGGGAACAGGCCCGCAGGACCATCCGTCTATTTCCTCGTGTTCCCTATAAATGTCGCCTCCTGCACACAGAATCACTCCGAGGTACTTGTACGATGAGGCCACCCCCCGCCCTCCCCGCGCCTGTCCAGACAGCGTCAGGGTATCGTTGCCCAGTGTCACACCCACCACCTGTACTACAGTCGTCTTCTAGGCGTTATAGCGAAGCACCAGCTTTTCGACTTCCGCTGCACAGATGTTGAGTAGTGCCACAGAACAGTAGTGACTGCATGTCTCGGTGATTTTCTGTGACAAGGCACCACCACCTCGCGTCGAGAAGAAAAACCTAAAATGAACAAACGCAACTGTTGTATTTTCTGGCTTATTTCGCGTTGAACTCTGAAGAAAAATTAAACATTACTCACAATGAGCGCCTGTAGAAGCATCTGCTTGTGGGCAGACAACCATTCCGGCGAGATCCGATCTATCTGAGTATGGAGTTATCTGAGCGATTCACTGAGCCACCAGCTTGTTTGGACAGCAAAGTAGCCTGCATCGTATTTGTCTACGATGCGGTCTTCTCGGAGCTGTGTATTTTGTCGGCTACGTAGAATTCGAATGAGACTTAAGATGGCCGCCGTCCATTTAGCTGTCTGTTTCATCTCCATGGTCTATTCCGCTGTCTACGGAGAGTATTGGAACACACCCAAAGGTCCCTAGTCCTAGGGCTTTATGGCGCACTAAAGCCCCCTGATCTTGGGAAAGTACCGCCATCCACTGTACTCGCCGCCGCGCACTCGACCTCCTCGCTCCCCTTGGCGTCCTCCCGGTCTCCGACGCTTTTTCTGCACGGTGATTGATCTCCTCCGAGGTTGGCCTTGGAGACACGTGGATCTTGCACTTTGCTTGTTTTTCTTTTTCAGTCGCACCATTTTTCGCTGACGCTCTGCGTAACAAACGTAGCGCGCGATTTGTTTTCTGTGGTTTGTGCGGGCGCTAAGCCGTGCTGTTGCGCGTATGACTGCAACAACCGCAGTGAAAATGTTTACGCAACATTTATGATACCCCAAGATAAACGCGATGGCTTGTGCAAGCAGCAGTGGCTGCACAACATCGGCCGAGAAAACTTCATTGCGACAAAGAACAGTGTACTTTGCGAGGTAAAGCGCCTTTCTTATTGCTCGTATCAAAGTATAACCGAATGCTGCATTTGAAATATTGTTTCTGCCTGCTCATCAACATACGTGCTTTTAGGGCGAACGCCGTGGTTCGTATGTCCCGTGTCGTCGTAGTAGCCGCATTGCATTGGATGTAAATAAAAACGGTGTCACAGCATATTCAACTAGTGAATGATGATGAGTGGGGCGAAGCGTCCAGCAGTCCGTCTGTCTGTGCATCCGTCCATCCATACGCTCGCCCCACTTGTCATCATTCGCCTCGTATATATGCTGTGATTTTTAAGTGTGAATACACTTTATAAGTGACCCCAAACCATCCACGGCCGTCGGCGGCGTCCGCAGTCTTCTCTCTATCTTTAAAAGAAAGAGGACTTGGCGGGCCGCAGCACGGCGCTCTACCGAATAAGCCACGGACGCGACGCTGATATCCCCCTTCGCTCGCTCCTCCGCTCTCCTCGCTCGCTGCAGCTGCGCGCGCACCCCTCTCTCTCGCGCGCCCGCCTTCTCTCTCAGTCTCCCGTCGAGAGCGGGTCGTGCGATGGATGTCCCGGAGGCAACGCTACCATCAACAACGAATGCAGGACAACCGAATGCCAGCACTGCACCCGTCGTTGGAGGTGACGGAACCGCGGTGGTTTCGCCGACGTTGGAAGACAAGGCGGCGCTGCGAAGGGCTCGTGAGACCGAACGTAAGCGGGCGAAGCGTGCAGCGGATGCCGAACTGCGCGCTCGCGAGGCCGAGGACAAGCGGGCGAAGCGTGCAGAGGATGGTGAACTGCGCGCTCGCGAGGCCGAGATGAGGCGTCAGCATCGAGCCGCGAACGCGGCCCAAGAAGCCAAGAAGCGGAACGACAACGCAAGCGTCAGGCGGAGAAGGGCGATGAAGGCCGGCGTCAAGACGCCGCTCGCAATCGTCAACGGCGAGTGGACGTTCCCGAAGCCGTTCGAGCCAGTGAACGTGCCGCGCAGGAGAGGGTGCGAGCCCTGGACTTTGCTCGTCCGGGGCTCGCATGCTATGAGGGGGAATGAAGTTAAAATCCGTTGGCATTCGCCAGTGAGTTAACGTAAACTCCCCCGTGTGATCAAATTGCGATTTTACACCATGGTGCGATTAATAAATATAATAGTGCGAATTAATAAATACCCCTCATATAATCACCCCGTACATCCGCACTTAACCATGTTCACCCTCAGGGAAATGCTTGGGAGTTTTTTCTCTCTGCTATTTGTGCGTTGCTTCAAACTGGAGTTGTCATCAATATGCTGAATTCAATTGTTAGAAACAAGAAGCAAGTTGAATCGTTTAACGTTTTTATGCAAAATTATGTCAAGGAAAGTTGCCTTGAATATACCTTGTTGCGTTCAGCCAGCCACTGCTAGGAATACCCGCCGTAAATATGATCGATTCTTAGCACCCATATTTACACGAACTAATGCTTACAAATACAGTTATTTTCCCAGAACAGTTGATGAATGCAATTCGCTGCCTTATGAGATTTTTTCGGCTGACAATTTTGCTATGTCGCTGAAACGTTGTCTACTTGGTCATTAGAGTGTTCAAATGTGTTAAAAATTTTGCTGCTATATCACAATTTTGTTGCTATTTCCTCTGTTAGCATATGGATACTTGATTTTTTTCTTTTTGCTGTTACAAATCACTTGATGTTTCTTATGCCCCTCCTACCTGGACCAAAATGCTGCTTCGTTAGTGAAGTTTGTGATGTGGAGCAGACGACGGAAGACGCGAGTCACTGCGGAATGCATTTATTAGGTCCCTAACAATACCGTTACGACGTATGCCTCGAGGCAAGTCTCATTCTGCTGACATAAATTAAGCCACGTACTATATCGATGTGCCGCGCTGACGTTTACGAAAGCTATATAATTGTTGTTTTGATGTGGTATCCAGCAGTAGCAGCCATATATTGTCATGTGGAAACGTTTGCAGCGTGCTAAAAAATAAACGAAAACTAAAGTTATACGATCATGGCACTAGAATGACCGAGAAGTTCTAGAGTCACGTCTTTCGTGCCACGGGACTATGATCCGATGACTTCACCACGAAGCAGCATGCTGAGCGCTTTACCAAAGGGAGTCAAGTTCAAGTGCTCACCTCGTTTATTTATTTATTTATTTTTCGGCTCTCGTGCCATGCTTGCTCTATCGTTCGGGAACGCGGCTGTATTCACCGGCTGCGACAAGCCGGGAAACTGATACAGCTTTACACGTGGAGAGCGTCTCTTGGTGTTGCCTGCATTGTTGTGGCAGCCTACAACATAATACTTCGGACCTCACCAACGCTTCCGTGGGGCCGCTTCTACCATCGTGGAAAGGCAACTTCGCACAACGAGCTAAACTGACGGCACGGCGCCGAAGTTGTCCGCACCGACTGCAGGACGTGTTCCACGCGTGCTGCACGCGCTCGCATGTCGGAATGAATGCGTGGTTGAACGAAAGGGAAAAAAAGGCACTAGGTCTGTTCCATTCACCTGCACCATTCGAAACCGGTTCACGGCTGTGCACACGAAGTTCAGAAATTGTGCAGCGCGAGTTCAGCGGTGCAGGCACAGCGCGACACCCGAAGCGAATGACTATGTGCTGACAAAGTGCAGCCCTTATTTCTGTTGGCTTAATTAACGCCATTCAACTAACGCTGCCTGATGGCACACCGCACATGCGGACATTTATTTATGAGGCGCAAACATCGCGGCAAAACACACCGCGTTAGTAAGGCGGGTACGGCGCCTAAGCGCTGCGTCGTCTGCACAGCTGCACGCACGGCTGCACCAAGCCGTCACCAGGTCCGTTCGATTCGCCTGCACCACGTGAACCAGTTCACGGGGTGCTGCACTTTGCCATTCGTTTCAGAGGTGCAGAAGAGATGCAGCATTGGTTCATGATTTTCGTGCACCTCCTACGTTGATGGTGCCGGCTTGGTGCAGCCGCGCGTGAAGCTGAGCAGACGACACAGCACTTAGGCGTAGGCGCCGTACCCGCCTCTACTAACGCGGTGTGTTTTGCCAAGGTGTTTGCGCCTCATGAACTGTCCACATGTGCGGTTCGCTATCGTTCAGTGTTCACTGAACAGTGTAAATTAAGCGAACAGAAATAAGGCCTGCACCTTGTCCGCACATCGTCATTCGTTTCGGGGGTGACGCTGTGCCTGCACCGCTGAACTCGCGCTGCACAATTTCTGAACTTCGCGTGCACAGCTGTGAACCGGTTCCGACTGGTGCAGGTGAATCTAACGGACCTACCGTCAGCGTAGGAGGTGCAGAAAAATCGTGAACCAGTGTGGCACCTCTTCTGCACCTTTTGAAACGAATTGTAGGGTTCCGAGGTCATCAATGCTGTACCGCTGAAACAAATGGCAGGGTGCAGCACCTTGTGAACTGGTTCACGTGGTGCAGGCGAACCCAACGGACCTACTATCTTCTGCGGGGGGAGTGGAGAAAAGAGATTTGGAGTAGGTAGAAGAAGGTTTGTATGGAAGAATGTGACGGTTATGGCTGGTAGAGAGAAAGCGCATAGGGGCCGATGGCAGGGCAGCCGAGTCGTAAGACTGGGAAGTGTGGGGCTGCAGGTGAGAAGTGATCCTACAGCTTAAATGAAAGCCCCGAGGAATCCAAGTATTCCAGGAGGCTCTTTAAGGCTGGTCCCTGGCAAGTTGCCGGGAAAAGCAAAACACACTGACTCACCTGCGCCTTCTCCTTCGCCTACCCTGAAGTTTTCCGTAGCTCGCCGCCTGAGCCAGGCGCGGCGTTGTCGTCGCTCCGCAAGCTTTAACCGACGTGTCTAGTTTCTTGGAACCTTGATCTACTGTAATCAAAACAATGTAATATGACGCGTATACGCATCCATTGCACAAGTTCGGAACACCGCCTGCGACATTCGACTTGGCATCAGACGATTTGCTGGTGCTCGTTTTTCCAGCTCTGCCCTGTGAGAAGCAACCTCGTTTGTCAGAGTGGGGAGCTGGTTCACGGGCTCCTGCGTTTCGGTGAGAATAGACCAACATGATAGCCGCCAGGAAGAGTTTGTCCTAGTTTGTACTATCCTTACAGAGAATTTTGTTGCGCGCACTTGAGCAGTATCGGTCTCTGAGAATAGCCCCACCGCGGTGGTCTAGTGGCTAATACCCCCGTCACACGTGGTAACTTAAGTGCACTTTGAGCAAGTGTACTTACGCTCACACAGTGTCATATTGGCGGTTCCCTGCTACAAGAGAAATCGAAGTGTACTTTGAGAAAGATGGCAGTGGCGATTGAGGGATTTTCGCACAACATACATTTGTTATTTTTGCGCCTGTGTCTCACCGTCGGAACACGTTGTCTTCGTGGAAGCAGTACATGTGGCACACGCCATCTTAAATGACCAGAGAACACCTCACCAACAGAAATGTGCCTGGAAGTAAACACCGCGACAGACGCAGTTGTTGCGTATTTCTCTATGGTTATTGCACAGCATGTGCTTACTCATCCCCCTAGCGGACGTGGCCGCCAACTGCCCGACGGCGAGAGTAGCGAGGTTTTTTGTTGAATTATGACTTGTTTTAATAGACAGCCGTATTGCTCATAACAAAAGCAATAGTTTAAAAAGAGTACAAGCGCGACTTTAGGCAACAGCGTATGTCTGTACAAGTCGATGGTACCGAGGCTACACGCTTCATCGCAGCCATCTCAGCGAAGTCGCAGAACACCTACCAGTTCGACGTTAGCGAACACACTTGCCGGCAAGTGACACTAAAGCTGTCGTGTAAATGCTGCAGGCCCGTTTGCTCAGATTTGGGTGCACGTTAAAGAACCCCAGGTGGTCAGTCGCACGCGTACTTCCAAAGCTTCGAGTACGCTGCTCTCAACCTTTGTTCGATGATTTCCGTACTAAAGTTTGTATCGCCCACCCCGATTAGGAAATGTGTTCGGAACATTCGAATTTAGGCCCAATAGGCATAGTAGATTTTCGCTGGGGAATTTCACGAATTCATATCTGTCGCCTTTTCGCATCACTGAGATTTTACTGTAGATTTAGATGAACGCTTCTTAAACTCATTCAAAATGGGATAGGTTCGAAAAGCATGGAGCGATTTGAGCCGATTTTTTTAACAAGGCGGTTAGATCATGCTCAGAAATTTCGATTTCCGGGAGATTTTAATGACAATCGTACAAACGAAACAAACGGTCCAAATCCAGGAGTCTCCTGGCCAATGCAAGAGACTTGGCAGGTATGTTATAGGAACACACTTGACGGCAGTGAAGTGGTGACACAAGCACTAGTACTATATTCTTTAGTCATTATACCATATGATGAAGTAGTGCGCTTTGCATGGGCGCCTAGGGGACAAAACATCTGCAACTCAATTTCTTTCAGGAAAAATACTACATCCCCTTCATGTCCCTGTCCAAAGTACACTACTTCACCATACGATTTTTATGATCACCCACCAATTGGCCCAGCTCTCAACCTTATATATTTATAGTCTTTGGAGTGCTGAGTCATTTGTACACACTATACACACTTACTAACATTTATTTATTGTTCACAATGAAAATAACCTTGTGCTTTAGTGAACGTTGCGAGAAATTCAGCACAATATACCAATTCACTGTATACTTCAACACAATAGACTGTGTCCACATGTGCTGCTTACACACAGGGTATAAATGTATCTACATGAATAGTGCTAAAAGAGTCTCTGAAAACAGGCTTCATCATCCCAAGGCACAGCTCTACTGTTTTGAGACAAAAGCCTTCAGCTTTTCCAGCAGGCCAATATAAAGACTGTGCTCGTAAACAGTGCAGAAGTTGACAAGATTGTAGCCAAACTCGCTGGAGATTCCACGTTCCTCCAACATGTTCATCAGCAGGTCATACAGATACTGAAATAAATAACAGAGATATGAAAGGAACACTTACAGGTTTCATAGCAACTATAAAGAAAAAAAAACTTATAGGTTTGAAGGGTTTAGAACACTTTCTTAGAATGTATAAAAAAATGACGCCCCTATCTTGCACAGCATGAAAGCACATTTACTGAACACATGCAAAATCATGCACATTTTTCACAATTCACCATTTACCTCAACACAAAAGAAAATTTTTTTTGCTAGGCTCATTTTTTGCTGATAGCAGCTTTTGTTGTACAATCGAGCCCGACTATATCGAACCCTTTTATATCAAATTATCCCACATATCGAACAATTCCTAAACACGGTAAGTTTACATGGAGAATATATAGCAAAAGTTACTGTTTTATCGAACAAAAATAGCAATGACAACTGATATATCAAACTTCATGTGCCTCAATAGTGCCCCAGCAAGTTGGATTTCCCTCGCGGTGGCGGGGAAAACTGCCGGCGCCAACCTAGAAAAAAAAACTGCCAAGCATTTCCCCGAGGGTGAACATGGTTAAGTGCGAATACACGGGGTGATGCTATGAGGGGTATTTATTAATTCGCACTATTATATTTATTAATCACACTATGGTGCCTTTATGGTGTAATGGTTCCTGGGAATCGCAATTTGATCACACGGGGGAGTTTACGTTAACTCACTGGCGAATGCCAACGGATTTTAACTTTACTCCCCCTCACGACCCGCTCTCAATGGGAGACTGAGAGAGAAGGCGGGCATGCGAGAGAGAGGGGTTCGCGCGCAGCTGCAGCGAGCGAGGAGAGCGGAGGAGCGAGCGAAGGGGGAGGGGGTATAAGGCGCGTTACTGACACCGATATCAGCGTCGCGTCCGTGGCTTATTCGGTAGAGTGTCGCGCTGTGGCCCGCCAAGTCCTCTTTCTTTTAAAGATAGAGAGAAGACTGCGGACGCCGCCGACGGCGGTGGATGGTTTGGGGTCGCTTATAAGGTGTATTCACACTTAAAAGTTGGTTAGACCCGGTTGTGCGCGGGCGAACACACCCCTCTAAGAAATTATCCTAGCTCGCTCGCAGCGCTTACAGCCAATCAGAGGCCGTCGTGCTTTCTTCGAGGCGCGGAGGAGGTAGAAGTGAGCGCCATTTTTTCTTTCTTAATGCTTGTGTGCCTGCTGCTGCCGATTCAGCGTGGTCTGTGGTGTTGCCTGTTGGTGCTCTGTGAACGGTATTGGCGCGCTGTCATCATGGCTTGCGCAAAGAGGCAAAATTTGCCGTTCGCCGCGAAACTCGAAATCATCAATCGGGTTGAGCGTGGTGAAAAGAAGTTCGACGTCGCCGCCGCATACAAAATTCCAAGGAGCACCCTGAGTACTATCCTGAAGAACAAGGCAGACATCAGGGCCAAGTCGGACAAAAGGCCAGGTGCCCGTGGTGCCCGACGTGTGCGTGCTGCTGTGTACGAAGATGTTGAAGCGGCCGTTTACGAGTGGTTTGTGGACGTTCGGTCGCGAAACATCCCGGTGTCGGGCCCTATGATCGAGCAGAAAGCCAAGGACCTTGCTTTTCTGCTTGGCAGGAATGATTTCCAAGGCGGTTAAGGCTGGCTTCAGTGGTTCAAAGAACGGCACGACATCGTTCGCAAAGCTGTTACAGGTGAAAGCAGAGGCGGACCTGGACAGCGTACAAAAATGGCTCGAGGAAAGCTGGCGAGATATTACAGCAAGATATAGAGCCCAAGATATCTTCAATGTGGATGAAACCTCTCTATTTTGGCAAATGACTCAGGAGGAAAGGGGGGCCACTTGAGCAGCAGCCATGAACTTTGATTCTAATCAAGGGCGTAGTTGCGATAGCTGGCACGTTCGATATCGACAAGCATCAGCACACGGCTCGTAAACTGTTCTACGTGGTGCGCTCTCAATGGGAAGAGATTGTGCAATAAGAGCATTTCTCCATGGAGCAGACGTACTTATTTTCTTACACCAGCGTTTCGTGGTCGAGTATCACTATGTCGGAGCCAAAGGAGTTAGCTGTCGTCAGCCTTCGTGTTGTCATAGGGTCATGATGTCGACCAAAGCAGCAGCCGCTGTTTTCATGAGTGAACTTTTTGTTTTAGCTAACCTGTGCCCAGAAAACGAAACCTCACTCTACAAGCAATACACATTGTAGACTGATAGCAGCGAACATAAAGCATCGGCCGTGGGTAATCTGCCACGCAGCAAAGTGTGTCGGCATTTATACATGTGCCATCGAAGACTCCAGAGCTATCGCTAGAGGTTGCGTAAGCTCCAGAACAAACTGTAATGTATGCGTTGTGCGCTTAATTTCATCGGAAGGTTCTGAGATTATCTAGATGGTTCCCAGTGATTGGGGTGCTGTTTCCACAAGGCAGCGTTACACGCGTAATGGTGCGGCAACAAAAATAGAAAGAAAGTAGCATGTACTTGCAGCACCACCATTGCAGCATTACATATCGTTGCTAATGCAGTCATCGCTTCACCAGTGAGCTGATTTCTATTTATTTATATTTTTTTCTGCTTATATGGCAAAGCACTCGCCGCACCGTTGCCGAGCAAAGCACGTGCTCGGTGGCGAGTTTATTGCAACACCACTGCTGCCTTTTGAGTTTGCCTAACAGCTTTGCTTTTAAAACGCATATAGAGTCACGTAATGAGGTATGCACACAAACACCACTTTAACAAGAACCATGCATTGTGCCAGCATTGTGACACGTGGTGCAAGATTCAGGCATATTCAGAAATACGACATTTAATATGAACGCAGTTGCATCCTTTGTGTAGCCCACGTGTGTTGCTCAGTTGATGATAAAACTCTCGACTAAATTTGGCGTTTCATGTGCAAATTGCTGTTTAGGCGTGGCTTGGCACACCAGGTCAGATTGGTGCAGCATGGCACAATTGGCGCAGCACTTCCACCCCTCAACAGGCACTAACTTAGTCAAGTTGGCAATCACTGTGCATGTGAGCTCATGTGTCATTCAGTTTGCCCTGTCTAGGATGCACTATGTACATTGGGACCCTTCACATAGCATGCCGGAAGGAGAGAGAGCATGAACCCATGTGAAGCCAGAAGACGAAACACCTTTTGATCATCAAACTCCAGTCCATCCCACTGTTAGGGTGCTGAGAGCGCTAACACCACTTCGTTATCCTCTACACCCTGGCCTGCTCCAAGCACCCCACAATTGATCTTTCTCTCTCACAAACACACACACGTACATGCACACTCAAACCTAAGCAGGCTCCATTTCTAGACTGACACCCGAAAGTCTGAAGCCAAAAAAAAAAGTGATACCTCATATGTAGACTGGCAAGAAACAATGAAAGCCTACAGCATACATCATCGAACCTAGTCATATAGGTAGTATCTAGCTGCAAAACAGCTTAATAATGAGGCAGAGGGGATTGCTTCGGAGTGAATGATGTGTATTTGTATAGCCATCTCTACTGAAGAAAAATGACGCCACTTCTCTAAAAGCTGGCACCACTGTGACGTGTGAGCAGCTATACACACACACATTATCACAGCACACGTGTGCACCTGCTGTGCGAGTTTATGTTCAGTGCACTTCCTCATACATCAGTGTTGCTAGCTTCTAACAGTAGACAGATGTTGTGTCTGTCATGTCAAACTAGCTACGCTTTCTTGTGCACTTTAGGCGGGTTACGCTGCCCCATGGCAGAACGGCGAGCGTTGGGGTTGTTGCTCATTAGATGTGTGCAGCAGGTGAGAGACGCTATACCACACATGCTAAGCATCAACAATCAATTGCACTAGCATATTTGTCAGTGGCTGCTATCCTGGCCATCACTACTTGTGCTGAAGTCGTAATCATTGGCCAGTCAGCATCTCCAAACAAAAGTGCTACATTTTTTTTGCAGTACAGCGTGGTGCCAGTCACAAATTTCCAGGATGCACTTAAACCAGCAGTCATAGAAGCCACAATGGCATGAGCGATCTGCAGCAATTATACTGAGGAAAACAATAACTCAGTCATTTATTTATTTACTTTTTTAATTCTCCAATGTACGCTATACCTAGGGTTTTGCAGATGAGTAGTGGAAGAAATAAAGCTGAGCTTGTGCACGTAAAAAGGTACCAATGTACAGCAATAATAATGATGCAATAATGAATGATGATGTGCAATAAATTTGAAGATTTCTTGAATTGAAATTCTATTCAAAACAGCTAGCTCATTCAATTTCAATGAAGCACCACGAAACTAAATAGACGAAAAGCAACTCTAGCAATCCAACTAAGACTTGTAATTTCGGCATGTAAAAGATGGTCTTACCCCATCCATAATGTCACCAGACACTGTATAGACTGCATCCGTCCATTCCCCTTCATATATGGCAAATTCAGCAACACCAAAACTGTCAGCTGAAAGCGGAAAACAGGGCAATGAGCAAAAATGTGATCATGTTCACCAAGCTTTATATATATATATATATATATATATATATATATATATATATATATATATATATATATATATATATATATATATATATATATATATATATATATACCTAGTAAAGCTTACAAAAGTACAGAATAGGAAACTTGAAATAATTAGTAATCCAAGCAGCAGCAGTAACATAATCAAGGACACTTTCCAAATAGTGTTATCAGTATGGGCATTATGCAATTACAAAATGTCAGTTTCAGTTAACGACATCATGTGCACCAAATATCCCATTTGTTGTAATGTCTTTACTTTTCCAGCATGCAGTACTCTAATATACACGCTCTAAAAAGCAACCTGAACTTACCAAGGGCACAGGGTAGAGCAAAAGTTCAAAAAAAGAACGGTGTTCTCTTGAAGCATTCGTATCTTGCACATCCGTGCTTTTCTCAAACGGCATTTTTATTGTGGCTCAGAACCAGCTTTTCCAATCACAAGTACATTTAACCTGCTTATAACGATCCTCCATATAACAAATTCCTTGATATAACAGAAGTTTTTCGATTCCCCGCCGTTGCTCCATAGAAGCACGTACTTGCGACCTCTATGCAACAAAGTAAAGCGGGAGACAACCTTGCTATAACGAATTTTCCCCACGGGCAATATAGAAATTTCGCCCCTCATTTTGGCATTTTAGTACGAGCAAGCATCTTCCGCATCTGCCCCGCCGCCGATGAAGCGCAAAGCGGCGGGGCAGAATGAGCTCGTCATTGCGCACCCGTGAGCCCAAGGCGGGCAGGTGGGCCTGCCCCTCACGAGCCGGAATAGCCGCCGCGGGAGCATACACAGGTGTGCCCTCCTCCCCCAACTCCAGACCAAAATAATAATAACAAAAACTACTTTTGCGTGTTGGCAGTGCCAGGTTTTTAGTTAGCGTCACATATGTGGGGCCGCTCTGCATATGGAGGGCGCTTTACCAAATAGTTTTCCGCATTATCGGTGTCTTTCTCCGTGTCGTTCGCTTTTCGTTTTAGACGTCGTGAGAGCGTGCATAGTTTCACTGCGTGCGCATGGTGTGGCCCACGACGACATTCAGCTTTGTACACATGGACAGCCTTGGCTGGTTTTTTCGCCACCACTATCGCTACCTTCATTCACCGTATATATTGTGAAGACGTTTATTGGCGGACACTTGGCGATGATGCACGACAGCGACAGTCAATGCGGGGACCGACTCTCTGCACGAGCTGCTCTTACGAAGAGGGCGATCCACTGTACTCCCACGCGTACTTTGCCCAGCGAATGGGGGAAAAATTAGAGGCTCGTGCACGCACTCATCTTTCGGTGAGGAAAATCACGCGCCTTCAACCTTAACTGGAATGATTGTGTTTAGTTGCCGGGAGCACAAAGATCACTTGGCTCGCTGGACAGGCTCCATTTGTGAAAAGAGTGTGCTTTTCAAACACAGCGAAGTAACAACTGGGGCACTTGTTAGTTCGTATTGATATCTGTACCTGAGTTCACGTTTCGCGTCGCGATTTTGTTTAAACAGGTCAAGTTTCGAGCGGTAAATGTTGTTAGTTCGTTTTCGTCCTGTGTATTTTGTTTTCGTGCGTGAGCAGCGCGCTGCACGTTTCGATCTGCTTCGATCTGCTCTCAGTGTTACATTCCAAGTTATTGCTATAGCATTCATTATTGCTTCGCCCTTGCGGAGAAACTGTGACTTTTCTCAATTTGGGACAACCGTGTCGTCACCACGGAATAGATGTATAATTAGGCGCTGATGGAAACTCTCCAAAAACACACTAACGACGGATCTTTGGAGATCGACTCGTCATGCACTTCTGTCTTGCGCTGCGAGTTCACAGGCTGGTAGCTTTCACGATTAGATGATTAGTTCTGGCAACACAACGGCAAGTTGAATGCAATGAACGCGATAGCAAAAAATTGTAATATAAGAAGTAAGGCCGGCAGCCAACTCTTTGGATCCGATATCGCGGAACTCCTACAATTTTTTCACAGTCCTTTCGCGTTGAAACTGCACTGATACTCGCCGAGATAGCAAGCGTGCCAAAAAAATCGACTGCCCTTTTCATTATTGTTACTCGAGCTACACCCCCCCCTTCCCCCTGCGTTGTTTCATGCTCGTTCAAGACTGGTGGTTTACTTTTTGTTTGAGCATTGGACGGCACTTCTAGCACGCGGGCGATGTTATCTTATGCGCTTTCCAGGTGATAGAGATGGGCCGACTCATGCGATCTCTGCTTCATCCACGCTCGCGTGCATGTTATCAATTTGAACTTGTTACGAAACATAGCGGCGACGGTAAAAACCCGCCGAGTGTCCACATATAATTGCTATCGCAACAATAACGCAGTTTTTTACTGTAAAGTAAGTATTTTGGGGTTAGCTCTGCCTTCAGTCTCCCTTTTGTTTAAATTGTGCATTTATTTTCCGAATTTTTGTACCGAACCTGCGTATAACGAGACCTTATTCATAATGAATTTTTCCGGGAATTTATAAATTTCATTATATCCATGTTTAACTATAGTAAAACAAAACACACCTTAGTGTAAGCCCATCTATGTGCTCTGTGCTTATGACCTTTATTTTTTCAAAAAATTTTCATGCATAAAAGACAAAATGCTTATCTAAAGTGAGCTGTGAATAGGAATTCGTTAGGTAACATCTAAGGCAGTCTGAAAATACTCTGCGCTTTTATATTCACACTTCGTCTTCAGAGCGCATCGGTTCGAACACTTACAGCTCCTAGCTGCATTACATCTTGTGTTTAACATGCTTGTCAATAAGCTTAGATGCAGGGGTAAAGAAGGTCCTCAGCAGGTGTAAATATTACAGCAATGCATACAGTTCTCTTGTTAATGTGAATAAATGCGGTGACACACTGAGGCAATGAACTCTGAACTAGCAAGCCCTTAATCATTGAACCTCTCATCACTCCAGCGTCCGAGGCGAATCATGCGCTTGGTAATAACAGTTTGTGACGCAGATAGACTGAATAGCGCGTAATAACGGCTTGGTGTACGTGTTCAGTTCATGGGATTTATGTCGCCGAGTCTTTGCTGTCTTTGTTTAGGCTCAAAGTATTAAGAATTGCAACATTGATTATTGTTTTTCCATTTAATATTGGTAGCATACCACGAGCCGAAATTCTGAAACATTTAGGATTGAAGCCTGGCCAAACTACTATCCATTTGCTAAAAAACACTAGCCACACTCGATGATACATTGCAGATAGAGCTGCATGACATCTCAAAAAGCAGAAACACAGGCATTATGAGAAGCTCCAAAATGAAAAATGGACTTTGGCAATGATCACCAAGCTTGTAGCTACTTAATAAAATACTAGTTGAATAATGTTTGTTACGAAGTGTGATCACTTTTCAGCCGTTCTCTAACTTTAAATTCGACTATCTCAAAACCATGTTTTTGATAGTTAGGTTGTAGTGACACGTATCCCGAAGGAGTACGGCCACTAACGTGGGTCCAGTCTTAGCGAGCCGCAGAGCATGCGTTAACCGTCGCCGTGGCGAGAACACGATACTGCTCAAAGTCGCAACACTTCATTGTCTGTGGCAACACCAAAACGCAGTACAGCCCATTGCAAAGGCGCGGCGGGAAAGCAAATGGGCTTACCCACGCCACGGGCGCAAAGTACCACACAAGGTGCCACGAGCACGTCTCCATGGTAAAAGTGATTCACGGAGACACTGGGACGAAGTCCCAGTTGCTCGAGCGAGGGCAAAGGCGCTCGCGCTGGCTTCGGAGAGATACGAGTCGGCGTAGCCTGGCCACGCACTAGGAACCCGCACCACTCTTCGGCCTAGCGTTCGGAGGGGGGGGGAGACATAAGGTAAGCGTTCGCTGCGGGCGCAAGACGCTGTTGGCGAAGTCCGTATGAGCCCCACAGGGAGCTGACGAACAGAAAAGAAAAGCGTGCTTACCCCATGTCGTCCTCGGAAAGGTTTCTCTGCCCACTCCCGACGCAGCGCACGAAACTCCGCACGCGGCACGATAGTCAACATCCGCTACCGGGTGAGGGGGTTAAACGTCACTCCGCTCCCCCAGCGCGGCAGACAGCGGAGGAGGGGAGACATGTCGGGACATGAGAATGAAGAAATCGGCGGCAAAGCCCGCGCAAAGGCAGCGGACCGGCCTCAATTCCCACAAGGTACAGTCAACCCTCTTTATTGCGTACCCGCTAATGTGTAACTGCTGAACCCCATGTACAGGCTGACCGCTTAAGCCATAGTCGCTGGTGGCACTACATACGGTTAGCACGTACTATTTTCATTCTCGTTATCTGTGCACAGGCCAAAAATCAGCAAAATTTTGTGCGCACAGACGTTCGATACACTAGCTGTGACAATCGGACTACAACAGCCAGCGATAGTGACATCAAAACATGGCCACATTACCGTATTTTCTGTGCATACAGCTTTTGCTCATCGCATCGTGCAAAAGAATGGCCTTTGAAAGCAGTTCTTGGTAACCCAGGAACTCCCAGTTGTTGCTCCTGGTAGGGGGTGCGAATTTGCTGTCGCTTTCCTATCCAAGCAAAGTATTGCAACGGCTCAACAACTGAGCCAGGTTGAGCACGTTTCTTTATTCGGTCTTTTGTCCTCACTTTTCGCAGTGTTGATCGTGGTGGCGGTATGGTGGTGTTACGTTATCTACATCCTTCTTGTGCGGCGTGTCGTGTTTATTTTTAATTCTTGTTGAGCTGTGCGCGAGAGGTGCAATTCGATTTGTACATGAAAACTGTATACTATTATGTCAAAGTACCACGTCTTGACTGCGAAAGAAAAAATTGAAATCATTCGCACCATTGAAAATGGGGCCACAAGATCTGCGGTAGCCCGCGAAACAAATTTGCCTCTGACAACTGTGTGCGGAATTTAGAGAGCTCGCAAAAAGTTGACGTGCGGCACAGACAGTAATTTGACGAGGTGCACAGGTGTTACTGTAATTTAAGTACAAGTGTGTTACTGTAACACAATTAAATCAGAGACCTCATTCTCAGCAGTCATCATGGCAGGTATGAAAGTTCTTTTTTTTTATAACAAGAAAGATACAAAAGGTTTGTTCAACATGCGAATTGAACCTAAGAAACCACAGTCACAAGCTCAACTATAACAGTTTTATGCTTTCTGGCAAGTACGGATGGTGACATTTTTTAAAAATTTTTGTGTGCAATAACTGATTGTAATAACAATTGTACTGTTTCCAACATAAACATATGATTGAGCAAAAGACTACTGGTGCAAAAAACTTGCACCTCTTCGTTATTTGATATTCAATTCGTATTCGAAGCTATGTATTTGTATTCGATTGGTATAGAAAATTTTGATATTCGCACACCCCTAGTCAAAAAAATGCACACGTGGTATCTTGCTTATAAAAAAACACCTCACATAAAAGATAATAATTGCTACCCAGTGAATGCCTCTATATAGAGATTCAACTACAATACATATGGCAAGAGAGTGATTGAACTCAGTGTAAAAAACATTTTGAACCTTAGAAGTTCAAAACACTCATAACTTTAAGAAGTGTAGTGAATACTTCTTCCTTTAGAAACAGGGTCTCTAACATACCTGCATTGATGAATAAGGTGTACTTCATGAAGAGGTATGCTTATTATAAACTATGATATGTTACAGGATGCCATTCTATTATATTCGGCAATTGATATGTCAGTAATATTTGTAACACTAGATTGGAAAGTAGACTTTCATAAATTAGAAAAAGAAGACCTGTGACTGGTACAATTAGATAGATTAGAAAGATATTTTGCAGATGGAGATTCATGAAGATCAAGTCCAGTAGTAAAGTCATCCTATGACCACATAACTACAAAGGTGTTTCACTACATCTTTAGAGCCGATATTTGACATCGACTCTCAAAACCAATAGTATTGCGTGTCAAACAATTTTGGGCAACTAATGCAATTCGTGCCACTAAACTAAGAATGCATTAGCACTGCCTCCCCGACAAAATATCGTTGACGATCTTACCAACACTGCAGCACCAGAAAACCCTGCTCTTTATGCACAAGATTTTTAAAATGTAGCCCCCTCGAGTTTCTGAAACAACCAGAGTGCTGAGACAGACTTTTAGAAGGCTTCTTCAGCAAGCTGAAGTTGTTTTACCTCCTGGAATAAACACAGGCTGACTAAAGACGGCCAGCATGTGTGAACAAAAGGAGGAACTGCTCCACATGAAATATAATACACTGAAATATTTCTGGGCAAGCAGCGCAGCAAAAGTTTTTCACGCACTTAATAGGAATAATAAGCACACTTCACCCCCTTCCTATTAGAACCATGAAGATTAATCACTATTTAAGAAAGGGAGAGAACTACCTGTTTGTAGGACAAAGCCACAAGGAAATCAATTTCTCAGAAAAAGCTTCTCAGTTGTAAAAACGTTAATACTGGTTTGGGGTTCAAACCCAAAACCAACGCTTTACCCATCCGCCACATTGCAGGTTTCCACAGAACTCATTCGCAGTACTTGTGTCCATGTGCTTCGAGCTGTCAATGAATTCGCCCACGCGCTGTCAATTGCTAGCTTCTTGGTTAACTCAATTGGTAGAGCGACTGCCCCAGAAAGGCATTGGTCCCGTGTTCGAACCCCGGACCAGAACGAATTTTTCGGCAACTGAGAAGCTTCTCTTTCTAAAAAAAATCTGTACAGATTTCCTTGTGGCTTCGTGCTACAAACAGGTGGTTGTGTTCTTTCCCTTTCTTGACCCTACCGCCAACTTGTGGGTTTCCGCCGAACTTAATTGTAGTTAATCACTACTAATCCATCACATTAAACCCATAATCAATCACTATAACCAAACCATAGCAATAGAATGTTCCGTACATAAAAAGACGTAATAAAATGCTGCTTGGGGATTTGTTTGATTTATAGTAAAAAAAACCGCCTAGTGTTACTATAAAGAACTGCGTGAGTACATAGTTCAAAAACACAGTTTTTGGCTGGTTAGGCTGGATAGGTAGTACCATGTAGAGGGGTCCATTTAACCAAGCAAGCAAGAGTCATGGCTTCAGATCAGAAAATTGCTCAATGGCCATTGTTGCTACTTCCACTCTTGCTACAGGTGTTGGCTGCCACTTAGTAAAGGCGGGCACGTTGGGCACGGAAACAGTGACATCTAAGAGTCTGCCATAAAACATAGTCATTTGAAGTGTGCTAACACGATGTGGACCATTAAAACATGATTTTATTTCAAAATAAGCATTTCCTTGGCACAAAACTAGCACTACAATGTTTGTGGACCGCTATTACAACAATAAACATCGACTTAATATTTGCTTTTAGTGTCCCTTTAAGAGAACACATAATATTTGCTTTTAGTGTCCCTTCAAGAGAAAAACAATTTTTCATGCATTAGAGAAGTACAGTTTCACAATCCTGAAAACACCATTTATACCACAATAATAATAATAACAACAACAACTATAATAATAATCTGGGGTTTACGTCTACAAACCATGATATTATGACGAACACTATAATGAAGGGCTCCAAACATTTTGACCATCCGGTGTTTTTTAGGGTGCACTGACATTGCAGAGAACACTCGCCTCTACCACGTTGCCTCCAGTGAAACGCAACCGCCTCAGACAGGATCGAACCCGCAACTTTCGGGTCAGGACTTATCTACCATGGCGGACCATTCTTACCACGAGATGACACTTGGCAAGCGAGAAATGTACGGAAAGGAAATGCGGGTGGAGACACCACCTTGACATTTGTGCACCAAACACCATGACGGCATAAATTTTCGAAGAGTCTACTTGGTGCTACGAAGCTTCTGATCAATTAGAACAAAATACATTGTCATCTGTGGTGCTAAAATATGAAAAATATATTTTGAAATTTTTGTCGTCATGCGCGGAGATTTCGGTGCCAAATTCAAAAATGAAACTTCCGCCTTGTGGCATTAGAGTTCTCAGTCATTGTTTCTCTTTACAAACAAAGTCATTGTTTCTCTTTAGTGTCCCCTTAAAGGAAATTTTTGCAAAAAAAAGTAAGAACTCTTTCCAAGGAGCAGTGTTTTCACCAGTGCAAGTCACACTAGGGAAAACTCGTGCATGCTTACAGCAGATATCTGGAATTGAGAGTTGGCCACGAAAGTGCTAATCTGCTGCAGAAAGCAAGATGTATGGTAGATTTTAGAGTCTGTCACTCGAGAAATTCAATGCTAAGTTCAGGAATACAGCCAGTGCTTCGTTTTGGTAGGTGCTTACCATAGTTTTCAGATTGACCCTCGGGTTCAGCCACTTCGTTGAAGGTACAGCTGAAGAAAAGCTTTTTGCCACCACACTCTATCTCTACGGTGAAGTTGGGCTTCGATTTCATCTGCAAGTAAACGGGCCAGAATTCATCACCTAAAGACAGCACATAATGTGCATTGAGCCACATCCACTCAACTACTATGCATATAAGGAAAATGGTATGAAAAAAAAATCAAGTTTAAAGCATATTCAAACAAAAGCTACCATATACTGAACAAACACAAGTCAATGTCAAGTTGGCATTTCAGTCACAAATATTCACATACTAGCATAACTTCACATACTAGCATCGGACAGTTATAGAACTGAAAGCATAGCGTTCACTGTGTGCTTCCAGGGTTCCGTCCTTCCCTCCTTTCGAGTCCATCCCAACTAGAATCGCTCCTCCAGTTTATCAAACTACATCTATCCTGCTTACGAATATCCGTAGCTATATGCCCAAAAAGGAAGCTGTGCAAACTCTCCTTGAGGACACCAGCACCGACATCGCAATCCTAACTGAGTCATGGCTAACCCCTGATATTCACAACAATGAATTACGTCACAGCAACACCCATTTCACGTCTTACAGACTTGTTAGGAACAGACGCAGAGGGGGTGGTATTTTAGTTTTCGTGAAAGACAGCCTGCCCTCCCAAACTGTGACAATCAGTACGAATTTTGAAATTTGCGTTGAAATAATCCTTCCCACGTGCAAAAACATTCTTATAGCCTGTTACCGTGCACCCGACTGTGACCACTCTTTCACAGATGACCTTCAAAATGTTCTTTTTGATCTGACATCCCGGTTTCCTCACGCAAACTTCTTGCTATGCGGGGACTTTAATTACCCCGATATTGACTGGGACAACTTGTGTGCTAGTTCACGACAATCCAGAGATTTCCTCGAACTGTGTCTCCTTTTTAACTTATCGCAATCAGTCACAATGCCAACTCGTGGCACAACCACTCTTGATCTTGTTCTTGTCTCCAACCCAGATTTAATTCAGTCAGTGTCATGCATTCCCGGTCTGAGTGACCATAATGTTGTATTGTTTTCATTGTCCATTGCCTTACCTTCGCGAAGACCTTCGAAAAAATTAATACGCGACTTTAACAACGTCAACTTCTCGACGATTAACTCTGAACTTAATAAATTTTTGGTCTCCTTCACCCTGTCTGCTTCTACCCGAACAGTTGACCAAAACTGGTTATTGTTCAAGCGGAAATTATTAACCCTTATCGATAACCACGTCCCCCTTATTCGTGTTCCAGGCGATGCTCAGCGACCCTGGCATTCTAATCTCCTAAAGAAACTATCTCAAAAGAAAAAACGTCTTTTTCGCGCTGTTAAAAACTTTGAGTCAATATCAAAATCGAACAGATATTTCGCATGCCTTCGTGAATACACTCACTTGCTGAAGCGCTCCAAAAAGAAATTTTTTCATAATGACTTGCTTAACATTGCCCGAACTAATCCAAAGAAGTTTTGGAAACTTCTCAACCCTAAAAATAACACGCACAATATATCCTTAACCAACTCCGATGGTTCTCACGTTCCTCTCCCACAGCTGGCGGACGTTATGAATACTTACTTCACTTCAGTCTTCACTTCTGAACCACTTCATAGTATTCCAGTCATGCCGAGATTTAATTTTTCACAAATGCCGCCCATTGACATTACCTCCGAAGGCATCAGCAGTCTGATAAAGAAATTAAAAATATCCAGCTCCCCCGGACCTGACAATATTCCTGCCAAAGTTTTAAAGGCTACTAATAGCATTTCTAGTAAATTTTTGGAGATAATTTTTAAACAGTCCATCTCTGAAGGTTTCATCCCAGATGATTGGAAACTTGGGAAGGTTGTACCAGTTTTCAAGTCTGGCAAGCGATCTGACCCATCTAACTATCGCCCCATTTCACTAACGTGCATCGCTTGCAAACTTATGGAACATATAATATATTCACATGTTGCTCGTCACCTCGATGATCACTCTTTCTTTTTTCATAAGCAGCATGGTTTTCGTTCAGGGCTCTCATGCGAAACTCAACTTTTTGAATTTACGACTGATCTTCATCTCAACCTTGATTCGTCATTTCAGACTGATGTTATTTTTGTCGACTTTTCAAAGGCCTTCGATCTCGTCCCTCACCAACGACTAATCAACAAACTTTCTTCACTTTCCCTTGATCCCCTGACCTTATCATGGATTAAGTGCTTCCTAACCCACCGGTCCCAATTCACTGTTATCGGTGGTGCCCATTCTGATACTACTCCAGTAATCTCTGGCGTCCCTCAGGGCTCGGTTCTCGGCCCGCTCCTCTTTTTAATCTACGTAAATGACCTTCCTTCCGGCATTTCATCAACGGTTCGGCTTTTTGCTGACGATTGCGTCATCTACCGTCGCATATCAACTCCCGAAGATCAGCTAATACTACAGCAAGATTTACACATCATTGATAACAGGTGCGCTCAGTGCATGATGAGGCCGAATACTTCCAAATGTAAGTTCATGCCTGTTTCACGAAAACACACTAACGTCATCCATCCGTATTCATTAAACTCAACAGTGTTGTCCCAAGTGGATTCTTACCGATACCTGGGCGTTGTAATTACAAGCAGACTAACCTGGACCGAGCATATTACCAAACTAGCTGCCGATGCCTCAAAAACTCTTGGCTATCTTAGGAGATCATTGTCATTATCACCTGCAAGCCTTCGCAAATTGGCCTTTGAAAATTTTGTTCGTACTAAAATGGAATACGCATCTGCAATTTGGAGCCCTCATCAGATATACCTAATTAACATTCTTGAATCCGTCCAAAATCGTGCCGCCAGATTCATCTCCGCAAATTACGACAAACGAGCAAGCATCAGTCAAATCAAATCATCCCTCGGTCTCCCTGTTTTGTCAGCTCGACGCAAAATTTCACGTCTCTGTCTTTTTCACAAACTTTACTACAGCTTTCCTCACCTACATGGTTCACTTTTACTTCCGCCTGTCCGAACATCTCGTCGCCTATTTAATTCCCTGAGTATCCAACGTCTGTTTGGTTCTAACGCTTTTAATAAATCATTTCTTCCTACGGCTATCGATGAGTGGAACGGTTTGACGGATGCTATTGTCAGCGAACAAGTTGCTGTTAAATTTAGAGATTTATTACTAGCTACCCTTGACTCTTAATCGCTGTTTGTCTTTCTTTGTTGTTTGTTCTCTGACGCCTGTATATTTTGGACCGCGAATTGACTGTTGAATATTTCGTTTGACATGCTCTGTTTTCTTTTTGTTTTTTGTTGCTACCTGTATGTCTTAGTAATTCAAAAAACTGTAACCATGAACTGCATTTTCATTGAAATTTGTACTTGGATTGTTCCCCCCCTTATGTAATGCCCCGAAAGAGGCCCTTCAGGGTAAAATAAATTATGAAATGATGATGATAACTTTTGCTCAAGTTGGATTAACATATTCAATCTGGTTTATTTGTACAAAGCTTGCAGCTTGTTTCCTGGAATTTCTCATCACCCTGATATGCCGATTCACTTTGTTAGCTCTTTTGAAGGCAAACTACCACTCCCAAAATGGCACATAGAATGATCGCTATTTTGAAAACAGCATAATGTGCAGACGGTTCCACTGTTAAAAGGAACACCTGTGTTCAAGCTTATACAGATTTCACTCTCTTGCAAAACCGTAGTCGCATATACTTGCATAAGACTGCTAGTGTTCCCAGTTCTGGCTTTCTGGACAGTTTAGGATCAGAAACAAGCTGTGTATCTATGTACACTTGCATGGGGCATGAATTTGAAAAGTGTACATTCGAGTGTTCCCTTTAACAGTGGACCGTACTGTACAGCAAAGACCTTCAAGGAAGCTTAACCTTTGCCTTCAAGATTGGAATGTGATTGCACCCAATCTGCCTGCCATGTTTCGCTTCTTTAACACATGAACTGCACTGCACAAAAAAGAATGCCTGAGAGCCGAGCTGAACATTGGCACTTGCAAACTCTCCTTGAAAGTGAGCTGCAAGTGCAGCTGCGAAAGTACCGGAGTACCCACTACATTCTGTGCCACCACTCTGTGACAGAGCACGACTGCCACATAGAATGCCTATGATAAACTATGGCTCAATACCCTGATATTTATTACTTGCATCCACTGAAGTTGTTCACTCATAACCAGTACTGCTGACACCAACATCACAAATTTCTGCAATGTCATCTCTTTAATGTACAGTGTTCAAATTGCAAACTGGAGATTAGCACAGCAATGTAAACGAACTCAGGTTCAACCCTTTGAGAGTTTTCACTGTAAAACATGAACCTTGTTCCATCATTTCTTTTTGTTAGCATGTGCTGCTACAATTCGAGAATATGCGAAATTTTTTTTTCACGTGCCGATCTTTTTTCTTCTTAGTGTTTTCCAAAGCCGCTTGGTGGGTTTCGCTTGCGCATCTGAACACGCACACGTAATGCGGCTGGTTTCAGTTTACGCCTTTGAATGGTTATCACTCTTTCTCGCACCCGCAAAGCTGATGGCTGTCTGGTTTCTATCTCTGAAAGGGTGAGCACTAGTGACTCTCTCATTCACTGCTCTCGAAAGCACGATTACATCCATTTCCTTGTGGCACTAAATAACAGAAACGTTGCCGCTGTGGCTGCATTTTTTGTTTTGGACTCTGAAAAACTAACTCCGTCTCGTTGGCGCTAAAACGAAGGATTATTATAACTTTTTCACCCTTTTGTTTCACAAACAGGCACACAACCTCACTGTTTTCTCCTGTGCGCTCACTCAACAGTTCGCTTACGCTACTGATATGCATGCCAGTTGCGCTCGTGCTAGGGAGTAGAGTGGAGATTCTTTCGATGTGTCAGATTTGATCCATTGGATTTCAGTTTGTCGGCAGAGTATTTACTTACAAGATCAGACCCTGATAATGAAGGAGCTGCATCTCAAAAGCGTGAGCAGTGAGATGATTAGGATCAGATAAGAGGTGATTATTGCCCAGTGTTTAGTGCGAGAGCAAAAACAAACAAATAAATAATTTCTTTTACTCTGATGTGCTTGCTTATGTATGTTTTGTATTCATAAAGAATCATATACTGTATTTACTCGCGTAATCCTTGCACTCGCATAATTCTCGAACACCTGACATCGCTCGACAAAAATACGATTTCTTTTTTTCCTCGAGTGATTATCGCACCACCGAAAATTGCCACAATAAAGTCTGCTTGTTCCAGCCACTGATGATGATAGTGTGCGCCATCTCCCAAGCATAGAGCGTACTATTAACGCACTGAAATTCAATCCAATCCAAGCCAAAGTGGCAAATGCGCGTCGCGGGGTGATTTGTATGTTGTGTCTGTAATCTTGTTACGTTATGGGGCGATGCGGAAGCTACACGGCTGCTCTTAAGTTGAAAGTGATTGATTATGCACTAAACAACGGCAACAAGGCCACGGGTAGGCCCTTCGGAGTAGAAGAGTTTTGTGTTTGCTACTGATGACGGCAGCTGAAAGCCACCAAGACGTGTTGGGCCTTCCGTGTGCCTAAGACCGGGATTGATGGTTAACTTATTTCTTTAGAAGGCAACTGCGGACGATTCTGTTAAATGGCTATCAGCCCAATACTGACGTCCTTCACTTACCTTTCGCGGACTCCTGTTGAGCAACGAACGCTACCGCAGCGCCTGCAACGCCCACAAGCTTTGCGCACGGGATTCTAATTCTCTACTATTTGATTGCACATTTTGTGTCTCAAATAAATCTTGCCTTGTGTGGAACCTGTGCTTTTATTATTGAGGTAAGTCTTAATTAGTTCTTCTCAAAGCTTGCTGTTATTTGCTGGCGTGAGAATTCCGAATAGCGGCCACTTCATTTTATTTTTCGCGTTACATATTTTTGTGGAAAGTTTTCCCCGCGTAATTCCCCCCCCCCCCCCCCCAAACTTTGTATCGGTTTTCTGCCAAAAAAAGTGCGGGGATTATGCGAGTAAATACGGTAAGTGAATTTTTTTAGGATTTTGCTTGACGTTACTATAAATGAACCATGTCTATGTAATAAAGAAATTGTATTTTTGTCCCATTACAATCACAAAAAGAATTTGACAATTTTTAAAAATAGGTCAGAAGAATGTATTTCAGCAATAAAAAAATTACACAGTATTTGACTGCATTTTGCGAAAAAATTCGAGCTTGAAAGGGTTAATCAACATCGACCAAGAATTAAAAAAAGTTCTAGGCACTGCATTCACCTTTAAGCTGGTGCAGAACAAAGGTCACTTCACAGCATCCATAGCTGCACCCTGCCACAAAAACAGCAAACACATTTTGAAGCTGAACGCAGCGTTCACTGCGTATTGTAGGTACTGTGGCTGCAATGTGCCAGTGTGAAACCCAACAAGCTCTTTTTCCAGATTATGAGTGCCCCACTCGGTGTGTACAGGCAATGTACTGTCAGTGCCAAATGAAATGTAAACACTTTCAAGCATTAACGATCATTTGATGCTTGCTGTCCAGTAATCATCATGAATTTTTGGGCTATTGTGTTATTGATGGACATGCACAGTGCTGCCAAGCTTAGCTCCGGTTCCAGCCGCACACAGTCGTACCGTGGATCTGCAATGTCCCTTCCATGCTGCCACTGCTATAGCACTGCTAATGCTTGCTGCTGTTCACATTTCATTTGACACCAATAGTACCTCCAAACATATCTAGAGAATAGCCAGGCACGCCGCAGCCAGCAGTGACAAACACGCTCAAAAAAAAAAAATCCATAGTCATGACACGCCGCAACTCTCGGGTGGGGCTCTGGCTTCTTGCCTCAGCCTCCCCTGAAGTGCGTCCAGCGTGATTGTAGAAATAAAAAAAGAAAGACATAATTCTGGTAAAACATGATTAAAAAAATATTTTGCAGATAGATTCATGAAGTCTCCCCTGAAGTGCATCCAGCATGGTTGTAGAAATTAAAAAAGAAAGACATAATTCCGGTAAAACTTGATTAGAAAAATATTTTGCAGATAGATTCATGAAGTCCAGTAGTAAAGTCGTCCTACGAACACTCAACTACAATGGTGCTTCACTGCATCTTTAGAGCCGATACTTGACATTTATGAAGCACCCTCAAAACTAATAATGCCTGTCAAATAATTTTAGGCAACTATTGGCAATTTGTGGCACTAAACTAAGAATGTATTAGCACTGCCTTCACAACAAAATATCTTTGACGATCTTACCAACACTGCAGCACCACAAAACCCTGTTCTTTATGCACAAGATTTTTAAAATGTAGCCCCCTCGAGTTTCTGAAACAACCAGAGTGCTGAGACAGACTTTTAGGAGGCTTCTTCAGCAAGCTGAAGTTGTTTTACCTCCTGGAATAAACACAGGCTGACTAAAGACGGCCAGCATGTGTGAACAAAAGGAGGCACTGCTCTACATGAAACATAATGCATAGAAATATTTTTGGGCAAGCAGCACAGACATTAGGTTTTTCACACATTTAATAAGCACACTTCACCCTCTTCCTACCTCCCCTTTGTACCATAAACATTCTATGTTAAGCTACAAAATTCAATTTCATATGTCTCTGCTTAAAGGAGAACTCTGGCAATTTTTTCATGTCCACCAATCTCAATAAAATTTTCAATATACAGTCTACACTCACTATAACAGATTCACTGACCACAGACTTTCGATAGAACAGACCATTATTGAGCCTAAGTTTGGTCAGCGCATTAATTTATTGGAGCAAAGCTTCCTTTTAGGAGACAGCGATGCCACAGACTATTGATTACAATGGATAAAATTAGCAACATTTTTTTTTTTCAAAAAGCCGGGCGCAGAAAGCGTACTTTTGATCACACCGCTTAATGTGACAAGTGCCTTGGGGCTGCTGAGTTCAGAACTCTCGTACCAGCTCTGGAGTTCCCAGCGAGCTGTAGAGGCTGCTTGGGAGCAACAGCTCAAAGCGGCTAAAAAACGGCCGCATTTAAGTAGATGTGCCTTCCTGTCCGCACAAATAAGGAATTTATTTTCAGCCAATGAAACACATGTGGCAGAGAAAAGTATACTAGAAACACTTTATTACCGGCTAAGCTGTGCAGGGACTACATTGCGTCCCTGCACTTACTGTAACGACACTTGCTCATTAATTAAAACTGGCACTACATTTTTGTCAATAACCACTACTGGTGATTGCAGTCTTTTGTAACCATCCTGCTGTTGAATACATTTAGCATGTATCAGCAGAACTAGCTTGTCCCATATTGATGAGCGAAATTGAAACGATTGTCACACAGCGACACTGCCCCCTTCCCTTTTTGTGGAGTTTGGATGCGTAGTCGATACCGGATATATCAAAATTGGATATCTCGAACTATTGGCTATGTCGAACAGTTCAGAAATCCCCTTGAAATTCCTATGCAAAAGTATGGGACTGGTTCACCCGTATATCCAACTCCTGCACAATGGGACATCCGCTATATCGAACACTGCGCGGTGCTGAAGCCCAGAATATGCATTTTTCTGAGCAAATATTGATCCATTTGCATGCGCAAGTGAGGAAAAGACGGTATTATTCAATCGTGCTGACCTGGTTCGTTGCGTGGCACTTGCGAGTGCACCGGTGTGTTCGATGCGCGATGTGCAGGTCTCAACGCGCAGGTGTAGTGTTTTTCAAAGACTAATTGCCGAGGACACCCAAATGAAAAAATGCGAAGTGATTCAGCGATTTTGTTGCAATGTTTGCACTTCTCTCCTTGTTTTTTAGCACACAATGGCACATGGGCGTGAAAAGCACGGCCTTTTGAGATGTGAAAATTTGCGACATATCTTTTGTGATTTCAGTTTTAATACGCACGTCCCAGAGGCTATGCTTCTAGCTTTTCGCATCAAAGCAGCGGCTACCGCTACAAAGCCACAAGTGACATTGATATCGCCAGCATGTTGACGGTGGGAACTCGGCGACCCGGCCTCATGTCTTTTTAACATCGTGGACTTGTGTAGGTCTCACCTAGTTCCTGATAAATCCTCACTTGGGAGTTGAACTGAGCGTTGACAGGCACGTAGCAAGATAAAAATTGACGGCCGCTATGAGCAATGTCAAGTAAAGCAGTGTTGTAAACTTTGCTTGCGGGGCAGGTGACGATTTCGGGTGCGTCATGACCGCAGACAACGGTGTACAGTGCCTCAGTGAATTCTGCGATTTTTCAGTGTTTCTGGGCACTATCTCGGACAGTGAGCAGCTTCATCAGTACAGATGACGACATAGCTGTTTCTGACAGTGAGCAACCTCATCGGTATAGATGACGACATAGCTGTTTCTGACTGCATCAATGCTGAGATCATGGCTGCCACTGTCGGTGCAGCGAAAGTGTAGCCGTGCGGTTATGAAGCCAACGCCCTCGCCGCCGCCACTAACCAACCTTTTGCCGCGCTACAAAGCTTGCATCAGCATTCTGTGTCAATCAACGCTGTTGTGGTCGAAGGAGCTGAATTCACCAATTTTAAAAGCTTCAATGATATTGAAGATGACTAAAACTTCACAGCATGCAAGAAGCAGGACAACTTTACGGACACTTTTCACGTGAAACGAAGTGCGGTAACTTGCTGTTCCCACCTTGTTCTTTATTATCCCATGAGTGAATAGTTATGTTAGCGCTTGTAACGATTTCTGGCAACTGTTTCTGGGCCTTAAATACGTATATATTGGATTTCAAATTATCAATATACAGAACTATTTTGCAATCCCCTTCGAGTTCGATATATACAGGATCGACTGTAGTACATAGCTTGCAAGAAACGTCAGTCTTCAGATTGCTATTAGCTAACACAAGTAGCACATACGTCTCAGTGACCGCACAGGGTCCATGTTCGTGCGGCGGATAGTTGGGCATAGTGCACGTGTTTTGATTGTTTACCTTGTGTATATGACAAATAAGAATTGTTCAGGGCGTTATGCAGCCACGAAGCAGTGCCGAATGAGGAACTCTTGATCTTTTGTGTCTGCAGTGTAAATGTCCATGGTGTCGCACATAATCGATAAAGCACCTTTGCACGAGATAAGAGCTTGCCTATTATGAAGTGATGCCCGCACACACATACGGTGTTCAGTCTTCAGGTCTTTTCTGTTTAAGCTCGCACAAGCCATGTGCTCCCCTTTCCAGACAGCTATTTCATGTGGTCGCACGAGTTTGTGATCACTTTTGACAAAGAGTACGTCCGCGCTTCTGGTCCATTTCATTTACACAAGTCTTCTCATGCGGCAGTCAAATATTGCACCAATTGCCAGTGCGGCGTACACCGTTGACAGAAAATGCAAGAGCTGCACAGATTGATTCTGTCATCTTCTGCCATGTGCTCATTAATGGCAGTGCACATGCAAAGATTGTATCTCAGAGTTATACGGTGTGATGTGCTTGCAAGTTAAGTATCATGAACTACAAATAATACGTACTCATTTTGCGGGATTATCAAGGCCCGTTGAATAGGAAACCCTTTCCTATTCCCATACCAAATCACTAACGCCCCTCTAGAAATAGTACAGTGTTTCAAATATCTAGGTGTCACTCTGTCCGCCGATCTAACTTGGAATGCGCATGTCACAAACATTATCTCATCTGCAAACAAAATATTGGGATTCGTGAAACGTCATCTGCGTTGCGCACCTCAACACGTAAAACTTCTCGCATACACATCCCTCATCAGGCCAAAACTGGAATACGCCTCTGCTATATGGAATCCACCTCAAATTTACCTAATCAATGACCTTGAATCAATTCAAAATCGCTCAGTCCGATTCATACATTCGTCATATTCTTATGACATCAGTGTTTCATCCTTAAAAGCCCAATCTGGATTGCAGCCACTTGCCCTTCGACGCCGCATAGCCACTCTTTCCCTGTTTCATAAGCTGTTTCATTCGCCCCTCAACCATCCTCCATACGTCATCCCTCCCGACGTACATTTCGCACCGCACCAGCCACCCCCTCCAAGTCTCCCGTTACCGCACTAGGACTGCTACCTTCTCCGCATCCTTCTTTCCGCGTGCTGTGAAGGACTGGAACGACCTCCCAAACCACGTCGTCACAATCACCTGCCCATCAACTTTCGCTAAAAATGTAATAACTCATCTCTGTCAGTGAAACTTTATGGCAATGTATATACCCACACCTATGTAGCATATTTTATATTTTGAATGTAGCAAAAGTTTTATATCCTGTATATCAGCCCCTTATGTGGCAAATGTTTTTTATATCCTGTACATCCACCCCTTATGTAATACCCCCTTGTGGGGTCTTTAAGGAAATAAAATATGATGATATGATGATGATGATAACGAAAGTAGACTGTATGTTCCCTTTTGTACCCTGGTGGTATGTGCCAAATGACACTAATGCAAACAACTTATCTTTACTGACAGCGATTTTTTAAACTTCGCAGCCGACTCGGGAATCAAGCTATTATATCAATTCAAGCCACCCCTCGCCCATATTGTTTGCATCCTATGCTACACTTCTATCGCCCCAATCAGAAACGAACAAAGAACGAAGCAGCCTCATTCTTCATCTTGGCAACAGCCACTGCAGAAATACCTGTTCGGTTTTTCGTAAGCTGCACCGGTTTCGGTTTTTGTAATATGTAGCGATGGATGGAAGCTGGTGCTGTGCTGAAGGTTCCAAAAAAAAAAAAAAAAAAAAAAAAAGAGCAACGTACGCCAGGTGTTCGTTGCTTAAAGATTCACAGTATGCCAGTGTATTGCACCAATTTAAATGAGGAGCAATGAATTAAGACCTAAACTAAACCTTCTTTTACAATCAAAAACAGACTAGAGGACTGTCACGTGGACATCACTTCAGCAGAACAAAAAACATCCCCACAATAAAAATGCAAAGCAAGGTATCAGCGAAAAGAGAATATGCGGCTATTAAAATAAGTGAGAAATTGGAATCGTACATAGGCTTCATCCAAAAACCTCAAGGTTGCCCTAAAGGGTCATCATTCTCCCAACAGCAGCATCACTTGAAGGCAGCTTGCTAGCACTGACCACTGATTCTGCCACGAAGGTCTACGTTGAATTTATCACTGTTAAAGACTTGGTGAGTAATTTGCCTTTAGAATTGGCAGATATCCACAGGCGATTATTTGTACTCGAATTATTGTTTCAACTTTGTCGTGCTGCAACTAGAGTTCTCTCCTTATTGTATTGCACCACTTTCTGCAAATTAATTTTTTATGAATGCTAGTACATTTATTTCTATTTAATACATTAACATTACAAAAGGTGAGAAAAACTAGAAGTTTGCATGGTGCCTGATATATTTGCTCACATAATGCTAGCAGTGTTCAGTATTAAAACAGAGGTCTCAAACACACGACCCGTGATCTCTTTTTAGGCTGCCAGCGGCTTCAGGGAATAAAATGTTCGTAATTAACTCTGCAACACTCATATTGTTCAATCCCTCATTGGAATACCACTCTGTTCAGATTAGCTACAGAGATGGGACTGGTCTCAAGCATTACTTTTGTAAGAAACCCCATGTATTAAAGCGCAATTGCGGAATGAAATATTTACATTTTGCAATCAGCATTTAGATTAGAATTATTCTGCCTGGCGATCAATATCACCACGTTTCGAAAACGATGTCAAAACATCTTCAGAGATTATCTATACACAAGACATGGACAATGCACTTTTTAAAATCGCAGCATCACGTAACATTTCACCCCTCCCTCCCCCACTTCCACTTCAACCTTCTTCACTTGCAGAACCAAATTTTGTGGCCAGCTCACAAGCAGAGCAGAGTTTGAAACCCCCATATTAAATGTGCACTAAACGGAAAAAACAATCATATAAGTAAATTACTCTTGCAATTTTAAAACCACCACTCTTGCCACGAGAACAAACTTGAGAAGAGGAAAAATGTACAAAAAAAAAAAGAAGTTTAGTCGCCTAAATCCACAATGTCACAATAATTTGAATGGGAACATTGAAGTGTTGCAAACGTCTGCAGTTTCTTTTGGTGCATTTTTTTCGTTTACCAAATGTCTTCTTAGGGCAAGAGCGGTGCTTTCGGTATAGGAAAGAAGTGACTCGCCAATACGAAAAAAAAAAAAAAAAAGACGCTTTTACCTGTGGTGTTCAGTCCACTATTTCTAGAAGTGTTTCATCCCATGTGAATCCAATTCAGTTTCAATGTCGTACCAACTAGCCCCCCCCCCCCCCCCCCATTATCTTGCTTTTTAGTGTCCCTTTAACACTCCGGGGCAAGCATCCTCTGTACAATTACGTATCATCCCACGAACACACACACTCATAAAAAGTGACTAACCTCTCCTGGTTCCGGAGCATTATCTTGGTTGCCACTGAACTCATCCGCATCTTCTGCATCCACAGAGTGGTTCACATTCAAGTGGACTGTGATCCTAAAAGAAAAGCATTTGACCATGACATAATATAGTCACTGGCACAAAAAAAGAATGACATAACACTAAAAGGGCAATACAAATAACTGTGCTAATCCGCGGATTACCTGCATGCAGGCACATGCCAAACGGTCTCCTAGGAGAAAGCTCGATTCTCTTCAACCACGGCCTCTGGGCTCACCTAAGCGCACTGCCAGCAGACCGGTTTGAGAGTATCAACAACATGGAGGCCAACATAACGTTAACATTGAGTATTGTCACGGATCATAATTTGTTTTGGTGGAAATCAGTTTGGCAGAATCGATGGATGGAAAGAAAAACCTGCTGTACTGAGAGCTGCTGATGACTGACCGTGTTGCTGTAGTATGCAGTGCCCCACTTACAAATAAAGCAGGATACAAATATTGACAGGTACTGTTTTTGCAAATGACAAGTAGCGACACTGCACTGCTGCACATTACGCTTCATTCTCTTAGCTTGCATTTGAACCCCGGCGTTCAAACATGGGTCATGTTTGGCCTCCCATTGAATTCTGCGTGTGCAATGATTAAAGGAATAACACACCTGCTTCTTTCCAACTTGCAAATCAGAGCACATTAAAATTGATAAATTTCTTATAGATGACCATCTTAGAATACGGCCCCGAAAATTAACTAAACTAAGTGTTAACCGAGGCAAAATTAACTGCAAAGACAGCAGTGCGGCTCAAGCAGAAGAAAAGTGTGCTGCTTTCCAGCCTGTTCGATTGCTAATGGTGCGACATTCCTTTGCCACAACACTGATGTGAAAACCAAGTTGAGCTCATCCATCTGCAAGCCATGCAAACAAAGCACGAATGAGAAGAATTGCTGATGTGAGTATGTCATGTGGTGCTTGTGAGAATGCCGGTGAAGTGAGGATGACAGATGACCATGCCGTTGAGCCATCATGACAGACACAGGAAAGGAAAGAAGAGACACGCGAGAACCCCGAGAAAAAGAAAACAGAGAAGTGGAGGAGAAGAGCAGAGAACGGCAGAAGAAGCAGCCATGAAGAGAAGAGATCCCGGCTCCTGCCAATGCTCTCTGTCCTGGAGTTAATGGCACTAAACGGTGTGGGGTCTCGATGATTGATACATAACTCATTATGTAATACGCTAGGACATCCGCTCCATAACATTACCATACACTCCATGACAAACACGCTAACACACCCCAGGCAACGTCGCCAACGCTTGGCTTACTATGTGGCCCCCCCCCGGAGCGCAGGCCCGTGGTGCCACATGCCGAGGACCCACGCTAGAGACAACTGTTCGCGGCAGCCGCCACGCGCAAAAGAGACACACTCAACTCTCGCCCCCCACCAAGGCTCGTTTCCGCCAGTGGTCATTGCCGGCGCTACCCCATGATGATGATGACAATAGTGGTGCTCAACGCGAATATAACGCCACCTATCGCCTGGCGGCCGTCACCCGAAATGCGGCTTTGGGGCGACACACGTGCGCCACACGGCGCAAACAACTTTACAGGTGGTGTCAGCACCCCCCCAACGGTAGACACAAGTTCGTAACTTGTCTGATAGTGTAAATCATGCTGTCATGCTGCAGTGCACGTACACTATCCATTCTGAGCACTCGGATCTAGTCACTTGACTTCCAATGGAGCTTTGAACACCACAGCAATGACTCCTGCCTAATGCACGGTGATGTGTGCTGCCCAGCTTTCTTTTCTGTGCATATGTAAACTGTGAAGAGTTCAGATACTACCTCTTACCATTTTGTGTAGGATGCGAGTGGTGTGTTAGTGCATATTGTCGCGCCTGAGATGCCCCGACTAAGAAATGCATTCGCATTGAAAAGTATTCAATCGATGTCAGTGAAACTGTGTGCATGAGCTACAATAAGTCAGAAAAAAGTCAGAGCTAAAAAATTGCTGTTTCATAAAAAGTGAAGCTATGAAAAGATTACACAACAATCTGAAGCCTCTGTGGCCTTGTGCATGCAGTATTTTTTTTTACAACTTTATAAAAAATGTAACATCTCTTCAGTTCAGATGTAAGTACAATAACACGGCTGAATATCGTTACATTCTTTTCAGTAATTGCAGAGAAAACGTACATTGAATAGGTGAACACCCTTTAAAGATTAGGAGTGGGCCATAGGAAGGGTGGCAACCTAGGCATAAAGAAAGGGTGTCACTTGATCCCAGTGGCATTTTTTGTGAGCACACAAAATTTTATGAGAATATTTGCAGCTGTTTCCAACATATTAGACTAAAACTAATATATACAATTAAACCTACCATACCCAACTAACCATGGTTCACTGCACCTACTTTTTCTGCAAATGCTATGGGAATGCAATGAAGGATTCGATGAACATACACTTGGTAGGAAAGAATCATTAAATAAAAATATGAAGACACTGACTACAAGAGAATAAAAATGTGTTGACGTTGGGGGACTAATATTAAAATCCATGCTCACAATGTTATGATTGTGAACAAGGCTGAAGTTCTGGGTGCCAAAACACCAACCACAGGGATGATGATGAGCGTTTCGCAGCAGGTATTGTGGCAGGGAAAGTGATTTGCAGCACGAGTTCAGTTCCAAAACAGAGCGCAATAAAAACGGAGGACACAAGAGGCAAAGTGCTCTTTTGCCTTCGTTTACATAGCAGACTAGTAAAATTTTAAACATGCTCTAACGATGCTCTAAGGATAACGCCACTTGAGCACCTTTCTCTATATGCCTTCTGCACAGTATATGTCCCCTTGCCACAGCTAGCCAAATGGAGATCGAAAGCCAAGCCCCTTGCCACAGCTAGCCAAATGGAGATCGAAAGCCAAGAGCCCTGTTGCAGCAGCTCAAATGGCCGTAGCACAAACTTGAAAACACAAGAGTGGGCAGTCCAGGGGGCCCCAAGAGGCGGCGATGAGGCAAGGCCTCAAAGTTCCCTCATGGGAGACCTGAGCCTGGGTTCTTAAACAACATTGGACTACAATCAAGTTGTTTTCATCACATCGTTGTAACTACACTAACTTAGACAAAATTATAATAAATGGCACACACCACATGTACCTTTCAAGAAACCTTTCAGCTGAAGAAATAAAAAATTGTCATACCATGCCTTTCATCTAGGATGCTGCTGCTAGTCTATACAACATAGTAGTTTTTTGTGGCATATTTAACAGCTTGTTTTTTCACATGTCAAAGTGCAAAAAATGAAATTGTCAAAAGATATGGGCATTAAGCACACAATGAACTTATGCATGACATATCTTGCCGCGCTGAAGTTTTTTGAAGGGCTTGCACTAGTTGCAGGGGTCTAGGCGACATCTGCCTTCACAATTGTAAAGCTGTCGCCAGACTTTCTTAATTTTCACCACTGTAATGAATTTAGGATGTCTCTGCGGTCTTCTGCTTAATGAGCATAGCCATGCAGCTCATCCCTTCATTTCTCTCATTCCTAAACATTGTGTCTCTCTACAATGTCGTCTATAAAGGTCATCTTTGGGGACTCCTCACAGTTTACAACAGTTTATGATATGCATGTTTTGCAGTGAACTCTTTTTTTTTTTTTTTCATATTGAATGGCATACACCTTCTTGATGTACCGGTAGAAGGTAGTCATAGGACTACACGAGCATACGACTGACAGGAGGTGGAGGACAAGATTTTGATGCATTTACGAAGTTTGTTCCAGTTTGGCGATAAAGACACGAGCAAGTTTTTAGATGCTTACTCATTAGATGCACATGGTTAGAAATAAAGATACAGTCGCCCAAATATTTAACTATCGTACACGAGCGGCCATTTTCATGTGCATCAGCACCATCGATGGAGCCAAGTTGCAAACAGGGTAAGGATAAGTGCATGCCCAGAAAGTGCGCTCAGCTCTGCTGCTAGTCTGCTTGGCTATACCTTCTTCAGGACGTAATGACTGGCGCATGGCACGTGTAGTGCCGGTGTTTAAGAAAGGGGATCGTTTAAACATTGCAAACTACAGGCCTATTTCCTTAACGTGTACGTCATGTAAGCTATTAGAACACATAGTCGCACATTACATCACAACATTTCTTGAAGAAAACCGCCTGCTGTCGCCATTACAGCACGGATTTAGAAAAAAAGTATCGACCACAACGCAGCTAGTTACAACAATTCATGAGTTTACGTCGTCGCTGGATACGGGGAATCAAACTAATGCTATTTTTTTAGATTTTAGTAAAGCTTTTGATCTTGTCACGCATAGCAAACTCATTTCTAAATTATATGTCCTAGGTCTACCTGTTAACCTCATTGACTGGATCCGTTCTTACCTTCAAAATCGCAAGCAGTATGTTAAAGTAAATGACTGCATGTCTGGTATTCTACCAGTGTCATCAGGAGTTCCTCAAGGTAGTGTTTTGGAACCTATTCTCTTTCTGGTATATATAAATGACATTGTTGAATCAATAGACACATCACAAGTCCACATAAAGCTTTTTGCAGATGACTGCATACTTTATAAAACGATTACTGCTCCGAATGACCAGAAGTGCCTGCAATCAACCTTTGTGCTATTTCTAAATGGTGTGAAGATTGGTCAATGAAATTAAATAGCGATAAATCAGTTGTCATGCATATAACAAATAAGAAACACCGTTTAAATTATACTTATTCTCTCAACAACTGTCCATTGACTGAGGTTAACGAATATAAATATTTGGGCGTCACAATTACAAGCCACCTAACATGGTCAAGCCACATTAATAAAACATGCTCATCTGCTTCTAGAAAGCTTGGTTTTTTGAGACACAAATTAAAAACAGCACCCCCAGAAATCAAAATGTTGGCCTACAATGCTTTTATAAGACCAAAGTTAGATTATGCTAGTGTCGTTTGGGACCCACATATAAAGAAAGATGTTAAGAAGCTTGAGATGGTGCAGCGAAAGGCGGTTCGCTTTATCTTTAATGCCTACCGCAGAAATGACTCGCTAACAACGCTCGTGGCTAATAATGATATCCCCACTTTACAATACCGAAGAGCTGTTGCCCGGCTGAAATTTCTACACTCACTTTATTTCCGCAAATTTAACATTTGTCCAGAAACTTATATAAGAAATCGAATACTCGACATACTCACAGCTACACTCTTGAACCTTACTTCGCACGTACTAATATTTTCATGAACTCATTCTTTCCTCGGACGATCAATGATTGGAACGCGTTACCTTTTGAAGCATTCTGTGATAATGAAAATCCTGACTTCGATAACTTTGTATCTTTCCGTTTTTAACCGTACAACTCAAGATCTCTGACTGTCTCACGTTGTATTTGATTTGCATTCTCCGGTTTCAATTTGCAATTTCTTGCTGCCATTTAACTTTGTTCAAATGCTATCCTGTGTTCTACAGCCTTAACATGTTTTTATTGCTTGAACTTTCTTTTATTTAGTTACATTGTGAATCACTTTTTGTTATGCCCCCCTGCTTGGTCTTTCGACCGCAGTATTCTGTAAATAAATAAATAAATAAAATAAAAAATCCCATATCAGCACATTTCAGACGAGAAAAAGTGGCTAGTACTTCTTGCTGTGCCTTGTGGGGTTTTATAAGCCTACTTCAGTCTCTTGTGACACAATAATATCAAACCACCAAAATACATTAAAAAAACTGTAGGGTGATTATTTAACACACTTTCTTGCGTAGTGCACAAGTTGCAAAAATGAGCAAGCATAGCTTTTGGACACATTGTCAGCTTAAATAGAGCCCTTCAAAAGCTCTTCTGGTCACAAAACTAAGCCTTCTGCATAAGACTGCGACACCTTAGTACAACCATTCAAAGAGGGCATGTGCACATTAAAAGAAAAGTTTTTTTTCATACATAGCCCTGTCCCTATTTACATTTTCAGGGCTACCAATGAAGTACAGGGCGTATGCACTGAGTGTTGATCCTCAAGGTGGCCACACCATCATTGCACCATTCAGTTCACACGTGCCATCAATGTTGTCCATATGTCGGTGTGCGACAGGTGTTCTAGAGGTCTCTAGTCAATCAAGTCGCTGTACAGCTCTCCGAGACCGCTTGTGCGGTGAGAGCACAGCTTTTAAGATGGCAGCCTCTACACTAGCGCTCCTTGCGGAAGACGTCCAGTGCATACCATTTACACATACGCGATAGGCAGCGCTGGTGGCAGCACATAATAATGCAGAACATAACCAGACACACCCAAAGTTAAAATTGCAGTGATTTACATGATTTAGTGAACTGCCAGTTAGAACATAGCCAGTGAGATAACCATCAAGTCACAGCACTCTTCCTACATTGTTTTGAGGAAAATGCAGATGCAAATGAAAATTTTTACGATAGCTTTGTAGGCGTCCAAAACCCCACAAGTTGTCACTACCACTTTGGCCATTACAATCAATAGCTACAGTAATCTATGAAACATTAATAGCAAGAAGTTGTGGATGTACCAAAATCCTCTATCAATGTGATTGGTTTTGCATAACAGCTGTGTTTTGGTCGTTGCTAATGAGGCTGCATTCTGGGTTGATGAAGCCATGGTGCAGTTACAACCACAGGAGCATGAAGGTGTGTTTGCCAGTGATCAGAAGTGGGCCAAATAAGAAACTGGTTGCTTCCATTTTGATACAAAGCGTCTTTGGTGCGAAGTAATTTCACACAAATGATAAACAGAAGACGGCCATGCCGCACTGTTGCAAAGAGGAATGATGCTAAAGTCCTGGCCCTCGCACACAGCAACTCTCACTACATGTGGGCTTCTGGGAAACTTTGTTGAGCAATGTAAACAGGTACTCCGCTATCCGTTAAATATAGCTATGTTAAGCTTCACTCACGTTTCTCGATTGAAGGACCGCGTCAAGGTGACCTCAGATCCCTCAGTTTTAACATCAAACCCTTCGATCTTGGGAACCTGCGCGGACTTCCTTGCCTTCTTCTCGGCTTCTATTTCTTCCACGAGAAAGTCGGCAAGCTCTTGGTCCCCTGCAAAGACGATAAGAGGAGTCATTGGGGCTTGATGATGAAATAATTTGCACAAAGAAGAAAGTGCACACCGAGAAAGGGAAACAGGGTAGCCCGTCACTGTCCTTGCTCTGTGGGGGCGCTTTCCTTTGAACAAATACTCCACAGAAAGATAGAAATACGGAGGAGCCCGCTTTTGTTGGAAAGTCATAGAAACCAACAAGCAATGAAGGTCCGTCGTTTCTGGCTGAAACGTAGCACATGATGCGCCTAGCAAAGTTCAAGGGCCGAGGAGCCCACGCGGTTGCCTCTACGCGTTCTCTTATACTCTTCCCGTTTTCTTCAAGTTAGCGGCCACACCCAAAGAGAATACAGAGTAACACACGACCTCGAATACGCGACCCGTTCGTGCGCCTCTTCGGTAAATTTTCTTAATGTTTGCGGGGAGAAGCAACACTTTTTATCGACACAGTGAGCGGGCGGCCAAGTTCGAATGCGTGATACGGGTACAGAGAACCAGATTCCAACAAAAACGCGACATGTTCGCAAGTCACCTTTGGTACTCGCTTGGCTGTAGCTGCAGACCACTGTTCGGACGGGGCTTGATCTTACAGCGTGCCGGCAAGTGCGGGACAAAGCTGAACTGGACATGGACTTGGAGCCGGGCAGCTCGTGCTTCAGAGCCCGTAGCATAGCACTGGATCGTGCCGGTTTCAGGCAGATTCGAGACACGGATCCAATAAAACTTGTCGCCATGACTTTTACCTTTAAGCGAAACACCAAGGTACGTACAAACCAGCTTCGATAAGCCTAAGGCAAACCAAACCGCCTGCACGCACGCGAATGAAGTAGAACACGCCACAGAAAACGTGCTCCGCGATTTCCGGCGGATCCGCGCCCGTGATTTCCGTTCCAATCACGTGATTGGCGCATTGTTGCTCGATGAACGCGCCGGCTAGCAACGTTTATAGATACTCTTTAAATGCATTTCTTAGCGAGCTTGGCCCTCTTTTACTTTTTTTTTTAATTGCGAAGCATTCTAGGCAAACTTCGGCGACTTTGATCTTATCTATCTATCTATCTATCTATCTATCTATCTATCTATCTATCTATCTATCTATCTATCTATCTATCTATCTATCTATCTATCTATCTATCTATCTATCTATCTATCTATCTATCTATCTATCTATCTATCCGCCTACGACTTTCAGCTCTCCTGGCCGTTTCAATAATGGTGTCGATATTAAACTTGGCATGGCATAACATGACTGTATGAAGAACATATTTGACTAGCCATAACATGAAAATTATGACATGTATGTTATGAATGTCGTGATTTACATTTCATGGAAAACGAAATATATGACTGCTGCAAACAGGATAATCCTGACACGCTTGTCATGTAAGAACATGACAACATACCACGCTCGTAGCGCGCTCGCGGCCGTTTCGCTAGCTCCACATATACTAAATTTGGTATCACGTGACGTGAATAGATGACGAAGGTAAACGACACATCCAAACATGATAATCATGACACGAAGGTCATGTACGGCATCATTTACTTCCACCTCGTAACATTGTGCTGTTTTTAAAGTGACATATCAACATTTCTAATTCGTGCTTCGCATATCATCGATTCCCATTGTACGTGGGATCTGCCATTATTTTTTAGTCTTCGAACTCCTCGTTTCGAGGCGAGCGCGATTCGCTCCTAGGATGTGTGAGGGCGCTGAAGTCTAACTTTGCGGGAAGCAGCCAAGTATAACGTGTTCTGTGGTATAACCGGCTGCTTCCCGCTGGTTTCATTACCGATGCAGTTTCGTCTGGTAGGTGTTCTGTGGTTTCGTGCGTTCCGTGCGTTCCGTGCTGGTGTTCGGTCGCAATTTTGTGTGTGTGTGTGTGTGTGTGTGTGTGTGTGTGTGTGTGTGTGTGTGTGTGTGTGTGTGTGTGTGTGTGTGTGTGTGTGTGTGTGTGTGTGTGTGTGTGTGTGTGTGTGTGTGTGTGTGTGTGTGTGTGTGTGTGTGTGTGTGTGTGTGTGTGTGTGTGTGTGTGTGTGTGGTTGTGTGTGTGTCTTGTCGCATGGCATGCTTCCACGGTCTTCTGAAAACAATTCGACGCCTACAGTCACGAAAATACTCAGACTTCCACGACGTAGGAAACTCTCCGATTGTTGACATCGCCGGCACGATCTGAGCATTGACCACGTGTGGACGCACCGAGCACGTGTGTACGTCTCCAGAGGTTAATTCTACTGTTGCTGCTATCCCGTGCGACATAGCTCAGACCCTTCGGACATCGTAACAATGTGTTTTGTGACCGGGCGCATCAGCGGGTAGAGGAAAAGCCCTTAAAAACGCCACTTCTCCCCGCCGTCCGACCCGCACTGTTACTGCAGAAGTGGGAAAGATCCATAGGAAAGCCTGGGAAAGACGCGCAACGTGGACGATGTTTACTTTCAAGAAAGCGACATCCTGAATTCATATAGGCATATCATAAATGGAGAAGTCTAAACCGACCAAGCTGCATGGGCAAGGAGGAGTGATGAAGTTCCTCGATTATTTCCGAATTTTCCAGTTTAATTGTAATGAGGCCGCAAAATAAAGGGTACCTGTACAACAACCAACTGCTGCCTTGCGATCTGCCTGCAGAATAATGCCGGCAAGAGGTTCCCGCTACTTCGGAGGACTCCAGTTTTTCTGAGCGACTAAAAAAAAAGTGTGCCTCAACTTCCCTGCAACTAGAGTTCGACGGTCCCTGAGGAGGCGGAAAAACCTCCGGTAATAACCTTCTATAACGCAAAATTCACAGAATACATCTACTGGCACAGCGGAAGGAGGAAGCGCACCACTAAGAAATATTCATTTCAAGGACTGTGTGGGCATGACTGGTACAAACAGACGTATGTGTGTCTTGTGTCATTTTAGCGGTTACAATGAAAAAAAAACAGAAGGGCAAAAACAACCCAGAACAATGCGAAGATCGCAACCAGCGAATTGAGGAAACGCATGGTCTGTGCCACCGTCACCCGAGAATGGAGAAAACTTGAGATACGTACGCCGGCTAATTGAAAAAAAAAAAAAAAAAGACTGCGTGCCCAGTGACTCTCACTGATCTAGTTGAAGATTTACCTGAAGTGCTGAAAGTGTCTCTTCATAGTACATCCATCATGCAACAAGCAAAATGACCGAATGGGTATAGGTACACAACAGATAGTCTTATGCTTTGTTTGCCTCTCACAAGCCCGAATAGTTACAGGAATTCAGCCATGCGCTTATTCGAAATGGAAATTAGAATGCTCGTGACTGTGAAAGTGACAACTTTTTTTGTTTAAATACACTGACGCTTTCCTATTTTCGCAAATTTTGCATTTTTTTAATGGTCCTATAAGTATTATCCGCTCAGACACCCATAAATCGGAACACTTCAGAAGAAGAAAGTGCACTGGTTTATATACCAGCTGAACAGAAAAATAACGTCATTTCAGTGGGATTTTAAATGTGACTGATACCTTTCAGCAATGGCTCGGTTTCAACTTCATTTATGGTACGGCCCGCCAAGGCGTTTTTGCTGCGCAAGTTAATGCGCACAGCGTCGAAAATCCCTCTGCTGAGACTCGCAAAATTGCTTAATTCTAAACAACTAAGCTGGAACCAGGTGAGTCACAGCTTTTACCACGGCTTCGATAAGACGTTTGTGATACAAATGAGCTCTAAATTTTGTTTCTACTATCTGGAAGAACAAGAAGCTACAGGGCCGCAAAACGGCTCTTTATTCGACAAATGCTCGTCTGGAACCACTCTACGCGAGCTATTATTTTCACCAAGGACCTGAAAAGATGCCGCACATGCATCTAGGCTCTGTGTTATACTCCTCGTGCATAAACCAAGAAGTTGCGGTGTTGTGTAAGCGCTGCTCACCGGCTGCACCGCACCTAGCTGTAGCAGACGACCCTCGTTTGCTTGGCGCAGTTAGAATTACTGTATATGCTACCTTTAGGTAGCATAAAGGTTGCATATACAGTAACTCTACGCAAAGCTGGCCTGCAGCGCCGCGGTGGCGGAAACTGCAGCCGGCCGCCTGCTCCCCGAAGGCGAAGCGGAGAGTTCCGAAACTTAAAAAGTACCTATAAATGTCGCCGGCTAGCGTGTAACGCTTTGGGAGGAAACCGGCGGGTGACGATGCCACACGTTTGCACGTTTGTTTAACAATGAAGTGCCTTATGCACCTTGATAGACAAAGATATATCAAGAGGCGCAATGGCTCCATTTTCACAACGAGAGTGGGAAAGCGCTGAGAAGAGGGTTCCTAGTAGTACATCAACAGGCCCCGATGACATCCAAATTATGCTGATAAAGGCATTGGGTCCCAAGTCCAAGCAGACTTTGAGAGAGGCAGCGAGCAAAACAATAATCGATCATGAAGTCCCCGATGGATGGAAACTTAGCAGGATGAGCATGATCTCTAATGGAAAGGGGGGACAGAGCTGATATAAACAACTACTGTCCTATAACAGTGACATCAGTGGTCTACAGACTGGTGATGCAGATTGTAAAGGAAAGACTGCAGGCATGGATAGAGGATGAGGGGGTGCTGGGGGAACTGCAGAATGGGTTTCAAAACCAATGGAGGTTGGAAGACAATCTCTTCTCACTGACGCAGTGCATCGAAATAGCTAAAATGAAACACAGGCCCCTGTGGCTAGCATTTTTGGATATCAAGGGAGCGTATGATAGCGTGGTTCAAGAGGACTTGTGGGGAATACTAGACACACTGGGTGTGGAAGATGGAGTCACCGATCTTTTAAAGGAAATCTATAAAAGTAACAAGGTAGTTATAAAATGGGAAAAACAGGTATCTAAAGCCCACAGGGATAAAACGGAGGCTTAGGTGGTACGTGGTGTCGATCCTCTGTCCCCCTTATTATTCATGATGTACCTACAAGGATAAGAGGCAATTACAGGGAAGCGAACTTGGCTTCAACCTCTCTTTCGTCAAACAAGGAAGACACATTGAACAGGCATTACAAGCATTGATGTACGCAGATGATATAGTGCTGATGGCCGACAACAAGGAAGATTTGCAGAGATTGATGGCCATCTGCAGTAATAAGGGAGATTGATTAGATTTCAGATTCAGTTAGAAAAAAATGAGCAGTCATGATTTTTAAGTAATGAAGGTAGTGATCTTAGGATACAGGAGGTCACGCTAGAGATAACAGATAAGTACAAATATTTGGGCGTATAAGCAATGGGACCGAGTACCTAAGGGAACACGAAATATACGTAATGACAAAAGGTAACAGGAATGCAGCGGTGCTGAAAAATAGGGCACTGTGGAATTACAATAGGTATGATGTTGTGAGAGGAATTCGGAAAGGGGTCATGGTTCCTGGTCAGACGTTCAGCAATGTGGTCTTGTGTATGAGATCAGAAGTCCAAGCAAGATTGTAAATTAAACAACGTGGCATTGGTAGGCTTGCTTTAGGAGCTCACGGGAATACACCAAATCATGGAGTACAAGGTGATATGAGATGGACATCATTCGAGGGCAGGGAAGCTAGCAGCAAGATAAAATTTGAGAAGCGATTGAGAGAAATGGGGAAGGAGCGTTGGGCTAGGAACGTGTTCAGCTATTTGTACATGAGGAATGTTGACACAAAATGGAGGGAGCGAACTAGGAAATTGACTGGTAAATGCTTAGAAAACAGCAGGTGGCCAAACCAAAAAGAACTATCGGTTAAGAAGAAAGTGAAGGAAACGGAGACTGACATGTTGAGAGTTGGCATTATTAAGAAGTCCGCACTAGGGATCTATCGAACTTTTAAGCAGAAAATTGCCAAGGAAAGAATCTATGATAATATTCGGGGTAGTTCTCTACTGTTTGAGGCCAGGATGGGAGTATTGCGAACCAAGACTTATCGGGTCAAATACGAAGGAGTAGACACGGTATGCTGTGCATGTAAAGAGGAGGAAACTGCCGAATATTTGATAATGTTCTGTAAAGGGCTTCACCCTATTAGTGTAGGATGATGGCACAGATGTTTTCAAAGCATTGGGGTTCAGGGACAGGGAGGGCAAAATAAGCTTTAAGCGGGCAGAAATAACTACAAGAAGTAAAGTTCAACACTGTCGAAATTTGGGCTTGTTGGTGCATTGTGACGACAGAAAATAGCGCAAAGAAACGGGGACACAAGACGAGGACACACGGCACAGGCGCTAACTTCCAACATCAATGTTGGAAGTTAGCGCCTGTGCCGTGTGTCCTCGTCTTGTGTCCCCGTTTCTTTGCGCTATTTCCTGTCGTAACTACAAGAAGGTTATCTGATTGGTGGCGGCAATGAAGGCACGAGTGAAAATTAAATCATTCACTGCAAAGTACCAGTCCTTAACTTCACTATTTAATGGAGGAAAAAAAAAAGATGAATCCAGTTTTTGGTTCACTAAGTATTACGACTAGGTGGCGTTATCGGATGCCCGATGTCTCGAGTTAGTGTATATGCTACCTTTAGGTCGCTAAAGGTAGCGTATGCAGTAACTCGAGGCATCGGTTGCATTGCGCGCCACCACAGCACACACCGTAATAAGCGTCATCACCCCGTTTACGTAATAATAATAATAATAATAATAATAATAATAATAATAATAATAATAATAATAATAATAATAATAATAATAATAATAATAATAATAATAATAATAATAATAATAATAATAATAATAATAATAATAATAATAATAATAATAATTTGTCACCCCCCTTGCTACCACTGCTATCCTGTCGCTAAGCTCGCACTTCTCGGAAAAAAAGATGCTTTTCGGCAGTCGATTTGTGAGAGAATAAACGGCGACAGTGATGCTATTCGATGCTTGGAAAATTGAAGACCCCATAGAATGAGGATTTTTTTAAGAGCTCTACTGTTGATTTCGTGACATGTTACTTATTTAAAAGCAAATGAAGATCAAATTTTCATTTTTTCATTCCGAGCCGATTCCTCAAGCCGCACGCCAGTGTGACGACATGGAATTCGAAGCATTTTTTCGTATTGTGGAAAAGCGTATGTCTGATTTGTGTGGCTTTATTGTTGAACATCTTTGTTTCGTGTTATATATATAGAGTTTTACTATTTTCAAAAGTTACCATATAAACATCGATAGCCTACATGAGACGACATCTCTTTCCTGCAGCAACGATATTTGATAGTTTTCTTTTAAATGCAGCCCTTTAGTGGTGGGCTTATGAGAAAAACGATTTGAGCGTTTCCGTGTGTTTAGATAAGAGAGCCCAAGCTCTGAAGCGAGCCGGTACGTGACTGCAAGACCCTAGCCTGGGATCTCCGGAACGACGAAGCTTATAGCAGTTTTGTTTTCTGCCGCGTTTCTGTCCGCTTTCATTCCCTCTCCTTCCCCACGAGCAGCATTCGATCCAGTCGGAGTGGGTGATCTGAGCTGCTTGAAGTGTGCTGCGCTCCTCGGTCAAGAGCCTTCTAGAGTGTAGCCGTCAACTCCGGTTCTCTACGGGATTTTACGAAAACACCTCTCTGCATTTGACTGGCGCTCAGAAGAGCTGGTCTCAAGTTGCTACGACAGCTGCGCAGAAGTGTTTGCTACCATCGTTTAGGTAAGGATGTTTCAGTATATCGGGAATCGCTGTTTAGCTGGGTGAAATTGGCTGGGCAATTTTTCATTTAGTGTAAAGGAGTTGGCTTCTTAAACTGCGGCAGACGTTCCTCTTTGAAGACACCCAATATGGTCTCCCTCCTTTTCTTTTACAACTACCCATTCTGGTGTTGGGGAGTATACCAGTTATTCCTTAAAGGAGCGCCGAAGCAGCCTCCTCTAGTCGAATTTACTGTTAATTCGAAATTCTTACACCTTATAACTTGCCTGCACAAGAGTTAACTTTTCTGCGATACAAACTCATATAATTGTGGCTGAGGTAACGCCCACAGCGAACGCGGCATGGAAGTGACGAGGTTGGTCGAGAAAGAAACGTTTATGAAGTCACCGAAAGCATTTCTGATTTGGTTTGCACCTTCACTTGCTGCTCCGGGAAGTGTCAGTATTGGTAATAGTGAAAAAAAAATTATTTAGAAGAGTACTCAGAGTTGCACTATACAAATGTTCTTGGGTCTCTCTATACTGGTACTTCACTGAAGATGATGCTGCTCGGGCCACCAAGTAGCGTTGAGCGCCTCGGGTAGAGCAACCGAGCAGAAACATAGAGTTCGCAGAGATTCGTAAGGATTCCTAGAGACACTTGCGACACCAAGTTCAGCAGTGGTATTTTACATTCTTTGCTGCGCGCAGTGTTTACGCGGGCTCACCGTGACGACTTCTGCGTGGCATTTGGATGGCACCTACGGTCACATTTCACAAAATTTCTCCACATCAGTGGATGGCTCTAAAGTGGGACACTGCTGTTAAGAGGAAAATATTTAAACTAATGCAAGAGTGCATTCTTGCAGTAATGCAAGAATGCGACCAATCCTGTCTCGAAGTTTGTCGATGTATATGCTCGCCTATAAACTCTGCATGAATGAAACACGTGTTGACTGAAAAGGAGGATTTCACCACCACCATGTTTTGCACATACAAAACAACAACAACAAAGATTTGGCCCTTTGATCAGTGCTTTTGAGTGCTGTGCAGAGAGTTTCGGCTAGGCCCTCGTCGAATTCAGACACGTTGTCACACTGATTGACCCGGAGGACCAGCCTGTATGATTTGCTCGCCGCCATTGTGGAATTCGAGCGTCCAGAGAGCTTTTGCTTGGCTTCAGGTGCTATGTCATCCGAGAAGTTGGGCAAAGAGCTGCAAGCCCTGTACGAATCCTGCTTAGCAGACGGCCTCACGCCAGCCGAGATTCGACACGTTGCACGGCCTTTCGTCTACAGCCAGAAGCGTCGCCGATCGGCCATCGTCTTCACAGCCGTGGTGCTCTTGCTGCTGCTCCTCAGGGAGTCAATCGAGTGGAGGCTCTGCATGTGCGCCAGGCTTCTTATGATTGCCGTGAGTGAGCTTTACATTCATTGACATCGGAACTCCTGCTCACCCTTCGTTTGTTGAATTAGAAGGGTTGCGTTGTATCTGACCACCGGCCATTGAAAGTACAAAAAAAAAAAACATTCTCGAAAACTGAAGACTGGGCGTGTTGGTGAAGCATGACTGTAGATTGTATAGCTCACCAAATCAACGGGACACAAGAAAGATACTCAAAACTACTCACAACTTCTAACCTAACCACTGCCGACGGAGTATCTTTCTTGTGTCCTGTCGATTTGGTGCGCCGTACAATCAGTCTGCAGTCTTCTTCTGCGAAATGGTTCGAACGTGATGTTAAAAGATTCTTTGTAACGAGTGACGTACCATAAGCATGGCGCTACACTTGAGCTGTAAAATTTCCCAAAGTGAAGTATAACGCTTCTCCACCGAAACTTGAGAAGGGGGGGGGGGGAGCGAGGTAGCAATGAACGTTATGTGCAGACAGAGACATTAGGAGTGGGAAGCCAAAAACGACTTAATTAAGAGCCCTTATCTCGAAGGTGGAAGAATAAATATGCGCGGGCAGTCAAGCGTCTCATCTGTGTCGGGAACGCGAAAGCATTTGTCAGTTGAACGCTCGAACCAGCAATTATGTATTTTACAACAAGAATAATTTCCTCGCAGTTGCTACCCTATTGGAACTGGATGCCGTACCACTACGCAACCTGTCTGGTCAATAATCCTTTCTTCAATGCCAGCACCATCAGCATCTCTGACTGTCAGGTATACACCAGAGGTGGATTTGACAGGGGAAGTGTACATTCTTGTAATGGTTTTACACAACATTGATGAATGTAAAAACGTTATAAATTGTATGACAGATCATTACTCCGGGCTGAGGCATCCCATGCAATAGGATATCAAGGACTTGCCTCTCCGCCGCTTCACGGACCTGACGAACTGGCCAGAATTGGCCGATCGCAGCAAACTATATCAGAGGTTTTCATTAATTTCTACAAATAAAATATTTTCATAGAGACAACAATATATGTTTAATATGCTACATCCCTTTGTGAACATTGGTTAGAACACCTCTGCCTTTCTCTCTGGCAGGTAACACTGTGGATGAAAGAAATCAAGGTATATCATTAGGATATGCCACTGATATGCCACATAGAATCAGCCGCTGAGGCCCTCAGTCCCCAACGGCTTCGAAGCGAGTGACCAAGGCCGTGGTCAGACCTGTGATGCAGCGGATGCTAAAAATCACCAACATGCACAGGACCGGGTGGACTGGTGGAACAAAGACATCGGAGAGGCCTTTGCCCTGACATGGGTCTAGTCAGGCTTATGATGATGATTCGTAACTTATGCCGGGGGCCTTGTCCCTCAGTCCTGCTCTACTTATTTCTTTTTCTTCTTTTCATTCTTCCTGCCTTTCTGCATGTGATACCATGGATGACCCAGCGGGCAAGATGTTCGCCTTCGAATTGTGGGCAAGCGCGCCCGAATACCGCCTCACGAAATTTTTAGGGACGAAGCTCCTTCGGCCATTGGTTGTTCCCTCCTCCGTACGTATACAGTATCGCGTATCCAGCGGCCGTGGTTGTATGTAGCCACATCAAGTTTATGACTTGCTCAATAGATGGTGCTGTGTGTATATGTTCCTGGGAATAATATAACTACATGGCACTTGTGGTTTTCACCGCGAATTCACGGAGTGAATGATGATGAGTTTGTCTAAGCGTCATTCCGTCCGTACGTGTGTCCAACCGTCCGTTAGCCCGTCCATCAATCCGTCCATGCTTTCATCTGTCCTTTCGTCCGTCCGTTTGTCGGTATGTCTGTTCGTGAATGCTTCCGTCCATCTGTCCCTCTGTCCGTCCACCCGTCCGTCCGTATGTCCGTTCGTTCGTGCTTCCATCCGTCCGTGCCCCTATTCGTCCGTCCGCACGCACGGATGGATGAACACACGGACACACGGATGGACGCTTCACCTCACTCATCATCATTTACTTCGCGGATATGCTGCAATTTTTTTTCTGTCAGAATTTCTCTGTTCTTTCTTTTTCTCTCTCTGTGTTCAACGATTTCGCCTTGCATACTGCAGTGGTGAAATCGGCGCATTTTTTTTTTCTGGGAGCGAATAAATAGAAAAAAGGCCGCGATGGTAATGGAGAAGAAGTCGAAGAAAGCACTCGCTGGCTCACGCTAATTTCTGTTCAAGGTATACAGCGACTATGCTGTCTGCTTTGAACGGGGGGAAAATTGCTGCACTATTTCCGTTTTACGCACGTTGTTTCCTTTCGCTTATCGATATTCATTATATACTGAAAAAGTGTCACCAAATTATATAGTTTATTCCTGGCCAACCCCCCCCCCCCCCCCTATGAGTGGTTATCAGCAATGTTTGAGGCATCATCATCATCATCATCACCAGTTCATGATGATGATGATGATAGTTTTCTGTTCGTGGGTCCAACGGTTGCCTTGACCAGCTCCGCTGTTAAAACCTCACACAAGTAAAAAAAAGAAAGCAGTCGATAGGTAATTAGTGTCGTTCACAAGGGTCTGTAGATCGCAAGAAGTGCAGTATAGCGATTGGCCTTCTTCTGCGACGTCCTGTCGATGACGCGTAGAATTTTTACTTCCTACAGAGGTCAGCAGCGCAGCATGTCGAGCGCGTTGCAGAAGGCTCCGTGCGCTGTACTTCGGGCAGTCATAACATAGCATGCTCCGTTGTTCCTCTCACAATCTTTGTTTCGTGGCATCAGTATAGCGTAGCTAGAACATTTTTTCGGGCGGAGGCTCAAGCATCGTTTCGAACGCATGTTCGAGCGTGTGCAAATGTGAAATTGGAAGACCGCGACAGAAACTTCAGCCCCCCCCCCCCCCCCCCCGTGACCACGACTGTGCATGGTATGCCTCTGGATTATTTTTCTGAACGGCTGCAAGCAAAACGAGGTCACTACAAAATTTTAATGCACATAACGCATGTTCAGTTGGCCTCCAAAATCTCGACAGCTCTTTCATATACACTAACTTCCACAGTGTCATTCGTAACTATCCTCGCTTCACTTGAGGATGACCAGTTCCAGCGAATGCTTTTATTGAATATGAAAAAGGGCGAGGAAAAAGCTGCAGTTCAATAGCCTATGCCTCCTAAAAATGACAAGGCGGACAAGCAGAACATGCAAGAAGATGAAAACAAAAAAGTTTACAGTGAAAAAGTCGCCTTTCCTTTTCCAAAAATAGAAAAAAAATTGAAGGCGTATTTACATGAAGCAAAACCTGAGCACACGCGAAATAAATGAGACTTACCCTAAATGTAAGTAAACTAATTAACGAGTTAATTTATAAAGTATGTTGCGCACATTTATCAACGTAGCCAAATCGCAGCATGCTAAATAGAAATATTATGCGAACAACAATGGTGCAGGTGTGTGAAGATCTGCGTGGCGTGGCGAGGGCGGATGGTTTCGAGCCACAAGCATTGCTTGAAGATTTCGTGGACAACCTGGTGCCTCTCGTGGTCAGGGAAGACATGAGCCGCTGGCCCTCCGCGGCGACATCTTTCTCAATCACCAACGTCACGCAGGTGAATAATAATAATAATAATAATATAATAATAATAATAATAATAATAATAATAATAATAATAATAATAATAATAATAATAATAATAATAATAATAATAATAATAATAATAATTAGGGGCTTAAAACCACCCTTATAATGTGGCCCAGATGGCACCTCTTCCGCCATACGAGAGGATTATGGTAGTATATTTACCTAAGGACTGACTGCGTTATATAATAATTGTCTGAATAGTTCCACATTTCTCAGCATGTGGAAAACTGCGCGTGTTTTTCAACTCAACTGATGTTTCTAATTATCACCCGATTTCTCTACTGTGTGCCATATCGAAGATCTTTGTTCTGGCTCTTCACAACATATTTTATGTTAGCGTGGATAATTCAGTGATTCCTAATCAACAGGGGTTTCTTCCAGGCCACTCAACTACCACAAATCTTGCTAGTTTCACGCTGCAAATCTCCTCTCCCATATTTAAGAGAGGACAGGTAGATGTAGTCTACTGTGACCTGAGCAAGGATTTTAACGTAGTCAGCCACACACTGTTTTCAGCAAAACTTGCAAATTTCGATGTTGACTTGTCTGTTGTGAATCTCCCGCGCAGCTGCATAAAAGATCATGCTATGCTGCCGTAAATTGCGAGACGTATTCCTTGTACAAAGTGACTAGTGTGGTCCCTCAAGGGTCGGTGTTGGGCCCAGTCTTACTTTTAATTTACGTTAACGACGTTTTTTTTTTGCAATATGTTATTCATATTTTCTCTTGAATGCCGATGACATCAAAATACTTAAGGAAATTAATAACTTAACGACTGTCACTTGCTGCAGTCAGGTTTGTGTTTTTTTTCTGAATGGTGAAACAATAATAACATTTCCCTGAATGCATGAAAGACCAAGTTCATGAATATATTGCGCAAAACACCTATTGTTGTGATTTCCATACATTGTCAATACAATGTCAACATTTAAGGTTGATGAGTTCAGTGATGTTGGTGTTCTTTGTAATAGCATGCTCAATTTTTCTGCTCATACTAAACGTCTTGCCACGCGAGGCCTTCGTTCTCTCTGCTGTGTTTGCAGAATCTCTCGATAATTCAGTTCTCCTACAGCCTTCCAGAAATTGTACACCGATATATTGCGGTGTACTATTTCTGGAAGGCTGTAGGAGCACTGAATTATCGAGAGATTCTGCAAACACAGCCGAGAGAACGAAGGATTTGCGTGTCAGGACGTTTAGTGCGAGAAGAAAAATTGAGCATGCTATTAATATGTCTTCCTACACTTAAGTATGCATCAGTTGTCTGGAGTGGCATCGCTAAATTTGGCAGTGACGCCATTGAATGAGTCCAGAAAGAATTCGTAAGCATTTACCATAACCGTTTCGCTAGAAATGATACTGGTTTTCGTTTCAGCTCTGGCAGATTATTATCATTGCCATCACTTCCCTGCCGACGAAATCGCGCTGACCTATTATTTCTTTACAAAGTAGTTCACGGAATGATATCCTGCCCTTTACTTATTCGTTGTGTAAGTTTTTGGATTCCGCGTAAGTTAACCAGAGAGAATCGACCATTTCTTTCCCTGCCAACTTCTTTCAGCACTGTATACACTATTCACAGAATACATTGTATTTATAATGTTAACTTTCATGGTCTTGATGTTTTTCACAGTCCCCCGCCCTATCATTTTTTTTTGCCTCAGCTCTGCACTGGCTTCGATTGGTTTTTCTCAATGTACAGTCTTCTTTTTTCCGTCTTTCAAGAAGGTTTCAACATAGTTGTGTATTCTCCCCATTACTTTTCGCTTTCTTTCCATGATTCTCGTATAGTATTTTTATGTCTGTATTGTATTGTTTTATTTTAAATGCGGAGCATCTCTTAGTTGCACGATGTCACGCGTTTGCGTTGTCTGCACACCCATGGTGCATGCACGCACCTCGCGTATTGTGCCGAATGCTTGCATCTCGTGCCAACTGTTTGCTCCTGTTCGAATGCGGAAAACGTCGCAAACCAGAAAATGACGCATTGGAAAGAAGGTGATGGACACTAAGGTAGTTTGTTTTGATCAATTCGCTCGCAACGACCTAATTCTCCTCTGTTAGTACACCATTATTCAACCTGTGTGCATTCTTATCAATATTTGGGCTTCTCCAAGCGCGGAGTATGGTTTCGTTTACATAAGAAAGTGCTTTAGGAAGTTTGTTGCGCAATGCGTGTGAGAGCACATGCTTGTTTTTTGCGCAACTTGTAGTGGTACCCATTGTCAAATCAAGCAGCTGTATAGTCAAGCAACTACCTGGTGCCGACCTGTTGAGGTGTCATCGTAAGGATAGACAGTTACAGGTGGCACTTTTCCTTTTATAACCACTTAGAGAGAGAGAGAGAGAGAGAGAGAGAGAGAGAGAGAGAGAGAGAGAGAGAGAGAGATAGCGGGGGGGGGGGGCTCCGGAAATTTCGATCACCTGCGGTTCTTTGAAATGCCCCCAAATTTGAGCACACGGGTCCACAGCATTTTCACCTCCACCGAAAATGCAGCCGCCTCAGCCGGGATTATCCCGCGACCTACGGGTCAGCAGCCAAGTGCCTTAGCCACGAGACCACCGCGGCGGAGTAATCAGGAAACTTCAGCGCAGCTCCTCGCGTAAGTGCCGCCAGCGTTGCCAGCACACGGAGCGCTTATTGAAGAGTTGCGATACTGTTCAGCGTGGCTGCACCCACGTGACGCTTGGTGGTACATTTCCACCCAGAGCTAGGACCGATGTCCATGGTAAATAATTATACAAACACTTGTAGTATAGCTGTCATTGATGAGATCGTAAACGTGGTGTGACACCATGCAAGGCCTGTTGTAGTGGTAAACACAACGCCCGTCGTGGTCGTCCGGATGGGCGCTGCGAGGCTGACAAGCTAAGATAGACAGTCCCTGAATATCGTGTAGATACTTTAGAGAGAACTCTGTCTGGAGTTAGTGCCTATGAGAGCTGCAACGCGCTGTGCGTCAGCCAGCATAGGAATGATGGGTAGTACACGGATTTGTCTAATCTTTGTTCTTCCAGCTCTGTTTGTCTCCCTGTGCCCTGAACCCGCTTTGCTACGAGACGAAATTCACCAGTACCTGGACATTTTTAGGCTCACAAATTCTACTCAACTCACCAAGTTCACAACCGTCCGTCCTTTTATTCGAAACAAAACTATAACACAACAATAAACAAAACCGCATGTGTGTTCGAATCCGGCAAGTATGAAGACTATAATCCGTGTACAAGCCATCATTCCCATGGACGGTGGCTAAACGATCGCCGCGCCAGAGTTTAGGAAACTCTACGAAGGTAGCCGCCTAGAGGTCTGTTCTGGCGTTGACAAAATTGGAGCTCTACGAGTACATACTGGAAACGCGCCAAATGGGACGGATGCACAGCAACGACGGACTGCAGGTGTGCATTGCGGAGGCCGCAGTCATGATATATTGTTTCACTTTCCACTACCAGAGGAAGTGCCACCTCACCGACCAAAGCACTGACAGAGAAAAATGTGAGATTATAAGGCGCATTTGGTAAGCCTCCAGAGAGTGTGGTCCTGCATGGTATGTGGCAAATCTGAAATGCATTTCACAATGCGCATGTCGAAGTGAGTTCTGAGCGAGAAAATGTTTGCGCGTGAGTGTGTAGTTTTCTCCAAGCGCTGAAAGGGTAGAAGGATATACCGGAGTGGATTTCGAAAGTGGAATTATTGTTACGCACACCAAATATTTTCTAAGTAGCCACTTCAGAGCTGACGGTTCATCACTGCCCTTTGTGAATATAGTTCCGATGCTTTTCTCTTATATTTTGGCGTGTATGTGAACATCCTTGACATGCAAGGCAGTAAAAAGAGAAAGTCATCGTGGCGCAGCGAGTAACATGCCCGGCATCTCTTCTCGCGGACCGAGAGGTCATAGGTTCGACTCCCGTTGTAGGACCTTTTTCTTTGCCATCTCATCCTGTTAATTTTTGCGACGTCTTTTCCCTGGCGGAAATACGTCACTGAAGTCTTGGTGGACCTCGACATAAAGCACTTTCGGGTTAATAAATTTTTATAGGTTCTCTTATGCTTCAGATGACTTGAATTAAGAAAAAAAGTCTTCATCGCTATCGTCGTCATCACCGGGGGCTTGAGAGGACGTACCGCGAGCCGCATTTCCAGTTTTCAAGGCCAGCGTCCTTGTTGATGAAGGCTAGCGATGAACGAAGAGGTTCGTAATGGTTTGGTAGCTTCCAAGAAGCCGTTGGTTACGCAGTCCACGTGATGTGCCAATAAAAACCAAAATAGCAATATAATAACATGTCGGGTTGCACAGCCACCCAATTCTTTAGCTACCCTGTGCGAGCGCCAACTTTTTTGTGCGTCAGTGCCGTACGACAGAGCCAAGATGCAAACAGGGCGATAGTAAGCGCGTGCCTAGGAAGCACGCTCAGCTGTGCCCATCGTCTGCTTGGCCGTTGCTTCGTGAGAACATCATCCTGCATTCACTCATTTCAGACAAACATGGCTGCACGTTTTGCTCGAATCTTATATTTCGGAGATCAACAAGCAACCGATAAAATAAAATCGGTGTATACGTCACACACCCCCTCGCACGAGATAAGCGGACAAATGTGGATCGTCTGAAGTGAGTGAATGCAGGACGATGTTCACACGAAGGAACGGCTACGCAGACGATGGACCCAAATGAGCGCGTTTCGTGGGCATGCGTTCACTCTCACCTTGTCTGCAACTTGGCTCAGTTGGGCGGACCTGACGCACAAAGAAGTCGGTGCTCGCGCACGATAGCCAAAGATTTGGGCGCCTGCACGTTTCCAAAACCACGATATTATTACGGAGACGCCGTGGTGAAAGGCTTCGGAAATTTCTACCACCTGGGGTTCTTCAACATGTATTGACATCGCACAGTACTAGGGCCTTTGCCATTTTGCCTCCATCGAAATGTGATCGCCGGAATCGAACCCGTGACCTTCGGTTAGCAGCAGAGCACCGTAACCCCTGTTTTAACGAGGCTGACGAAATAGAAGCTCCGTGATGGTTTAAAAAAAACACACACACACCACAGATCCGAGTGAATGAGGACTGGGACAAAGCGTCCGTCCATGCGGCCGTACATCCGCCTGTCTGTCTGTCTATAGTTACCGCTCCAAGTACCGCCACCTGGCATCTTGTCATCATATATTCATCATATACAAGCACCGCCATGCAGCACACATTCCAAGGACTAAACTAGAGGTGTCTAAACCTACTACCACTACTACTACTACTACTGCTACTACTACTACTACTACTACTTCTACTACTACTACTACTATGGCTACTACTATCCGCCCCCACCACCCCTACTACTACTACTACTACTACTACTACTACTAATACTACTACTACTACTACTACTACTACTACTACTACTACTACTACAACTACTACTACTACTACTACTGAATACACAGAGGACGCACGACCCACGGCTCAAGAAGCTTCGCCCCTGAAATTAAAAGGAAGTGATTGTAGTATCGTGCGGCGGACGCGCCGCACGGAGAACACAGGGCATGGCACTGAAGCGTCGGCCGACAAGACGAACGCAGCATCCGGTAGCCAAGCAGGAACTCCCCTTATATAAAAAAGCATGCTGGATGGATGGATGGATGGATGGATGGATGGATGGATGGATGGATGGATGGATGGATATGGCTGTACCCTTTAAATCGGGCGGTGGCCAGCGCCACCAAGCCGTAATACCTAATGAACCAAAAACTATATTTTTTTCCTTAAAAAAAAAGAGTTTGAGGATTCGTACTTTGCAGTGAAGAATTTAATTTTCACTCGTGCCTTGACTTTAGCCACCAATCAGATAATCTCCTAGTTAAGTCTACCCGCTTAAAGTATATTTTGCCCTCCCGGTTCCTAAACCCCAGTGCTTTGAAAAACTCTGCGCCATCATCCTGAACTATAGGGTGAAGCCCTTTACAGAACATTATTGCTGGATGGATGGATGGATGAATATGGCTGTACCCTTTAAATCGGGCGGTGGCCAGCGCCACCAAGCCGTAATACCTAATGAACCAAAAACTATATTTTTTTCCTTAAAAAAAAAGAGTTTGAGGATTCGTACTTTGCAGTGAAGAGTTTAATTTTCACTCGTGCCTCGACTTTAGCCACCAATCAGATAACCTCCTTCTAGTTAAGTCTACCCGCTTAAAGTTTATTTTGCCCTCCCGGTCCCTAAACCCCAGTGCTACTATATATGTACAACGCCCTCTAGGGGTCAGCGAACCAGTTCCGGAACCGGAACCGCGACACCACAGTAATGACGTGCCTATAAAAATGGCATGCCGTTGATCTCCAGCATGTCGGGCACGGCCGGGCTAAACTGCCCATGCGCGCTCGCTTCTTACGACCTTCGCATCGGGCGTAGTACATGCCTCTCGCTGATGCCTTGAGGGGGGCGCTGCGACCCTGAAATTAAACAACATGGCATATGTAGATTTGCTTTGAGAGCACACGAGAATACCCCAAATCGGGGGGTGCAGGGGGATATTAGATGGACATCGTTTTAGTGCAGGGAAGCTAGCAGCAAGATAGAATTTGAAAAGCGATTGAGAAAAATGTGGCAGGAGCACTAGGCTAGGAAAGTTTCAGCTAGTTGTACATGAAGAAATTAGACGGGGGAAGCGAACTCGAAAATTATTAAGCAAGTATTTATTTAGACAACAGCAGAATACCAAGCCACAAGGAAACAGCGGTTAAGAAGAAGGTGAAGGAAACAGAGAGGGACATGTGGAAGATTAGAATGCTTACGGAATCATCACTGGAGACCTACCAAACTTTCAAGCCGGAAATTGCAAAAGAAAAGAATTACGATAACTCTCAGGGTAGTTCTCTGCTGTTCGAGGCTAACCCCGTCACGGTGGTTTAGTGGCTAAGGTACTCGGCTGCTTAACCGCAGGACGCGGGATCGAATTCCGGCTGCAGCGGCTGCATTTCCGATGGAGACGGAAATACTGTAGGCCAGTGTGCTCAGATTTGGGTGGACGTTAAAGAACGCCAGGTGGTCAAAACTTCAGGAGCCCTCCACTACGGCGTCTTTCATAGTCATATGGCGGTTTTGGGACGTTAAACCCCACATATCAATCAATAAATGAATGCTGTTCGAGGCCAAAATGGGAGTATTGTGGACCAAGACGTACCGAGCTAAATACGAAGACACAGACATAGTATGTGGTGCGTGTGGAGAGGAGGAGGAAACGGCTGAACATTTCATAATGTTATGTAAAGGGCTTCACCCTATAGTAGAAGATAATGGCGCCGAATTTTTCAAAGCATTGGGGTTTAGGGACAGGGAAGGCAAAACAGAATTTAAACTGGTAGAAATAACCAGGAGTGGGCTAACTGATTGGTGGCTACAATCAAGACGCGAGTGAAATTCAATCTTTAAACGCATAGTGATAGTATTTGAATTGATGGCTAGGTGGCGTGAGCCACCGCCCAATCCAAAGGGCACAGCCGGATACATCCATCTATCCATCCTCCGCCACTCCGTGCAGCACGCGCAACGCTGATACATGAGTTCGGGCGCGTTTCTTTTTTCGCCACGCGTTGAAAAACAAGCTGCCTAATTATTGAAGACGCGCAAATGATTATTGGCATTGATCATTAACCCGATGATGCTGGGCTTGGAACTATATAACTCTGAAGAGTGCACATTACTGGCAGTGTCAGAAGCACCAAAGCGCGATCATGAACGTATCCTGTTGGGGCAGAAAGAACTCGAAGAATAGTGCTGAACTGATCTGCACTAGAGAGTTTCAGATCCAGGGCAAGCGGCTTGCGAGCGTAACCAGCTGAGTTCTTTGCATATTTTTCATGGATGCGACTTGCAGTATACACAGGGATGCGAAAGAGCTTGGAGTCTTCAAAATTATTGTGTTCTTGACAGCACCTTGACAATGCACACCACCACTCTCAGAGCGTGCCATCCGATGGGGTTATTCAAGAATGAACTCTTGCTACTGGCGGTAGCAAGAGTTCTTTCTTTTCTTTTACATTCTTTCTACTATAGGCCGTTATTTTTAACAATTAGAGATACAACTCACGTACGTGTTTCAAAGGGCTGTCAAACTGCAGACCACATCTTTTAGCCCTAAAACCGCTCCAAATGTATTTGTAGAAGTAAAGAACGAGAAAATAGCTAGCAAAGGGAAGGCGTGCTCGTAGTTTCAATAAGCTACTGCTCTCAATTGCGGCCTCTTTGTCCTACGAGACCAAGAGCCAAAGGTATTCGGTGCTCTCTTTTTGCAGAACAGGTGCAGCGTCATTTATCTCCCTCACTCCAATTGTTGACAGTAGTTTATGCCTCCGACATTATGCTTTCTTAGCCGATTCTTCCGCGTTTTTACTGAGTTTCCTCTATTATTCACGAGCACATGAAATCTACATTATGCGGTGAGCCGTCTGATAACACCAGTTTTCTTAAAAGGAGACAATCCTCCTCACACACCACATTTATTGAATAATCCCCGTCGAGAACCTCCATTCCGCGGTTTCTCGTCGAGCAACGCTCTTGTGCCGTGTGCACGACGCAGGAGATTAAATGTCAGGGTCGCGGCGCCCCTACCGGTGACCGGTGGCGAAACATACTCAAAAACTCTGCATTTATTTCACAACGGGTCAGAAGACCGTAAGAAGACCGGTGCATTGTAGCCCAGCCGTGTTTCCGGGCATAGAGTTTCCTAGATATACACTATATTGGGAACTCTGGCGGTAGTGTCTACGGGAGCTGCAGCGCATGTCGCTTCAGCGAGAATGGGAATTATGGGTATTACACAGATAAAGTGTGTTACTTCTAGCTCGCTCAAACACGTATTTACCTGGTCTACTTAAGTTCCTTTTGGCGTCACGTGGCTTGAAGCCGCTTTGTCCTGAATCAACAATCAGTAAATGTTCAGCGGTTGCATTTCACCACCTTATTATTTTAGGCTTACCATTTTAAATTGGGTGACTAAGTTCAAAACGGCTCATTCTTTCCTTCGAAACGAAACCGAAACACAGCAAGGAACGAAGCCTCAAGTGCGATTCACCGCCCGCAAACACGAAGACTAGGACAATCTATGTACTACACATCATTCACATGGTCGCTGACCGGTCGCAGCACCAGAGTCCCTTCTAGCTAATTTTAGGAAACAATGTTTCGCGGTACACTGGTGAAAGCAAACAGTTATTTGAATGTAGCATCAGGTGTCACCTGTCGCCATTACCGTAAAGGAACACGCGTAACCACAACCCTGCGCATTAAGTAAATGACGTGAAAGGTAGAACTGAGTAAATATGTACGTTATCAAAGAAACTACGCGAGAGCACATGGACAAATGAAGAGAGAAACAGCACAAGCGCGTTGCGGTTCTTTGATGTTATCTTGATGCACATCAAGATAACATCAAAGAACAGCACAAGGTGTTGCGGCGATGGCGTAGTGGTTAGAGCATCCGCCTCGCATGCAAGAGGTCCGTGGTTCAAATCCCGGTACCGCGCAGTTCCCAACCGGATTAAAAAAAAAATCCGCGTGTTGATGGAACTGCATTAAGAGGCCTGGGGTGCGGCCTCACCGGCAAACACCGCCGAGAACGCACTCCCTCACCAGAGAAGGATTGGCCACCCTGGTGCAGTATCTGGCCACTACCTCCCACATGCTTACGTCAAATAACTCACGGCCCTCAGTCCCCAGCAGCTGCGAAGCAACTGACCATGGCGGCGGTCAGATCTGCAACGCAGCAGAGGGTGCTAAGAATCTCTGGATCCGGACAGGCCGCCATTGGAACCTGAACTTGGCAACGTTTAATGCTAGAACCTTATCTAGTGATGGAAGTCTAGCTGTACTATTCGAGGAGCTAGAGGGTGTTAAATGGGATATAATAGGGCTCAGTGAGGTTAGGAGGACAGATGAGGCCTATACGGTGCTACAGAATGGGCACGTCCTTTGCTACAGGGGCTTGGCAGACAGAAGAGAACTGGGAGTGGGGTTCCTAATTCACAGAAACATAGCTGGCAACATAGAGGAATACTATAGCATTAATGAAAGGGTGGTAGGTATCGTAATTAAACTGAATAAAAGATACAAGATGAAGGTAGTACAGGCTTACGCGCCTACATCCAGCCATGATGACGCTTCAGTTGAAAGCTTCTATGAAGACGTGGAATCGGCAATGAGTAAGGTAAAAACACAGTATACTATAGTGATGGGCGACTTTAATGCAAAGGTAGGGAAGAAGCAGGCTGGAGACCAGGCAGTAGGAGAGTATGGCATCGGCACTAGAAACGCCAGAGGAGAGCTACTAGTAGAATTCGCAGAACGCAATAATTTACGGATTTGGAATACCTTCTACCGAAAACGAGAAAACCGCAAGTGGACATGGAGGAGCCCTAATGGCGAAAATAAGAACGAAATAGACTTTATAATGAGTACACAACCTGGAATCGTGCAGGATGTGGAAGTGATTGGCAAGGTACGATGCAGTGACCATAGAATAGTACGGTCTCGAATTCGCCTAGACTTGAAGAAGGAACGACAGAAACTGATACGCAAGAAGCCAATCAATCAGCTAGCACTGAGAGGGAAAGTACAGGAATTCAGAGTGTCGCTGCAGAACAGGTACTCAGCTCTTAGTGAGGAAACCAACCTTAGCGTAGATACAATGAATGATAATCTAACGAGTATCATTACGGAGTGTGCAGTGGAAGTTGGAGGCAGGGTAGTTAGACAGGACACTGGCAAGCTTTCCCAGGAAACGAAGAACCTAATTAAGAAGCGTCAAATCATGAAAGTGTCAAGTACAACAGACAAAATAGAACTGGCAGAGCTTTCGAAGTTGATTAATAGACGTAAGGTATGCGATGTAAGAAGGTATAACATGGAGAGAATTGAACACGCTCTGAAAAACGGAGGAAGTGTCAAAGCATTGAAGAGGAAACTTGGGATAGGCAAAAGTTGGATGTATGCACTAAGGGACAAAGAAGGCAAAATAACTACCAATATGGATAGGATAGTTAAAATAGCAGAGGAGTTTTACAGAGATCTGTACAGTAGCCGTGACAACCACGGCCTTAATACTATAAGAACTAGCAGTAACCCAGATTACACCCCACCAGTAATGATAGAAGAAGTCAGGAAAGCTTTGGAGAGCATGCAAAGGGGCAAAGCTGCTGGTGAGGATCAGGTAACATCAGATCTGCTGAAAGATGGAGGACAGATTGTGTTAGAAAAACTAGCCACCCTGTTTACGAGGTGTCTCCTGACGGGAAGAGTACCAGAGTCTTGGAAGAACGCTAACATCATCTTAATACATAAGAAAGGAGATGACAAGGACTTGAACAATTACAGGCCGATCAGCTTGCTCTCTGTAGTATACAAGCTATTTACAAAGGTAATTGCTAACAGAGTAAAGAAAACATTAGAATTCAATCAACCAAAGGAACAAGCAGGATTTCGAACAGGCTACTCAACAATTGACCACATTCATACTATCAATCAGGTAATAGAGAAATGCTCAGAGTATAACCAACCCCTATACATAGCCTTCATAGATTACGAGAAAGCGTTTGATTCAGTAGAAATATCAGCCGTCATGCAAACACTGCGGAATCAGGGCGTAGATGAAGTATATATAAACATTCTGGAAGAAATCTACAGGGGATCAACTGCTACCATAGTGCTTCATAAAGAAAGCAACAGAATACCAATCAAGAAGGGTGTAAGGCAGGGGGACACAATTTCCCCAATGCTATTTACCGCGTGCTTACAGGAGGTTTTCAGAAGCCTAGAATGGGAACAGTTAGGGATAAGAGTCAATGGAGAATACCTTAGTAACCTGCGCTTCGCCGATGACATTGCATTGCTGAGTAACTCGGGGGACGAATTGCAACTCATGATTACGGAGCTAGACAAGGAGAGCAGAAAGGTGGGTCTTAAAATTAATCTGCAGAAAACGAAAGTAATGTACAACAACCTCGGCAAGGAGCAGCGCTTCGAGATAGGTAATAGTGCACTTAAAGTTGTAAAAGACTATGTCTACTTAGGGCAGGTAATAACCGCAGAGCCGAACCACGAAACTGAAGTAACTAGAAGAATAAGAATGGGGTGGAGCACATTTGGCAAGCACTCTCAAATTATGACAGGTAGTTTGCCACTATCCCTCAAGAGGAAGGTATATAACAGCTGTATCTTGCCGGTACTTAGCTACGGAGCAGAAACCTGGAGACTTACAAAGAGGGTTCAGCTTAAATTGAGGACGACGCAGCGAGCAATGGAAAGAAAAATGGTAGGTGTAACCTTAAGAGACAAGAAGAGAGCAGAGTGGATTAGGGAACAAACGGGGGTTAAGGATATCATAGCTGAAATCAAGAAGAAGAAATGGACATGGGCAGGGCATGTAGCGCGTAGACAGGATAACCGCTGGTCATTAAGGGTAACTGACTGGATTCCCAGAGAAGGGAAGCGGGTTAGGGGGAGACAGAAGGTTAGGTGGGCAGATGAGATTAAGAAGTTTGCGGGTATAAATTGGCAGCAGCAAGCACAGGACCGGGTTAACTGGCGGAACATGGGAGAGGCCTTTGTCCTGCAGTGGACGTAGTCAGGCTGATGATGATGATGCACATATGTCTTTCTGGTATTCAAAACCACGCATACGTGTTTGTTTTTCTCCTATGTGTTTTGCTGTCTGCTAAGGATGTCAGGAGGTGAGTTGACGGCTGTTGCAGGCGTACCTGGAAGACCCCGATCTGAAGGTGGCCGCCGTGTGCAACTTCCGCAGCAACAGTCGCCTGGGCTTCGACTCCTTTCTGCGCAGCTTCTCGTCCTCTAGCGGATGGTCTGCCCACTGGTGAGTGGCACGCCTGGCTTTACATAAGACGCGTGAAATAAATTTGTGACATAGAATGCATTCAAGTATCTTGTGCAGGGGAACGAAATGACATTTATTACGACAGTCAGACCCCAGTACGCCCCTGGTTATTGTATACGTCTCTTATGGGGTGTAGGAGAGGCCACGGACGACATTTTTATTATTAGGGGCAAAACTGCTCTTGCTCGGGGCAAGTCCACATAACAGCAATATTAAAGTCATGGCAAGAAGTGCGTCCTCCTTCGTGATCTTCATGTATTTACGCCACTGGCCTAAAGATTGCGTGTTAGATTCAATATTAATGAGAACTAAAAGATAATAATGTCAGGGAAAGTATAGGGGACGATATTAGAAGTAATGTAAATGTGAAGAAAGAAGAGTGGATTACTCACTCTAGCATGCAGCTTCCTGCAAGCAGCCTGGACATGTTTTCGAATGTGACCACGTGCAGGGAGAACTGCGACCGCTCGGGCCAGAAGCACCTGCGCCAGTTCTACCGGAAGCCCTCGTTCCTTCCGCTCGCCTTTGAAATGACGAGGCCCAACTGGGTCATCGCGTCGCGGGGATTCAGCGGGCGCCGATTCAAGGAGGTGCGTTACCGCCACAAGGCACACAAAGCTCCATTGTCGTTAATTTTGCCGTCATATGCATAGACTTACTAAACGAAGATGGGGAGGGCAAGGTTTTACTGCAGTGCCCCCCCCCCCTGCCTGGTCGAGTCCAAAGGACAACATGCTTTACAATGGATGAAAAAAAAATTACACGATCGCGAACTTCTCACAATGACCTGCCTTTTGTCACTGGCCTTCTAGAAGAAAAGTTGAGGGGGTTGAACAGCTCTAGGAATGCAACAGGGAGCATTCAGTTGCCATTATTGTTGAAATCCTGCCTGGCCGTAACACCAGTATTTAAGGCATGATGGTAGTACAGGTCCGGCTTAGCAAAGGCGGACATTGTGCCCCCCTGGTGCGCTCGCGTACGGTCGTAGATGATTCAGTCGAGTGGCCTAAAATTCGCAATGTTACTACCTCAGAAAATGATGTGTTTATTAGGTCAACCCCAGCAGACCCTGTTAAAAGCTGTGAAGTCATGGTGGGCTAGTGCGGGAGCTTCAACGTGGCGTGGCCCGTATAGCCTTTTTGTGTGCTTTCTTACTGACCCAGCATCTTGTTGCAGTGCTGTTTCGGTTTTATGAATAAGTAATGAGTAAGAAAACTTTTCTGTTCCCTTTAAAACAAGCCTAACCGGCGAGCATTCTGCAAGCATTTGTGCAGCAGGGACGAGCGAAGACGACCGCACGTGCCAGCGCTCCCATCCCAACATTTCAGGGGAAGCACCTTGGGGCCTCGGCTTGCGGTGTGTCATGTCATCGTCACGGTCCACCGTAAATAGGCATGCAGCTCAAATATTGGGAAAATCGCTCTACTCACTATCGGTGCATATTTTCAGCTATATGATTCGTTGTTACAGCCTACTACTTTAGGTTTGGCTAGCAGGGGAGTCTCAATCCCAGGTGAACTACAACGAAGATCTCAAGTTTTCTTTTTCTAAAACTAGAAACCCAAACGCGTACATATACCTACGGTAAAGTCATCTATTAGAAACATTACTTCTTGAAACATTTCTGCGAAGTGATGATGCGATAGTCGATAGTTGGCGAGTAAATCAGTAAGTCACAGCTCTGCCGCAAAGGCGAAGCAAGGAACGCGATAGCAACAAATTGGAAGGTCACGCGCAGAATGGCAAGCAGATCGAAACGTGCCCCGCGTTTCTCATGCACACATGACGCACGAAACGTACTCAGAGGTACAGGAGCACGCGAATAAGCGTTTCAGTTGTTACTTCGCTGTGTCTGAAAAGCGCGCCCTTTTCGCAAACGGAGGCTGTGCAATGACTGCAGTGACCTTTGCGCGCCCGGTAACTGCAACAGAATCGTTCCAGGTAAAGCCCGAGGCCAGCCAAGACATACGATCCTCCCCACCGCAAGATAAGGGCGCGCGAAAAAGCATCGCCCCCTCATCTCCGCGGGGCAAATTACCAATGAAAGTACGCGTGGGAGATGAGAGCGGGCGCCGCCGCGCGATGTGGCAATGCTAAATCCCCTTAATTTTGGATTTTATTTATTTTTATTTACAAAATACTGTCGATCCCCCATGGAGATTATTACAGGGATGAGCATCACTGTCACAACTTGTGACGTTTGAAACAAGAAAAATCAGAATAATAAAGAACACATAATCACTGAACACAGCAGTACGGCATAGAACAATCATACATAGTCATTTGAATCATAACCGAGTACAAAGTACACCGATGGTACACCGACAAAAAAACAGGAGTCGGGAAGAAACGAGGCAAAGAAAGAAGAAAACACAGATCGGGTACTATTATCTAGGAACCGTATTAAACAATAAATATATGCAGACAAGTGCTTTGGTATGACAATTGGAAGCAGGAAGGACTGCGTGAAGAAAAAACAGGTGATCACTGTACATGCTCACTAGGTTAGAAAAGATCAGTACTTTCGATTAGTTTCATAAATTTCTCTAATGTTGGCTGCTGTGTAATTACTGGGTTTAGTGAGTTCCATTCTCGAATTACGCGCGGGAAGAACGAATAAGAAAAAGTATTATTATTAAATGAGTATTCTTCGAGTTCCCATGCATGTCTTCGCCTCGTCGGTCTGGTGTCTGGAAAGTTCAAGTAGAGATTTGGGTTTATGCGAAATGATCTGTGTAAAAGTAGATAAAGAAAGTTAAGCCGGGAAACCTTTGCATGACCGTCAAGGGGGGCTAGACCAGCTCGGTGTAATAAAGCAGTAGGTGAGTCGTAGCGCCCGTATCTGTTGAAGATAAAGCGCACTGCTTTCCGCTGAACCCTTTCCAGTATAGCGATAATATTCACAGTGTGAGGGAACAACACAATGTTAGCATATTCTAAGACCAGGCGGACAAATGTGACGTAAGCAAGAAGCCTCGTATTATGTGTTGCGAATGACAGGGCCCGTTTAATAAAAATAATTTGCTCATCGCTTTTTTGGACACTTGACGCACGTGCTCTGTCCAACTAAGATCAGACGAAATTGTGATACCAAGGTATTTGTACTGGTTAACTCTTCGTAGTGGCACATTATTAAAATGGTATTGAAAATCAAACTTAGACACCTTGTTGGTAATGGACATAAGTACAGTTTTGTCATTGTTTATAATCATTTGCCAATCAGCGCACCACTGAGCTATTTTGTTTAGTGAATTACTTAATTTCACCTGATCATCGTGATGACGTATTTCATTGTAGAGCATACAGTCGTCGGCGAAGAGTCTGCAAAGAGTTAGTTATGCAACAAAACAGGAGCTAGTACAGACCCCTGCGGAACGTCTGACAACACCGGAGCTAGGTCAGAAGTGTGGATGCCATGCTGTACGTATTGGTGACGGTCAGTTAAGTAATTAGTTATCCATAAAAAAATAAATAAATAAAAATCCCAAGCACCAGCGTGGCTCAGCGGTAGAATACTGGGCTGGCACGCAGCGGTCCCGGGTTAAAGCCCCACTGTGTCCTTGGTACTAGATTTTTTTTTCTTTCGCAATATTGGTTTCGGACACCGGCGGCGGCGGATAACTACGGCCCCGTGCGTGACCCGAGTTGTGATCTCATAACAGCTTCCGCTGTGATAGTTCACATGAAATTCTGCTCAATGAGCGGATGTCCCTGTCGCTGTGATTGTGCTATCTTTATGCTATATTTGTTGTGCCGCAGGGCACACCTGCGTGGGTTTCAAAAACAAACAACTGCCCCCAAGTTGATGATTTAAAAGTATATTGACAAGCATTTTGTTCATTGGGCACTTCTGGGCAACTTTAGCAGGTGCAGGTACACTTTCGCATAGAGTATGTATATGTGAATAAGTCAGGAGAAGACATGGTACGCCCAGACGACCGGAGCAACTGAAGAAATAGTCCCACTCGTGCACTCCTTCTCCGCAGGCGGCTTCCATCCAGCTCATGACGACCGTCTGGACTCATTGGTGCAGCTATTGAGTGCATCCATTTTTGTGGAGGTAATGGCGGGAACTTCTAATCTTGCCTCAAACAGATGCCTCACTTGCTCTATATATCATTGTACAGAGAATTGTACATTGCCAGAACAAAAAGATTCCTTGCATTTATTTGAACACAAATGTTAGGCACAGCAGAAATATAAAAAAAGAGTCTGATTTTCCTTTTGTTCAAAATGTGAAACTTCATGTACGCAGCTTGATTTCGAAGCTGGCAGCACCCTGGTGTGGTTCGCTCAAGTCAAAGGCCTCAGTTACATCCGCCTGGTGCCAGAATCCATCTGCTCGGGCATTTGTCAAGAGCTGGAACTACTGCTCGACGCGAGTGATATATGTAAGTGTCCCCCTCCCTCCACCAAGGTCTTTGTTTCGCTCGGCATAACGGCGCTGACACTCTGGCGTACAATATGTATGCGACTGCATGGCAAAGCGTGGTACGCCGGTCCCAATTAACGACAGATATCTCCCGTATATCAACCACTCGAGAACATCTTTGATCCTGACGTCACGTGACTAATCTGCTGAAGTCTCCAATTGTACCACAATGACGGGAAACGTCAAGAGAAAATTATAATAACAATTGTTGGGGTTTGACGTCCCAAAACTACCTTATGATTATGAGACGCCGCATTGGAGGGCTTCGGGAATTTCGACCACCTGGAGTTCTTTAACGTGCACCTAAATCTAAGCACGGGGAACTCAATCATTTTCGCCTCCATCTAAAATGCGACTGCCGCAGCCAGGATTCGATCCCGGAACCTGCGGGTGACCAGCCGAGTGCCTTAGTCACTAGACCACCGTGGCGGGTCGCCAAAAGATAATAGGGCTTTTTTGTTTGTTTGTGGGATGTTTAGGGGCCCTTTAATGGGGGTCATGAGCCATCAAATGAGCTCACTATCAAAGCTTATTGTCTCGCGAGTCGATTGCAGCAAAACATTTCTCGAATACGTCAAGAACTATTTAAAGCGGCGTTACAGGGATTTTTCGTCGCACACTCTCGATTTCTACCTGCTGTTGGACGTCAAACAGCAGGCGCCGTGCACAAAAGGGAGCGCCAGAGAACACTTCACGCTCCACTTGCAAGCTCTCCTTGACGTGCACGACTGCAAGATTTGGCTGAGATGTTCATAGGAGTGCCTGCTATCCACGAAACGTGTGTTTTGTCACTAAGGGGTGATACATGAACCCCCGCTTGTTCTGGACGTATTCGAGAAATTTTTGCAGCGATCAATTTGCGAAACGCACGCACATCACTAGCTGTGGTGACTGCTACATGGCCAGACTGTGAGCAATCCCGAAAGAAGAGTGCAAAAACAAAGGCAGCTGCTTCTAGTGAAAGCTTTATCTATATACCGAAAAATGAGAAGCACTACCTTTTATGTCCGTACATTTTTTCAGATCTCTTGCCTTTGTTAAGTTACAATACATTGTTCAGCAAGTGGAAGATAGTACGCATAGTTGCAATCAGGTGTTGCAAAATATTTGCTTATAGTTTACAGCAGCAAATATGTGCGTTGGTTCCACACGTATAGCTAGAAGTTCGTAACGTTCGATTCAGCTGTTTCGCGCCCTAAGAGATCTGTCCATTTTCCATCTACATGTACTCGGCAGCTCTCGAACATGATCTACTCTCGACCGCTGCGGCGTTTCTTTTTAAGATACTGTATCATTGTAAGACATCGTACTAACTCAATGTCTATGCTTCTGTTCCAGTGCTCGTGCACACAAGTCTGTGGAGAGTACACTACCTCCCAGGAGAGGATTCCGAGAATATCGCATTTGCTGCTGGATGTTTCGTTTCTGAATGATGTATAGCCTACCCATGCGCCGAATATCAATAAACATCTCCCTATATAATAATCGGTATAACACTAAAGTGAAACGGGTCTTTAGAGATGTAGTTGATCATTTATTGTGCATTGTTTCAGCAACAGCAACAAATTGCAAAGTCACGTTAACAACGGCAAGCAGCTCAGCACACACCTCAAGCAAAAGGCACGCATGAAATTACATACACAGGACGAGCGCGGACTAACAACTGTCACAGCTCAACACTTGGAAGCCCACTATTCAAACAGAAAGAAAGACGCACGATACGAGCGCACAAGCATACACAGGACAAGTGCAAACAACTGCTGCGCCGCGTGTCAGCAGCGCGCTCCTTTCGTAAACGCGGCCGCGGCAGCGTGCGAGTGACCTTCGTTCTCTCCCGAATTACGAATCTCATAAGCGTGCACGCAGGAGAGACCACGCGCTCCGCGGAACGTGAGCCCGCGGGGCCATATCGCCACTGATAACGAAAACGCGCTGGAGTTTCGAAGCTCTGAGCACTGCCAAACGGTGTATGGTGTATATAAATGACTTGCCGTTAGCATCCCAGACAACTCTCCATGGCGTCGTGGTGAGCGCCGCAAGCTGAGAATCACAAAATTGCTGATTAGATGCTGCGCGACATGTTTTTTGTCTTCTGTTTTTTTTTTTCGTTGCAATCTCTTCATATACATTTTTGAACGTAAGTACGTTAGCGGAGCTGTAGTGGACCCCAGCACAAAACACTTTGGGGTAAGATGATTGTATATTACATGGTGTCTCAAGACGAGCTACCCTCGAAACGCACGAACACAGTCAGGCCATGGGTCAACCCAACGCGAGTACATTTGTTAACCTGCTTTTACATGACGATATCGCCAGCCGAATTTAATACATCACTAATGAAGCGTTAAACCACCTTATACAATATGCAATACAACACACACACTACATAACACGGACAAGGTACCAGGAATGCGGCATCGCCGACATTCTACTCACCACGAGGGATGCATGGGGACCGGCTCGCGGTGTACTCCCCACAGGATCCCCCGAAGAATCATCTGTAGATTCACCAAGCCAACCCTCAAGAGCCTCGGCCGGCCTAGCCTTTCCACCGCGAGCAGCTCGGCGGCTATGTTAGTGCCACCACGCTAACCCTAATCCGTGCGAGCACACTGCTACCTGTCACTCAGCAGCTAATCTGTGAGACGATCGTCGGTAATAGCACCCCCGCCAATCAGGATTCATATGGCAGCGCATTCAACAGAAGTCATATTTTGTAGCGCAAACAGGAAACACAAAGAAAGAACTGCCTGAGAAGACAGCGCAGACAGGGCAAGCGCTAAATATTAAGTGGTTTTATTTCGGCAAAACCACGAAAAAGACAAAACACCTAAGGCGCATGCGCGCAGCCGTAGCATAGCTAATCAAGCATCAATCTGAAAAATGTGAACTCGTTGCTGAACAAACGAACAGACGTCCATCGTAGTTGATCGTAGTCGAGTTGTGACGGAATTATAAAACTAATAAAATTGTCAGAGTTCATGCCTGTATTATTATTCTGAAAATGAGGCTCCTGTTCTTCGGAACAGTTCCTCATATATAGTAGAAATATCGATCAACTGTGTATATATATATATATATATATATATATATATATATATATATATATATATATATATATATATATATATATATATATATATATATATATATATATATATATATATTAATCCAACGCACTGCATATGTATAGGTTCGTCATCGGCCCCACTTGTTTGTGACATATTTTTATCTGTTATTGACAATCGCATTTCTGCGAGCGTTTGCATGCGTACCTATATGCCGAGTGTATCTTTATGTTAATGATTACCTTGTGCTTGTTGAAAAAAAGCGGAAAGATATGTTTTGATATCAAGGCTGAGGCAGTGCTCAACGTACGGTTGATTGTGGTGTTTATTATTGAAATATAAAGAAGAGCTTTGATACGAGGCTCACATCTTCATTTTGAGTTACACCGAATTAAAAAAAAAGAAGACTAAGAAGTTTCCTGCTCCCGTTTAGGTCTTTACCAAACAACTTTAACAGAATAGTTTACGGGGTTAAAGTGCGTGAATGCGGCCACGTTTTATATGCTTCGAAAATGAAACGCCAGAGAACACGCACATAATAAAAATGTAACGTCGATGTTCTCGACAATGACGGTCAACTTGCGCGGCCAATGGGACATTTAAGAATCAATTTCTTGAAGCGATATAAGCAATGTCATATGTAAAACGTCAAAGGTATTGCTGGCCTGAGTCATCGGTTGAAAACAAAATGCATGCTGACTGCCGCGGTGCGATGAGAAATGAATTTTTATTGCATTTTTTTAAAACCCGACAGCAGTCGCTCTTTTGATGTGTTGTTTTGAATTTTAGCATTATCAGAAAAAAAAAAACATCGATGGATGTTTCGAGAGGAACGATCGCTTCTGTCGAAAGAACTTTACCGCACGCGCGTTTGGACAAAACGTATAAATAACGTCTTGAAGTAAACGTTGCGAACTTGTTTACCATGATTGGCTCTATTACAAAGTCGCTTCAATGCAAGTCGAAAGTCTGAGGACATGGTATTACAGGCGTCAAACGGATATATTTTCAAAAACATTTACTTCAGTTCTTCTCAAAGACCAAGACGTCCATAGCCGTTTGTACCTGTTTGAAGACGTTTTGTAGGTGTTTTGTGGGGATGGAGGGTGGGGTGATGATTGATTGATATGTAGGGTTTAACGTCCCAAAACCACCATATGATTATGAGAGACGCCGTAGTGGAGGGCTCCGTAGATTTCGACCACCTGGGGTTCTTTAACGTGCACCCAAATCTGAGCACACGGGCCTACAACATTTCCGCCTCCATCGGAAATGCAGCCGCCGCAGCCGGGATTCGAACCCACGATTTGCGGGTCAGCAGCTGAGTACCTTAGCCACTAGAGCACCGCGGCGGGGCTGGTGGGCGGGGTGCTCGCAGTGACGTCGCACTGTTTGCAAAGAGGGGAGACATTATTTGTCCAGTCTGCATGCCATGTAGTCTGCCATTACTGTGCTAAAAAGTGCACGCGTCATGCCGAGTTCCGGTTTGTCCCGTCGATTTCGGCGGAGCAACTTTTGCTGCTCTTCGGAGTCACTCTTACTTTTAATCCACTCCGACTCTCTCAATGGAACACTTGACTTCCGAACCATCATTCTGCTATTGGAACACACTGCCCGAAAAGGAGCAGACAACCTTGTTCCGAGACTTGATATCAAGACTTGACGAGATGGAGGTGTCGACACGAATGACGAAAAAAAAAAATCACAAAGGCCAGTACAAAGTGACATTCTTCATATGTATGAGCACCATAAGTACCGTGACAGTGCGGCAAAACACGTCATCATTGCTGTCACCATGGGACGCCATCATGACGTTTCAGCTCACCAATATTTCTGATTTCACAACAGGCACATAACCAGAAATTTTTTTCGGGATGGGGGGAGGACACACCTTCTTGATTTCTGAAAAGGCACCCCCTTGAAATGGTCATTTTTGGCCATGGCGAAAAAATATTTTCGGGGGGTGGGGGCACTCGCCCGGTGTGCCCCCCCCCCCCCCCTGTCTACACCCCTGATTCAGAATGGCATCATCGTCGCTCGACCGGTCAAAGGCGTGCCGAACGGGCACCGTGCGAGCCGAGCGCAGGTTCATTAAGGGGGGTGAAGGCTCATTGAAAGGGGCGGTCCCTGACGAAGTCATGATATAGGGCAGATTTTTACCCCCCCTTTATTAGATGGGGTGCAATACTCCTTCCCCCCCCCCTCGCCAGCACACGCCTTGCGTGTAAGGAATTTTTTTTTGTAGTTAAACCACAAACTTCAATATGTTGTCCCTGGGATTTATCGTCCGAAAACCATGGTATGACGGGAAGCCGTACGTAGTAGAGGAGGGCTCCATGGAGAAGAAGCGTCGACCACCTGAGGGTTGGCCTCAAGCATAATCGCCTCCATAGAAAATGCGTCCGCTGCGGCTGTAATTCGATACCACCACTTCCGGGGTTGGAAAAACCATATTCTGGCGGTACTTAAAACAACGGGACTTTTCAAATATTTCTTTGGCCGCCGAGAATACATGAACGCGTTCATTTTATTTCGAGCACACAGTCAACCCCAAATGGGATCTTGACAGCACAGAGCAAACATAGCAAAGGGAGCAATTAGGCAAAGTGTGACATTCCTCAATAAGCTATTTGCAGCAATAAGAGCTTAATTTGGGTGAGTTGGTTCATCGTTGTTGTATTGTAGTAATTAACAGCGCCACAAAATGGACAAGAGAGAGCGCTGTCAACTGAATTTACAGAAAAAGCCATGACCGGTTTTTTTTTACAGAGTGCAAAACTGTGCTCTGCGCGACAACGCGTGTGTGACCATGAAAATATTCTTAACTCAGAAAATAATACTCTCTCTCGAAAACAGAAAGCGATGCTGTACTGATGAATTGATCATTGGCCTTCCTGATAAAAATGCTTTTGTCATCTCTCTTTCAATCTTCGTTCTTTTTTTTTTAGAAACCTTATTTCATGGAACCGAGGACCGCATTTACATTCTTTGCAGTGCACGGCGATGTGGCTACCATAGCCATCTTCAACGTTGTAAGCATGCTGTATTTCTTGGTCATAGAAGCATTGCCCTGTATGTCCTATGCATATCTCTCCACATGTCAACGGTATCTCATCATCAGATTGGCGTTCAGTAAACCAATACTCGTGACGAATTTTGCATGATAGACTATTCCTGTTGCTATTTAGCACACACACACACGCTTTCGAAAGCTTGCAAGAACTGAAAACAACAAATTGATATATATGGTCGCTCTTTTCTTCAATTTGTGAAATAACTTTGTACATATGGTATAGCACGCAAATGTATTTGATTATTTTCTTTTTTTGGTCCTGTTTTATTGAACTTTACTTCCTGCAGGAGGGTTTCGCAAACGGGTATGGTGAAGCTGTTGGGGTATCGAGCATGTTTCAAACTTTATGTCTGGTTTGACTGACCTCACTCTTGTGTTCACATGACTTCTGAAGGGGACCTGAATACACGTGGTGGCAATTCTTCTTTGTTATTAACTTTGAATGCCCACTATAAAAATGAGGGATATTATTAGCACTCCTGGGCTGATAGCACCAAAAAAAGGCGCATTATCTGAAAATGAAAGGCGAACGTCTAAGTACTGAATGTAGTCGTCTTTAGGCAATTCAAACGTGGATTTGAGCTCCCAGGAGTGTTCTTTGAAGACGTACAGTCGCGGCCACCATTCGAAGGAACACAAGGCGCGGAGCGCCACGACGGGTGCCGTGCGAAGTATTGCGGCGCAAGCGCAATCAGCGCCACAGGCGGAGTTGGCTGCACGTCGTCTGCTACGGTGCCTCCCACTTCGCCTAGAGCGGCGAAATGCAGAGCGCGAGCGGCAAAGAGGGAGGCACCATAGCAGACGACGCGCAGCTACAGTGTACTATAAGAGGGCAGTGGGCTTACTCCGCCACTCCTCTGACGCAGTTGGTGTCGCATAGGAGAGGTAGCGACACAGGCATCTTCAACAGAAGCTTCGCCTGCAGAAGCTGCTCGCCGCTGGCCGCTTGTACAAGCTGCGACGCGCGTTTCTTCGATATTTATAATAAACTTGCTTGTATTGACTTCCCTTTGACTGTACTGAGAGTGTATGTTGCTCTCGGTTCGCCATTATTTCCTTCTTTTTTTTGCGATAGATTTGCCGAAAGTCAGTTTGATGGCAGCTTATGCAGATATGCTTGCTCCTTTCTAGTGCGACGAAGTTAATGCTTTTTTTTTCTTGGGGGCGGGGGAGCTTGAGTTCTTTGCACATTTTGACAAGCACTACATTTGTTCAGGCCACATTGTAGTTTCCCCAATATAACACCTCGCAGCGCCCAAAAGATCGGTGTACCCCTCAAAATCTACGGTACAGTGCACACAGTGACCAGCCATGTACTTAGATCATGGTGCACGTTAAAGAACCCCAGATGGTCGAAACTTCCAGAGGCCCTTTACTACGGCGTTCCTCATAATCCTGTCGTGGTTTTGGGGCGTTAAACCCCAAATATTATTATTGTTACAGTGACCAGATATACGGTTACATGCTGCGTAGACTTAACCTAAAATAATTTTCCTGCCTTCCACCAGATAATTAGAAAACAGTGCATGCTCGCTTCCTAGCCGAGCTTTAACATTCAGGCGTGCTGGCTGAGTTTGTGCCTTTGCTATGATGGAATGAAATTGTAGCTGAAATACCTTTTGTTCTAATTCGGTTATTGCACATGGCACAGTAGCTTTATCGGGGTTTTTACTAACTATAATTACGCGGTTACACATCTGTTAGGCCTATTTACAAGCTTCTATTCCTGACGTGAAGCTCTTATTTTCAAAACTGAAGCACAATATTCAACCACTGATTTACAATTTACACACACTTTATTCACTTAATGTGCAACGGCTCAGCTTCAGCTGCTTGGCCTTCTGCCGCTTTCCTCCTTTGTCATTGTTCAGTCCTTTGACATAAAAACGAAGACGTGTGACAACGTAAAAACTAATTACTTTCGCTGTCAGAGTAGCTGAATGCACACTGCAACCAATGTCGATGAAAAGTGTGTGCTGAACAACTGCCAGCATGTCCACAATGCTGTCAGAGTGCAGCTCGCTCTGGCAGAAAAAATCTGTCAAGATATCTTCGAGCTTTTCCACAAAGCCGTACAGCTGACCATAGGGATGGAGAAGGCCTCCTCGGTCACAATAGTTCGTTAGCCGAGCAAGCTGAAAACTTTCACCAGGTGAGGTCACAGTGAGCAGCTTGACGCAATCTTGGCATTTTGTTCTAGCATTGACAAAGCATTTTCGTGCAACATAGCCCGAATTATGGTAAATGAGCCTGGAGTCGCTTCTGACCACGTGCTGGTAATGGTCATTTGAAGCCTGCGGCCAGCATGATGCTGGTGTACCATGATTTTCTTTTTGTTTTCTCTTCAGCTGCAGTGGTAGCAGAAGTTTGACTGCACTCCTCTCTGTCAGTTGATAGACAACTGCTGCTGCGCAAGCGCTGGTCAGCATTTTCAGCCGCCACGCTCACCCAAAGTTCTACTGATGGCGATGCCAGCGCTGCCGCCCGCGCGAAGAGAGAAACACACGCTGGCGACGTTTGTGGAGCCACCTCACCGCATGCCCTCCGCCGGGGAGTAAGCCCACTGCCCTCTTCTAGTACACTGTAGCGCAGCCAACTCCGCTTCTGGCGCTAGTTGCGCTTGCGCCGCAGTACTTCGCGCGGCGCCTGCTTGGTGGCCCGAAGACAGCGGTTACGCGAGCCGCGTTCCCTTTAACAGTGGCCGCGACTGTACGTGTAAAGCAACCTTCTAGCGCGTGGCCACTTTTTTCGGAACGGCGGCAGTCTGTCTTCGTGTGAAAGTTTTGGATACTCATTGCACCGCACTTCAGCGGACGCCCAGCATTTCTATTGCTTACATGCTGCAGTTGGCCTACAGTTGAAGTAAGAAACTGCGCCTTCATTAAATAGTGAACGTGACTTTCGTTTTGGCGTGAAAGTCATATCAGTCATACACTCGTACTTACGTATATTTTTGGGTCGCGGGTAAGTCTCATTTTTCTCAATTTTCGGACGAACACTTTAAGGCACTCTATAGCTGTGGTAATGGAAAGAAAAAAAACACACTGGAAGCTTCATCTCGATGACAAAACCAACATCGACTCAATGTTGTTGTCGAGCCGTTGATGTGCGACTCTCCTGCTCCTGGTAACGCCTATATAGCAAGGTTGAACTGATACAGACGAAAAAAAAAAAAGAACTGTAAAACGCCTTTCTGCGAGAGCTTTTTTTACATTTGAGCTTCCACAGGAAGGCGTTTTACGGTATTTAGAATTAAGGCGTGAGTTTTCTGAACGTCATGTGAGTTGGTCCTGCCATCCACGCGCAAATATAAGGACTTGTTACTTTTTAAGCTTGCACGTTCGGAAATTGCAAAAGAGAGGAATTGCGATGTTGGCCATAGAAGCGGTTCTTACAAAATCATGCAGTCTCAAGATGCAAGATAGCTTCACAAATCGAATCAGCCGACTTTTCGCTGCTGGGTTCCCCAAGTCGCTCTTGACTGCATTGGCAGAGACGCTCATCCAGAAAGAAAAAAAAATGCCAGGCCTACGTGGAAAGCGCTGCACAGTCACAGCGAAAGCTAGAAGAGTGGTCTCAGAGCCTTTTCTAAACACTCTTTATGTACTGCAGCAAGCCCACTTGCTAGGTACGCACTACGTCATTTTAATCATAATTCTGGGTAGTAGGCCGGCATTCACTATGCTATCCTTCGTCATTCCTCTGAGAAGCGTGGTGTCCACTGAACACTTGCATGCAAGGAATTGCTCATGCAGTGGCTGACAACGGTAAGGAATTATGCCTGAAGTGGGTATGCGCCACAGTTAATAGGTGATCAAGAACAAGCTTTCGTAGTGGGCTGGAGCATTGGACGAACCACTCGTTACGCTATTCGCATTGTGTGACGCCATGGTTGCTTCTTTGCTGTTCTAAAACGCTTTCTAAGTCGTATAATGCGATTGCTTTCCCGACATCGAGCTTGCATAAAGCAAGTTTGGGAACAAGTCCCAAGCACTGGCGTGGCTCAGTGGTAGAATACTGGGCTGTCACGCAGATGACCCTCTTCAAGCCCCACTGTGTTCTTGGTGTTTTCATTTACTGAAATTGTTTTCTTATTTCGTACGATAGTGGTTACGGACACCTGTGGTGGCAGCGGCGCCTGTGAACTACGGTGCTGCACGTGACTCATGTTGTCATCTCATAACAGCTTTCGCGGTAAAAGAAATCCCACCGAGCGGGTGGACGCCGGGCAGGACAAAGTGAAGCCTGTGGTGGTTTCGTATATGCATCGGATCTCCCATCAGCTCAAGAAAGTGGCAGGCATACATGGTGTCACGATGGCACTGTCTGCCCCGAACAAGCAGTTCAAGCTATTTCCCGCCTCTGCGATATGAGCAGAGGAAAATCTGACGCGATGTGACGTACGTCCCGTGTGCCGTCAGCGTCGTTCAAGCCATCCCGCTCTCATGTGGTAAAATATATATCAGTAAAACTGGAAGATGCATCAAAGAGTGCCTGAGGGAACACTCACAAAAGAATAACGAAAATGCAGATAAAGGAGCCCATCTTGTGGCTCAACGAACGCTTGCTTCAATTCTCTGGAAAGATTTGAAAGGACGTCGATCCTCGGCAGGAGAAACAATGAGCATGCGCTGCTGGCTTTGGAAGCCTATCGTATCAGAAAAATCTTTGCATAAGTGACACGTCTCTTTCTCTACGTCAATCTGAGTTTTAGTTCATTTAATTTCAACTGTGATTACACTTTTTTTGTGTCTGTTTATTGTCGATTGTGTGGCGCATGTGCGGTAAGGCTGCCTTGGAGGTATATATGCATTGCCGAAATACAGTCAGTTGATATTCAGCACTTGTGTCTGTCGTCTCTTTGTGGCGTGTCTGCGTTAGCGCTGTAAATGTACATCTATGAATTCTGAAGTGAGTCAATTGACCTTTTTCACGACAGGAACAGCATCCGTAGCGGCGAGAGCAAAAAGGAAATTCGGTGGCTTTCCAGTAAAGGCGACAGCATGGAATCTTGTGTGTTCCTTTGCACCCATTGCCTCCTAGACGGTGCGCCGACAGGTTTCGCAGGCCACGAGCCACCGAAAATGCAAAAAAAAAAAAAGGTTTGGGAGTAGCGCTTTAGAAGCGTTTGCAGTGCGCATATGTGCAGATGGCGCCTGTGAAAAGGGTCCATTCTGTGCCTATCAGACTTGTTATCAGCTCAATAGAAGATTGCATGTAGGCCTGTGAGGATAGGGTATATGGACAAGTATATTGCTGCGGAATTCCTTGGGCACTAGCACGACGGCTCACTCAGAAAGCGAGTAAAGTGACAGTAAAGAGCTTCCTCTCCCTTATTTCTTTATTTTCTGTGGAAGTCGTCAAGCTGATAACCAAAACTGTTATAATGGTTTACTCGTTAACTTTTGTGCATTAAAAATTGACAGCAACATAGACAGACTCAAATCATCAACGATGCAAAACAAGCTATTATAACATGTTATAAGGGTGCTGACTTGGGCTTGTTCGTTTGCCATACTCGTAAATTGTTGCTCGGGAAAGAGGTAGACAGAAACACAAGGAGGCCTTTCTGTATTCCTGTCTACGTCTATCACGTGCAACAGTTTACGAGTATGGCAAACGAAAAAGCCCGATTGGACACCCTTATAATATGCTGTAATGGCTCGTTTTGCATTTATAACGCTATACTACAGCAAAAAAAAAAAAAAAAAACGCGAAAACCTCTTAACTTGGGCTTGCAAGACTTCTTCTAGATGATAGCCAGCGCAACGCAAAACAACGAAACTTCTAAACTTGGTCTTGCAAGACTTCTTTTAGATGTCAACTGCAGCCGTCTACGGCTATGAAATATCTTGACGAAGACGTCTGTTAGCCCATTCATCTAAGCGTTCAAGACGTTTATTAAACGTGAAATGACTTCTTTTGTGTTTCACGGGTCCCCTCCTTCGAACATCTCACGTTTAATGCACGTACATACCCCATAAAGTGGAGGGTGGGGGGTGATAGCCGCCATGGTAGCCCAGTTGAGAGCAACGACGAATAACGCAGGTTCGGTCCCTTCCCACGGCAAGTTATTTTTTCATCCACTTTTCTTGCTTCGCATTTGCATTACAATTAATTCTAATAATATTCATTATACTCTCCTTGGCATAATTGCCTGTCAGTTCTCATGCATCAGTGTTGCTTCTAACAAATAAAAATGAGCCCTCATGTATTACTCCTTTTTTTCCTCATTCATAACGAGGGTCTTATTCCGGCAGACCTCAGGTGGTATGCGAGAGATTATTGGTCAGCTTCCAGCTCGTAATAAGATGATGTGCTACGTGAGGCCAATAGGTAAAAAAAAATGAGTGTCCCACAATCGCCGCAATGACAACAGGCGGCGCTGACTACAGTTAATGCACAGAAAACCACACGAACCCCAGCGCTTTCTTCACGCCCATAGGGCACCACAGCTGTCTTCTCTTATCTTACACCCTCAATCTCACTCTGCGCTCCTCCTTTCTCATGGGATCTCTGACGTCCCTAAGCAGGCCTTCAGTCACAGACACCACGTCCGGCATGAACCCTGTGACCTTAAGGGGGGTCACCTGCTCCAAAAAGGCGTCACCCAACTTGTGGCGACACGACTTGCACAGGGCCTTCTGCGAGGCCGAGTGCGCAATTGGCTAGCTTCGAGTGCCTCGACGAGGAGGGCAGCAATGGCTTCTGCGCACGAGGCTCCTACCGCCAACAGGTGTGCTGTCTCGAAAAAAGAAAAAAACAGCCTCATGTCTAGAAACTTGATGGTACCACATTCAAGGAGCGCGTACGTGGCCTCAAGTGGTTGGAGCTCGTCCTGGAATATCTTTAAGATTGACATGGCATCCTGTTCGCGACCTGCCAAATCTGCCGAGTAAAATACTGTCACGCGTATAGACAGGTACATAAGGCACGTGCGCCGAAATGACACAGGAGGAATGAAGACGACGATGTGGTTGTGGCATAGAGGAAGGAAAAAGGGTTGTGGGGTTGTGTCTGGGCAGCCATGTTGTCCTGCATCCTTGCACGCTGTGTACAGTGTTAGCCCAACCGGCGTTAACTTATTAAATCCCGTTACATATTTTTGGTTGGAATGCTGGGTCACGTCCCGACTCTGGATGACTCTGGATCCCGACTCTGGCGGTTATACTAAAACTTCTGGAGTGGCTCCGTGGCTAATGCCGATCACCGCCATATTGCTCAGGGCAGAAAGCGGATGGGCGCATGGTGGCGTATGTAGCTTTCGTGTTGTTTTTGTGCCAGTAATGTTGCGTGTGGGGGCTCTAATTGAACAAGACGGTTTTGAACACGTATTTGATCACTTTCCGAGACGACAGTGGTAGGCTTTTGGATAGCATTTGGCTGCGCAAATCGTGCGAAGCGGGCACCGGGCACAACTTTCGATGTGTAAGTAGGCACGCTTCGCTCGCCCGCTTTTCCTCACATATTTTCGCGACTACGACTGCATTCGCGAGTACATAGATTTCATCTTTTGCGTCTGGGTGCGCAGAGATACTTTGAATAATTTTTTTGTACATTTCAGGTCGTATTGCGCGGCACATGAGAGTGCGCTCTGAGGCGAGAAGGTTAAGCGCCAAAAAATAATGACGACTTATGTTGAGTACACATGTTGAAGCAGGCTGCGTCGATGAAACAGGGTAAATAACTAGACGACGAGCTTGTAACGATACTACCGTATTTGCATCGTTTCCATGCGTACTTCAAAAGCCAGTACGTGAGGGCGCCTAATACAAGTGAGTGCTTCGTTTTTGAAAGGTAGTTAATCTAGCACCGCCTCTGCATTTCTGAAATTTTGAGTTTCTAATGTTTGCATGAGCACTACGCTCCCAATGCCAACATTTTTCATATGCTGAGATTTGATTCTCTTTGTGTAGAAGAAAAAGGAAACGGGCTGCTCTGAAAAGTCAGAAAAGTACACTTTCGCTTAAAGCGCCTCTAATTGATGGAGCTGTGAAAATCCCGCCGCCCCCAAACCTAACCCACAGCGAAGTGGTACAGGCAAAAAAAAAAAACAACAAAAATTGAATTAATCGCGAACGAGGTACAATTAACAGCTGAAAAAGAAAAGTAACATATCGCAGCAGTGATAATGAGGCTTTTACAATATATTAAGACCTCTCGAAATTTCATTGACAAGGTAATGGAGCAGGGCATATTATCAGATGAAGAATTGGAAGTTTTCGAAGCATCGTTTTGTCCGGATATCCAGGAGCTTCTCGAACGAAAACGTAAAAAGCCAAATACCCCCCCTCCCCTCCCCTATAATAAAAAGAGTTTATACACACGATGTACTGTGATTCGCCAAGGGCTCATGGTTTTGTGCGAGTGAAACTTTTATTTTCGCTGCATGTCCTCACTGGTTACTTCTGCGGTGGGGCAAAACTGTGTAAATATATGATGCGAATCGATATCCCTGAGTACCATTGTTCTTTTTTTTTTTTTTACAGCGAAAGTGGTTATGAGACCAGAACACGGATCACGCGCGGCGCCGTAGTTGTCCGCCGCCGCCCGTAACCAGTATCGAACAAAAAACACACACACAAAAAAAACTGGGTAAATGGAAAAACGCCAACAATAGCACAATGAGATTCCAACCCGGGTCCGCTGCGTGCCTGCCCAGTATTCTACCACTAAGCCACGCCAGTGTTTGTGGTACAATACTGGTAATATATATATATATATATATATATATATATATATATATATATATATATATATATATATATATATATATATATATATATATATATATAGTGGGAGTAATAATTCAATGGGCCAGTTAGTCTTCGTGAAGGTATGGGATATGGTACAACGGGAGCGTTGTCAACAACAAGGATAAATATATTTATTTCCCAACAGTTTCGGGAGGGGTCCTCCCTTCATCAGGGGATGAGTTATACTGACATGAACTTCCAAACTTCGTTGCTGCCGCGTCCCTCTTGCCTTGAAAGATGTTTGCGAGAGTGAGAGGGAACTAAAAAAAAGAAAAAAAAAGGGGGGGGGGAAAAGACGAAAAAGAAAGTAAAAAAGAGGAAGAACCACTGTCAACACTGAGAACCAAACCAACTGTCCGTGTACGTCCATATATATATATATATATATATATATATATATATATATATATAATGTCCCGGTGGACGAGTGAGGTATAGGTCTGCCCCCGCACTCGCGAAAGAGTTGGTAGGCCACTGATCCTTGTTACTTTGGTTATCCTTTCTCTGCAATTGCTCCTCGCGCTTCATTAGGGTGGGGAGTGATGCGATTGTGATGTTGCAGGTGGGAAACGCCAGGAGCAGCCATGCCACCGTTCTGATTTTGGAGTAAGTTATGGTGTGGGAGAACTGGAGCAGCAGCAATGGTAGTGAGAAAACGAGAGAGAGCCGCGTCTCCTAGCAACCACCTCCTCCTCCTCTTTGACACACAGTTGTCGACTCTCCGCGCAAAGGTATGTCCGAATCGCTGCTCTTTCGTTCGGTTCGTGGCATTTGACGACAGCATTCGCTCGCGTCATCTGCTGAGGGTAGGGTAAACATATGCTGCTGGCACTCTGTAACACGCCGACGCTTTTGACCGACTCGTACACGCGTTTCGACTACAAAACGCCCACTGACGTTGCATTCACCCGAAGACGGCACCACGACGACGGTGAGTTGACTGTTGACGCTACGACCGTGATGCCGCTAGCGACATCGCTCGTTTATGACTGATCGTCTCGATATTTTCAGTGTCGCATTGGTTCTGAAAATACACTAAAGAAGAACACACGCACACACACAGAAAGAGAATAACTCGTTTCGTAGTTTTGCTCGCCTTGTTAGCTTTTCACGGTCGTGCTTTCCGATCGTCCGGACCACTGTAAACGTTAAAAAAACCGCGATTATTTCTGTCGTTTGTTACTGCATCTGATATGTAAACTTGAGTTACGCCACCAGGAATTGGACACGGTGGCATAATATTGTTTTGATTTTTCATATAGCGTGGTTACAATAAAGAAAAAAAAAACGTACTACTCGGAGTATGCTCACTACTAGGCAGTTTCCGTTCTGTGTTCGCGAAAGGAACAACCACTTGTAGATGATTTCGAACATGCGACCACGAATACCGATACTTTTCCGGATTAACTCAATCGTACCAATAGTAAAAGTGAAAATCAGATTTGTCGATATACTAGTGCTTTCGTGATATTTGTTACGAAACCACGATATCGTACGTCAAAGCCACGGTTTTCGAACTCTTCACATCGTGGCAGCGAACTCCTCACCCGCGGTGTTCTGACTACAAATGCGCTGCGGTCGGATTTTGCTGGATTCGAGTTTTACAAAGGCGCAGTTTCGAAATTTGCGCTAAACTACGTAGAAATCCCTGCCACGCGTCTCAGTTGGACTCAAGATCAAAATGTGTTGTTTACTTATTTCCAAGAATGGAGCTGATGATTGAGAAAGAAAACAGTATAGCAAAAGAACACCAATAATAATAATAATAATAATAATAATAATAATAATAATAATAATAATAATAATAATAATAATAATAATAATAATAAAGTATTGTACATACTTTACATACCAGTGGTATGCATAATGATCTTGACACCTAGTGGTATAACTCATTGATCTGTGCATATTTTATCATGCTTTTCAATTGAATGACCTTGAAAACGGTGTAGTTTGGGGTGAAACCAGGGGGTTTTTAAAGTGCCGGAGTGCAAGGTTTTGCAACTTCTTTAATAGCAAGTGTGAATTTCTACGACTGCCTCCCTGCTGTGCTTTACGTTTGTCGACTTCTCAAACTGCCTTTGAGCAGCTTTTACCTACAACCGCTCCATCTCTGTTTGTAAGATGGGAAATAAATTGAATTGAATTAAGTCTGAACTTGCCCTTGATTTACCTAAGAGAATTGCCTTTTTTGTGTATTGCTTGTTTTTAGAAATAGTGGTTTTGTTATGGTAGCATAAATATGGTGTTAATCTTAAAATGAGCAATTACTGTTCACTGAAAGAGACGCTTAAACTAGTTGGTTGGAATTCATTATGTCGTGTCTTTCCTGGTCTTTGTCTTGTTTTAGTGCTATTTTTTTATAATGAAGTCGCTACTCCTGATGAAACTAGTGCATTCAGATGAGTATTGGTAATATGATGTCTAATAACATTAGACAATATTTTGAGGCTTCTCGAGATTACATCTATTGAAATGATTGAAGATATGTACTTTGACTTAACAAAGAAAATATAACAAAAGCTATGCAGACAATTTGTTAACTATGCTGGTGGCATCCTGAGTGTGCACTAGCACAGTGCATACTCAGGATGCCTACCGCATAGGTGGCAATACGTCGGTGTACTTTTTGTTATATTTTGTTGTGTTAAGTCAGAGTACGTATTTTTAATCATGAACTCACCTGGCTTTTAGAATATTTTTGTATGTAGTAAAATACCCAATAATGGCAATAGGAGACTGACAGCTTTGAAAGAAAATGGGATGTCTTACTCAAAGGTTGTAGGAACATTCGGTCCCTACCAGGGACAAGGTGTTTTTTTTTTTCCACTTTACTTCCTGTCTACTTATGCCGAAAAAACAGCTAAATGCAGCAAACGTTGTCTCTGATATCTTCCTTGACTTCAATGCCTGGCAGTTTCATTAGGTTAAGCAACCAGTACCTTAAGGAGGCACATTGAGCTGTACCTTTCTGGACCTATTAGCAGTCTCAAACTCATTATATCATGTGTGTAAGAAAATTGTTATTCGCTTTAGCTTGTTATGCAAGCTAATGTTTTATCATGCCCATGGTGAGATATCGGAGGTCTGGCTTCACTTGCGGCTCATGATTTCCTCCACAGCATTTATTTTTAATACCTCCTTTGCCATAAAATCCCAAGAAAGCACCGCCATTTCTCATGGGAGACTTGGCATATGCGGTCTCTTCTCTCTTACCACCATTTTTAATGTATTATTCACTGTTTCTATTTGTTGAACAAGGGTGAATAAAAGCATCAATAAAAAAGTATTTAATCAGGAGCAGGTGTTTGCATTCTTTATTGTGAGTGGCTCTTCCATTTTGAATTTTCAAACATGACCGAGCAAGGACCCCCCTTCCAAATCTTCTCGAATTATGCTGAAGGGGCTGATTGCTCAGGATTTTATGGTAAACATATTGAAATGAAAACAGGGTTTTGCATTCATGCATGCGATTCATGCAGAAAGAAAACGCTAGAGTGGAACCTCTCGCAACTTTTTGTGAGCTAATGTGCAGCCAGCATCTGACCACACTAACCTCTTGCCCTTTTTTTTCTTTTCGAAAATGTTGTGCCTTGCACTGATCACTTAATAGCAGACAACAACTCCTTTGAGATATGTGGTAGCAGCCTCGTAAATTCACTCCCTTCAGCTTGCTTTCTATGACCAGCATACTATAGGCTTCGAGCACACATGTAGAGTAGTGAAAAAGTATAGGTGAGCCTGAACACATGCATGCAGCAGGGCACCCGAAAACTTGGTTGAGCTTTCAATTAGTCAAGAAATCTATTACAAGACAATATGTCACGTTTAGATAAGTACCATTCACTCGGAAGGAAATACTTCGACCATGGCCAACAGCGGGCCTACAGTAAAAATAACGTGTATTAAAGTTTCTTGAAAAAACAAATACTTTATGGAAAAAAATTTCGGCAGATCCCACGTACCTTGGGAATTAATGTTATCAGAAGCATGCGAATTGAAGGTGACTGTGTTGTAATATTTTATTAAGTGAACCGTTATGAAGTTACAATTAAGATATGTACTAATGCATACAAAGGAATACGTTAAATAGCAACATGTGTCTTATATAGCCAGTTGTTGACAGTTGCGTAATGATGCCAGCAACAACATGGATATTAGCAACACCAGAAGTGGTACGCTGATATGAAGCATTAGTGCTCGCGAGACTGGTAGCCTAAACGCTGCTACAAAAATAAACTTCAGCAGATGGCGTCTAACTACAACGAATGTCAACCTGACATGACGGCTGTGTCATAGTACATAGGCAATGTTTATAAAATTGGATAGTCAGCACTGCAACCACAACTGACGTTTCATGAATGTTACGGTCTATTTGAAAAGTAGTTCTGAGACCTGTCGTGGCTCTCTGGTAGAATACTTGATTGCCTTGCAGAATGCTGGGATTTGATTCTTGTTGGGACCCCTGACATTTATTCTTTCCATTCAATGCTACCGATGTCAGTTTTTTTAACGCTCATCTGTTGAAATGATCCATGTCTATTCTCGCTATTCCTGGGTAGATATAAACTGTCGATCACCTGTGGCACGTACGTGAATACCTGTGGTACATACCCGAGGGTGTGTATGTGCCACAAGTCTAGGCAGAAAGGGTTTGACGATGTACGGGACAGGATTTTGACATTATTGATGTCTTGACCAGTGAGTCATATTCGTCAAACCATCTTACCCTGCTATATTACAGTAATTTAGGTTTACCCCAAGTTAAGGGGATGATCACCGGAGCAACTGGATGTAGGTGGCTATACATACAGACACATGCTCAATGTGTCTGCAGTACACAAAGACAAGCTTCGCATTTAATTTTAAGCTTCTGCTTATCCTATAAGCCAACTGAACGGTCAGTGTACTCCTAAGTGGATAACATTGCTTAAAATTCCTTAATGTTGTGATTACATGATGTACTTTATGCATATCTTTTTTATTTGTGTCCCTGTGTATGACAAGCCATATACAAAACGTCTGTCTTTATGTGTGTGCATTTACACTGGGTTTACTTATGTTAGTTTGTACTGAAACATTTGTGATTTAGTAGCGTACTCTGGGGCTCTATTGCACTTATACATGATGTGTTCTGCTGGGTTGCATTTCTTGTCCTTTTTATCTTTTTTTTCACTAAATGAGATGGTGCAGCCAATGCCACCATAAAGGCGCCAACCTTTCCTGAAGTTCATTTCAATAAAAAGAAAGTTAAAATAGCTCTACCATATACTGCTAATACTTCTGAAATGCAAGACCTTTCACTTGTGCGACCAAGTTAGTAGAGCATTGCCATTGTCTTTCAGTTAGTGTTATTTGATCATTACATCAACTTTCAAAGCCCCAGAATTTCCCAGCACTGTTGCGCTCATTGGCATCAGCGAACACTAACAGGGTTGCTAGTGCATTCACCTAAGATGACTCCAAGGCATATTCCTCTTATTCACTGTCGATGTATGAGAAAGCAGGGAATGCGTACTGACTTTCCAGATGCATCAGGTGGCTGGCCTCGTTAAACCTGATTCAAGGGCTGATGTAATTAGAGTTCATGCATGGCCTCCGAGATGTGTGACCAAAAGGGGATCTCGGGAGACACCATTCATTGTGGGGAAATTCATTCGGTCTTTGTCATTTGTGTCTAGAGTTGTGAAAGCTGCGTAGTGTCAAAATGATGTTGCAGAAGAAAGTCCGGAAACAGGCGGTGTCCTGCTTGCCGAGCTCCAGCCAATCTGTAGATGCCCAGCTGGCATTTATTTTTTATTTATTTAATATAACCCCTAAAGGTACCCAAAGGGGCGCTACATAGGGGAACAGATGCATGAAGCAAAGTGATGTATGTTTACACAGGGCAGGACAAGATTATACAAAGTAACAAAAGCGAGCGAAATACGCAGATAAAAAAACAAAACAAGGTTCAATCAGTGAATGAGAATTAGAGGAGAGATAGAAGATTGACTAAAGCAAACATGAATTAAGGGCACTAACAAATATGGTATTCAAGAAAAAGAGGTAAAGTAAAATGAAGTCTTAATCGGAAACTGCCACATTTGCACTTAACAAATAAATGAATATTGGTAATGAAAATTGTTAACAAATTATTACAACAAAAAATTATGCACTGAAGAACTTATTAGAATTGTTGAAAGTGTATGTGTGATGAATATTTACTCGAAATTGTGTGAAAGTTCCTGAAACATGAAATCGGCTTCAGTGGCAATGTGGGATGGCAGGTTATTTCATTGTGCAACTATTGTTCGTCGGATGAAAGCTACTGCATTAAGTAGACAATAGTAAAAAAAAAGAAAAAACTAAATTTTGGTAAATTGAATGAAGTGGGGAATATGTTTGTACTTGATTGCAGCCCCTTCTTTTATTTTTACTGTACTTGAGCTTGATAAAGATTTTGAATTTGGCAATACCTCTGTATAAGATTGACTGTTATGTTTTGTGTTCAATGTTGAAGCAGACAATCGGGATCCACTTGACTGTTTGTCACTGTTGTCTCCTAAAGTAGTGTCATGCTATCTCTCCTTGCCTTCTTAGGATGATAAACAAATGAAATCTCAAGTGAAAAGGTGTGTGTGTGTGTGTTTGTGTGTGTGTGTGTGTGTGTGTGCACGCGTGTGTGTGCACGTGTACACCTACACGTGTGCCTTTGCCTGCTTGTTTTCTACTACCTGCAAGAAGCGAAGAAAGAGAGGTGACTGCTTTGAAGAGACTTTGCTGCTAAACCAATAGACATATTTTACTTAAAGCAGAAATTGCAAAACAAGTTCTGTTTTTGTTTGGTTTCTTGTACTGCTTGTGTCAGTGGTTGCTTTGTGTAGCGCGATCAAAGCACCAAAGCACAGCAAAACATATGCAAATGTAGTAAAGCAGTAAAAAGCTCAGCTGCATGTGCCAAGTCTTGTCTACTGCTCAGAAAAATTCTAAATTGCAGTTGAACTCCTTTATAAGAGGCATGCACCATGCAGCAATTCTTGTTCCTTATAGTATGAGTTAAAAGCAGAGTACCACGTAAGCATTTTCTTATCAACCTGTATTTTACTGTAGGCACACTGCTGTCTTTTACTCTCAATTTTTTCTTACGTGAATGTCTCCTATAAAGGAATTCGGCTGTAGTGGCATATATTAGAATATGCTTCCACAATGTGCAACCCATATAATTGGTTAATTTTTATTTTGGGGAGTCAGTCTAGAAAGACATCGTTTGTATCCGTCACTTCAACTGAGACTTTTCACCAACGGCTGCTCTTTCGAAATTAAACTTCTAGGCAGTGCACACAAAATCTTGATTGTCTACTTGTTTTTAACTATTCAGGTCCCTTTCTTTTAGTGCCTGCTCGATCAACCACCCCTTATCATGCCTCAAACATCAGATACCTGCACACTTTCTCCCCCACATGACAGAACGTTGAAAAATTACCTGCCATAGTTCGTTCATTGCCCATTTCTCAGTTTTTAAACGTTATTGCCGACTTATAGTTCCTTTACATTTTCAATGTTCGTGTTTCTGTCTCTGCACATCCCAATTATTTTTACTTACCCACACCTGCCATAGCACTAATGAGCTGTATATTTAAAATGAAGTCATTGTACAAACTTTGTCGTGACTGAACAGGTGGTGCCAGGCATACTTCTACTCGACACCCGGCTGTGGAATGAAAAGGCTACCTCCTCTGCTTGTTGTTCTTTTTGTTGGTGCTGGCATCTATGGCTCTGAAGTTGCAGAACCAGTTGATCCTAAAAAGTGAGTGAATTTAATATTACACAACAAGCCTTTCATTCATCTTTTGTCATTTCTTACACATTTCCTTTTCAACTGCCCATTAGGAGAATATCTGCACAGACAGAGATGATTTCCCACTGTTGAAGTGATTTTTATTTGAGGCACTTCTTGTTTGCACATGGGTGAAGCTTATATGATGCTTCAGCTATTTTCACAAAATTTGGTTGTTAAGGGTCCTGCACCATGTTTCGACATGTCTGTGGACTGCTGCATCTAGTAAGGGTGAGGTGTCAGCCAAGAAAAAATCTGGCTTGGTAGGACATTTTTCTTTTGAGCTTAGATTTCATTACACAGAGCTGGTGAAATCTCATCCGAATTAGGATGTGGCACTTGAAGAGAAAAAGAGAGATTCATACAAAAGTAGTGTTACCCTTTTGTAATAATATTGATGTTCAAGTTGAACAGTATCACTACTTGTTTAATTCATATTCCCCTGAAACAACATGCAGGCAACATGCAGTTCAAAGGGTCGCCTAAAGATTTCTGAGAACGAACCGTACGTCTTGTTACCAATGTTTATGCTGCTTGTATAACTCGGCTATTCTTTTCTTGACACTACCAAGTAAAATTAGGCATGCTGAATTGGGCTGTTTCGAAGCCCTTTCAAACTGTGTGTAATGCACTTTGCTAGTCTGAAGATGTGAGGCAGTACTCCGAAGGCGTTGTTGTGTATGCTGGTTCTGCAAATGTGGCATGCCACAGTTCGGGAAGTTGTGTGCTTTTTTAACACAATGCTGGAAGGCTCTTTATTAGGCATGTGTCAGTGGTTATTCTTGAGAGCGATAGTATTGTGAATCATGTAGTGCCAGAAGTGTCTTAAATCATATATTCACGGAAGAACACCATATCATGTAGTGACCGCAAATAACAGATAGATATGCTTCCACATGTAAACAAGGATTCAAATTATAAACAAAGAAAAAAACAATAAAATATTACTGGAAGCTCATTGACCATTAGCCAATTGATACTGCAAAACCTATTTGTGATAATCTGTGATTTGAATACAACCCTGAAATTATTTCCTTGGGTTGTTTGAACAACTTAAATTGTAGGTAAAGGAATGTAGAAGTAATCCAGCTATGGCCCGAGTGTAAAAGCTGTCTGAAAGGGAATGTATTCGGTTTGTACAAATCTATAAAGGGCTGTTGAATGATTATGTTTTTATCAAAGCTTCTCTGGATCCAGGATTTCTCTCTGCTGAGTTGATGAAAGAAAGGGAATATTAAGCGCTTACTTTTCTTCGTTTTACACAACCTTAATAAACATAATTAACCGACAATGAAGCCAAGAAAAGCATAGGGCATGTTATTTGTAGCAATTTTTACATAAAAGTGAGGACATCAAAGTGAATCATGAAAAAACAACTCGGTGCCAGCAAGACCTAAATTTGCACCCTTTGAATAATGCGTACTTTTCAGTGATGATCACAGTGAATTGAAAGATATGGTTTAGTAATTAAACCAAGAAAGTATTAATGTAGGCCTTAAAAGTAAATGTGATGAAGAAAAATATAGTGCCAAATAGTCTGGTAAAAGAGAGAAAGTTCATGATTAGAAAAACCATTCATGGCTGTGTGTACAAGAGCATGTATGCTGCCATAATATTAAAACCATGCAACAATCGTGACGTGTATACCATGGACAACTGACCACTAACACAAGAGCCTCATAACGAAAAGAAATTCACAGAATGATAAGAATGTGCTGAGACTGCATTTGGAAGGCACCGCCAAATAATGTCAGGAAATCTGTTATTATCATTAAAGCAAAAAGTTTTGTGACTGCATATTGCTAGTTTTAACAAAATATTGGGCATATCTGTGCATTTAAATCTGGAAGTGTTAGTCAGCACTGCTTGTAGCCATGATGGCAAGTGTGAAACACTTTTTTTATTGTCTGCTGGCATCACGTAGCCTGTGATCCTTTTACGGGCTGGCAGCTGGCCAATAACACTTCATATAGTACCACCTAAAGGCATCAAGTCTGCCAAAACGAGACTCGCTCGTAGTGAGGGTCTTTCTCATAGTGAAGGTGTATTAGGGTCTATTTGATTCGTATTTCAAATTTCAAGTGTTCACTCACCCATACACTTTGCTTCTTTTATGATATGCTTGATCTTTCTCGAAAGTTTCTCACACATTTCGCACTTATGTTTTCAAAACAGATTGGCCACATGTTGACGTAACTCGCATGAATTGCAGTTTTAGCGATGTCAATATCTGTTGTGTCATTGCAACATGTGCCTTCATACTACTGGAGTAACTCACCAAGAGTAACGCATTTCTATACATTCTTTGCAGCCCTGTTGATGTACCAGAAAAGCTGCTAGATACAATCCATGGTATTAAAATGGGTGTGGTGAATCCCCAGTGTGATAATGCCAAGGTTTGTGTAAAACGGGCATTGCTTGCCCTATTACCATTTAGTTGTTATTGTTTTTACTTTTGTGTAGTAATGCAGATGAGAGTAAATTCTTCGGTGATGTCCATAACACTGATAGTTACAGCACTATGAGTGAAAATTTGCCATTGCCGTAACGTCTTAGTGCTGATCAGTGCTTATTGCTGAAGAAGGTGCACATTAATTGGAGGATGTAAAATGCATGCACTTGCTCGTTGTGGCTAGCTGAGTGCAGCAAGGCTTTCATTTTCTTGTGTTACAAAAGTCTTACACCTGCCGAATTTTCGCCTTTTCATAGCACTTATGCCAGGGAAAGGTGCAAAAGTAGACTGATGGTTACATTGTTTTATGCTACTAGGATTCATGCATGTCATGTCGCTTAGCAAGGCTTTTGATCGGTATAGTTTGTAGCCCATGATATCTTAAACCAAAGTTTTCTTACAAGGGTTAAAATCAATGTATATCCCTAAACACACACAACTATCATTGAGTGCTGAAAAATTCTTAACTTGTTTTCTTTTTGGCACTACTGCTGCTTTCATCTTGCTGCTGGCGTGTTATTGCTTTAGAGTCTTTTATTTTTCTATGTAGATTGGTGCAGGTGTACGGTTTCATTGTAAATTGTGCCCCAATAATAAAGATTCAGTTGACAATTTGGTGCTTGTGTGTTGTGATAATTTCATCCCTTGTCAAAACTTTTTGCCCTAAGGCTATTGTCTTGTATGTTATATTGAGAAGACTCATACTAATTTGTTCTCTCTAATATTATTGCTCAGGTCAACATTTCTGTTGATTTTCTGGATGATCCAATGGTATATGTGTGCTTCCATCCCAAGGCAATGTACCCACTTGGAACAGTTGCAGTAAGACACTTTGTTTCATATCTACCATAGAGATAACCTAACCATTGTTTGAAGGGTTTCTTTAGATGGTCTCAGTGTGAGCGCACAAAAATGTCTGATACATCTGTCACCTCGCTGCCGCCAGAACATAAGTAGAAGATGATTCAGTTGAGGCACAACTGAATGAAGCAATGGCTATGCTAGAATAGTATCATTAAATTGGAAAGCCTTTGAAATTGTGAAAAATGAACTTTTTGGTCTGTAGCAACCTAAAATGTTTACATAGTGACACACAAACCTGCCGCAGCATTTTATTTGTTGCTAAACGCCTGCATGTGCGAAAGTCCGTGAGGGCGGCTGCAACATGGGGCCTCCCATATCTGGGCAATACAGGCTGGTTTGTTTAGACAGTCAAGTGAAGGGCAAGCCGCAGATACATGCGCGAAATTGAGAACGGAGCATTCCATGGGCCTGGCAAGCAGCCTCATCAAAATAAAACATAACTAGGTCAGCTACATTTTTGAATTTGTCTGCGTTGGAACACATGCTCGAAGTATAACTCATCTGTTTAAAAATTTGAAATTGCCTGATTTTCTATGATTCATTTCAGGAAAACACAATTATTTGGGCTGATGATTACATTGAATTGAATGGTGACTTGCCAGGACATAGAAATTTTTTCATTAGATCATGAACTTGGTAAAATCTGAGTTTGTTAGATCAGGTTTTGACTGTTCATGATAAAGCTTATCTTGTCTCAGTAATGTCATAGGTTACATACAAATAAATAAAAAGTGTGATCAAGCTCGGCAGTGGGCTTTTGTATTATTTCTTCAAAGGGCTGATGCTCGGTCGCTGTGCTGCAGCCATTTACATCAAAAGCACAAAACATTGTGGTGGCTCATAGGGGTGGAAATGAATCTTATTTTTCTCACTAGATTTTAGGCTGCAAAGTAATCTTCAGGGGAATAGTGTGCTGTACGAAAGTACCTATAAAGTACATATCCAGATACCTTCAAACAGGTTGCAGTGGCAAACAAAAGGCAAAAAGTGTTTTTATTCTGAACTGTGTTTCATCCCAGCCTACAGAGCTCTCGTGGAACTGTGTTCCACGAGAGCTCTGTAGCATAAGGCCCTCACTGTGCACCACTATTGTCAGTGTGAATATATGTCTCTTTTTTTCACAATGCAATTTTTAATGTAACATTTTTTTCTGGTACAACATAAAGGAGCTCAGGCGAATGAGAATGGGCTTTTGCACATATGGCAAGTATTTTGTGACCCACGACTTATCACTATCTTGGAAAAAATGCTGTTTTCTCAAGCAGAAGCTTGGAGGTTAAAATAGGACCTTGGGAAAGAAAACTGCTCTGAGTAATATTAAGCAGATCATTAAAGGGATCCTGCAGCACCTTTTCTAGTAGTCGTAAAATGAGATCACTATACGAGTTCATTGGCTTAAAAATTAATTGCTTCAAAAATTTTCAAAATCTATCGCATATGAGCGGGGTTTGCAGGAATTTGTTGCATACTTTAAACATTTTCTCTCTCTTGTTTCTCTTTTCATCTGAACAAGTGTGCTCAAAGCTACAATAAGATCATGACAAAGGGGCAGAAATCTGTCGGCCTGTGGCGTGCCAATGAGGACTTCCTTTCTTTATGTTTCTTTTTCTAGTGCATTGTCTCTTTTTTTTTAGAACTTTTTACGTACGCATTCGATCAGATAAACACTGGAAGAAAAAGAGAGTAAACAGAAAGAGCTCACTTTTGTTGTAATCGTCAGCACAATAGTGTGATTCTGTAAGTTGTCATTCTAGCACACTACAGAGTGTGGGGCGGTTACGTGGGGGCCATGGTAACTATTCTGCACAAATATGTCCAAATCAGCCAATGGCAGGATCCACCCTACGGTTACACAGTCCAGACCACAATGACATAAGTTTTTGAGAGACAAGTGAGTGATTTTTAGTTGTTTTTGAAATGTAATTGGGCGCATTTAGCCAAGGAGCTCGAGCGCACTCTACACGGTGGAGTGTGCGATTGGAAACCTAACAGTTATAAAGCGACTTCTGGTGTGTGATTACGCAGGGTTGTAGCGTGATCTGTGCGCAAAATTTCCTAATTATATTCAGTTTGCAAACTGGCTAGGAGAGGCAGCCAGGTTTTGTCGCCCTTGCAAGAGCTGGTGCTGGTGTAGCATAGAGATCAGGCGAGATGCAGTATGAAGGGTGACGCTTGCCTCAGCCATGTGTTTTTTCTGCATTGTTGAAGTTTGCATGTATTCACGCATGTATTCTGAGGTCTCACGCATCACACAATGTGCAAGCTCTTTGCAGTGATCATGCATACTTATTTCTAGAGATACTGCGAAATGTCAGCCAGGATTCTTTACATGCCCAAGTGCAGTGCACCGAGCTGTTGCACGGTATGCTTTGGCAGTGCTAAGTCCCGTCTTGCAATGTTTCTTCATGGGACATTTTCTTTTGTTTAGAAGCTTTGAAACAAAGTTTTTAGTTGAGCTGCAAAATAATTGTTTGTTTGGGTACTTTTACGACACACTTTGGGGCTGTGTTGTGAGAATTGTCGTTGTGAGAATTGTCGGTTGTCCTGTTCACAATGACACCACTACTGCAAATAATATGGGGAGTCATTACATGTACACGCCACGATCGATATGATTATCAGTGTGCCGCTGTATTACCTCGAGAAATTTAGACCGTCATGGGTTTGTTGTTGAGTGACATCACACAGTACATAGCCTTCTTGTACATCCATTGATCAAACTCATGACCTTCGGGTGAGTAGCCAATCACCGTAGTCCCTGCAGTAAGTCACAAATATGAAACAGTCGTCCTTAGACTGAATGTAAAATTCATGTTCCTGTCCCTTTTTATTTATTTATTTATTATGCTCACAGTATCATAATGAGACATTACTGGAGAAGTAAGCCCAGAAAGGTCGTTTAAGATGATGTCAAAAAGGTATTCTTTTTTTTTTCTGCCGCCCTCCCTCTTTTTTTTTGTAGTATACTGCAGGTTCATCACAGCCCAGCCCGTGCTGCGGTGGTTACATGCATGAATACATGCATTTGCATTTTCGAAAATTCATGGTGATCATTATCATCAGTACACAAAGTGCCAGTTGTATTCCAACACACAATATCGTTAGATAAATTGTTCCAGTGAGAGCTATCGGACGGAAAAATGGAGTATTTGTGAGTGTTACCTAATTGCTCCAGCTGCATGCTTTAGAATGGCATGCCAACTATAAATGCGCCTTGTGCCGAAGAAAAAAAAAAAACTGTATTCATGGCACAGAGCGATTTAACCTTAATAATTTTATTGAGTTAACTGAAATCAATGGCCAAGCATTACATAATGAGAGCAAACCAGAATTTCAAACCCCAATGTTCATTGCTGGTTTAATCAACATGGTCCACCAAAGTCTTTCTCAATTACTAGTTATGTCGGCACAGAAATAGTAACTGGTACTTTCCACCTCTGTGCTCCATTTTAAATTCTTATTGGACCACAATTGAGCAGTGGGGCTTTCCCAATTTTTGTGCAGTATAAGTGCCTGAGGGTTTTGTGCACGTGAAATGGACGAATTTAGTTTTTGCATATCCTTATATACAGCTAAAGTAAGGTCGATGCTAGGCACATGCTATAGGTACACATAATTTGTAGGCGTATGGCAGAAAAAAATGCACAGGAAGGATAATTTTTCTTTTGGTTAGTGATTGAGAGCAAGTTAAAAAAGTTATGCACATTCACGGTAGGAGTTGAGTAAGGCAAGCATCTGGAGGGAATAAGTACATGTTTTGTATCCACATAATTGTTCAGAAAGCACGAATACATATTGCATAGTTAATAAACTTTTGTTCCCAAAGTAAAGTAGCTGCCCTCACTACATGAGCTCACACCATTCATGGTTCTAATAAGCCAACAGAAATTAAAGTTATCGTACATTTGTGCCAGTTTCATCCTCACTGCGATGCAGTTTGAAATATTTATAAAGCATTATTGTTTACAGATGACGTCTATTCGATGCAATGATACAATCGAATAACGCTCTGTGACACTTTTATATCGAAATTTTTGAATACTCGCAAACACACCCTGTAAAGACGTCTCTGAAAGTAATGCACTCACTGAAAATTACAAGACATTTTTTTTCTTCTGGATTTTTTGCTGGTGTTTGATTTGGTAGGGTTTTTGGCAACCCTGGCATTACATGTTGAGGTGATTACATGTTACATTATATTACATTACATGTTAATATGATTGAGCATTACGGTATCTTGAGATGATTTGCGCATATACGGGCAAAAAATGAATGCCCATATAATGCAAAACAAAATTAAGGTACGCACACTGTGCAGTGTTCGACTTGTCTTTTATTATCTTTTCACGCACTGTCTTACGTGCTACTTGTATCTTCTTATAACGCTGAGATATAGCTAAAACATGCATTTCTCTCAAGCTAAGTCACATGAGAGCAACTACCATATCGAGCTAACTGTTGCAGTAGTCGAGTGTGGGCCCTTTGGAAGCAGTAGCGCAGTAACAGACAACCCGCCGAGACCAATTTTATTGCGACCGTAGCGCTCCCACTTGGTTTAACGATCGCGGAAAGTCGCTCTGCATCGCTCGAAGGCTGTGTTCTTTGCCAACTGAGTTTATCGAATAATGTTGACATGCTCCAACCCTGAGACGGTGCAAATTGATAGATGGGGGCCAGCAGGTGAAGCCAATATTGTAAATGGCAGAAATAGAGATATGCAGCCAGGCAGGCTGTATAGATTAAATAACTGGCAACAGAATGGGTGCGAAGAGAATAGAAGCGCACTCGAGGGCAGGGGAGTATTAGGCGGTGTGGAGAAATCGAGAGATGTACAAGTCATTGTACAGTGTGAGAATGGTGTAATTAGGTGTTATAGTGGCATGTTGCGGCCTGTAACAAGCTAATGATCATGATGAGCATGGCTCAGCATTAAGCTGCACTGTTTACATTAGGAAAGATGCACAAATGTCAACTTTATTATTGCATAACTATTGAAGGTTCCTTGTAGATAGAGGAGGATTCATTGTAGATGGAGATGCCTCTCCGTGTTGAATGCTTCTCTGTTCATCAGGTTCTTGAATTTACATCACCCATTCATGCATCTAAATGTAAACTAAAAAATCAGATGCATAGTCTTTCACAGATTCATGTTTGTATCGTGGTATTTCAGTATCATTTAGAGCTCATGATGAGCATGTTGAGGCATTCTATATTGGTTTTCCGAGACTTCCTGTTGACAACTTACAAGACCTCCCAGTGCAAAGCTATGCTTTTGCATGCATAACTAATGATTGTGGTCAACACCAGTATACTAGTTGTGTTCAGAAGACTTTTCTAGCAATCTCATTTTATCGATTTTACGTGCCAGCTGAGCCCATCTCATGTGTGCAAGTGTGCTAAAAAAATCAGGCCACCTAGTTCTCTGCTGTCCTTCGGTGTGCTCTTCTGAGTGGCCATTGTGCCATCTTCTTACTTCCTAAAACTAGGCTTGTGAGAATATGCGAATGCTTTGAATATTCGAACGAATAGTTGAGTATTTGAATTCGCTTTGATTCGAATTTAAATTATCGTATATTTTCGAAGTATTCGCAATGAATGAATAGGTGTATATTATAATCCACATGTTACCACCTGTAAAGGTGGTTTCGCTGCAATGTAAGGGTGCTAAACAGTGAAAGCACCTATCAAAAAAATTTGCTTTGCCGTGAAGTCTTTCTTTAAATTTAAAAGGGCCTTGCAAGACTTGCTGAACATGGTCAGAAAACACTGCCGATCCGTAGTCGAGGCTACCGAAAATACGCGAGGCAAATATTGTAGCGCAACATCTGGCCTGTAATTCACAATAAATTTTCGAAGCTAAAATTGCTTTCTTTCCTCAGCAAATGACACTACAAGCTCAATAATCACTTGTCACAGCCAAGAAGAAATATACGGCTCGGGTCACAGGCATTGACTGATTTGAGCATGGTGTGCTCGTTGTTACCGGGGCCGTCGCTTGTCCAAGAGTACGTGCGCGATCCCACTGAAAAGCCGTATATTCGAAGAAAAAAAAAAAGACGTGCTCAAGGTCACGATGTGCGTATGGAGTATTTTCTTTCCATTCCTCCCTGCTTAGCCTCCAGCTATTTCGTCAAGAAGAGAAGAAAGCATGCAATTGCAGAGTGTGACAAATTTTTGGAACTCCGCTCGTACTGGTCTTATTATAGAAACAGTAAATATGTGAGGCAACAAGCATGTTTACTGGCTCCATGGCTACTTGAAAAAGTGTTGCAGGGCTGCTTTAAAGGAACATGTTACCCTCAAATCAATTCTCCATATTATTAAGCTTTTTATGATGGCTTATATGATCCAAGCATAATAAATTTTAAAAAATTAAGTATTTTAAGGTTATCACTCGCATCCTACTGAAACTACTACTGAAGGTTGTTTCAAATTACTTTGAACAAAAAAATAAATGGCATTTGCATAGAGCCCCTACTTCAATTCAAAAGAAATATTGTGCAGGTTAGTTAGGTCATGATCAATATTTACTTTTTTTATGTCATACATACAATTTGAATTCAATTAGAAATTATTTGATCAAAATTATTATTCGCTTCACACTTGCTTCGAACCAAAAATTCAGTATTCACACAAGCCTACCTAAAGGATCTGCAGACATTGTATATGGAACAGGTACATGCTTACACCTCGCTATGCATCTGTCCAGGTACTCCAGATGTTGCAAATAATTGTGTCTGAACATTCTATTGCCTTTTAAAGGTTGCTTGTGTAGTTTTTCTGGTAACGTGCATGTCGCCTTTCTTGCAGCACGGACACTCTAAGCAAAGTTGTGACACAGTATCTGCTGATTATCGAGTAAGTAACTGAGTTTACTTGTTTAAATTGAAAAACAAGCATCAACACCATCATGTGCTGTGTCAAGAAACAGAAGTGTTCATACACAGTTGCTTATCTTTCATAATTTTTTCTAGCTTTTTTGCATGACTTTAAAGAGAAGCTGAAGCACTTTTTAAAAAAAGGGACTTAGGAGCGTGTAAGGTCCCTGCTGAGTCCAAAAAGCGATGCGAGAGTTTTCAAAAGCGAAAGCGAGAGACACTTTTTGGTGAAAAAACAGAGAGGCCAAGTGAATGCAGTGACGTCATTCTTGGTATGCCGCATCATCTGCAACAGCAGCACTGCTGAAGCACGGCCTCCTCAATTATGTAGTTCCGGCTCCAAGAAGTCATGGGTTAGTCACAGAGGCCATGGTTGAAAACGAAAAAGAATGTTTGCTCACGTAGCACTCGGAGCATGAAATGAATTTCGTGATCTGCTTACGAAGTCAATTGAACGGAGAGTGAAAGTGCGTCTACTAGGTTTCGCCGTCGTTTTGCCGCCAAGCTGACCGCGTCTCATCAGAATGAAATCGTTAAATACGAAATCTATGCATGCAGTCCCCTGCACTACAATACATAAACTGTCTCAAGACGTTACATCTGTACATTGCTGAGTGTAAGCGACGCTCAGCTAAACCAGAGGCTAAACACGACTAGTGAGCGACAAGCCTTGCGTCAGAGCGACGAATAGCTCCAGGCCAGAGGAAATGGAGATGATGTACGTTTCCACGTCCACACTTTCAGCCCGTTCGCAGGGTCAGAGCAAGACAAGCTTTCATTTCACGTGTTCTAACGCTCCTGCTGCTACAACAGCAAAAATAATTATCACACCGTCGACAATAATGTCAGTCCTTTCTGAACACGAAGTTTGATTGAATTCTAAAACCTCTTCAGTTTCTATTTATTTGTTCCACCACTTTTCACCCTGTTCTGCCTGTTGTGACTGACAGGAAGGCTGCACTTCAAAGAAATGGAACATCATGTGCAGAACGTTTGGAACTGCACATATATGGCGTTTCTCTAAACTGCAAGTGATAAAGGATTTTAATGTGCGAGATTGCCTTGTTTACTAAATGTAAAGCCTTATAGTTATTAAAAGTGCTGCAGCTAAATGAATACTGGAAGAATATTCTATTCTCAACACTCAGTGCTATTTTTACTCTAGTGTTGTACAGTGTATCAGTCGTGGCTGTTGGCTTCTTCATCAAGAATGGAAATGCAAAAACCAAAACTGCTGACCTTTAAAGAAATCGCTTGCAACGAGAACTGCAGCTGCCATGTGGATGCATATTAATTCAGGGAGAACAGCCTCCAGGTCAGTATTTGCTTTGTTCTTCAATGCAAATATATCCTTCGTTGCAGCCCAGGCACTACTGCATGAACTACCAGATAAAGTACGACTCATATCTACCAACACAGTAAGCAATTTATTTAGAAATTTTTCTGCGTAAATTTTTTATGCTGGACCTCTTCACATTGCATCAACTCAAACATTTCAGTGAAGGACACCGACCTCTCTGGCCTGTATTCGGGGAGTATAGATACGTTCCACCTCAGCGCTGGCTTCACAACATTGAGGTTGGTCGTTGCTTCTGATTACTGTATATTTGTATACAGTACGAGGTGCAGTGGACATTTTGGCATTGTCACTCTGTCTGTTTTTGTGTTAACTTAGTCCTCACCAACTTCCAGTCTTCCAGTCTGCCAAAGAAAAAATGTTCATGAGAAAAAAAGGTCCTTATAATGCAGCACTGGCATATGTGCGAGAACCTACATGTTTCCCAGCACAGATAAGGCAGTGTGGAACATTGTAGATAGAAGACAAAAGAAGGTGTAAAGGCCGGTGCACTCTGTCGGCTAGCAGCGGTTGCAGGACCATTTGCGACTGGCGACCGAAAAGCGACTGATGTTTACACCGGCAGAGGCTGCATGCGAGCGACTGGAAGTCGCGAAACCGGGGAGTCACGTCCGGATCTAGTTATCAGCGACTATGGAGACCGGCACAGATCAGCTGATCGCCTCCAGCTGAGTGAGCGGAGCAAACAGAGTGTGCCGCATTTATTGTTTTCGTCCGTTCTTGAACAGCATTCCCAACAGCGCCAAAAAGTTCGATTCAAGCGAAGAAAAAAAGATTGTCACGGTGCTCGTGCGCTATGGCATGGTGTCAGCGCTAGCAGCACAGATGCCTCCAAAGAAAAAAAAAGCTGGTGGTGGGTGTGACCGTCCCTTCGCTCGCGAAAGTTGGCCGGCCATGCAAGCCGCCTACCTCCCGAGCTGCGCTGAGACGACGAGGAGTATTTCCGAGAGTCGTACATATTCAGAAACGATCCTTAAATTTAACTTGACTTGCCACAGCCTCCAATGAAGCACAATTGCATCTCGAACACAGTGTCTTAAGTCATTACCAAGGCATGAAGCACAAACACATTCCAAACGCGCTGCATTGAAGGTGGTGACAAGTCAAGTTCAAGACAACAAACGATTCTGAATATGGGGGAAAGATAGTGCACAATTTATTTTCTCTTTATTTTGACGGTGTTTAGCTTCTTGCCTCTTAAATTTGACCCTTTGCTCGAGCTGCTGCGTTTTGCCATGTCCAAGCAAGTATTCCGTGGTGGCCGTGGTGCCACAGACCCAGAGCAACTCACTCATTTGTATCTGGTGGCAGGAGGCCAACGCAACGAAAAAAGAAAAAACAAAAAATAAGCATGCATATAAAGAAATGCTGGTGTAACTTCTCAGCATTGCTGATTGGTTCCAGCAGCTTTGTGACTGCAGTCGCGCGACTGAAAAATTGGTCAAAAAGCGACTAGCCGAAGCAGTCGCTTTGCGACCAGTTGCAAATGGTCGCGCGACTGCTGCTAGTCGCTGGTGTGCACCAGACCTAAGTGTGACAGTTTTCAGCTTATTTTCCTGGAATCTGGGTAGTTTCCTTGGTAAAAGTCACAAACATAGTGCGATAATATCTAGAAAAGCAAAAAATGTAAGGCAGTTGCAATGTGGGTACAAGAGTGAATTTACATTGAAGAAAGAATACCAGCAGTTGCAACAAAACCACCTGATAAAGTGGTAGCACCGGCAGTTGTTCAGACAAGGGCTGTTCAAATGAAAAGGTATGTAGTGATGCTGTGAGGATAAATAAATGTTTTATTCAAAGTGTGCACTCCTAAGAATGATACCAGTAATGAATTGAATAAGCGGAAGGATTCCTTGTTCCCATAGTTCCTGTGGCCATAATGAGACCCAATCTTTGACAGCGTCTTTGAGCTCGTTGTCAGAGTTGAAGTGCTTCTCTTTCAGATATTTTTTCAAAGGACCAAACACATTGAAATCACAGGCGATGAATAGTGGCTGGTTTAACACCATCCGCTGTCAGAAATTGAATATTGCATTACTGCCTCTAAGTCATCCAATTTCGTGGTGTGATTGATATCCTGTCCTCACATGCACCATGCCTATTGGACGGTGCTCTTTACATGAGCCTCTACTCTTTCCTGCATATGCAGGAGCCTCCACATGCTTCAATCCATAGTGAAAACTCTAATTGTATCCCTACATGTCTTGCTAAATTCTCCCATAGTGGCATAGGCATCTACATTAACGGTTATGTTGTTACCTTACGTATCCTTTCCTCTGAACACCTATTGTGCATTCATTGTGCCTAAACAGCCCCAGATTACATGAGGCAGTGTTTCTCAGTAACACTTTTAAGTAGTGACTTGCTATGGCTGTTTAAAACTGTGCGGGGTTATTAGCATTATGACAGGTGTAGGATTGTTCCAGTTATTGTGGCGTCGTTTATAAGAAAAAAAAGCTTTCGGGTACACTCAAGATTTACATGTATAACACTCTGCGTTGGTTTGATGAATGAATTGCCTGGTGGCATGGAATATAACGTATTTTATGAAGATGTGCAGATGAAGCAATGTTCAATCGAGATTATGCAGTTAGAGTAATTAGGGATGCAGTTATGGATGCATTCTAGAATATTTGTTGAGTTGATGTGTTGATGATCAAAACTGGCACTGTTTAGTAAGCTGTTAGTAATATGAAGGCACATGCCAAGGCTATATTGCAAAGAAGATAGCCCAGGGCTCATTCTGCAGTGTAGTGTAGGTGAATATAAGTTGATAAATTACAGAAAATGTGAATGTTTAGGTACCTAATTGTGTTTGTGTTGGCTATAGGACAAATATACAGTGTATTTCAGCTTGGGAACAGTTAAAAAAATTTGACATGTGCATTGTGACAACACAACCAACTTAGTGTACTGTTTACTGTTCCGTTGACTTACTTAGAGGATCTTTTTAAAATTTGGTAAGGTAATTAAGAATAATTTTCTAGCCAGCCTTGCTTTAGTTATGCTCAATATCTTCTGTGGAAGAGTTTGCAGAACTCATTAATCAGTGTGAAAATAGCTGTTTTTCAGGAAAATAGCTGCTGTGGTATTACTACATTCTTAATAAAATGTGGGATACTTCAAAAGAGTATCACATGACTTGGCACTTGCACACAGCAGCATTCATGCTCTAAAACATGTTTTGAATGAATGTTGCATGCAAATCAAATTAGGGATGGTCAGGTTTTGAACAACAGTGGTAGAATGAATGCAAAAATCTTGACTTTTTCCCAAACATTGCTTGTCTGCTGAAGCAATAAATAGAGTTGGCCAATGTAGTAAATAATGCAGTCCTATTTTTGAAGTTGTGTTGGCATATTCACCGATTCTAATGCTGTGGGAATCTGAGAACATGCCTCTGGTGTGTTGTCAAGTTTAGCACTGAAATGATAAATGGCTTTATACTTGCGCTACATATTTGTTAGAACTTTTGTTTCTATTCTCTATTTTCAGCATGGTGCTATTGTCATGCTGTACCATCCATGCACTCATCCCTATTATGTGGACGCACTTCGCAGCATAGTTACAGGCTGCCTTCGCAAGCATATTATCACCCCTTACGTTCACCTCAGCCCTGACAGGGTACGTGGACTCATGTTTTCAAATTCATTAACACCATTGAAACTTAGTAGGCTCAGATTTAAGAGGCTGTCTACAAACTGGCACTTCTCAGGGGTTTGGAGAAGTCTGAAAATACCTAAGGAATACCTAGAGGAAAGAAGTGTATATTACAGGGCTCGTTTTCTTTGTTAGGCACAATATTGGGGACTTTTAGCTTAATGTATTTTGCCTCTCGGTCTGCTCAGCCAGTTGGTGGTTGCGCCACTGTGCATGCACTATATGGTCAGGCACTGAGCATGTGTGCGAACCGTCGCAGCGAGTGAAAGATCACGTGACGTGAGGATAAACGGCCATATGGCAGCCTCTTGTGCCGCGAGTCCGCGCTGCTCGGGAAACACAGTGGTTGGCTGTAGGACAAATATACAGTGTGCAAACACGCAAGCACTGACGGCACTTCAAGACACACAAAGATCTGTGCCTCCTCCAAGAAGTCGTCGTAGCCAATCTCTTTGAGAATCCATGCATGTGGGGTGAAAGAGAGGGAGAGAAACGAAAAAAAAGGAAGGCAGGGAGGTTAACCAGATGCTAGTATCCGGTATGCTACCCTACACAGGGGTTGGGGAATAGGGGGTTGAAATAGTGGGGTGAAGTTTCACAAAACGATGTAGAGCTGACACTTGGGACCATAAAGGAGCGTCTCGAGATGCTTCTTTGGTATTTCCGTGAAAGGGACTTCGCGAATCTTCAATAGTAAGCGATTTTATGTAACAATAGTAACAATTTACTTCGTTTACAATTTACTTAATTCGTTTAACAGCAGCCACTCTTCCCACTTTTCTACCTATGCAGAAAAGCTTTTTAGTTTGATTTGCCACAAGGCAACGTGGTGAACGCGCTGCCTCAGGGCAGGGTGTTTGAAACGCGTTTGGGTTACCTTGAAGGCTTCGATTGTAGTCCAGCTCCAGGTGACAAAAAATTTTAAAAAACCTGCTCATGCATCAAACACTAAATGAATTTACCCTCTTTTAAAGCAGAGTTGTCTATCTTGCTGCAAGATAAGAACTATGTTTATTTTATTTTAAAACAAGTTTCATGCACCCGTGGTGTCGCGATTGCGTTGACCAAACGACGGTTGGCTAAAACTGAAAATTGCGTTGCGGCCCGGTAACATTGAGCGTTTGAGTGGAATGGGGAACGGAGCGCAAAAGCGGTCAGCTAAAAGTCCCTTTTGATGGGATCTCGCAGACACTCAGGTCAAGGAAAGTATAGGGGATGTTATATGAGGTAATATAAATCTGAAAAAAGAAAAGTGCATGAAAAGATAACTTGCCGTGGGCAGGGACCGAACCTGCGACCTTCGATCCCCGCCGCAGTGGTCTAGTGGCTAAGGTACTCACTCGGCTGCTAACCTACAGGTGGGAGATTGAATCCCGGCTGCGGCGGCTGCATTTTTGATGGAGGCAGAAATAATGTAGGCCCGTGCGCTCACATTTGGGTGCACGTTAAAAAACCTTAGATGGTCGAAATTTCCTAAGCCTCCACTACGGCGTCGCTCGTAATCACATGGTGATTTCGGGACATTAAAGTCCACATATAAATCATGACCTTCGAATAACGTGTCCGATGCTCTAGAGAATAATGATCATAGGCATATTAAAAGCTTTTCTACTTCCTGAAGTTTACGGTGGTTTATGGCGTAGTGGGTACCTTGCATGTGTGCCCCAAGATAGTCTACAACGTGATCTTGTAAGGACGCTGTTCCAGCTTTTTCTGTGACCGTGCTGTGTGTTCTGCTCGTGCCTGGCAATTTTTTTCAAAGCAGTTTCAGACACTGGCTTGACTAGCATAAAAAAATTATTGGGTTCGGTTTGGGCTCTGACTCTTTATTTTTTTTGCTCTATCAAGAGTTTTGTTCATGTACAAAGCCACCGATGCTGACGCCGACAGCACATTTTCAGTGAGGCGTGCTCTTGGACCCTTTGTGGTTTGAAACTTTTTCCTTCCTTCCATCTATTGTGGTCAGAAACGTCGGAAACTAAAAGGCTTAAAGCTTAAGTGAAAGAAGTTTGTTCGCTCTTTTATAGATGGCGCATAATGTAGTGAGGAAACGTGTGCATGAATCAGCCACTAAAGAACTTGTCCATCTGTGCCCGACCACAAACTGGTGTGGCCATGTTGCGTCATCGGGCAGGTGCTGACAACGAACCCCAAATGATTAACACTGTTGCATTAATAAGTGCTAGTAAAAAGCATGGGCGACCTCGGAGTATGTGCAGCTACGTGCTCTTGTGTTGCAAGTCATATTAAGGGCGGCAGTACATTTTCTTATGGAGTCTATGCCGAGTGAAGTAGCTCAGATGATTTTTTGCATATTTCCAGCCTTTGGCTTTAGTTGCTTGGGGATGCCGCTATGAAATGAGCACTGTGGACCAGGAGGAAGTTGTGGCTTTCATCAAAGTAAGTTTGACTTTGCATCACTGTAATACTGTTCTCCAATTGTTTTTTGCTGTTAACTCTCAACATGGGCATGCTCAGTGTGGAATCCCATTCAGAGGGGGTGATGGTTCATCGCAGTGTCGCTCCTCCAACACACTAAGTCAATGTATGGGGCAGATTTTGCCCCCCCCCCCCTCATCTACACGCCTACGGCTCTAAATAGGACCGAACTATGCTTGTGCAGCTCAGTGATATTTTAACACGTATGTGTTTTATGCCGGGGTCCACCAAGATTTGAGTGACGTATTTCCGTCACGGAAGTGACGTCGGATAAAAACTCATGATTGCAAGACAAAAAGTTCCGTCAATGAAACTGGAAACCATGACTCCAGGGTCCGCGACAATAGATACACAGCACCACGGTCACGTCACACACTTTGTATGCTTTAAAAAATACTCCTTTTATGTCTAGTACTGTCCTCTGACAGCGTTCTTGGCAGAGCACAGTGATGCATTATGACCAGGGTATCCGCTATTACTTCCTTCGATGCATTGTTTTTAAGTGTTTGTCCCGTTTGGCGCGTTTCGTAGAAGTCGTGCAAATTTGTCAACACTTCAACACATCCCCAGGTGGCGACCTTATCTCAAGTGTCGACGTCACTCATAGCATCCATTAATACCAAACAGTTATGCAGCACCCGCCGGATTCATCTGAAATGCAGCATGTCACATTTCGTGCCGGTTGCCACTGGGCCGCACCGACGGGTGCCGGTCACGCCTGGTGTCACACTATAAAGCGCTCGCGTTTTGCTAGCGTGGCGTCGTTGCGCCCAACCTGCGCATGCGTCAACGTTGCGTCGGAGTACATTGGGCCGTTCATGACGGGCTCGCCGCCGTAGTGCTAGCTCCACATGCACCAAATTTGGTATCACGGGAAGTGAATAAACGATGGAGGTAAATGACACGTCCAGACCTGATCATCATGATATGAATTTCATGTAAAACATGGCTACATGCTACGCTCATTGCATGCTCGCAGCCTTTTCACTAGCTCCATATATTGATTGATTGATTTGTGGGGTTTAACGTCCTAAAACCACCATATGATTATGAGACGCCGTAGTGGAGGGCTCCGGAAATTTAGACCACCTGGGGTTCTTTAACGTGCACCCAAATCTGAGCACACGGGCCTCGACATTTCCGCCTCCATCGGAAATGCAGCCGCCGCAGCCGGGATTTGAACCCGCGACCTGCGGGTCAGCACTAGCTCTATATATACTAAAGTTGGTATCAGGTGATGTTAATAGATGATGAAGGTAAATTATATGTCCAAACATGATAATCATGACATGGAAGTCATGTACGGCATAATTTATCTCTGCCTCTTAACCTTGTGCTGATTTTAATGTGACCTATCACCCTTCCTCATTCGTGCTTCACATATCATTGATTCCCTCTGAACGTGGAATCTACCAATATTTATTACATCTTTTGATGCACAGAAGGTTCTTTAGTGCAGCTAGTTCAATTATTAGTGAATTATTGTAGGCGGTACCTCTGACGTAGTGCAGATCATTTTGCTTATGTCCTATCGTAGCGGATGTGTTCTTGCGCATTTGCCTTGATTTCTCGTTAAGTAGGGCACTGTTGCTGGTAATAGTGTCATTTTAGATATTGTTATATATTAAGATTTCACTATAAATTAATACTTGACTTTAGTGTATCTGTAAGCGTGCGCATCCTTCTTATGCGTTGCAAAGCGTCAGTGTTAAATACCGATTTCTCACGTTGATTCATGTGCGCTCTTTCAACGTTGTCTTCGCTTTCGTTGCCGTTTCCCTATCATGACAAATGTTATAAATCTTATTGGTCATCAGCTTAGCTCACTTACATGCTTTGTCATCGCACTGTGCGCAGTGTTCGTGCATTAGCGAAGCACGCACGAGCAATCATCTTGGACTTCACCCCATAGGTCACTTGCGTTGCATTTTTCACTGTGGTAGCATTCCTTTCGTGCTGCTCCCAGAGCTCATTTTGAACTTTCGACTGCCAACCTAAATGCTAGAAAACAGCGGTGGAACAAGCGCGCAGGTCAAGCTGTCCAACGAAAACAAAGACAAAGGAGCGAAGCCGGACTAGCCTGACGCAAAAAACAAGTACCAGGTGATGGTGATGACGATAGGGCTATCCCACTATCGAACAGGGCAGGCATATAGAGAAATACATGGGTGCTCTGATGGTGATGACAGTGGCACTTATGAAGCTGGGCATGGTTTCTACAGCTGCGAGTAACTTATTAAAATTGCTATTCATTATTTTAAAGTGTTGGGGGATAAAGGGGTGATAAAATTTGGTACGTTATTCTGACACATTTGGTATTCTTAAATTCATAGTAGTGAAATATTTTCACATTAACCCAATAAACATTTGGAGGGCGTTTTTCGAAAAATTTGTTAATATTAAAAAATTATTATAATGAGTTTTGCTATAATGAGATTTGACTGTATAACATCAATATCAGTGCTTCACTGAGAAAAGAAATTTTAAATGCTGTACAAAAGCAGAGCAGTTCATTAGTTCATTAAACAGCAGCACGCAGTGAAGTTATATTTCACACCATGATGCAGTTAAAATACAACGCATTTCCACAATGATGTTTTGTAAAGCTTGCAGAAGACTTGTTATTCAACAGCATTAAAACCACTCGACTTGCTCTGTCCATTTTCTTCTGTTTGAATTATAGAGCACTTTGGGGAAGCATTAGAACACCGTTCGATATTGTCTTGAAGCATTTTTGCCGTTAGCTTATTCTCAAACAAGCATTGGCATGCAGTTATCTTGGCAGAAAGCTGCCTCAGTGGCAATGTGCTCTAGTTTATTGATTGGAGAGCAAACTATTGCTCCTTCAGCTCTCACTGCGTTGCCATTTTCACTCTTTGATCTTAGTAAAAAAAACTGAGAAGCGATTTTGTGGATTCACAAGTTTGGCTGAGCACTAACAGAAGGGCAGGATGTTGGGTGTGGCAGCAAGGCAGCTGAGTCGATGCCAACACTCTTAGCCAAACTATTTGCATTGTTTTTGAGATAGGGTGGTGTGCTTGTGCTTAAGTTGAGTAGTGTTAACCCACCAAACATTTGTAGAAATCAGCTTGGCAAAGACACAGCCCCTCATGATCGATTTTTTATTTTTTAAGTATGCTGCAGTCTGAGGACAAAGCAGACGGGCATAGAACAAGACATATTGCAATATACTAATGTGTATGCAAAAAATTCGTGATGAATGGGACGAATAAAAAACAAAAAAGTAACTATATCGATGATCATAAATTGCAGTGTTTCTTGGGAGAAAAAAACCACCAAACAAGTGAAGAACACATAACATGTTTTAAACACTCACATATCATCAACTTCTGAGATATGTCACAGCAAGGCATTCCATTGTTCAATAGGGTGAACAAGAATGAATGCTGAAAAGTGCAGTGCATGCAAAACTAGGTGCTAATTAAGAACCATTGCTGTGCTGAGTTGTTTACTACACACGGACAATAGCTCATAGCTCAAGTATGTTCTGTTTAGTGCACAGCGAAAATAGAAACCTTTCAACTTAACTTGACAATTCCACTGAACTAATGTTGTAAAGGGACACTAAAACTAAACATTCTGTACAGTAGCCAGGAGAGCAGCTTTTTGAAATGCATTATCTTGAGCAAAGGAGAATAGATTGAGTCAGGAAAACTGATGAAAGGAACTTGAATGTTTTTTGTTGCTTCATGTGCTTTTGTGAGAGTGGTTCTTTAAAAGGTGTCATCTGCTTATGTTGGAATGCAGCTGTACTGACAGACCAGTACTTAGTTAACTAGCTATAAGACTCAAGTTCTGCACCTTCACACAGCATCATGTTACTATGCTTTACCATTTGTGCTCTTCACCTAAACTGAGCAAAGATTAAATGTTTGTTGAGTATGGAGAAGGGGACTTGAGCTGGGCAGCCAAATGCTACTCAGCTGTTGTAACAAGTGCACAGCTTACAAACATGGCCTCTATCACCGGGAGCTCACAGTCGAACTGTATGGGCCATCAGCAGTTAAAGGGGCCGTCGACTTTTTTGTTTTGTGTCCTAATAAAAGGCATATCATCTGAAGTGTCTAACTTTGCAGTGCTTTCTCTGGAAAGTGTGTACAAATTTTCAAAACTGAAATTTTTTATCTGCATTTAGTTTCCTTCGATCGGTGGAGGCGATGACAATTGTACTGCTAGTGAAAGTCAAAAACTGAAACAGTGTGTGGTTTTTGCTGGCTCCTTCAAGTTTTGTTTATTAGTAGAACAAATACCTTAGTGGTCGTTTAAGGCAGGCACACACTTTTTGTTGTTCTGTCGTGCACGCGTTTCTCCGCCGTTTGCAGGCAGGCATGCTAAAAAGTGAACACACCGCCAACAGCGCCATTGGGTGCGTATTTGAACACGTGAGAAATTAAAGCAAAAATCAGTTTCTAGTGCAACCTCAAGCTGCATAAAGTGTGTAAAAATGCATTTCAAGTTGTACATGTATGTCTTTAAGCAAAATAAATCTATCTGCAGTGATTTCTTGTCCTACCAGTTGAATGACCACATTGACAATGCTGGGTGACGCTTGTGGTAATTTTTTGTTGACTTTCAGCACCAAGTTAAAATTATAATTCGTTTTTTTTTATGGAACAAGAGCATGCTCGTTCCTGCCCACGAGATGAATGATTGTCTCATTTGCACCACAATCAGAAAACATTTTCCGAGCGGTAGACAGTCCTTTTAAGGTCTTCCTTTTAAAGAGTTGGTAAACTTGTGTGTTTTCTTTCTCAGGAAAAAGCTATGAAAGGGCCTGAGGGATTCTACCCAAAGGAAGGCCAGTACACACATTTCCTCCTGAAGACTTCAACATCCCCTTTGGGATCTGACATGAATGACACTGTCATCTGTCCCGGATTTTGAACATTTCTCAAAGGGTCTGCATTACACCATTCAGGTACCAATGCAGTCGTGCAGTTTCACTGAATTGTTGCCGTCGAAAGTGCTGGCTCTGTTTATTTATTTACTCACGTTACCCTACGGGTTCCAGAGGACCACTAAATAGAGGAGGTTACGACAAAGTGACAAGAAGTAAGGCATGAGAAGGAACAACAAGTCAAGGTGAAAGAAAGAAATACGTTCATTTGGAGTGAAATAAAGGCGCACTGTGTGTAATCTTAGTAACAAACAAAAAATGGAAAAGCATCATTGCACAATGCCAAGGGAACATATAAAATTGCAATTTTACAAAAAATTTAGTGGGCTTCTTTAGTGAAACAATACCATCTAGTAACGCGATAGTGCATGGCAGTGCAGATTTATTGAATGATTGCCTGCACCAAAATATTTGCCTGAAACTGAGATGTTTATAGAGTCGACTTGACGAGTATGAAGGGGTTTCAAGCTGAAGATAGCTAGACCTCGAGTTGTTGCAGTATTTATGAAAAATGCGTAGAAGGGCTTCAGAATAGTGGGAACCCAAATTGTTTAGGAAAATACCATCACACATACTTTTGGGCAGTGCTGGATGAACAATGTAATTACCTATTATAGAGTAGCCAACTAAAGAGCCCATTTAAAGAGGATGTTGTGCTACTTTCTTTGAGATGAGCGAATGGTGAGGCAGTTGACATTTAGGATGAAGAACAGTTTTATCAAGAAGAGTTGTAAAACAAAGTCTGGCTTAATATTATTTCATGCCTCCATCTTTTAGTGAGGTACTGAGCAGGACTGTTAAAGCAGTAGCTGTAGTAAGCTACGAAGAGGGTTCAAAAAAGCCATAGCATTTCATTCTCAAGCCAATTTTATTCTTTATCACCAGAAGTCAAAAATGCAGCACTTGCATGAACTGCAGCACAGTAGGACTGTGTTTCACAACCTTGAAGGTGTCATGAAAATTATGCTAAATTTGTTATTGTTACTTAACTAGACACATCAGTCATTTGAAACTCTTAGGCATGGAAGTTGTATCCTTCTAAAGGATGTCGATACTTTGAAACAGATGCCAATATTTTTGTTTAAAAGGGCAGCTCGAAGATTTTGTGTACCATACCAGCCTCAATTTACATAGACAGGACAATGGCTAGTGAGTGCTACTCTGCTTCAGCTGAAAGAACTTTATTCACATTGCTTGGGGTTTGAAAGCAAGCTATAAAACCTGTGGACATCACACCGATTTGACGAACTTGATGCTTGTGATAACACGACCACATTATACTCTTTAGAAATGGTGCTTAGCAAGGCTGTTCACATGCTTTGGCTACACAAACAACATGGATGCCATGTTGAGTAGTTCCTTCTCAGTGTGCATTTCTGTGCTGTTTGAGATTGCCCTTCTGTGCAGTGGGAAGTTTGTTTTTTCTTTGCTTTTTGGCTTTGTTGCTGGTACTGCTGTGTTGTGTTCAGCATGTGAATCGTGAGAAGGCGGATGGTTTCTATTAATCTTTGCAAGAGAAAAAAAATTTTATTTTATTAGTAAATTACATTTTTGCAGTATCAGAAACACCATTCTTACTGCAGGGAAACGTTTGTTAAGTGAGAAAATGCAAGTGGTTACGTTACCTTAAAATGGCCGCACCAAATGCCACGATGTCATAAATTTTGATGGTGTCCACTATGTCATACAAAGTTGCTAAGTACATTGTTCCAGAGGGACCATAGACTTGATGTACGAAGTTTCAGGGAATTCAGTTTGAGACATTGTAGCCAAAATACGAAAAATACATTTTGAAATCTGGGACGTCATGTGAGGAGTTTTTAGCCTTAATTTTCTCCTTTATTAATGGAGATATCGTGGTGAAATGGATGACATTAAAGTCTTCAAAGTACATTTTACTGATTAAAAGAAATTTCTTGTTTCACTTTAGTGACAGTAAATAATGAAAAAAAATTGTAAAAGAGTCTTTTGTTGTGTACGAACGATTTGGTATATTGTGAACCATTTTGTGCAGTCATGATAAAAGTTCACTTACAACACGCTTTAAGTCAGTAGTGCCCATGTCTGTGTCTGTATCTTCCATAATCATATCAGTGAATGAGGGAAGGGAATTTCAAGGGCTCATTTTTTTGTTTGCACACCCTAATAAAACTCATCTGACAATGAAGCCGAGGAAGATGTAGAGAACGTCGATTGTGCTGTATTACATGTATTGTAGTGATTCTGATAGAGACGTAGATATAACAAACTGGACAAAAACACAAGTTCCTACTGGCAGTGACCGAATGTAGAACCTTCGGATTATGTACCCAATGCTCTGCTAATTAGGCGGTGGTGGCATTTGTCTCCTCGTCCGCCACATCAGGTATTTGTTTGTGTGTGAACCTGGGAGTGTTAGTCAGCACCACTCGTAGCCATGACAGCAAGTGTGGAACACTCTTTCTTTACCGTCATGCATCACATAGCACATGATCCTTTTTCGCAGAGAAAAGCCGCTAGGGCTTATCCCAGGGTAGAAGGATTCTGAATTCCTGCAGCAGACATTACGAGAGGCAAAGTTTAACAATTAATTAATTTTTTTTACCATGTAACAAGGATGGACTTCATTTTGACCAAGCAAGCTGTTGTTTGAAGCCAGTTAACAATCACTAGCACTCAAAGGGGCTGCCGAGAATTCACAGTCAACTCCTTGCTTCCTTTTCAGCACTACTCAGTATTCACTCAGGACATGGAGGAGGCCATCTTAATATACATGGGTGGCAACAAGAAACAGTCTCTGCCCCAATCCTTACTCTTTGTCAGCTTCTTGCACCATGCAAATGTGCACTGACAGCAAGCCCAAAGAATGTTCGCACAATGTGGAGGAAGCTTGGAACAACGCACGAGCCCAAATAATATTCAGGCTCGTACGAAAAAGCAGAAAAAAAAAAGTTCAACAAGTTGGTCTCATCGTTTATCTTTTTCAAAAGTATGCCTTTGACTTGCTCAGTTTGTGTTCTGTCTTCAATCCTTTCACTGCCAATGCTGAGATAATTCGGCAACCATGCACGCACGGACCCAGCCAGTCCCGAACATACTCATTGAGGCTTTTTAAATCGCACCCTGGCCTTCAATTCTTGCTTAAAGAAACAGTAGGGGGTTTCCATCATCTACGAAGAAGGTATATAAACAAATATAACTTGTGGCAAACAGATGGAGCACATGTGTTATGCAACGTCATTGTCTAGCTTCTCGTTGCCTGCATGTCAGCAGTGTAGCTATGACAAGCTAGTACATGCCCGTGCAACTTGAGCAGATTTTGATGAACTTAACTCTGAAAAACATGGATGATTCTGGCTTTTCACTTTGAATCAGTGGCAAATTATATTTTGTTAAATAGTTAATTACTTGTAACATCTCTGTAATTCTTAACTTGCTTGAATAAGTGCAAATCCTTATTTGATTTTTATGAGTATGAGAATTGAAAAAAATTATTTGATGCTCAGTGAATATATTTACATGACCTGCTCAGCATTCTGCTGTATTGCTAGAACAAAATTTGCACGGAAAAGAAAAAAGAAGCAAACAAAGGACTCTGCTGGAAATTTAAACTGTGCAGAAAAAAAAAGGAAAACATGGCAGTGGCAGGGTTAAAGCTAGTTAAATGCAGGTTTAGTCTGTAATTATTCATCATGTAATTTCACAATTCTCGCTGTACATTTTTTTTCGGTAACTCAGACAAAGAGAACGCTGTTTGTACCATCTTCTCATTACTTGTCCAATAGCATATAGCATATCTGATGTGATAATTGTGGTACATTTATTTTAATCATAGTGATGAAAGTGAATTGGGACAAGTCTTGTGTAGAAATTGGTGACATAATCAATGCACCCAATACTTGTGCTCTCACTTGCTTGATTATGCAGAAAATTGCAAAGCTTGCAACTGTCGAAATGAGGTGGTGTCATGGAAAAAAACAACAAAATGGGAGAAGGTCATGCTCTTGAAGCCAGTTGGGCAGATATCTTGGTGGTCCTTTGCTTCTCTACTCGGAAGATGAGGAAGTGCAGTGAGCTGTTAGCAGTTTGTACTATACTGCTGATGTGCCCCAGAACAAAACCTGCAAAATGTGTGCGAAAATTTCAATGATGCAGACATGTCCCTTTCTGTGGCCCATTGAAGAAGACAACAAAAACTTGTGTTGAAGTTGCTTGACGTCCTACAGCAGAGATGCTCACTGAGCAGCAGCACATGGCTGCTGCAGCTCACAAACCTAAAACACATTTTCAAGCTCGTAGACCACTACAAAAACTAGGGGAAAAATTTTAAATAACAAATATAATTTCATCTCATTTGATTTAATTCACAAATGGAATAAGCATATATGAAATGCATATTTATAATACCCATTGATGACAAGAAATGCTCGAAGGAACGAATAGTTATTTGCTTGTTTTTATAATCAAATTACCTAAATGCATGCTGCTCATGTACTTACGGGACTATCGACGCTATACTGACCACAGGATGAAGACATGTTTGCTTAAAAAACTACAGTGTCGTCAAGGCGACACTGGAGTGCATCAATTTACTACCATAACATTCATGATAATGTTAACTCATGAAACTTGCTTGGAATTTTTGTCAGTTTTATTTGAAAGTCTGTTGACAAAGTACCACCTTCAATACTGTAGTCAGTGGTGTAATTCAACCTACAATTACAAGATATTTTGAAGGCTCTCGTTTCTGCTGTATACAAGCTTGTTTCAGTTTAAATAATAGTGGTATTTTTGTCAGGTAATAATGTTCCTCTATTACACCTGTGGACATTTGTTTCAGAAGGAATGTGGAATTTTCAGCCTGCTTTTAAAATTATCTTACCAGTCTGGGGCTGCTTTGAAAATGGTTTGCTTACTTTTGAAAAAATATCCAATTGGTATTCAACCTGGTGTCATTGCTATTCGATTCTGCTCTGAAATTCACTATCCATGCATCCCTACTAAAAACACAGCTTGTGTCACAAATAGAATGTTCTGTGAGAAAATCTCCGAGCAAAACTATTCTCTCATTTTCTTGAAGCCCTAAGCATCCAATTGCTGCAGCGGCCGTATTGCTGTGAAAATGTGGGGACAGCAACCGCAGCTTCAGCCACAAGCTCTCCAACACACTGGAGTTGGCTTGCTTCTAGCATTTACTTCCTCCATGGATGGTGCCTAGAGATGAGGGACAGTGCCAGAGCATGGTGGGATCACCGCCGAATGTCAGATAATGTTAATATATAACTGTTGCAATTCCTGCATCTATACTTTCCGCTTGTTAGTTACTTGATACGCTTTAATGTGTTTTTCGGGTTGAACTTTCACCAATGGTGTTACTGCTGTACAGCTGGAGACATGCACAAAATAGTATCATACCCAGCTGCCGAACCATACTCATCGCTTGGAATGATCGCTGGAGCTAATATTTCAACAATACTAATTGCATCACAAAATAAGCGCATGAAAAGTTGGGACAGGAATGACTGCGGCAAAGAGCTGTGACTTCTAACTAGTTTATTTTAATAAAAAGTGCTTATATGCAAGGAAAGGGAGAAGGTATGAAACAAGACAAGAAAAAGTGCTCACATTTTCATGACATCATCTTATGTGTTTCGAGTGTACAACCACCTGTGCTTGCTAGCCCTGCTAGATAATCAAATTCTTGATTCAGTCAGCTGATGCGGCAAACGTGTGAGCACTATTTTTTTCTATTGTTGTCTCATACTGTCTCCCTCGCCTTGTATATGTACAGGATAAAACTAGTTGGAAGTCAGCACTCATTGCCTCGCTTTGTTCCATTCCTTTTCTAAACATTTATGCACTGTCAACATTTTGTATTGTATGTATACTAACTTGCACAAGCATGAACTCTTTTATGCTTGCATATTTATTCTCTGCAAAGAGCTCCCTTTGTCTTGCTGAAGTGCTGTTTTGTTGTATGGTTTGCAGAGAAACATAAAACAAAAACATTCCATGGACGTGACCTTCATTAATTTGATACTTTTACTGCACCGAGGAGTTGATGCAAGTCTACAAGCACAAAAGACAAGCATTTGCAATGTGCCAAATAGGGTGCAATGATACAGTTGTATTTTTTTTTTCATGTGGCTTTAATATTTGAGAAATATGTGTCTGATATGTACCACATGTATGCTAAATGTATACAAGTGTATCTTATTTATGTCAGTCTGCACGTGATATTAAATCGAACAATTTAATTTGCACTTTGTTTGACTTTGTAAGTTGCTCGCATTCCTTTTTTACAGATGCAGTGGATATGTAATTACACATGTGTAAATGCTTTAGATGTCGCATTGAAAATGGACTGGTAATGTTGATCCATGCCACTTTATCTGCATTAAGAAAAAAAGTGTAAACTTAAGGGCCTGTTTTCTTTGTTAGGCAGAATATTAATGCAAACTAGCAGATAATGATGCCAAAGAAAGTATAAGGAAGGTTAATAGGTTGTAATGCAAACGTGAAGAAAGAAAAAAGGACGAAAATATAACTTGCCGCCGAGAGGGATCGAACATGTGATCTTTGAATAGCCTTCGATGCTATTAGTCGAGATGGCATGATGCTACGAACCTGCTTCATCATGTTTTGTCGACCACAGATTTTTCATTGCTGCACTATCGCAAACACCAAAGACCAGTGGAGCTTGGGAAAGACGTACACTTATTGCTGCTGGGCTTCTTGCAGCTCCACTGGTCAAGTGGCCACGTTCACAAGACTCTATACTTTCATTTCTGCGTCTACGCAAACTCTCGGCTTCCCTTACTACAAACTCAGCAGCTTCTCTTCTGTGACGCTTGGTGTCTCTCGCTTGAAAGGGACCGACAACTGATTTTTTTAGACCCAGTTATTTTCTGCGTGACAGAAAGCATACCTTTTGTAGTGTTTGTAGCTACAGTAGTTTAATCTCAAAAGCACGTAGTTACTTTTTAAGCGGTATTTTTTGATCTAAAAGGCTCCCAACACGGATGTCTCTTTTTGTTCAGCAACGCTGAAAAATGATAGCGATGCCGGTAGCCCTTTTTACGACTTGTGCATGTTGTCGTTGTTCTGCTTTCGCAGGAGTTTGTGTAACTATACTTAACCATGTTTTTTCTGAGTTTTACAACTATTCAATATAGTCGGGTTTCAATATAGGTAGGTCAATACAGGCGGGTTTTTCGACACCATGTTTTGTGTCTATGCTTTCACGTCTATGTGTGCAAGCTTATTCGTGTAATTTATAGAATGCGAAGCATTTTTTAGCGAATTTCGGTGACTTTGAGCGTATCTGTCTATCTGTCTGTCTATCTATCTATGTGTCTGTCTGTTTGTCTGTCTATCTGTCTGTCTGTTGCCTACGACATTTAGCTCTCCTGGTCGTTCGGATAATGCTATCGTTACCAAAATTGGTGTGACATAACATGTGACTATATGACGAGCATAGCTGACTAGTCATAACATAGAAATCTATCTATCTATCTAGCTAGCTAGCTACTAGATAGATAGATAGATAGATAGACAGCTAGGTAGCTACTTACGTTTGGGTGCTCTCGTGGTCACCCCCTTAACTTGGCATGGACCAAAGTTAGCACGAGAGGGTAAGATGATAGGACGAATATGACGCTCTTGTCCAGACATGAAGATGGCTACAACCCCATCTCCTATGTTGTCAAACACTTCCCGCCAGACAGTGGCACATACCCACGGGAAAGTATGTGCCGCTGGTATGCGGGTATGTGCCACAGGTGATTGACAGTTAGTATCTACCCAGGAACGACCAGAACACACATGAGCAGTTCTAACGTGTGAGCGCTATAAAATACCCGACATCAGTAGCGTATACCCGGCGAATGCAAAGAATAAATGACTGGGTGCCAGCTGGAATCGAACCCAAGTATTCTGCATGGCAGGGAAGCATTTTACCACAGAGCTACGCCAGGTCTCGGAACTACTTTTCAAATAGACGCTAATCTTCGTGAAACGTCAATAGTGCTTGCAGTGCTGCCTGCACCATTTTATAAACATTACATATGTACTCCTTTGATACAGCCGTCACGTCGGGTTAACGTCAATTGTGGTTAGATGCCATGCGCTGAAGTCTATTTGTGTAGCAGTGTCCAGGCCAGCATCTTTGCGAGCATCAGCGCTTCATATCAGCTTCTGGTGTTGCTAATACGCATGTTCCAGTTGGTATTGTTGTGCAAGTGCAAATAGCTGGTTACATAAACATCTGCAACTCGTCACCATATGTCTGTGCGTGCAACATTTTTACATATAGTTATCATCGTTTCCTGATGTTTCGCTCAATATAAAGAAACTGCAACGAAGTCACCTTCCCTTCGCATGCTTCGCATAATGTCGATTCCCAGGTACGTGGGATATGCCGAATTCTTTTACTATTCCAAGACCCGCGTCTCCCTGAAGCAGGATCTTTGCGAAGCTTCTTGCTCTTAGAATCAAATAGGAAAAAAAGTCCTCGAAGAGAGCAGGCATGGAGTCAGGAAAAATATTTCCGATAAGGCACGCACGCACATATAGTCTTCGTAGCGGAAGTATCTGCTGCATACGACAGTCGATGCCAACTTGTCGTTGATGATGAGGTTGTCTTTCGCAATGTTCTTTTGCTATTTAGCATAAAGCTCAGTCTTACTTGGGAATTGGTGAAAATAAACTCCAGGTGTTTACCCGAACGGGACATGCATAACGGGACACAACAATGCACTCTCACACAGCTAACATATGTTCATATACAAACTGCATGTACTGAAGGTTGTACAACCGTCTTCTCGAGTCGAGGAACAAAATACAGCTGCGGAGGGCAAACCAGAGTATAAAGCAAGCCACACTAGAGAGAAATGGAAATCGACAACAACCTCCTTGTGGCACTAAGTCACAAGAGAATTCATACAAATTTTTGAGAAAAAAAAATCGCTATCCACAAACTGCGTGATGATGAGTGGGGCGAAACATCCGTCTGTCCCTACGTTCTTGCTTCCATCCGTCCGTGCGTTCGTGAGTCCATCCGTCCGTGCATCTGTCTGTCTCTGCGTCCGTGCGTCTGTCCATCCGTCCGTCCATCGTATGAAAGTACCGCCATCCAGCGGACATTCCCAGGACTAAACGAGAAGTGGCGCGGCGGGACTAGAGGAGCGGCACGCGCACAGTTTCTTACGGCCTGCGCTTCGTGTCTAGTTCCCACCTTTCACCGCCGCTAGTTCATGGCACTGCGGCCCAACCCTCGCTAAACCTTGCTAAAATCAAGGAGGTTACGTCCTGCGAGTTGATCATGGCGACCCTTTCTTGTCAGATAATGGTCTTAGTACAGCCTTCTAATACTAGTTTCTTTAATAAGCATCATATTCAAGGCAAATTTTATTGGAGATTATGTCACCTATGCTCGTGTCTGTGCGTTATTTCGTCAGAAACAACTATCTTTTTATTCATGATTAAGGCGGACAGGTTTCCTCCTCAATTCAAAAGAGTGCGCTTGTGCCGCTCCTCTAGTGCAGCCGTGGAGATGGCTACCTGCTACTACGACGCACTACTGCTACATACATCGCTGACGCACGACCCATGGCTTAAGGAGCTTCGCCCCTAAAAAATGATAGCATATCCACGAGGTGAATGACGGAGAGTGGAGCGAAGCTGGGTCCGCATGCCACTGCCGCGCCGCTTCGGCCCCCCGTTCTCGTACACCGGGATCTTGTCGGCGCCGCCATGCAGCTTCACGGCACGCTTCTACCTCGCGCACTTGCACATTTGGGTTCCGTCTTCGAGCGCGAGCCGCCGCCGCCTTGCGCGCACGCCGCTCTGCAGCCTTGCCTATGCGCCGACCTTCGTGCACGTGGCACAACGGCTTTTATTTCACTACACTGCGCCCCCTAGCGTACGGCGCCGCCGACGAACGCGCGATTGCCAACGTCTTTGTGTGACGTCATCCCTGTTTTCTTGCACACTCCCATATCGGGGTTCCGCCTTCCAGCGCAAGCCGCCGCCAGCTTGCGCGTATCATACTTTTTATCGGCAAACCGTGAATCATCCGCTGGTTGCGTCCGCGCGTCGTCTGTCTGTTTCACGCACGGACGGACCGATGGATGCATGGACGGACGCACGGACGGACGGATGGGCGCACGTATGGACGTACAGATGAACGGACGGACGAATGGATGCACGGATAGACGGAAGCAAGAACGAACGGACGCCCGGAAGCACAGATGGAATGATGGATGCTTCGACTTACTCATCATCATTCACTCCATAGATATGCTGTGATTTTTATTATTTATCATACTACAAGTAACATCCTCCAGTATTGTACCATTTGCATTTTTCAGGGTGTATGCATTTTCGTTATATGTACAAGTACCGCCCTCTACGGCCGGTTCAAGAACTAACGAAAGGTGGCTACATATACTATTACAACGGGGCACCCACCCTCCGCCCACGCTTTAAGGAGCTTCGCTCTTAAAAACTGCTTACTTGCCCGAAAGTTGGAATGTTGTCGCTCTCTCTTTCTAAACATGTTTTCTCACGAACTCTAAGGATAGCGCAAAACTGATTTGCACTACAGAGTTTTAGTTCCGACGCAAGTGGTTTGCGATCGTAAGCAGCTGCGTTCTTCGCATTCTTCATGAATGAGGCTTGAAGTAAGAAAGAATGCAAAAGAGCTTGGGGTACCCGGAAAAGATGTTTCCATGCAGGTGGTGTTAACACCTCCACAATGCATATTACCACTCCCAGGGAGTGCCGTCCGGAGGGGTTATTGAGCAGCAATAGCCATATTTCCTTTTTTATAATCATTTCTCTCTATACGTAGTTATTTTTAGGCACTAAAGATACAACTCACGTACGTGTTTCAAAGAGCTGCTGCAGACCGCAGCTTCTAGCCTTGACAACCACTCCGAATGTTTTTGGAAAAATAAATAAAGAATACCTATCAAAAGGAAGGCGTACGCCCGTTAGTTCTGTAAGCGACCTCTCTTAATTGCGGCGACGTTGTCCAACGAGACCAAGGGCCAAAAGTATTTGGTGCTCTGTGCTTGTAGAACAGGCACAGCGTTGTTTATTTCTCTCTCTCTCTCTCTCTCTGATGATTGCCAATGCTTTATGCCTCCAAATTTATGCTTTTTAATAAACCCTCTCTCTGTTGAGAACCCCCCTTCCGTAGTTTCACATCGAGCAACGCTTTTGTGCCATGTGTGCGGGGCAGGAGATGCCGCATGGATGGGATGGGATGGGATGGATGGATGGACGGACGGACGGACGGACGGACGGAGGGAGGGAGGGACGGACGGATGGACGGACGGATGGATGGATGGATGGATGGATGGATGGATGGATGGATGGATGGGAGTTAGCCTCCTCCTAATTATTTCTACCCGTTAAAAATCTAAGTTGCCTTCACCGTCCTTAAACCCCAATGCTTTGAAAAATTCCTCGCCAGTATCTTGGACTATAGGGTGGAGCCTTTTACAAAACCTTTTCAAATGTTCAGCTGTTTCCTCCTCCTCTCTACACGCACTACATACTGGGTCTGTGTGTCCGTATTTGGCTCGGTACGTCTTGATCCGCAATACTTCCGTTCTGGCCTCGAACAGCAGAGAACAACCACGAGAATTATCGTAGATATTTTCTTTTGCAATTTCCTGCTTGAATGTTTGGCAGGTCTCCAGTGATGATGTCATAAGCATTCCAGTCTTAACCGATTTTTTTTTGCTTGGTATTCTGCTGTTGTCTAAATACTTGCTTGACAATTTTCGAGTTCGCTTCCTCCATTTATTATCAACATTCTTCATGTACAAGTAGCTGAAAACTTTCCTAGCCCAACGCTACTGTCCCGTTTTTCTCAATCGCTCCTAAAATTCTATCTTGCTGCTAGCTTGCCTGCACTGAAACGATGTCTGTTCTGCCAGGTGAGGGTCGCAGCGCCTCTACCGCCGACGGTTGGTGAAACAAACTCAGCAACTCTCCCATTACTTTCGTTGGCTTTCGCGATGGGTGAGAGGGCCATAAGAAAAGGAGCGTGCGCTGGTGCAGTCTAGCCCAACGTTTATAGAAACGCTGTTCTAGCCCGGCCGTAACAAGTATCGCCTCGCGCGCCCGGCTACCGCGAGAGGGCACAGATTCTGGCGGTGGCGGAAACCGCGACAGAGAGCAGGACAGGATTTTTAGAGGGTGCTGACAGAACTCACGGGATTTCAGAGTTTTTTTTTTTCTTTCACAAGCAAGAATCACCGCCAGAATTTTCTAGCTGCACTGAAGGCAAGTATTTTTTCTGTTACTGCATTTATTTTGGTCCAATTTACAAAGAAAAGCGTGGCAACTGCTGAATTTCCTTGATGTATATTATTGTAAGAAGCTATAAAATTGTTTGTGGCAGTATTACTTTTTTCCATTACGATTCGTTTTATCTCGGTGCTAAATACCTCGATTCGGAAAATATGGAAACATTCTAGCATTTCTCCTTTTTGGAGACGTGCATTGGGAAAAACTGGTCTAATTATCGCCGTTAAATCATATTACCCTCCAATGTGACACATCGTTTGAGTATTTTATCGCGTATGAATATTTATCAAACGGTCAACGACCGTGAGGCGGCGTCGAGGCAAGCCCTTGACGTCCCCTCATGGGAGGCCCGGCCACCTAAACTTGCTGGTTTCTTATTATGAAGTTTATTCCTCCTCCTCCTCAGTGGAAGCACAGTTACGCTCTAAATAAATGAAAGCCCTGGTCAATCACTGAAATAAGGTGATAAGTAATTTTGCCGCAGTATTGTGGAAGGTTCGATTAGCCGACCTACATTGACCCCCTCTCCCGCCCCCCTTGTCTTCCGCAGAGAAAGTGCCTATAGTTTTCATCGTTGCCTTTTTGGTCATCTGTATTTTGATTATGTTTTGGTAGCACAACCGAAATATCAGTATCGGGTTCATTTACTGTACTCTCAACTGCATCCATATCAAAGGGTCGCACATGCGACAGAACGGCGCCTTTAGAAACTACGTAGTCGCCACGGTAGACTAAGAAAAAAAAAAGTGTAATTTGTCACTGCTACGTAACGCACAATGTTTGATACCAGATACACCAAACAACAAGCAAAAGATCTTAGTGTTCGTTCTTACATTGCTTAGCCCAGTTAAAGAACAATGCAAATCAATTAAAAACTTCACTTATTTTAAATTGGTTCCGTTTGTGAGTTAGTACACCATTGGGCCATTTGTACCAATTGGTTGTGTGTCAATTAGGTCAAATGGTGCAGTAACGTATAACCAATTTGGTGTATTCCTATTGGATCAGTAGGTTGAATTCCAATTGGGTCATATGGTGCGGTCAGTACATAACCAGCTAGTCCAATTGGCTGTATGCATAGGCGTTCGCACGAGGACGGCGGGGGGGGGGGGGAATCTGCTTCATACAGCGACCAGGGGGTGGGGCACCCTCATAGTCGCCTAAAAAGGGTGGTGTAAAATCTACCCCATAGGTTGTTTGAATAGAGAGGGCAGCACTGTGAAGGAAGTGTGGAGCTGAGCTTCTTCCTTTCGTTCCATATTTCTTGCCAAGCTTTTTTTGTTTTTATTGTATAAATCTACTTTTCTTTCTCCATGTTTTTATTTCTCGCTTGCTTTCACTAGCAATCTCCCATGACGCGAGTTTCTTTTTTCGTTTGTGACTTACCCGCCCCCTCCCCTCTTTTTACCCTGTATTTTTTTTTCTCTCCTCTCACATCTTTTGCCCGTTACTTTACTTTCCTTTCTTTTCTTCGCTCTCTCTGTCCCTTCTATGCCCGCTCCCCCGTGAGTATATCGGTTGAGGTGAAACTTGTTACAGATATCAAATAATCTGTTTCGTGCGCTTATGTCATGTTCCCATATCATAAAATGTCGTCTGTAAAGCGGAAATAGGTAGAAAGCTCTACTGGAGAGGATTTCAGCTCCGGTTCTCACCGTCCCATAAAAATGCTGGCGTATGTTGGGTGAAGAAAGGCTTCCATACTTATGCCGATATTTTGCACGAAGAGGGACGAATCAAATGCAATATAACTTAGCGTTGTAACTAATTGAAGCAGCGAGAGCTGAAATTCAGCATTATGTGTTTGCTTGCTTTCTATGAGTGACTGAAACCGCCTCAATCTGTTCAGTGATACGTATTTTCGTATACAAGGAGCAGACATCTCATGTTACCAGAATGGCCTGATCTGATAGTGTTTCGTGAATATTATCTATTATGCGGAGAAATCAGGTGTATCTTGAACGAAACACAGTAAGGTAGGTGGTATACTTGATAAATGATGAATTGTAAATGTTGTTAGCGACTCAGTGGGGTGTATTGTTAGATATTGTAGGCCTGCCTGAGATTTCTTCGATAAGAATTTCATCAATAGAAACCCTATGAATCTTCCGAATATAGAAGCGGACTTCTTGCTTGTTTTTGGGCATGACGAGCCGGGGCTCGGAGGGTGTGATTGATACCCTGGCTAGAAAATTGTTATCGTTACATGCAGGAAAAAAATTTGTTCCAAGCTATTACTATCCTGAGGCGGGTTGGAGACTAATTTTTCTATTGTGGGTGTTGTTGCTGAGTTGTCTGATGGTTTTGTTTTTATATTTTGGTATGAGAGAGAGAGAGGTAAATTTATTGATTTCCGACAGATTGCTGGGCTGGGCTCCCACCTAGGAGCTAACGGAGAGACCGTGTCTTCCGGCAGCTTCCTTGGCCTGCTGGATCGCCCAGAGTTGTTCGTCCAGGCCCGAACTGGGCCAGGTTTATATACAACCATTCTTGCCCGGACGTTTTATGACAATGTACTTTCTGTTTGAGTGTTGTTTCAAGACACCGTGTTCAGTGTATAAGTTGAGTTGTTCGGCTTTCGACTCTGTTATGTTGTGCTCAGAATTTCCCTTGAAACTAGTTTTATGTATCCGTCGAACTTCGGAAATTGTTATGTATATGGTGTCTATGTGCTTGGCGGTCGCAAATAGTCATTGCTAACGTCGTCTGTATCTGCCTAATAAAAAGAGAACTTCTTGATGCACAAACGTCTTGAAAACTCAGTTATATTTTTGTGGAGATCGTATTCGTTCACAGCGTTGTTTGTGAAGCAAAATGAAAGACCGCGTTTGAGCAGACATAATATCGACTGGACTTGAAGCTTTGTTATGCCTACAATACTTTGTTTCTGTATTCTGAGTGTTAGACTGGAGTTGCGGAGTTTTCTGCCGTGTTCATCGAACTATTTTTATAAAGTTTGTAGCATAAATTTTCTTGCATTTATCCTTGATCAGCAATGTATCATCTTCTCTACGTGCTATAAATTGCACTAGTTCTTCAGTCTCCTCTCCTGATCGCTTTACGGTATTAAGTTGGTTGGCTACAAGAGAACGCTGACTTGCGCTATGTTCTTTTACTCTACTTCCCCTCTCGCCTCCACCCTTTTAATTTTGAGGATTTTATACGATGTCTATTCCATGACTAGTCATTAGCGCCAACAACATCTACAATATTATACACAAAGTAAGTAATATCCTTTATCAAACTGATGCTCATCTTTGTTTTTCCTTCTAAGCAAGAGTCCTACGCAAATATAAAGTAAGAGTCAGTTTCGTTGAAGGTTGGTTAGTTGGTTGTACCCTATAGTAGTGGCTAAACCCACCGCGGGGTATTGACTGTAAATCGTGCGGCAGTACGATCCCGTCAGAAATGTTTGTTATTTGACAAAAAAACTACAAAAGAAGTTACGGATGACGATTGGTCGAATAATGACGATGGAGGATAAATCATTCATCAGTTAAAAACTAATCGACCATTCCTTGCTTCAGGTTGATGCACGGGATAACTGTACATCACTATGCATTTGTCCTTAAGTTTTCCGCTGACAACAATATAAGTGGGGCTTCCTTTTAATACCTCGCGAAACTCCACTCTCATGTAGGTATGCACCTTCACCAAAGTACAACGAAACCGATTCGCGTGCCAGTCTCAAACATGAGCTTGAAAGAAAGTACTTGTAGTCCTAATTTACTGTGATCCGTAGTGTCACTCTTTTTAAAAAAATCTCCTAACATTTTCGAATAATTTTTCAAAATTTCAACTGCTCATTCTTCCCCCAGGGTGGGTACGTGCCATTGGTTTGAAGAAAAAACAAACAAACAAACAATGCATCTCTGCGAACCGTTGTGATCGACATGGAGGCCGGCAACCGAGCGTCATCGAACAGTAGTAAGTGGAACTGTCAAGTTGCGGCCCGCAGACACCCACATGACAACGACCTCATTCGCTGAACGCCAGAGGGAAGCCGCCTTCACAGTTTCGAACCCTATGGTGGGGGTCCTATACCCGATCGAGCACCCCCTTCCCAGAGTACACAATACGTTTCAGGGACGTTCCAAGAACAGTCGCACGTTTCACATCTCATGTGAATGTCTTTCAGGGAATGTCCTTAGAGGAGGTTGTTGCTGGGCGAGCTGGTGCATTTTAACACAAAAAGAATAACTGCGCTAGCTGGCACCCTCTCCCCCCACGCACACATAAGTGCGAACTTTCAACCAACTTTTATTTCACTCAGTCCTCCTATAAATACAGTTGGGAGAAGGGGGAGGGGGGGTCAGAAGTTTCTAGGCCACTATCTTATGTATTTCTATGGACGCGTGGCCTGGGAACTTTTCAACAGACCTGTACATTTTTCACCGTCATGGCAAATGGTTATCATTCAGTAATGAACCAACAAGCGATAAATGAATTTAGTTTTTCGACATCGCTGTAACTGGCTCTGACGACCATGTTTGCTGGAAATTTAATCCGAGATCGCAGAACAGGTTGTTTCACTGTGATTCTAGATCAAGAGTGAAATGGGCCGTCCCAGTTCTTATGTTGGCCTTGAAAGCAAGTCTTGCGCATACTCTGTTCAGCAAAGCATTGCAGCACAGAGGGTTAAGTTGCAATGGGCTGGTTTTCCGCAATATGTGCAAACACCGAAGGCAATGTTCAAGAAAAGCAACGCCGAAAACGCAAATGTTCGTTCTTAAAGTACGAATATCGATACGAGATGTGTCCAGGGTTGTCCTATGTGCACAAAACGTAGCCCAAAGAAGCTTATGCAGTGGCATGGTCGTCTTTTCCGCTCCAAAGAAGCTTGCAAGGGTGACTGCCAAATCGGGGTGCAAGGATGCGGACATGAATTCATGTGCAGAGTTCAATGTAAGCGTAGTCTACGAACAAAAAAAATTTTCGTGTGGAACGCGTTATTTACGACAGACCAGCAGACGTGTGGCCATGCGCACGCGTGAACATGGTTTGTCAGTAAAGAACAATAGAAGTGGTTGCGTACACCACCACTGCAGAAAGTGCAAGTGTGAACCAATGCTGAACGGTGTTAAGAAGTGTGGCAGCTTGGGCTAGTTGGTATGGCATGACGATAGTTATAGCGCGAGAACAAAACGACGACACAGAGACAAGTGCTCGTGTCCTTCGTGTCTTTCTTGTCTCTGTGTCGTCGTTTTGTTCTCGCGCTATAACTATCGCCTGGTGTTAAGACACTGAGCCGCTGCCGCAATGATCGAGCATGGGAAATTTGTGAAGCCCACATAAACAAGAAGAGAAATGACTGCGTCTGTGAATCATCGTTCTTTTTTTCGCATAGCATAGAGATTAAGTTTATCGATTAGGTTTATCGTCTTATGGTTAGGATTTTTTTTTGTGTGTGTGGGGATAGCTTTCTGAAAACGCGCATGCTTGGTGATGGTTTCTGCGAAGCGTACTTATAGGTGGACTGTGTGAAATGAACGCTAATTTCAAGTTCGCGCTGGCGTGTTTGTCTGGTCCTACGCGTGTGCCAGGTAGCGCAGTTCTTTCTCTTGTGTTAAGCTGTCTTCACAGAAGTACGACAAACACGAAATTTGGTATATGCGGAGCTAGCGAAGCGGCTGTGAGTGCGTCATGAAGGGTGCAATATACTCCGACTAAACGTTGAAGAGCGCTCACGCTGGGCGCAGCGAGGTGGAGCTAGCAAAACGAGAGCACTCTACAGTTTGACGCCAGGCGCGACCAGCGTCCTTCATTGCGGCCCGACGGCAACCGGTGCGAAATGTGACATGCTGCGTTTCGCGCCGATGCGTTACCCAGACAACACTGCGTCTCCCCTTTTTCGTGACGAAGGGATGCCGGACGCGCTAAAACGCGCATGCATCCGCTGCGTGCACCTGCGAGTATATGGCAGAACCGGTGTCTGGCGTGGCAACGCCGGCGTGACGTGATGAAATGAACGCCGGCGAGCACGCGAAATGTATTGGCGCCTTGACTGTCGCATGTAGTCATGTTCTCACATGACACACGTCTCATGATTATTATGTTTACACCAGTCACATAACTTCGTTATCCATTGGCATCACGTAATACCAAATTTGGCATATGTGAAGCTAATGAAACGGCCTTGAGCGCATCATGAGTGTGTAATGTAGTCGTGTTCTTACATGACACACATGTCATGATTATCATTTTGGATGTGTCATTTACCTATGTAGTCCGTTCGCGTCTTGTAATACCGAGTTTGGTACATGTGAAGCTAGCGAAACGGCCGCGAGCGCATCGTGAGCGTATCATAGAGTCATGTTGTTGCATGACACGGGTCTTATGTTTATAATGTTCTTATCAGTATCGTATACCTTCGTCATCCATTCACGTACCGTAATACCAAATTTGGTATATGTGACGCTAGCGAAACGGCCGCGAGCGCATCATGAGCGTGGCATGCATTCATGTTGTTACATGACACGCATGCCATGATTTTAATGTTAGGGTCTGTCACTTGTGTTAGAGATGTAATTATGTCATGCCATACCAGTTTTGCAACGTGCCATGTGAACGAAACCACCACAAGATCGAGCTGCAGGACCATGAAATGTAAATCATGACATTCATGACATACATGTCATGATTTTCATGTTATGACTAGTAAAATGTGTTCTTCATACTGTCATGTTAGCCATACCAAGTTTGGTATCGATATCAGTATGAAACGGTCAGGAGAGCTAAAAGTCTTAGGTGGACAGACAGACAGACAGACAGACAGACAGACAGACAGACAGACAGACAGACAGACAGACAGACAGACAGACAGACAGACAGACAGACAGACAGACAGACAGACAGACAGACAGACAGACAGACAGACACGCTCGAAGTCGCCGAAGTTTGCTATGGAATGCTTCGCATTTAAAAGAAGGTTAGCGGCCAAGCCAGTGCACTCAAACACTTCAAAGCGTTTGGTTGATGTCATGTTATAGATCGCTATTCCATGAACGTGAGTGAGTCAGAGAGACAGAGAGAGTCTGTTTTTGTCTATGTACGTGCGTACGCGCGTGTGTTTACACTTGAGCGTGACGACGCCGGTTTCAGACTGCCAGCTTCGCCGTGTCTTTGAAACGGCGTCAACAGCTGGCCGATTGTAGGTGATTGATGGAAAAATGTTTATCATAGTACAGAGAAAAAAATGAAATAAAAGTTACAAACACGTGCGTGGGGCCCCTAGTCCAGGGCTCCACCGGCCTCGACGCGTCTGGTCCAGGAGCGCCACTGCTCCATCGTGAATTTTTTTTTTGCCAAAATCTGAGGCATATTAATTTTGGCTGGCCTCAACTTACATTCCCATGTAATGTGAGCAAGGGTTGTTTGTCCTTCACACCACGGGCAAGAACCCACGTATGCGATTGGTTGCATCGCATGTTTTAAACGCAGGTGCGGATATGTATTTGTCTGCTGGCGGCGCCACTTATGCACTTCTTTTACACTCAGCCGAGAACGGGGCGGAGAGTATCACCGTCGTTGATGGTATCACCGTCGCTGGTGTTCTAAGATGTCTCCAGGAGTGTGAGGAGCCTAGAGTAGCAAACGGGTATCTGGACGAGGGACGTTTGCTCGGTGTGTAATAAATAGCTCGAGCTGTACTGTCTGCTCTGTCGTTACCCGTTTCCGCCATATGTCCGGGGCACCATATGATGCAGTGTTCCTGGTCTATTGTTGCACCTAAGAGGCTGGCGACGCACGCGGCTACACGGCCGTTAGTGAAATAACGACAGGCTATTTGAGAGTCCGTTAGAATATAAGATTGCTGTCCCATAACGTCAAGTGCTACGGCGAGGGCTTCCGCCATGTCCGCCGAGTTCTTGTTAGCTGAAGCCCAGGTGAATAAACCCGGGCTGCGTACTGAACCAACAGCTGAAATACGCCGACCGCGTTTGTGCTCCTTGCTTTTCGTTGGTCAATTTCCATCATCTCGGGAGATGCTAGGGAGCGCGAAGCAGAAAAGATGGTCTCCCTTCACGCTCTTTAGTATTGATTCTCTTTTTTGGCGTATATATCATCATAACGTCGAGACAGTTGCATAATGGAATCCGGAAGTTTCCCGACGTCTAACGATAGTGCATCTGAAGACCGGGACGCAGATATCTCGAAATCGCCACCACATCTATCATGATGATGGCCTGCCAACCCTACTTCTGCTTAGCGACAGCCGGGCAGGTGGAGAGACGCAGAAGCTCTGAGCGTCTCCAGCTGGGCCAAGGTGGGTGGTAGGTGGAGACGCGGTGACTGAAACAACAGACGCCTGTGCAGACACGCCGATGGAACTTGCCAACGCCAACGACCATGCCTCGGTGAGTGGCAATTTACCTGGTTCTACCGACTCCCATGAGGCGGACTGGCAGCTCAGTCAAACGCTTCAGCAACGCAAGAAACCTGCCCAGGAACGCCGCAACCTTGCCGCTCTTGGCCCAGCAAAAACAAATGCTTAACAGTAAGACGACGGATCCACGAGTACAGAAACTCCCTCCACTGCCTAAAGATATGATTATAAAATTGTCATACACCCGCACCAAGGGCTGCCGCTGAAAGCAATCGCTGCTTCTGAACTCGCAAGAACAATCATGAAAACCTGCGACCACCAGTTCATGGGACTAGAAGTTCACTGTGCGTATTAACCGAGGCTCTATATTGCCATACTATACACTAAGTTTTCCGAAGTGGCTGAACTCGTTCGAAAGCTTCAACATTTTGTCATCAATGGCAGACCGCACCTGCTGTGCGCCAACATGGCTACAGGAGAATAGGCACTCCGCGGAGTGGCGCATGGTATTCAACCCTACACGTCTACGGAAACTCTAATGGTCCATCTTCGCATGCGCACCCATGGAGTTTAACTTGTGCAAGCCAGAATAATATGCAATGCTAAGAGAGCAGCCCACACTCTCTATGGGAACAAGCTTCCTCGAACTCTTTTTTTCGGAGGGGAACTTATTTGCCTTTCATTTCGTGCTACTTCGCATGTTTTCAAAGTCTGCAGGGAAAAGGGACACTATGTGGACGTTGGCCCACAACCTGATAAACCCATTTGCAAACTTTGTGGCACGCACAATTCTACCTCCGGACATCCTTGCCAAGCGATTTACCGCCTCTTGCGGGGAAGCTCAATATACCGGGGACTCTGCGTGCTTCAAGAGACTTAAGCAAGTGTTCCTGCGCAACCGACCCAACAAAAAACGTGAGGAAAAATCTACCTTCGCGAGCTTCCGAGATACCATCGTGATGGTTTTCCTCTCAAGAATAAGAAGAAGCTGTCAGACTCGAAGAGCGCCCCCCTCCCCCCCTACCCGGACTTCTTCTAAATCCCGATCTCGCTCTCGCTCAAAACAAAGACTGCTGGCGACCGAGACAACTAACCAGGCAGCCCAGCAGCCGAGCCGGGAAACTCCACTCAAGAAGAACAAAGACCAACAACAACAGGGGACGAAGACTCCAGATCTAGGGGTAAGGTGGGCAGACGTCGCGTCTTCCATGGCTACTCTACTTATACACAGCCAGGCGTATCAACAGGTTGTAACGGAAAACAAACCACTCAAAGCACGAATCAAAAGCTACGCCCAGAAAATAGACCTGCTAGAGAAGATAATAGAGCTGCTTCTAGAACAAAGGCAGGCAGAGAACACACAGCCACAACTAACGCAGTCTTCTAACTTACAAGTGAGCCAACTGACACCTACCCTACGGTTTTGCCAGAACAAGGAGCCGGTAGCTGCTTCCCAATGCTCTTCTGAATGAGCTCTACAGCTAAATGTCACACACCAGCAGATTGAAGAACTTCAAAAGACTTTTCTAGAACAATTACAAAAAAAGCCTGCAACGGCAAACGAACCAAGAATTTAAGCTCTTTTAACAAGATTTTCACGACCTAAAACATCACGTAGATGAAACCCTTCGAAACATCCTGAAGAGAAAACGGCAGCACGGTACCGACTCCAAAAGTTAAGGAGCAAAGGTCATTGTCACATTGCATACAGATGGAACTGCCTTCTGCAGCAATATTTCCAATCATGGCTGAGAACTTTCTGTCGTGAAAGAATCTGACATTGTAGTCTTGAAATTGCCTTTCCTTTATAAACAAACATGGATCTCTAACATGATTCGTACATGCGGCATTGGTCCAGCCTGATGTAATCTGCTTACAGGAAGCTGGCAAGGGCTCGAAGCCGCTCACAGGCTATCGCCTACTATCAGACACAGTCGATCTCGGAGTGGCACTCCTGGTAAAGAAAGACATGGCAATAGCATGTGATAGCCACTCCACTCCAGAAATTGTCTCACAAATGCTCACTATAAGGCTACCAAAGAAGGGGCGTCCGAAAGTTGTTATTTGCAAATACAGCCCACCTCAGGCGCGCTCGGTGGACTCTAACACACTAATACGCCCACTTATTAATAACGACATAGCTGTTGAAGATCTGTTACTCTTTCTTGGTAACTTCAGCGCGTGGAGCACTACTCGGGGCTATAGAGTATACATGGTCCGAAAGGGAGCAAGCTGTTGGAGGCAACCCAAAACTACAATTTGTAGTTGCTTACATCCCCGGGTATGCCAACGAGACTGGGAAATAGCGTCACAGGAAACACCACACCAGACCTTGCCTTTACTAACAACATGCGGCAGGTGCAATGGAATAACCCCGGGGAAACCTTTGGAAGGGACCATTGCATAACGCAAATTCAATGCAGCTCCACCCGCCTTAGACGGCCTCTGGAGAAAACTAAGTCGACAGCTGGAAGAAATACCGCGAGGTACATAAGAACAGACTCCACAAACCCATCACAGCGCAAGAGTGGTGAGAATACATCACTGAAACTCATGCTCAATTCACCAAGAAGTAGCGAACCACAGTGAACAGACCAGCAGTGGACAATCACCTAGCACACATGTGGGAGGCTCGACGGAGACATGTTAAACGGTGGAAACGCCAAAGGCTTAATTGCAAACTGAAGCAGCTGATCTTCCAACTAACTAATAAAGCCTGCAAAGCTCACAAAAACAATTGGCTAACTTTCTCAAAGGCACTTTAGGAACCAAAAATCTAGGGCCATCTTGCGCTCAATGATAGATCCTGCTCGCGCGAGAAGAGGAACAAAAAGTACATCAACAAAACTAGCCGCTGGAGCACTGACGAACTTCTCGACGAGCTTACGAAAAGTTATATAGGCAGCGCCAGGCCCTCGACCACGAGCAATGTAGTTGTACGACAATACATGGGGTCCCCAAATTCCATTATAAACGCTCCAGTTACGGTTGAGGTGCTCCATTCAGCCGGTTAGAGCTTTCAAAGAAATGCTTCATCGGGCCCTGATGGTGTCACCAATGTCATATTGGATTGGATAAACTTTTATTTGGTCCTCCAAAACACAGATCATGATATGATCATAAGAAATCTTGACAAAGGAACATTACGAGAAGAACTCACAGACCACTTTAACAGCGTAGTTTGGACGTCAGAAGGAGAACTACCTGCACTATAGAAAAAGGCTAATATAGTTCTTATACCCAAACCAGGAAAGCCCAAAACACTCAATAACATTCACCCTATTTAGTTGACTTCCTGTCTGGGGAAGCTGTTCGAAAAGGTCGTGCTGCAGCGTCTTGAAATGCATGTTGAGGAACATGCATTCCGAACCACCTAAGGTCGCCTACAAACGCAACGCCAATCTTAAAGACATGATTGCTCACGCAAAACTTACAGCAAAGAGTAGGATAACGTCTGGCCCCTGTGGCTGGCCTAGATGCTCCACTTGCAAACACATACAGCCGGCTACTAGCGTAAAAAAAGCACAGCATCTGATTACATTCACAAGGTCACATCGAGCTTCACCTGAACAACATAATATACTGTCTTGAGTGTGCCACCTGTAGAAGACAATATGTAAGCGAAACTGGGCAGCCAATTCACGTAAGACTGAACGGCCATCGTGCAGTCACAAAGCACAATTTACCAAAAACAGTAGCCGGTCACTTCAACCAACAGGACCACAATTTCGACCAAGCAAGGCTTTACGTTCTACTAACTACTTTCCGGTCACCACGAGAGAGACAATACATGGAATAATAAATACTTGATACATAAATTTAAGTCTCTACACCCACCAGGAATCAATGTAGCACGTGACAAGCTGGAATCACTGAAAGCGATAGCATAATGGCGGCAATGTTTACAGAGACAAGATATGTTCAACCTTCAAATAGACATAACCGGTACTAAATTGAACCACTCCTAGACAACATATCATACTACTAATGTTCTCTTTCAATTTTTCAATTTAAATCATAGATATGGATGTGTCTATATACAACTATGAAGTTTTTATTTTTTTGAACTGTTAAACCACTGCTGTGTTTCTCCTTTCCTTGCTTCTAAAACCACTCCTACTACGCATTGTTAAGGACACTGCTAACCCAGAAAGTTCTCTGCGTCTTTTTCCCCTTTTTTTCTTTGCGAATTTTCTCCCTTTTTTCGTCGTTTTACCCTAACGGCCAACCTCGTGTTGGGTTCACTCGAATCCAACTCCTCCAGTTTGCCCAATCGAGACTCACCGCAAGGCTCCGTATTGTCCCCATTTCATTCTAACGTCGGGCTACGCAAGCTGACCATAATGCTCACTCATGAAACCCGCCTTGGCTTTGCGATGTATGCAGGTGATATAACCCTTTAACCACACAAGGCTCCTCCGGAGAGCGCCAGGATACCCTGAAAGCTGCCTTGAGTATAGGGGAAGACTACCTAGAAAAGGCCGGGATGAAGGGCGCACCGGTGAAGTCAGAATACATTCCCATACGTCCATATAAGTCGCGGTCTTGCCGAGCACCTGATCTAACAAGTTGTGTGAGCTAATTCTCACACAACTTGTCGCATGTACCTCAAGGACATAATGCTAACAAAGGACATCAAGCTGTTGGTAAACGAACTCCTCTTTGACCATGAATTAGTCTGGTGTCCGGCCCATACAGGCCGGGAGGGCAATGAACTAGTTCATTGCCAAACTCGAGTACTCAGCGGCCGAGCCCCACTACCACCCGCTGCTGAGGGGGATACAGATGAAAAAGTGACACGGCGTGGAATCTACGACAAAGATCGCTGCATCAGGACACCTCCCCACGAGGACATCGACAGACAAAGCTGCCGCCGGCAGGACATCGACAGACTGCCGCCGCCTGCAGGCTAATACATTCTCAAATCTTCATAAGCTTCACATGATGTACCCGGCCAGATATCCCAACGCATGCCCGTGGTGCGGAGATACTCATACACTAACACATATCACCTACAGCTGTCCAGAGCGACCTGGCACAGTCGACATATGACATATATATGCACCCAATACATACGTGCTCGTGGGAGGCGCGACTCGGTGAATGGAGCCTGGAAAGCCATCTAGCGACCCTGGGTCAGGCCCAGGGCCCAGTTATGGTCCGTCGCCTTGCGCGAAATACAAGAGACGCGCACAAGGTGGCGCTAACCGTACTTGCGCGCATAATTTTCTCGCCTTTTCATACGTCGATGAGTGGCGTAGTCTGGTGTCTTTTTTCGAACTACTGGCAAGATGGAGGTAATGGAACCGTTACTTTCGTGCACTCTTTAACCACTGTAACTTCAAAGAAACTTGCAGTGGAAGCAGAAGACTCAGAAAGCACTCCAATCACCAGATAAGTGCGCGCACAAGCGACCACGCCCTGTGCAGCCACGCGCGCGTCGCAACGTGCCAGGCGACGACATTTACAGCGCGCCCTTCTAAAGCCCCGCGCCATCTCGCTAATGATGACGAAAACGCACTGAAGTCGCCCAACTCTGAGGACCACCAACATTATATGCTGTAAACTAGCACCTCATTAGTAATATTAAGAAGGTAAGCTGCGTGGCCGAATGGTTTGGCGCCTCGCGCTGCAGAGAGAGCGATAGGTTTGATGCCTGGCGATGGGGTTCTTTCAATTATTTTTGTAATCTGTTCGTTTATATTTTACATCATATCCATGACGGAAATAAGTCAGTGTACCCGTAGTGGACGCTCGCACAAGACACATACGTGTTAATAACATAAACATTAATAGAATTTTCCTTCGACTTATGCCAAGGTTCGTTGGGAATCTTTGCAGACCCGGGGATAGCGTGCGGGACGGCGAGAGGCCGCGGGGGCTCGCTGTACTTGTTACGCATCTGGATGACCAGCGAAGAAGACTACTGCCGCAGCCTGTCCCACTTGGGCCTACTCCTGCCTCTCTATCTGTCGCCGATGCTCTACTACAAGACAATGGTCCGCATTCATACGCAATGCCCGAGACGTGGGACAAAGTCGTGTTCCTCTGTGTTGCATATCAATGAGAATTAACAGACAATGATGCCAAGAAAAGTATAGGGGAGGTTACTACAAGTAATTGTAATGTAAATATGAAGCAAAAAAAAGTGAACGAAAAAATTGCTTGCCACCGGCAGGATTCGAACCTGCGATCTTCGAATAACGCGTCCGAAGCTCTAACATTAAGTTACGATGGTGGTCACCTCGCCGTCCACTTTGTTGGGTATATATGCCTCTTCAAACATAACAGCATAAGGCAGCGCCACCTGTTGCGATTGCGGCGAGTGTTGATCACTCTGTTTGTTGGCCTCATGTAGCATGCGATCTTATTACGAGCAGGCAGCTGACCATTAATTTAACGCGTACTACCTTAAGGCATCAAGTCTGCCAGAGCGAGACCCTCGCTATGGATGAAGGAAAGCAGTGTAAGTTTAAAGGGACACTAGAGACAACCATTAAGGTCCAGAAACCTCGTAGTGCTACTTTTGTGCCAAGGAAGTGCTCGTGCAAAGCTGCAGCTATCGCACGACCAAGTTAGTCGTAAAGCGACTGCTCACAAACGGCGGCTTTCGTCGAAAGCTATTTTGCTTCTGCCCGGTAGCTTGCTGCTCAATATTTCAGTCGCTGGAATGCAGTGGCAAACCTCAGAGTTAGTCACACGCGCAGGAACGAGACATCAGCCTATTTAACGTGGCAATGTGAGCCTTGTGCTAGCAGGCGTGAATTATTTGTGGTGGCGGATAGAAGTCGTACATATAGGGGTGAACACCGGTAACCTTGCGTTGTTTTCTGGCCTTGAATTGCAAATAAAGGACGCGTGACCGGTGCCTAGTCGCAGGTGTAAACGAGTCTCAACATTGCAGATGACTCTGTAGTCGACATTTTTTTGCGAGAATCGGGTCCTTTTTGCTGGGCACCTGTTGACAGCATGCGAACTTTGCCGGACATTTAGGCAACTTGTGATTGCACAGACATTTTTTTTCTTTAGAGCTTGTGTGTTGCGTGCACGCAGTCCACATCGTGCCTCTACTGCCTGCTGTTGGTGCTGCTGATGTGGGCCTTCAACACTGCACCCAAACCTGCCATTGCGTTCCTGCACATGGTCAGTCTGCCTTTGCTGAATATTATGAGCGCTGAAGAACTGGCTACTCACTACCTAAATGTAAGTATATTATAAGTAAGTGCAAATTATATATTTCACTTATAATCACAGTTGACAGAAAAGTAGACAGACGAAAGATGAGCGATCGGCACTCACTGCACTACGACCAGATAATAGATATTTTTGCCGTATACGTATATCTTCCATTCCCTGAAAGGATTGAGAGTGTTAGGCTTCGTAAAGCCAGAGGAAGCAATGTGTCATGTCCTCGAGGGATACACCTTTCAAGTCACTTGACATGTAGCTGGTATTTCATATCTGGCGATTGCAGCAGGATAGAAAGGTGGGCTAGTTGGCAGTTTATATTCGCTCAGCGAACTGGTACCACGGCAACACACACAAGAGACACAGAAGAGCCACGAAGCACGAGCGCCCTAATCTAATCACATGTAATCGACTTGTAAAATGACCAAGAAAATCCATTCACAGCCACTATTAGAGAGGAGACAAGGGAAGAGGCTGTCAACTCGTATACAAAGTTGTAACCCAGGGCTGGGCAGTATCGAATATACGCTTATTTCAGATACTATCTTAGATACTCTTTGAGTATCTTGTACCTGTGTCGCAATACGTCTCGCAAGACGAGTGCCTGTATATCTGTTAAATTCGAGAATGCATTGTGCATCTTAAGATACAAGATACTGCGATCGCAACGCTTTACAGTGTGAAACATATTTTGGTGAAGCAGAACAACACGACAGAGCTCAAGCAGTCCCTACAGAAACTACGTTCGCGTGCTTGCCCACTTGCCTTTTGTTTCTGCCCCATCGCGAATGTCTAGTAGATAAGGTACTCGGATGCTGACGCGCAGGTCGCAGGATCGTATCCTGGCTGCGGCGGCTGCATTTTCGATGAAGGCGAAAATGCTTAGGTCTTTGTAATCAGATTTTGGTGCACGTTAAAGAACCCCAGGTGGTCGAAATTTCTGGAGCCCTCCACTACGGCGTCTCTCATAATCATATGGTGGTTTTGGGACGTTAAACATCACATATAAAATCATCTTTTGTTTTTCATTTCTTTCTTTTCAATCGCGCTTCCCTTAGTCCCCTGTAAGCGCTGGGCATCACAATGAGTGCAGCGGTGACTGCACAAATTATGATGCTGCCGGTACTGATGCTGTATCTATCAGAGCAAACTCTTACCTATCAGACGACATTGCCACACTCCATCCTCAAGTTTTGTTATCGCCCTGTTACACTCAGTATTTATTATTGTTACACTCAGACCACATCTGCAGTGTTCGAGAAGCTTCAGGGCGGTAGTAGATCATTTGGTCAAGATTACGCCTACTCCGCGAACATTACATATTGTTCTAGAACCTACGTGACTACTAGCGATAACGCTAGAACATTCGACGGCATGTGTATAAATGGCGACGCACTTCACCGCTTGTCAGTTGATCGATGGCCGACGCTCTGTTTGCCGCAATCAGTGCCGCAATCAGTGAACTGCGGTGAGCGCGAGCCCGCATCCAGCAGAAACAAACGAGCAAATCGTTTTTTAGACAGCGCGTGCTCTCGCCGAGGCTTTTTTCGGTTGTGTCGCGTCACTGACCCGCGTCTCTGCGGCTACGTGGTATTCCTTATCTGAAGTCTCTTTTTCACATGCGACAACTGGTGGAGTCACTGGGTATTCACAGCTAATGATGCAAACGCCTCCTGGTAACCCTGTACCTGCAGTCACAACACCTGTCCACCGGGCCAGTCGAAGAATTCAAGAATTGTCCTCCGAGCGTGAACCTCTTCCGAAGATGATGTCAACTGCACCACCTCAGAGTGGTACGGAAAATACTCCGATGGCTAATTACACGCCGCAGGAGCCATGAGTGCCGAAGGTGTTTCGCGTCTTCATGTTGGAGTATGTCGTGGACTGGTTGGCTCTCTTTTAACGCGTTGCTGCTTTGTACGAGTGGATCAACGCCAACAAGCTGCGGAATGTATACTTCAGCCTTCAGGATGGAGCTCGTACTTGGTACGAGAACCACGAACCCTTCTCGTTGTGGACGGTGTTTTGCCATCAGCTGCTTACAAGTTACGCCGACCCTCATCGCCGTGAACGAGCGGAGCGGGCCATTCAGTCACACATTCAAGTGCCGAACAAAGGCGTGATGACGTACGTAAAGGACATGACAAGCCTTTTCCGTCAAGCCGATCCAGGTGTGGTAGAAGACAAGAAGTTGCGGCACCCAATGCGAAAAGTTAAGGAGCAGGATCGCAGGTCTTGTCCGAAGTCCCTCGAATACTGTGGCGGAGTTTTTAACTCAGGCTACGACGATGGAAAACATGCTGCAGGAGCGATCGGCTGTGTACGACCGCCATGTCAATGTTGCTTCGCCGGTGGACCAGATTGGAGTTGCGGGGAGGACCGTCAGTCTCGAAGCTCTCTGTGACCTCATTGTCACAAAATGAGCGCTCAAAAAAGGGCGCGCCGCCAAACTCTCGCGATAAAGCGCGGGAGAGACGCCGCGAGGCCAACTAAAGAAAAAAAAAGAAAACAAGCATCCAAGGACCCCCCGGGCGCACGACCCTCTCCCCTCGGAAGCGTGGATTCATCGACGGGCCTCCCCACATCGGCGGCCGAGCAAGCACTCGAAATTTCTAGATGGAAAGGGGCGTGGTGATGCCGGGTTGAGTCATCCGTCGCGGACGGCCTTCGAACCGTCTCGCCCTCTTTCCAGCCTTCGCTGCGCATCGCGCCGATGAAATGATGAGAACTTTCTGGAATCGTGCGCGGAAGGTATTTAATCGAGCAGCCGAGATGAGAGATCAGGAGAAGACGGAAGTTGGCGCCAGAGCGCGTAGGGATTCCGCCGTGTAGTCGGCGAAGGTTTTGTCCGTAGAGACAAAGCAAGAGAAGAAGATGATTTCCACCTGAGGGGTGACGACTCGAGCTACAGGCAAGAGTGTGTGTTTACCGCTATCGAGCGAAGACGCGTGGCAACAGCTGCGTGTGTGAAGCCGACGTGTTTCCGGCGAAGAAGTTTGAAGCTTGGAGAGTGGTCAATTGAAGACGCAAGGTTTCCTGGAAGAGAAACTTCGGCGAGGTTTCCTGGAAGAGAAACTTCGGGGGCAGCGGAACGACAACAACGCTGGCTTTGAGTGAGTGATTCTCGGAAGAGTATCATCCAGACTTTTGTTCCAAGAACTTTGGACTGAATAGGTTTTCTATCTCTTTAGTCTTTAAGTGTCTTGGTTGTTCGATGCATGCGACTGCATTGTAGTGCGTATTGTTGTCTGTGTCCGTTGTTTCGAGTGTGGCTGATTGTACTGTGTAGTACGTTGATTGATTGGTGACATATTGTACTCAACTATTGTGGAGTGTACATACTTGTGTATTGTTTTCGATCTGCCATTATTGAGAATATAATTTTGTTTGTTTATGAACTCTCGGCTCTGACTTGTTCTTTGGGCCACAGCCGGCATCCGCTGGCGCGCCAAAAAGGACCACTTCTAAATTGTCCACGCTTTCGTGGTGCGGTTCGGGGGGCCGATACTTCGGCCCTTGGAATTAGCCCGGCGATCGCCTCCCTAATTAACGGGACCTGTGACACTCATCCGATCAGTGGTACGCGACGAGCTGCAAAAGATTCACGGGCCGCCTCCACCTGCTGCAAGATCCATCTCCAGCCTCATCAGGAGTGCAGTACAGCAGGCTCCTGCAAGTCCCGCTTTCCAGCGATTATTCCCCGCCTGTACCAACGGAGCCTCGCCGTGCACCATATGCCGAGGCTGTGAACTGTTGCGTCCCTCCTGCATCATACGCCGAAGCTGCGAGTCGTTACGCCCCTCCACGCCATTTCGTACACCCTACACCTTGTGATGCACTTCCATCAGTTAAACCAGTCCAGCATTTCGAGAGTCGCAGCTCCTCCCGCGGAAATCGGACGTATGGCGCACACCCGACAGGTGGCCGCTGTGCTACCACTGTGGCGAAGCCGGACATGTATACCGCGAATGCCAGTACCACCGCCTCGGATTTCAGGGTTTCGCCGTCGATTCGCCCAGGCCAAGATTTGACGAAAAACCCAGAGCGATCGGGGAATATCTGTCCGAGCAGCGCAATTCACTGCTCTTGCGGCGCCAGTCACGATAACCATCTCCAAGAAGGTCCTCTTCAAGTGTCCTGAACTGTCCTGAACCCCGCCCTAGGCGGGAAAACTAACGACAGTGACCTTCGGGGGCGGAGCCGCTGATAAACGTCACGAGCAAGGGCCCCCATCGACACGAATACGTACCAGCAGTGATTCGACGATGACAGATCCCGAATCAGAGAGCCGGCCTGTAGTGCTCGACGGCCGCCACAATGCTAGTGCTTTAATAGACACAGAGGCTGACTATTCTATAATGCACAGAAAACTGGTGACGCATCTTAAGAAAGTTGGTACGCCATCGTACGGAACACAAATTCGTACAGCCGGCGGGCATGTCGTCACCCCTCTCGGTATGTGCTCGACTAGAGCCGGCATTCGCGGACGCACATTTCTCTGCAGCTGCTTTATACTTCCCAAATGTTCGCGAGACCTCATCCTAGGCATCGACTTTTTACGTGAACACGGTGCTATAACTGACCCCCGACTGTGCACCGGGACTTTCTAGAGAGACAAAACAGCAGAAAAACATGATGACAGTCATCTCGGCCTGTTTCGTGTTTCGGCCAACATAATCACGTTGCCCCCGCGTTCAAGCGTCCTGGTTGATGTCATGTGTGACGAGCTACGTGACGGTGAGGCAGTCGCCGAAGGCAACTTGACACTTTTGTTCAGCATAGGTATCTGCACGGCCCGCAGTCCCATTACGCTTCATGATAGACGGGCCACGCTGTCTGTGACACATTTTAGTAATGAGCAGCGACACCTTTTTCGTCACACCGCTATCGCTTTCGCCTACCCCATCGCAGACGTTGCTGAATGTTTTTCTGCCAAATCAATGAACATAGGGCTACAATCAACATCGACAGGCGTTTCCACGGCTTTTGCAAAGGTGGACATTAATTCGAGCATCACGCTGCAAGAACGCGCAGCGCTGCAGGCTTGAATTCCAAGAGTGTTTCGCTTCGTTCTCGATGGTGCGTCTTTATGAAACACCAGATTATTACGCACACCCATGTCTCGCCTATAAAGCAACAACGCTACCAAGTTCCGGCCATAGATTGTGCCGCGATCAATGTTCAAGTCAAAGAAATGCTTCAGGATGATTTTATAAGCTGTCCAATAGTCCATGGTCATCGCCAGTCGTTCTTGTAAAGAAAAAAAAAAACGGAACGTTGCGTTTCTGCATGGACTACAGAAAGCTGAACGGCATGACTAAAAAAGACGTGTATCCTCTGCCACGCATCGATTATTCACTAGACAGACTACAACGGGCATGGTATTTTTTCATACATACACTTGTAAAGTGGATACTGGCAGATAGAGGTTGATGAAAGAGACCGAGAAAAAACTGCTTTTGTTACACCGGATGGCCTGTATGGATTCAAGGTGCTCCCCTTCGGCCTGTGTTTTGCACCAGCGACGTTCTAAAGAATGATGGACACTGTTCTTACCGGTCTGAAGTAGAACACCTGCCTATAGTTTATCTCGATTATGCCGTCGTATTTTCGGTCACCTTTGAGGAACACTTGAAGCGTCTGCAGGCTATTCTGGAAGCGCTCCGCTCTGTGAACCTCACGCTGAAGCGAAAAAAATGTCACGTCGGCTATAAAGAACTTAAATTTCTGGGCAATGTTGTGAGCGAAGACGGTGTTCGACCTGACTCTGACAAGACAATCGCCGTAGCCTCCTTTCCCGATCCCCGTGACAAGAAAGCAGTACGTAGGCTTGTGCGCCTACTATCGGCGATAGTAGGCTTGTGTGCCTACTATCGTCGCTTCATCGCCAATTTTTCTAGAATTGCCGAGCCTCTGACTCGTCTCACACGTGACGACGTACCATTTGTTTGGAATGAAGAACAGAACGCGGCCTTTATCGATCTACGTGAGCGCATGCAGGCACCACCAGTTCTTGCTCACTTCGACGAGGATACTGTCATCGAAGTTCATACCGACGCGAGGAATGTAGGTCTTAGCGCCGTGCTTTTCCAACATCAAGAAGGTACACAGCGCGTAATAGCTAACACCAGCCGTACCCTGTCACGCGCCGAGATGAACTATTCTACTACGGAGAAGGAGTGCCTAGCAGTAATGTGGGCCACCATGAAATTCAGGCCTTACCTCTACTGTCATCACTTCAAGGTAGTCACTCATCATAATTCATTGTGCTGGTTAGCCAATTTACGAGACCCGTCTGGGCGTATGACACGATGGAGTTTTCATTTGCAAGAATTCGCTCTTACCATTGTCTATAAATTGGCCGCAAGCACGACGATGCTGATTCCTTGTCCCTTGCACCTACTGGAGTTGTGATGCCGACAATGACGATGACAGCGGCTTCCTCGGAGTCCTTACTGCAACAGACCTGATCGCACGACAACACGATGACGTCGAGATTCGCGCAATCATTGATCAACTAGAAGGACGCAACACACCCGGGCCTTGACAGCTTTCTCGGAATCCCTCTTCGTTCTGCCTACGGAACGGCGTCTTGTATAAAACAATCCCCAACGGCAATGCGGAAGCCTACCTGCTAGTGGTACCTTCTGACATGTGAGACGACATTCTTCTGGCCCGCCATGACTAACCCACATCCAGTCATCTAGGTTCTTCACGAACTCTCGCCAGAGTTCGACAGGCGTACTACTGGCCGAAACTTGTTACGTACGTCAAGCGATATCTGAAAAGCTGCCGGGAATGTCAACGCCGCAAATCTCCGCCTGCAGGCCCACTGCAACCAATCACACCACCAAAGGTGCCGTTCGATCAAATAGAAATGGATTTACTGGGTCATTTTCTCTGTCATCTGCCGGTAACAAGCGGATAGTTATAGCAACAGATTATCTAACGAGATACGCCGAGACAAGAGCCCTGCAACAAGCTACAGCTTCCGACGTTGGCCAGTTTTTCGTCGACCAGATCGTTCTTCGCCATGGTGCCCCGTTTTGCATGATCACTGATCGCGGAACAGCTGTCACGGCTCAGCTCATTGACGATGTATTCAAACTAAGCTTCACGAGCCATCGCAAGACGATGACGTATCATCCGCAGACTAACGGCCAGAGGGAGCGACCTAACAAGACCATCGCCAATATGTTATCCATGTATGGTATGTTATCCAGCACAAGACGTGGGATCAGGTCCTCCCATGCATAACATTCGGGTACAACTTCCCATCCAAGGAACGAAACGATTCACACCGTTCCGTCTCGCCTACGGGCGTGAGGTCCAGACCATGTTAGACGCTATGTTGTCACACGATTACGACGGGTCGCTCACACCTGACGCTGAGCAGCCTGCTCAGTATGCCGAGGAAGGTCGATAGTTGGCACGCCTGCATATCACGCAACAACAAACTGCAGATGCACGTCGCTACAATCTTCACCATCGAGAACTCAAATACCACCCAGGAGATTTAGTTTGGGTATGGACTTGGGTTCGCCGCCAAGGGTTGTCCGAAAAGCTCCTAAGTCACTACTTTGGACCCTACGAAGTAGAGCGTCGCGTGAGTGACGTGAACTATGAGGTGGTCCCAGACGAAACCATGTCGCCCCAGCGTCAAAAGCACTTTCCAGAGATTGCTCACGTTATACGGCTCAAGCCGTAATTCATGCGCTAGTGCGACCGTGCCTCGGCATTGTTCTTTTGTTGTTTCTTCAGTGTGCCCTCAGTGTGCACGTTTGGTTTACTTCCGCTTATGCCCTACCATTTGCGCGAGTATCGAGGCGGTGCTTTTTTTTTCTGTGGGGGGAATAATTCCACCTAGCCATGAACAGCGGCGAGCACGATTCCACATCCAGCGGAAACAAACGAGGAAGTTGTTTTTGAGATAGCGCGTGCTCTCGCCGAGGCTTTTTTTTTTTTTTGGTTGTGTCGCGTCACTGACCTGCGTCTCTGCGGCTACGCGGTATTCCTTACCCGAAGTCCCTCTTTTTCACACGCGAGAACTTGCTTCCTACATACAGCAACTCTGTTGTCAACGCACCACGTCCGCAGCCGGGTGAAAAGCCTCGCGAAACTGCCGACTACATCACCGGAACACAGTGGCAAGAACGACGACCATACGGTTCGCCGTGGCCCAGCCGCTACTACTCGCGGCACAGCCGGTCGTACACTGGCCCAACTCGTGGCTGCTCGCCTAGCCCGCATTCTTCGGAAAACTGATGGCAGCAATTGATGGAGGTGCGGTTTCTGTACGACGAACTACCCCAGACCCTCCGACGCCGACGATGGCGCCACGACGAAACCCTTAGAACACGATAGTATGTCGACGGAGCCCTCACATCGAAACCTCACGTACTGAAGACAACCTAACAGCGGAACATGGACGCATCGGAAAAAGCCGACGCAGCCGTGACGCGGTGCCTTGAATGTGCTGGAAGACCAAGTCGTCATTTCTCCTCGCTCCAGCTAGCGTCAGCATTTAAGTTGGTACTCAAGAATCAAGATATGCAAAGCGTCGTTGAAGGCGACCAGCAACTGTTGATCAACCGCGAAATTTGCGCCGCCAGAGGAGTAGACGAGCTGAGAGGAGGGAACGCAAGCGTGATGATCACGAATTTCATCAAAGAGTGCAAGCACGTGAGCAAAGGCGCCACGGTTGTCTACATCGAAGACATAGTGGAAGCCAGCGACGCTTTCGCCCTCGCCGAGTCTACCAAACGTGCTACGATGAACGAAGACAAGCCTTTGCCAGGAGCTAATATTAAAGCTTGGGTGCCCAACGTTCCCCGATGCTTGCTACTCTCTAGTGGCGTACCACATCATGCGCAAGCCTGAAGTTAATGCACTAAATAGACACATTGGCACTAGACTGCTTCCAGGGATCATGGCCTATGTTTTGAACAGGCGCTGTTACAAGTATGAAGTCTAATGATCACTCTCAACTTGACCCAACGTGACAGCCGAAAAAAAAAAAGCGGCCTGTGGTCAGTTGCTTGAGCTTGTCTGTGTATTCGTGTACGGTTTGTTGTAGCCTTAATATCCAGCTCCTTACTCCGTTTTTTTCTTCGTTTCTCTGGCCTCTTAATTCGGTAGCGAAGATAGTAGAGACCGAATGGCTGTGCCCACGGGCTCCCATTCAGCTTTAGCGTTGCACACGGCAGTAATCCTGAGGCAGCGTTGCTATTGATAGACTTTTTTGTTGACTGTTCGGATGCAGCGCGCTCCCATTTAGTGATACCAGTTGCCATGTTTTCAAACGTGAAGGGTAGTTTTCAGCCACCACTATAGTTGTAATCTATAAAATAGTCGGCTTGTAAATGCAGGTGACATATTAGGGTGTCGTACGAAGATTTATTAGGAGACCAATTGTTCTGCCTGATTTCTGCAAGCACGCTCCCCCCGAACACAAGCGGAACCTGCAATTTCACGAAGCTACAGCCGAACAGTGCATTAAAGCGATAGCTTTAAATGCCCTAATCAAAAGCGAAAATTGATCGCCGGTGGCGTCCGGCGTCTTCTCGCACCGGCGGCGTGAACACGAGTGATGCAAGGAATCATTATTACGTGGAAACTTCATCATATAACGTCACATATCATGTTTGAGGCGTATTAGAAGGTCACATAACTTGATGGCATCATACAACATCTTCGCTTGGTTGAAATGGGCTGACCATGAGGGCAGTGCATAACCAGCTGAGGGGCAGAAAGCTAGCTTCGTTTTCAATCCTTCAGGCAGTAAAAAAACCACGCTGAGCGCAGAAATATCCCGGACGGAAGTAGGAAGCACTCAGTTCGTTGAACCGAAAAAAAAAAACGAGGATAGTTCTTCCCTTTCAGTCGTCTCACGTCAGTCCATAAGGGGACCTGCTAGTTTTTAAGTGTGAATACACTTTATAAGCGACCCCAAACCATCCACCGCCGTCGGCGGCGTCCGCAGTCTTCTCTCTATCTTTATAAGAAAGAGGACTTGGCGGGCCGCAGCGCGATGCTCTACCGAATAAGCCACGGACGCGACGCTGATATCGGTGTCAGTAACGCGCCTTATACCCCCTCCCCCTTCGCTCGCTCCTCCGCTCTCCTCGCTCGCTGCAGCTGCGCGCGCACCCCTCTCTCTCGCGCGCCCGTCGAGAGCGGGTCGTGAGGGGGAGTAAAGTTAAAATCCGTTGGCATTCGCCAGTAAGTTAACGTAAACTCCCCCGTGTGATCAAATTGCGATTCCCAGGAACCATTACACCATGAAGGCACCATAGTGTGATTAATAAATATAATAGTGCGAATCAATAAATACCCCTCATAGCATCACCCCGTGTATTCGCACTTAACCATGTTCACCCTCGGGGAAATGCTTGGGAGTTTTTTTGTTTTTTTTTTGTAACAGATAAGAAATGAAGCAAAAATGCAATCTGATTTTTTTTCGTCGATATGCAGAGAGGTACACAGCAGTATTATGTACTGAGGCACTCACATGACGAGGTTGCAATGGCTTGAAAGAGAAAATTAAACGTCAATGCTATAAAACTTGAACGCATATATATCGAACGGGTAGCACGGTCTGACAGAGTACGGTGAAAACATCGCGTCGCTATGTTCGTGTTACTTTTCATTCCCGCTGTACCAATGAACGCCGGCGAGAAGCACGAATGCAAATTAACTCGCATGAAAACACAGCATTCGCAAGCTTCCTTATACGCGCGGCCGTCCTGCGCCAGTTCCCCTTGGATGGATGGATGGATGGATAGATGGATATGGCTGTACCCTTTAGATCGGGCGGTGGCCAGTGCCACCAAGCCGTAATACCTAGTGAACGAAAAACTATATTTATTTTTTTCCTTAAAAAGTGAGTTTGAGGATTCGTACTTTGCGGAGGCGGAGCGCGCGCTCGACGGCCTGAAGAGAGCGTTCGCCCGGCCACTGATCTGTCTGAGGGACCGGCACATCCATCAGACAGTGCGTGGATTTCTTGTGTGATAGCATCATCGTGCCAATAAACGTTAAGTTGCGTAAAAGTGACGTCTTGATGACGTCACACGGCGGCGTCATCAGTTCGCACCTCGGCACGTGACTTTAGTCATTGTTTGTGTTGACACCGGGGGTCACTTTTCGCGTTTGATGAGGTGAAGCTTTTTTTTTGCCTTAAAGAACAAAAAAACTAGCCTAACTTAACAAGCGACTAAAGAAATTGGTGTAAAACCGAGGTATTACGGTGGGCGACAAGTTCGGTTAAGCAGCCACAGAACGGACGGCACCGTCAGCCCTCTTGGCATGTGAGTGCTGCGTAGTACGATATCGAATCACTTTGAGCAGTACAAAGGAATGGGCTGTGCACGGCGGCGTAACCATTGACTATAGGTGAGAGCGCGAGTGTTTAACCGTGTGACGTCTCCCGGTAGCTGGACGCACTGCTCGTCGTGGTCCTGCTGTACCTGGTGGTCCTGGTGGACACGCTCACCGACCTGGTGCGGCGCATCGCGTACACGGGCTGCAGCCGCTACGGGCTCCGACGCAATGGCGTGTTCCTGTCGCTGTGCGGCACCACCTTTATCGGCGCTATGCTCATCTCGACCGTAGTGCTGTGCGTGCCGCTACTCTACCTGGTTGACCGCGTGTTTTCCGTCATCTACAAGGAGAGCATGGACCAGCGGCCGAACGACTCGCCTCCCACCAGCCTACCGAGCCCCGCCGCTACCGGCTCCACCGTGTGTCATCACCTCGAGAGCCTTAGAGCTGCACGAGCAGGTGAGCTCATTTTTGTAAGCACACTTAATTTCTGCCAAATCTTTCGTTTCTCGGGCAACTTAACCCAGGTGGTCAAAAGTAATCCAAAGCACCAAGCAACAGCGTGCCTCATAATGATATCGAAGTTTTGGCGCGTGAAATCCCAAATATTCTTTTTCTCGGGGCGGATGCAGGGTCATCCTAAAAACAAAGTACGTGCAGGAATTTTTATTTGGTAAAGCGCGTAAGAGGATTAAAAGCACAAAAAATAGTGGCTCAAACATCTTGCGTAGAAATCGTTCATTACAAAGTAGTTAACTTATTAAAGTAGTTGCGGCTTTGTAGGACTCGAGATAAAAGCTGTATGGCTTGCACGGGTTTCACTGAACCATCCACGTTGGAGCAAAGCGTTATACGCGACGCATTCCATGATACTCTCAGGCAAAGAGGCAGCCGCTTGCACCGCGTGATGAAATTAGCGTGAGCGCAACAAGCCAATGACTCTACATTCTCTTTGCATATCATCATCAATATGATTTAGCGCGAGCCTTCCAGAGTAAACCAGTTAAGTTCGTCATTATATATATATATATATATATATATATATATATATATATATAGAAAAAGGAGTAATTCACACACAACGAACGTTTCAGCACAGTTTAGTCCGACGTTTCGACCGTGGGACCGGCCTTCGTCTGGGAATACAGGGCATAAAAATCGCGCGCTTATATATGTCAATATTCGAGACCCCCCAAAAAACACACATGCTCTTGTGTAACGAACAAGGCTCATCTGTATCAGCACAAAAACGGTTTTCAGTGATCAAAAATATATATCTATACAGCACTGTGTGATGTCACCATTTGTAAGTCATTGGCAGCTGATACGGCTTTGCGGGATACACGTGTGCATCGCGACATTACGGATGTCAAAGCTCTTTTCTTACAATGATGGTTCGCGTGTAAAATATACGCGTTGCCGATGATAAATAATTCTATTATATATATATAAGAATCGCTGTTTCTGTATACATTATCAGCACAGCGCACTCTCTGATAAAGAAGCAGACTAGCGTACACTTGTTATATTGTTGACCAATAAGCTTACGTGGAAGGAAGACACGTCAATGTGCCTGCATCTTCATTGATACCATCTGCTACAGTATTGAACTTGAATATCAGGTATGATTCCCGGAGTTCGCGATCATGGTTTGAGCGGAAACCAGATTCAAGAATGGTCGCTTTCATTTGATCGAAAGAGTGGCCCGGCATGCGAACGTGTCGTGATAGCGGTAGATGAGGGAATATATTTACATGGGATTTGTGGTTATTAAAGCGTATTCTGAATGGAGTTTCAGTATGACCAATATATTGTTTCAAACAGGCACTACATTCCAACATGTATACGGCATTATAAGTGTCGCAGTCGAAGCTACCACGAATCTTTAATTTAAAGTCCGAAGACGTGCTCGCGGCGTTTTGCGTGGTTTGCATGTGCACACACACTTTGCACCGTGGTTTGTTACAAGGTGCACAGCCACTCTCTTTACGGGTACCAATTTTAGATGACGTTAACATGTCGTGAAGGTTTTTTGACCGTCGGTAAACAACACGAGGCGGAACAGAAAAAATTTTTTTGAGATTATCACTTTCGGTTAAGATGTTGTGGTGCCGTTTCAATATAGCAGATACCTTAGGAGCTGATGATGAAAATGTCAGAACAAGGTTAGTTTGAGTAGAGCTATCGTTCCCGTCCTTTCCTTTCAGAATCTCGGTGCGGTTGAGTTGGTCAGCTCGAGTTATGGCATCGTCTATTAGTTTTTCCGGGTATTTTCTTTTTACTAGAGAACTTTTGAGCCTATTACAATTTTCAATGAAATCTGTACGGTCAGAGCACAACCGTTTAAAGCGGTGAGCCTGGCTATAGGGAATTCCTGTTTTGCAATGCCGGGGGTGGCCACTCTGAAAATGCAGGAGTTGATGTCGGTCAGTAGGCTTGCGGAACAGCTTCGTAGCAAGTTGTCCTTCGGAAATGGTGACTGTGACATCGAGAAAATTTACAGAAGTGCGCGAAAATTGGTGCGAGAACTTAATAGACGGATGGAAATTGTTAAACTTTTGGATGAAACCAAGCAGACTTGCTTCATCATGTGTCCAGACAAGAAAAATATCGTCAATGAAGCGCCTATAGTAGAGAGGTTGAAGCATGTTTTTACCTAAAAATTCGCATTCCAGAATGCCCATAAAAATGTTGGCGTAGTTAGGGCCTACTTTCGTACCCATTGAGGTGCCGTTGGCTTGTACATAGTGAATGTTGTTAAACTCAAAATTGTTTAATTCAAGGATAAGTTTCAAAAGAGTACCAAGCGCTTCTTTATCAATAGTTTTGTCTAAAGGGGAATTTTCATAGGCCTTTATTACTGCAGAAATACCATCTTTATGCGGTATGTTGGTGTATAGTGATGCTACGTCCAGCGTTACTAACATTGAACCAGATGGAACATGAAGATCTACAATTTCTTGAAGGAAATGGTTGGTGTCTTTGATGAATGACGGAAATGTGGCTGGAATCTTGTTTATGAGGGAGTCAACGTAACGAGATAAATTTTCGGTAACGGTGCCGATTCCGGAAATGATGGGGCGGCCGGGATTATTCTGCTTGTGAATTTTAGGAAGCATATAAAATCTTCCCGCTACGGGACTGAGTGGTACCAAAGAGCGGACTGTCTTTTCATCTAATTTACCATGTTCTAGTAAAGACGTAAGTGCGTCCTTAAGCTTAGATTTAAATTCGCTGGTAGGATCGGAGGGCAAAGCTTTGTAAAAAGTGGCATCTGAAAGTTGCCTCTCGGCCTCGCTTATATAATCAACCGCGTTGAGAATTACAATGGCCCCCCCTTTATCGGCTGGTTTGATGACGATGTCATGGTTTGTCGACAACTGTTCGAGAGCAACCTTCTCTTTTTTGGACAAATTGTGGCGGTAAGGCGCAGTTTTCTTATAGGCAGCGAAAATGTCGCGTTGTACAGCGTTTATGTAAATGTCAAGACATCTGTCGCGATGTGGTGGGGGTGTCCATTGTTTATATGTCGGTAGTGCAGGTCTGGTTTCATTCGGGCTTCGGCGGTCATGATAGTATTCTCTCAGACGCAAATTACGGGAAAAGTTGTGTAGATCCTTCAGAAGTTGAAACTCGTTGAAGCCACCTGAAGCGGGGCAAAAGTTGAGGCCCTTTGACAGAGCACCCATTTGTTCGTTGGAAAGAACTATGTTTGAAAGGTTTACAACGCTGCTATCTATTTGAGAAGACTGGTCTTTCGAATCATTCGAACGTGTTGCGGCGCGTTTGGTCACCTCAGATTCGCGTTCGTGCGTACATAAACCATCACGTAGAAACTTCTTCTGTTTAGTTGTGTTTAACTTGTTCCTCTTACGTTCTTCATAGGCAATTAAACATTCAGACTCATGCACTGCTAGCTTCTTTAACAGGCGAGCTTCTGTATGCTGAAGGTCTTGCGTGCAAGATTTATAATGGTCAATAATTATGGGTATGAGATCTAAGGACGCTTTACTTAACACTTCTTGCCATTTGGTTTTGTTAGAGGCCGAAAGTTCAGAAGTAGCTGGTTTAAATCTTATCTGTAAACCTTTCGGGACCACCGAAGCATTCAAGTAGCTCGTAAGTGAGAATACGTGTAGCTCGGAACGAACTCTTTTCTCAATGATTTTCCTAGCTTCTAAAAACTCTCGCGAAGGAAGACTTGAAACATTGCCTTTAAGCGCAGGCGCCTGCCGTCAGTCGGTGGCAATCCCTCGACCGGCGTTCCGGCGGGTAGGGTAGCGATGACCCGTGGTGGCGGGAGCCTCAGTTCGGTTTTGCCGAGTTGTGTCTTGGCTTGAAGAACCGGAGTTGTGTGTAGCACCCGCAGGGGACGTTTGTTGGCGCCTCCTGGGGGACGTCGGCGTAGATCGTTCTGGGGGTTCGCAAGGTGGGCAGTCACGCCATGATGATGTAGTTCCTAGGAAACGTTTGCAGCAGAGTTCGCGAATGTGGCTGGCGATGATGGCAACACCTTCGAAGCTTAGATGAAGACCATCAGCTGCCAACACACGTGTCAGGGGCAGCCAGTGGAGACCATGATCGATGAAAAAAACTTTCTTGGAGCGCCTACAGTAGTTGTGCAGCAGTCGGTTGAAGTACGTGGCTTCCATATTGCACCGGTAAACAAATGAAAGGTTGCCGTTGCCATTACGGCGGTTAGGGCAGCGTGGAAGAACGAGTGTTGCGTAAATCCTTGAAATGTGAGGCTTGGCGTTCATAACGTGCTCCAGCAGGGATCGGTATCTTCCGAATGCTACAGCAGCACTTGTTGAAGCGATGTCGTTGGTACCAATGTGGAGAACGAGGGCGGTTGCGGATTCTGGCACAAAGTGAAGTAAAGACCGCACGTCGGAGATATGCGCACCCACTTGAGAGATGAAAGCGGGAGTCCCTCTTGAACATGGGTCGAAATGCTGGTGGACGTACTTGGTCTGAGAATCACCAATGACGACTGTAGAAATTTCTTCTTGGGGATACTTTAAAATGATGTGCTTTGACGTTGTCGTGACAAGAGCCATTGCGGGTAAGTAGAAGGGATTATAGGAAGTATCACGCAGGCTCTGATAGTATAGAAAAAGGAGTAATTCACACACAACGAACGTTTCAGCACAGTTTAGTCCGACGTTTCGACCGTGGGACCGGCCTTCGTCTGGGAATACAGGGCATAAAAATCGCGCGCTTATATATGTCAATATTCGAGACCCCCCAAAAAACACACATGCTCTTGTGTAACGAACAAGGCTCATCTGTATCAGCACAAAAACGGTTTTCAGTGATCAAAAATATATATCTATACAGCACTGTGTGATGTCACCATTTGTAAGTCATTGGCAGCTGATACGGCTTTGCGGGATACACGTGTGCATCGCGACATTACGGATGTCAAAGCTCTTTTCTTACAATGATGGTTCGCGTGTAAAATATACGCGTTGCCGATGATAAATAATTCTATTATATATATATAAGAATCGCTGTTTCTGTATACATTATCAGCACAGCGCACTCTCTGATAAAGAAGCAGACTAGCGTACACTTGTTATATTGTTGACCAATAAGCTTACGTGGAAGGAAGACACGTCAATGTGCCTGCATCTTCATTGATACCATCTGCTACAGTATTGAACTTGAATATCAGGTATGATTCCCGGAGTTCGCGATCATGGTTTGAGCGGAAACCAGATTCAAGAATGGTCGCTTTCATTTGATCGAAAGAGTGGCCCGGCATGCGAACGTGTCGTGATAGCGGTAGATGAGGGAATATATTTACATGGGATTTGTGGTTATTAAAGCGTATTCTGAATGGAGTTTCAGTATGACCAATATATTGTTTCAAACAGGCACTACATTCCAACATGTATACGGCATTATAAGTGTCGCAGTCGAAGCTACCACGAATCTTTAATTTAAAGTCCGAAGACGTGCTCGCGGCGTTTTGCGTGGTTTGCATGTGCACACACACTTTGCACCGTGGTTTGTTACAAGGTGCACAGCCACTCTCTTTACGGGTACCAATTTTAGATGACGTTAACATGTCGTGAAGGTTTTTTGACCGTCGGTAAACAACACGAGGCGGAACAGAAAAAATTTTTTTGAGATTATCACTTTCGGTTAAGATGTTGTGGTGCCGTTTCAATATAGCAGATACCTTAGGAGCTGATGATGAAAATGTCAGAACAAGGTTAGTTTGAGTAGAGCTATCGTTCCCGTCCTTTCCTTTCAGAATCTCGGTGCGGTTGAGTTGGTCAGCTCGAGTTATGGCATCGTCTATTAGTTTTTCCGGGTATTTTCTTTTTACTAGAGAACTTTTGAGCCTATTACAATTTTCAATGAAATCTGTACGGTCAGAGCACAACCGTTTAAAGCGGTGAGCCTGGCTATAGGGAATTCCTGTTTTGCAATGCCGGGGGTGGCCACTCTGAAAATGCAGGAGTTGATGTCGGTCAGTAGGCTTGCGGAACAGCTTCGTAGCAAGTTGTCCTTCGGAAATGGTGACTGTGACATCGAGAAAATTTACAGAAGTGCGCGAAAATTGGTGCGAGAACTTAATAGACGGATGGAAATTGTTAAACTTTTGGATGAAACCAAGCAGACTTGCTTCATCATGTGTCCAGACAAGAAAAATATCGTCAATGAAGCGCCTATAGTAGAGAGGTTGAAGCATGTTTTTACCTAAAAATTCGCATTCCAGAATGCCCATAAAAATGTTGGCGTAGTTAGGGCCTACTTTCGTACCCATTGAGGTGCCGTTGGCTTGTACATAGTGAATGTTGTTAAACTCAAAATTGTTTAATTCAAGGATAAGTTTCAAAAGAGTACCAAGCGCTTCTTTATCAATAGTTTTGTCTAAAGGGGAATTTTCATAGGCCTTTATTACTGCAGAAATACCATCTTTATGCGGTATGTTGGTGTATAGTGATGCTACGTCCAGCGTTACTAACATTGAACCAGATGGAACATGAAGATCTACAATTTCTTGAAGGAAATGGTTGGTGTCTTTGATGAATGACGGAAATGTGGCTGGAATCTTGTTTATGAGGGAGTCAACGTAACGAGATAAATTTTCGGTAACGGTGCCGATTCCGGAAATGATGGGGCGGCCGGGATTATTCTGCTTGTGAATTTTAGGAAGCATATAAAATCTTCCCGCTACGGGACTGAGTGGTACCAAAGAGCGGACTGTCTTTTCATCTAATTTACCATGTTCTAGTAAAGACGTAAGTGCGTCCTTAAGCTTAGATTTAAATTCGCTGGTAGGATCGGAGGGCAAAGCTTTGTAAAAAGTGGCATCTGAAAGTTGCCTCTCGGCCTCGCTTATATAATCAACCGCGTTGAGAATTACAATGGCCCCCCCTTTATCGGCTGGTTTGATGACGATGTCATGGTTTGTCGACAACTGTTCGAGAGCAACCTTCTCTTTTTTGGACAAATTGTGGCGGTAAGGCGCAGTTTTCTTATAGGCAGCGAAAATGTCGCGTTGTACAGCGTTTATGTAAATGTCAAGACATCTGTCGCGATGTGGTGGGGGTGTCCATTGTTTATATGTCGGTAGTGCAGGTCTGGTTTCATTCGGGCTTCGGCGGTCATGATAGTATTCTCTCAGACGCAAATTACGGGAAAAGTTGTGTAGATCCTTCAGAAGTTGAAACTCGTTGAAGCCACCTGAAGCGGGGCAAAAGTTGAGGCCCTTTGACAGAGCACCCATTTGTTCGTTGGAAAGAACTATGTTTGAAAGGTTTACAACGCTGCTATCTATTTGAGAAGACTGGTCTTTCGAATCATTCGAACGTGTTGCGGCGCGTTTGGTCACCTCAGATTCGCGTTCGTGCGTACATAAACCATCACGTAGAAACTTCTTCTGTTTAGTTGTGTTTAACTTGTTCCTCTTACGTTCTTCATAGGCAATTAAACATTCAGACTCATGCACTGCTAGCTTCTTTAACAGGCGAGCTTCTGTATGCTGAAGGTCTTGCGTGCAAGATTTATAATGGTCAATAATTATGGGTATGAGATCTAAGGACGCTTTACTTAACACTTCTTGCCATTTGGTTTTGTTAGAGGCCGAAAGTTCAGAAGTAGCTGGTTTAAATCTTATCTGTAAACCTTTCGGGACCACCGAAGCATTCAAGTAGCTCGTAAGTGAGAATACGTGTAGCTCGGAACGAACTCTTTTCTCAATGATTTTCCTAGCTTCTAAAAACTCTCGCGAAGGAAGACTTGAAACATTGCCTTTAAGCGCAGGCGCCTGCCGTCAGTCGGTGGCAATCCCTCGACCGGCGTTCCGGCGGGTAGGGTAGCGATGACCCGTGGTGGCGGGAGCCTCAGTTCGGTTTTGCCGAGTTGTGTCTTGGCTTGAAGAACCGGAGTTGTGTGTAGCACCCGCAGGGGACGTTTGTTGGCGCCTCCTGGGGGACGTCGGCGTAGATCGTTCTGGGGGTTCGCAAGGTGGGCAGTCACGCCATGATGATGTAGTTCCTAGGAAACGTTTGCAGCAGAGTTCGCGAATGTGGCTGGCGATGATGGCAACACCTTCGAAGCTTAGATGAAGACCATCAGCTGCCAACACACGTGTCAGGGGCAGCCAGTGGAGACCATGATCGATGAAAAAAACTTTCTTGGAGCGCCTACAGTAGTTGTGCAGCAGTCGGTTGAAGTACGTGGCTTCCATATTGCACCGGTAAACAAATGAAAGGTTGCCGTTGCCATTACGGCGGTTAGGGCAGCGTGGAAGAACGAGTGTTGCGTAAATCCTTGAAATGTGAGGCTTGGCGTTCATAACGTGCTCCAGCAGGGATCGGTATCTTCAGCAGGTATCTTCAGCAGTATCAGCAGGGATCGGCATTATAAGTGTCGCAGTCGAAGCTACCACGAATTAAAGATTCGTGGTAGCTTCGACTGCGACACTTATAATGCCGTATACATGTTGGAATGTAGTGCCTGTTTGAAACAATATATTGGTCATACTGAAACTCCATTCAGAATACGCTTTAATAACCACAAATCCCATGTAAATATATTCCCTCATCTACCGCTATCACGACACGTTCGCATGCCGGGCCACTCTTTCGATCAAATGAAAGCGACCATTCTTGAATCTGGTTTCCGCTCAAACCATGATCGCGAACTCCGGGAATCATACCTGATATTCAAGTTCAATACTGTAGCAGATGGTATCAATGAAGATGCAGGCACATTGACGTGTCTTCCTTCCACGTAAGCTTATTGGTCAACAATATAACAAGTGTACGCTAGTCTGCTTCTTTATCAGAGAGTGCGCTGTGCTGATAATGTATACAGAAACAGCGATTCTTATATATATATAATAGAATTATTTATCATCGGCAACGCGTATATTTTACACGCGAACCATCATTGTAAGAAAAGAGCTTTGACATCCGTAATGTCGCGATGCACACGTGTATCCCGCAAAGCCGTATCAGCTGCCAATGACTTACAAATGGTGACATCACACAGTGCTGTATAGATATATATTTTTGATCACTGAAAACCGTTTTTGTGCTGATACAGATGAGCCTTGTTCGTTACACAAGAGCATGTGTGTTTTTTGGGGGGTCTCGAATATTGACATATATAAGCGCGCGATTTTTATGCCCTGTATTCCCAGACGAAGGCCGGTCCCACGGTCGAAACGTCGGACTAAACTGTGCTGAAACGTTCGTTGTGTGTGAATTACTCCTTTTTCTATACTATCAGAGCCTGCGTGATACTTCCTATAATCCCTTATATATATATATATATATATATATAAGATCTCACAGGCAATAATGCCAAGGAATGTATAGGGGAAGTTATTAGAATAAATGGAATGTAAATAGGAAAAAAGAAAAGAGGGTGAAAAAATAACCAGCCGTGAGCAGCAGCCTTCCCTCCACCCACTTTTTTGGGTTTATATGTGAATTTAGAAGTGGGAGTGTCAGTCAGCGCCCTTGGCTACAGAGGGCGCTGACTGACACTCCCACTTCTAAATTCACATATAAACCCAAAAAAGTGGGTGGAGGGAAGGCTGCTGTGATAGCTCAGTGGTTAGATCATCGAACGCATTATTCGAAGGTCATAGGTTCGATTCCTGCTGACGGCTGGTTATTTTTTCACCCTCTTTTCTTTCTTATTTACATTCAATGTGTTCTAATAACTTCCCCTATACATTCCTTGCCATTATTGTCTGCTAGATCTCAGTAATATTGTGTCAAAACATGGAAAAACGAGCCCTATATATATATATATATATATATATATATATATATATATATATATATATATATATATATATATATATATATATATATTATACACAACATTTGAAAATTGTAAGATGCGGCGTTGAACTTTCCAATCCCCACCCCTGATTACAGCGTTAAACCAGGAAGTTAGTCGGCTAAAGTGCACCTTGACGAAGACCTAAAGCACGAAGCCTGACTGTAGAAAGGCTGCCTGGCTGTCCAACAACCTGTGAACCTTTTCGCCAATGCTGACAGATCAATTGGTGCGATTTTACTTTAAACGCAATGAGGGTAGGCAGAAAGTTCGATAAAGTAACTAAATTAGGAAGTTAGCACAGATAAAATGGAATGAGTTTGAACAGAATGGTGTGAACTGCAGGTCATTGTGGGACAAGCCTTCATTATGCAGTAGCTGAGATTGAGACACATACTGAGTTTGAATACGATGATCTAGACACTAATGTGTTCAGTGTATTATTGCAAATGCTGTCTGTTATTGATGCACATGCCACGTTAATGAACCAGTAATAAAGAAAAGAACTGCGCTGTTCTGTGGTAGATTACTTGACTGCCACACAGAAGGGCCTGGTTTAAATCCCATCTGATCCTAGAATTGTTTAGGTAAGAAGCACCATAGGGTCAAGCTCATTCCGGTGTGCGGCGTGAACACTCTTACTGCGCATGCGCGTCCGCTCTCCTTCTCTCGTCTAATGTCCCCCTCTCCCACCACGCAATGCCAACGAAGGGAGCGTGTGATGACCTACGCTCTCTCTCCCTGTTTCTCCTCTAGGCATTCCTCCCCGCGGCATTCACACCCCCATTGCACATGCGCGCCCCCTCCCCTCCTTTCTGCGTCTCTCTTCTGCCTGCTTCCCCTCTCTCTCGCCTCGCAATGCCGAAGCAGGCGGTGTGTGCTATCGAGCTTCTTGATTGAAAAAAAAAAACGGCTTCTCGCACTGCACAACCATTCGCTGGCGACCCCGTATATAAATTTATACGCACTGGATCTTGACCCTCACGGTAGTGTCGCTGATAGCTATATTTTGTACGTTCTTGAAAAATAAAAACTCGCAGTGTGTGAGTTAACTAAACGCGGACGGTGGGTCTCTGTCCAATCGGAGTAGTCTGTCTCTCATTGCCCAATAGTAGCGATTGACATGCTCCAGTATGAAACACCGGTCAATCACAGCGTGTTTTGCGCCTCCACAGGTTTCTCTCCTGCGCAACGCCGCGATGAGCGCCAGTGTCCAGGTCCTCGCCAGCGTATATATAAGCGTTAGCGCCCGCTGCTTCGCATGTACGCATGATTATGTTTAGCGGGAGATGGTATAAACTTTTCTCATTCATTTTTTTTCTTATTTCGGGCAACAGCGGTTACGGACATCGGTGGAGGCGTACAAAACGGTGCCGAAATAGGCTCTTGTGTGTGTTATAACAGCGTTCAAAGTAATAAATACGGCCTACAGTGCGATGACAAAGCCATTCCACCTTTTTTTCAGAAGTGGCACCAAAGAAAGACGATCAACCTGAAGTGCCTCACAGCATTGAAACAGAGGTTGTACAAGCTAAGGTGACCTCAGCTGACAAAGCCCCAAACACGACAGGTGATGACGTAGCGGTTTCGCCTCACGCCCATCGCCGCTGCAAGCATGGCGGTCCCCGAACGAGGAAGCGCTCCAAGAAGGTGGACCCGGGGTCGGACGCCGAGGAACCCAAGATCTCGGATGCCGTACCAAGCCCCACGAGCTCCACATATAACGGCAAAACAGAGCTCAGTCCAGACCCGGCGACGATGAGTCCCAACTACGCGTCGAAGGAAGGGACTTGGCATGACAACGGAGAATCAAACCGGCCTGGGAGGAAAGAAGCCGGCGGCAAGAAGCTCCCCAAGAGCCACATGAATACGGCTGATGAAGGCCTCAGGCCTGGCACGCAGGGCATCTTGAAGTCGCCCGAAGAGGGCTTCAAGGTCTCTCTTCCCAGCAACAATGCGGTTCAGCAACCTCCCACCGAGTCGTCGGTGAAGGTGGCCTCACCGGCCTTGAAGATGCACAATGAACCCTCCGGCGCCAGGTGCACCCTAGTCATCCAGGAGGACGCCTCTACTTCCAAAGAGGCAAGGGCACCACTGCACTTCATCTACTCCTAGTTTGAGGTAGGAGAGTAAAAAAAGTCAAAATTTGGCTGCGCAAACACAAAAAGGAAAGTTGGCAAAAGAACTGCCAATCTGTATATAGACTGTGCTAATGTTTCATCTCTGCAGAGACGAAGCTGTAAACTTGACATTTGATTACAGTATAGTGCATTTGACAACGCGGGGCATTCAGAATTTTTAGGAAGTGAAGATCACTTGTGCAAAACGCCAAGCGTTTCTCGGCGCATACTAAAAAGACACTCACCGCATCCATTCATCGATACGTATGCATCTCGCACCGTGTTGGACGCCTGCTCATCTTCAGTGCCGTCTTTCAGTACGGGCTACGCGAAACGCTACTTGGCTCGCAGTTTCCATCGACAAAACATTGCGTTTGGGTGCACGTTAAAGAACCCCAGGTGGTCAAAAGTTCCGGAGCCCTCCACTACGGCGTCTCTCATAATCTTATGGTGGTTTTGGGGCGTTAAACCCCACAAATCAATCAATCAACAAAACCTTGCGTCACCACGGGGTTGGCGTGCCTTGTTCTGTGGCGAGGTTCTATGCTGCCGACTTCATTTCAGTTATCTCGTCGCCCCGATCAGTGTCATTTTTATACTCTTGTATAAGTAAATGTGTGATATTTACGCAACCTTATTTTGTTGATATTCAGTCACCATAAATAGTTCAATAATATAAATGACTGAATGAGTAAGTAACAGCGGCAATAGTTTGCAAAAGATGCTGAGGAATTAAACCGAGAAAGTACTGATGCATAACGAAGACAAAGAGGGTGAAGAAAAAGGTAACGCTCCATGTCACGCCGAAAAAGTTTTTCTGGAAACTGCACACTGGAATGGGCACAAGTACATGCACACCTTGGGCAATCAGGGGAACCTAATTAAGAAAAAAACCATTCACAGAATACTAGATATGGGCTGAAGCGCATTGTACTTGCATATAATAACTGGAAGTATGCTGCTTTCATTAAAAAAGAAAAGTATACAATCACTGCACACTGCCAGTTATATAATCATTAATTAACGTACGAATTTAACTTTATTTTTCTTGTTTAGACAAAAAAAGAAGTAAAAATCCAGCAAAGGCTTCTGCAGCAATTTGGCATGCAAGCCTTAAGAAGCGGGCAAATCATAAATAATATGCTGTACATACTGAAAAGTGAGAGAAAATAAAACGAAGTTGAGTCCTCCGTGCGCATGTTTTTATGTGATGATATCGAAAATTGCAGTGCGGATTGGAGATAGGCAGATGTCATGCACCATGAGAATCAATGTTATGCGAAACATGCCGAGAGAAGGTGACTGTGCTGTAACCTTTTGTTGAGCAAAACAGTACGAAATGACGCTAACCTTATGCGCAAATGTTATACGCACAAATATATTTGTAGAACTGTCGCATATGGTATTGCCGCTTAGAGTTGCGTAGTGATACTAAGAGCAACATGGGTATTATACCAATATCAGAAGCGGTAAGCTGGAATGCAGCGCTCGTGCTTGCGCGGATGGTAGCCCTGGATGGTCTTACGCAGATAAACTTCAGTGGACGGCGCTCAAGTGCTATGGACGCTAACCTGGCGTGATGAATATCATTGAAGTATCTAATATTTATAAAATTATATGGGCAACACTGCATCTACAGTTGACGTTTCACCCATATTGCGCCTGCATAAGGTGTTTTTCCAATCGGGTTCTCAGACATTGCGTGGCTCTGCATGGGCTAGAATACTTAATTACCACGCAGAATAGGCTTTGACTCCTGTTGGGACCATAACATACATTTTTTTTTTGCATTCATCGGGTCAACGCTTCCGGTCTCCGTTTTTCTTAATGCGCTAGCAACCAATGTATGTTGTGAAATATTTGTTGTAGAATATTTTTACAAGTAAATTTTTCTTATTTCGCGCGATAGTGGTTATGGACACCTGTGTCGGTGGCGCCGAACATGCGCCTACTCTACATAACAGTCACTGTAGTAAAAGTCACAGATTCGCCGCAAAGACGAAGCAATGAACGCGATAGCAACAAATAGGAAGGTCACGGGCAGAATGGCCAGCAGATCTAAATGTGCCCCGCGTTTCTCACGCACAAATGACGCACGAGTCGTACAGGCAGGTACAGATAAAACGAAGGAGAAGAAGCGTCAGAGTTGTTACTTCGATGTGTCTGGAAAGCGCGCCCTTTTCGCAAGCGGAAACTGTGCAACAATTGCAGTGACCTGTGTGTCCCCTGCAATACAATAGAATCGTTCCGGCGAAAGCCCAAGGGCAGCCAGGACGTCCCATTGTACCCACCGCGAAATAAGCGCACGTGTAAGCGTCCACCCTGCCCCCTCTCAGCGGGGCAAAGTAGCATGGGAAACGAGAGGGCACACCGCCACGCGTCGGGCTAGTAATGCTGAAAACACGGTAGTTCCCCCCGAGATGCTCTTCACCAGCGGTAAGTGGTAGATATAAATAGCTTGCCATTTATACGTTGAAGGAGGTGTTCCTCCGTGGCTCAGTGGCTAACGCCTCGCACTCACAATTCAGAGGTCCCATGTTAGATTCCGCGCACCGGAGTCTTTTTTTCTGTGTTATTTTTCTTCCTTGCGTTTTCAACCGTTCTCGTTCTCGTCCGTCCAATTACTGCACCATAACGCTGACATGCGTGTGGTGCAAATGTCATCAACGCACAGCGAAAAGCGTTTTATTTGGTGCAGAGAGCAGTATCCGAGCTTCGAAATGACGCTCACGAAGAGTCTCACCTGCCGTGCGCGGGCTTTCCGGCCTCCATGGCTCCGCGTCGGGCCTCGATTCTCAAGCTGCCAGGCTCCCTGCCACGCTTCACGACCACAGAGCACGCGGTGGGCCGAAAGGCGTCGGTCGTAGACTTCGGCGCCGACGAGTACGCCGCATACGAGTGAGCATGTCTCTAGGCCCTGTGCGAAAATGTGAATTCTCATGATTTTGCGCTGGTTGATCAATTTTGACCGCCTCTTTAATGGGCACTTAAAATTGTAGAACAATGAAATCCACGCGGGAGGTAAAGTTTCTGTATAGTTCACAAAAATTCGTCCAGCAATCTAAGATATCAAGCCCATGCTCTGTCTTCAGCAGGATATTTGAGTATCCCCCCCCTCCTTTCCCACTGTTAGTGATTGACATAAATAAATATACAGGGTCTCGCAGCCGACCGTCTTGCCAGACTATTCAACGTTCTCTATTGCACGTTTATCCTATATCTGCGGTTTATCGATTGATGACTCCGACCACTTTTTTTTTTTTGCAATTCGTCGCCATCCTTACTGATGAGCATGATGTCCTCTGGAAAGCTTAAGTTGCTGAGACTATATTTGCAAACTCATATTTATTCCTTTTAAATATGCAGCAATAACAATGAAGAGATTGGTTCGCCTTGACGGACCCCGTTCTTGATCGTGATTTCACTGCTATTCTTAAGGGCTAGAGGATCTATGTCCTTATTCGCTATGGTGTTTATACACAACTAACTAAATACTCTGAAAAGTGCAAACAAGGCTCATCAGGGAACATGCGAAAAACACTCGACGAAGGAAGGCTGTCGCAGTCGAACGTGCCATTATACCGAGATTCCACGCGCTCTCATCCGTTGAAAGTGCTGCGTGAATGTGCAGGCCCGGAGACGTGGTCACGAAGCCACGCATCCTGTCGGACATCAGCGGGTCGACGCAGCCGGAAAAAAAGGGCGCCTTCCGCGTCTCGCTACGCAAACAGTCGCACGAGGAACCACGCACCAGCGTTCGCCGCTCATCGTCCACGTACGGTACGTTTCATGCGAGGGAAAATGGCCGCATGAATCTCGGACTGAGTGTCTACAGACGACCTGTACTACCTGGCATGTACTGCGCAGTGTTTGAGTTGCGGAGGTCATAAAGTGAAAAGGCTCGCAAGCATTTTGTGGGACTCCCGATTTTTTATTTCTGGTTAACCTCCCTGCCTTTCCCTCATTCTATTATCTCTCTCTTTCTCTCTTTCAATTTTTCGAGAACAGAGCGCTTCGAGCGAGCCGACGCGTCCTCCTACTTTTCACTCTTCAAATTAGGCAGCGAACGAAAAAAAAAGAACATTTAAAGGCTGGTTTTTCTTCACTATAGACTGAACAAATTAGAATTAACAACCAATATATGCATAGCGCGTGTTATCTCTAGTATCGCGAAGTAAATAACGCAAAGTGGACGAAAAGATAACTCGCTGCTGCTAGGGACCGAACCTGCGACATGGACTGACCTGCAGTCACGTCCACTCTATGGGGACCGTTCCATCGGGAGAGGAGGATCGGCCTGGCAACCAGCGATGTCCTCCTTTCTGGAGTGCGGCGCGGAGTGAACAGGTTGATGCTTGGATGAGTGACGTCGAACAATTTAGCATGTCTTAGCTCAAATTGCGGATTTTATTCTCTTTTATTGCGATGGAAGCCACCTAAAGGTCCACGGGAAGCCACTGTGCCATTTTTTGTTCTTCTAAGAAGTACAGTTTTAAAAGAAAAGAAGAAAACAGCCGTCTGAATAAGTATGCGGCCCGCATCACCAAACGAAGATTGTTTGCGGTTGCTTCATGGTAGATCGTTTGTGTTTCGTGACAAGTTCTATATCGACAAGAGCCACAATATACCCGGAATGCCCAGTGTTCCACTCGGCCTAATGACCATCGGATATGGTTATATTGGCAATCAAACATAAGCGATCGAGTAAGGCCCTGTCCGTTAAAGTGCAAAACATCTATGCACCACTCGAGTAGCCACTTGTGCTGTTTTCGATTCATTATATTATTACATTTTATTATGACGGTTTTTCTTTTAACGATTATCTTAGTAGCTCCACTCAACACGGTGATCAATGTAGTTGATGTAGCTATATTAACGCGCACGAGAAACGCGTCACTTCGGAGCAGGGTAACTGGCATGAACCATTTAATTTGTGCTGCGCACCGTTCCTGTGAAACCCGAAAGTTCACTGAATTTCACATAAAGATGACGTGACGCAATCATCGTCGTGAATGCACAACTTCCGAGAGACGGCAGGATGGATCGCGCACAATGTTCGATGCGAAATCTAAATAGTGAAGAAAAGGAGAGTCTGTCATTTCCTGTTTAAGATAACTACCTCAAGAAAACAATTTTTTTTGCGTGATCAAGAATCGTGTCTGAGAAGTCGCGTAATTATATACAACACATATATGTTGATACTCTTCTAAGAGCAAAACAATATTAAAGCAGGCTGTTGAGGTTGTCTATTGTTTCTATAACTGTCAATTACAGTGCATACCTATGTGAACGACAGCCAATATATCGCAAAAGCTGTACAACTGGTAGACAATATAATGAAGAAATAAACACAAAACGGCTCTTGTATGTCTATCATGGGCTTGAGTCTGGGCGTGCTTCGTGCCTCAGAGGCAGAAGAAACTTGAACTATCTTGACTTTATCACCGCCGCTGTCCAATTAAACACCTTGACTCTAAAAAAAAGAAAAACAAGGTTGCTGGCATGTAAACATCAGCATCGCTTTTTGTGTACCAGCCCCTCCCTGTAAACAGTTCCACTGTTGTCCACACCATTGGGAAATAAACGAGCGAGTAATAAGGGGTCATTAAAATTCGAGCGAAAGATAGACAACAGTTCGCGAGCTACAAACAAATGCCGTCGTCGCCAAGAAATTGCAGCTGTGCGTTTCTGCGCGATCACATGTACAGGTGGTGGTCACTGCGACAGCATGTACGAACCACGAGTGAAAAAAAAAAGAGAGTAAATATTACAGTTCAAGAGAAAATTTATTGTATCCTCGAAGGGTGCATGCACTTGCCTGCACTGCTGGAACGGGTCGAAATATTCTTACGTTTTTCCAATAGAAAAACTGCCGAAAACGTATGACACCGACCGTTTGCGACACGTTCGTGCCGTCGTATACTATCATATTTGACCTCGGACGAATAAAAACATTTCAGGTAGTCTCACAGACTAATTTCCTAGCTGTACTGCATCATTTGAGACGAAATTCAACACACCAGAACAACAACAACAAAAAAGCAACCTACCGCGACTGACGCCAGTGGGTTGCCAGACCAGGGACAGCGCCGCCCGCTAGGCAATATGGCGGCGACCACGTTAAGAAGGTCTATATTATGTGCGCTTAAAATCTGGCAAGGCTAGTCAGCAGCGCTGACAGTAGCCATGGTGGTGTGCTAGTGGTGTTCCTTCCCCAGGACCTTCTCCAGGGTCAGCGTGCCAGGACAGCGGCCATGACCAATGGGGTCACTGACTCCACCTCTATAGAAGCTTACTCACTAGAAGCTGGTAACCTCTCTGTATTTAAGAAGTGTTCGCCACCACCGACTTTTCTTTCTTTAGTTTTGTGTTGAGGCGTCTTAAAGAGACACTAAAGAGAAGAGCGATATTTCTCGGAAGGCGCCCTTCAGCACATCCAAACACCTTTTGTGGCAGCCAGTGTGGACGCCGTGCTCAGTTTGCGTGAGAAATCGGCAAACCCAGCTTTTAATGACATGTGCAAAAGAAAAGAAAATGGATGGCTGCAGACGCGCTGGCTTTTTTTTTTTTCTTGCAGGTTCTATAAACGACGATCTTTCAAGGAAGCGTCTACTGATGAAGTGAGTGACGCGCGTTCTCAGTCACGTCAATTTTGTTGTTCAGACACTGATGTCGTGCAATGCTTGCTAAAGCAGTTGAAAACATGAAAACGAGATAACATGCAACGTATTTGCGTGTTTTTACACAGTTTCGTAGCGCAATATTTCTGTTTTGAAACGAACAACTGCGATGTTCGTATCACGTTGTTATTCTAACACCTTTTCTGCTTGCGTGTCATTTTCCCATTTCGACATTCGATTGCAGTGTATGTAGAGTACGATTGCTGTTAATATAGGTTGCTTGAGTTCCAATATGTAGCATATACTCCCACCCAGTTATGTGCTAGCTTTATAGACATCACGAAAAACTTACATGAAGTTTCTTTCATGTGTAGATTCTGGGAATATTGTCGTCTATGCTATAACGGCCTAAATGTAATAATTACTGAATTGGATAATAATGAAGCTTTGAGAAGCTCTGCGCCTTAACATGCATTTATATAGATTAATAATTATTATTTCTATAAAACTTCTGCGCACGTTGGTAGGCTAACGATGATTTTCTCTCGCCATCGGGTCCATGTGTTGAAATTTTTAACCACCCAATGTGCACGGGCTGGCGCCTCAGTGGGCAATACACTCACCGAACATATACCAGCAGCACGCCAAAGGAGAAATTCTCCTCCAGTAAACCATCTCAGTCTTCGAGGGACATAAGAGTATGCGAATCTGTTTACACTTGATAAGAGTATGCGAATCTGTTTACACTTGATTGGCGGAACAGAAAGTTTCCGCGGAAGCCACGTCGCGGAATGAGGTACTGCACTACAATGTAAAGTTAAGTGTATTTTGAGAAAGCAAACACAGTATGCAGCTATATGCGACGACGTTCCAAAAGTGTTTAGTTCTTGCAATATCTCTGTCACTGATTCAGTTCGCGAGTGCCTACAAAAATAAATCTAGCTGCACTCGCTCCATTTTATTGATTAATATTTTCTGAAAAGGGACCCATTGCACATTACAGTGTAGGCCTTCCTAATGTCAAATACGCTGTTACCTTACTTATGCTAGAGGTAGCTTTAACGTGCGACGTAAGAACCATATATGTTTCTTTTCAGCGGTAAAAGAAATATTATTGATATGCTGAATTCAGCAGAGGTCATTAGATATTTTCACTCTTGAACATTTACATTAGCAATGGTAGCAATGGTGTTTGGCTGATAGTCAAAACTTGGGGCTTGCTTAACCTTGCATTTTCTGTGTAAAATAAGCTTCTTTTCTTTATCTGAGCTGTATTTTTCATGCTGCACTCATTTTTTTAATACACGCCAGAGTTTTTTATCACTGTGGGTAGATATTTTCTGATAATATAAAAAATCATCGGTGAACAGCCGCATAGTAATGTCCTCACACACTTCATAACAAACATCATTATTATAGACGAGAAATAATACCGGCCCAAGGCTAAAACCCTGGGGAACGCCGGAAGTTAGTGTTACACGATCGGACTGTTGGTGCCGCGTTTTTGTCCACTACACTGTGTCCCACGTTACAGATGCGAATTTATCCATCCCGCTATACCGATATTCATTCCAAGTTCTTTCAGTTTGATAATCAGCTCATAATGGGGAATCCTATCGAAGGCTTTTGAGAAGCCAAAGCAAATTGCATCAACCTGTTGTGAATAGTCTCAACAAGCTGCGTTACAGTTGACAGTTTTTGCAGAGAGCCATGTTAGTTAGTATGCAGTGATTTCGTGTTTTCTGAATACTTATATATTGCTTTCATTATTATGCGTTCGAGGAGTTTACAGCCGACGCAAGTTAAAGAAATTGGTTGATAATTCTCAATATTCTGCTTGTCTCCGGTTTTGAGTATCCGAACGACTTCTGCAACAAACCAGTCACCTGGCACCTGTTTCTGTTGCGACGGTGTATTAAAAATAATTTTCAAGTACAGAGTGACCCATTCAGCGTATCTTCGTAAAAGGGCATTTGGAAAGTTCTCCATTCGAACCAACAGATTTATGTTTCTGTAAGTTTAAAAATAGCGACAGTATCAAGGTTTCTGGCGTATCCGACGCGTGTACAAGAAGTAGTGCAGCTGGAAACACTTGAAAAGGCAGACTTATCATGGCAGGAGGTAATTTTCGAACAGTCTGTTAGAAGTTCATTGTTAACAACAGTGGTGTATATTTATTTGGAGCTATTTGTTACAAGTGATGCCCAAACCTTCGCGGTGAAGACACTATGAAACACGTGTTTCCTCGCAATACTTCTTTTTTGCTTACGTAAGCTTCATTTGCAGCCGTAAAGATAGGTTCACGATTTTCAGCTTTCAATGCCTTCCTATTTCTAGATTATTTTTCTCTTTTTATAGTGGTACGAATGAATTTACTCGGTGCATATTAACGGTTTTGAATCTCGCCCACAAAGCATTGCCGTCATCGTCAGAGGTTGATTGATTGATTCATATGTGGGGTTCAACGTCCCAAAACTACCGTATGATTATGAGAGACAACGTAGTGGAGGGCTCCGGAAATTTTGACCACCTGGGGTTCTTTCACGTGAGCCCAAATCTGAGCACATGGGCCTACAGGGTTTTCGCCCCCATCAAAAATGCAGCCGCCGCAGCCGGGATTCAATCTTGCGACCTGCGGGTCAGCAGCCCAGTACCTTTGCCACTAGACCACCGCGACGGGGCATCATCATCATCAGAAATCAGAATGTCTCAATGAAACCCACCCACCCACCCATCCATCCATCCATCCATCCATCCATCCATCCACCCACCCACCCACCCACCATTTCCGAAGGTGGTGGAAATGTTGTAGGCCCGTGTGCTCAGATTTGGGTGCGCGTTAAAGAACCCCAGGTGTTCTAAATTTCCGGAGCCCTCCACTACAGCGTCTCTCACAATCATATGGTGGTTTAGGGACGTTAAACCCCACATATCAATCATCAATTTATATCTACCACTTACCGCTGGTGACTGGCATCTCGAGGGGGGGGGGGGATTTCATGTTTTCAGTATTACCAGAAAGATGGCGCAATGAGCGCGCGTCGCCAAAAGTCCCTGAAAAAACTAAAGTAGTGCAGACCACACCCCTTCGCCTCTACCTCCTCTCCCAGCAACCACAGGAGTGCTTCTAGAGTGTCCACCAGGAAACTATGAACGCGGAAGCACGCGAGTGCACTGGATGTGCCAGACGCTTGAGCTCAGGAACTGCTGCGCCGTGTGTTCATCGAGCGGCCGTGCCTCGGTTATGCTGAAATGGTACGCCGGTGGTGTCTGTTCGTGGAGCCCGTGTTCGCGACAGTGGGCAAACAATATAGCGTTTGCGATACCTTCACAAAAGCTAGTGTGTCATGCTGCAGATTCTTAGCACCGCCGAGTTTACACAGACAGAAGTGGTGTTGCCATCGAGAGCATCACTGCACTGAGCGCGTCTGCACGCAAAAGGCGGGCTATCACGTTGTGTATTGCATGCTTGCGGTGATGTTTTTTTGCCACTGCATGCAACTTGCATATATAGACGTCAGATCTTCATATTTACTGTTACTTTTTATATTTTTTTCTTTCTCAATCGCTCTTTCGGTGCATCACCTAGAGTCGCAGCGCCCAAATGAGCTTTAACGAAAAGTCGAGCACACGCCCATCTTTGCGGCCAGGAGGCACACAGCCTCTCAACTAGCGTCGTTTGCTATCTGCTATGCACGCGAGGGGAGAGGAGCCTGCAAATTGACACGAATAGTGCTACTCTTTTTTTCAGGGACTTTAGCGTCGCCACATCGTCACGACGCGGCGGCGCGCGCTCTCATCTCCCACGCGTACGTTGCTTCGCGGGGAGGATGTGGCTTTACGCTCACTCGCGCGCCCTCATCTCGCAGTGGGGAGGATCGTACTTCTTGGCCGGCTTTGGACTCTTACCGGAACGATTCTGTTGTAGTTGCCAGGCGCACCAAAGTTACTGAAATCATTGCACAGTCTCCGTTTGCGAAAAAGGCGCGCTTTCAGACAGATCGAAGTAACAACCGGTACGCTTATTCGCGTTCATTTGTACCCGTGAGAACGTTTCATACGTCATTTGTGCGTGAGAAACGCGGGGCACGTTTTGATCTGCTTGCCATTCTGCGCGTGACTTTCCAATTTGTTGCTATCGCGTTGATTGCTTCGCCCTTGCGGCAAAGCTGTGACTTTTCAAAGTTTGTGGCCGGTATTATATTCAAACAATCTGCCTTGCTGGCAGCCATTTCATGTTAACGTCTACTTTCCACTAAGAGAGAGTGAGCCCTTTTTTCATTGCGTCGGAACGAATTTAGCTTAACTGAAAATGAACAGTACTATGGAGCATATTTTCACTAGAAATCACATAATCTGGTACCAATTTCGCGATTGCATCTCTGTCTGTTACAGAAGAACACGATAATAGGAAGACTTTAACTGAACTATAAATTTTCCATGTCATCTGTAGACTCTACTGCAGCAGCCGTACATGATCTCTTTGTGCCCTAGAGGTAGAGCGCAGTGGCCAAGGCCCCTACCGTTATTTTACAGTAAATTCAGTGTTAGACTTTAACTTGTTCTTGGCGGAGCAGCAATATGTCCCGTGCTATCGCTGTTTATCAATTTTGCCAACCAGTTCACGTCTAGCTATACTTTCCCATAAAATATACCTAGCCGGTAACATCGTCCCAAACAGCTTGCAGTGAAAACATTTTCATGGACTGTTAACCTCTATAGTCGAATACAACCTTAGTCAGAGGGAGCCCCGTCCAGATGACCGAAGCGAGACAGCTGATCACCTCAGAGACTAGACATATATTTCCGCGCTTGCTCTCGGAAACGTTCTCTGCAGGCGGGGTCAACGACCATTTGGCTCATGACGTCAGTTTTGAGTACACGCCGATTCGTGCAGTCTTGTGTGCATCCGCCTTTCAGGAGGAAATTCCGCTGACTTCTAAAGTTGTAACAGACTATAGTGCATGCTTTAAATACAATCTAAATTATGGTGTTCCGTAAATTGTGCTAGTCTTGATTTAGGCACAGCAGACAAGTCACTTTCTTTCTGACTTTATTATCTAGGTTGCACAAGTGAACATCTGGAAACATCGTTAACTTTAATACGGCTACTAAACAGTAGTAGAAAAGTAATAAGAGTTGGCTCCTTTGCAGGCGTCGCGTAGACATACACAATGCGTTTCTGATGGGGCCGTCACTGATGATAATGCTGGGCAGCCTCTGCAGCTACTGGACCGGCCCTTTCGCCGAAGCGTTCAGTGAGCTCGCAAAGTAAGTATCTCAGCCGACTGTTCAATCATTTTATAGACTGCTATAACCTTTAAAATAAAAAGCGTAATTTAGAAGCGCCTTAAATTAAAAGAAACAGTTGAAAATGGGAACTATGCAATTTAAGGCGGCTGTCGCACAAACAGCGCCGAAATTTTACCGTTTACGTACAGCCACACCAAGCTTAGCTGGAACGCTCCACAGCATGTCCTCAAACGACTTGATTTTCGCTAGCCCCCCGTAGCTTTAGGTTCTGTGACCGAAATGTACGTTACCCATGCGAGCCACCATACTAATCAATCGTATCGAGGTATTATGTCGACGACAGCGCCCAGCGCTTCGCGGCTGGCATCAGTCACACTAGCCCTGGTGACGCTGCGGAGAGTTCGACTTAGGCTTGTTGACGAGTGTACCTCCGTTGTTCAAGGCACCCAGCAACAGTTTTCGAAGTACCCACTTCGCCAAGTGAACTTCGCGAATCGACCGCCACAAAATTAGGGGGGAAAACCGAGTGTTGAGCGCTTTTTTCTCTCCTTTCAAGCGCGTTGAAGAAGGCAAGAAGATGCGTCCCTTTTTCAGCAAGAGGACGATGCGCGACCATGAGCACTTTTTTTTTGGTGGGGGGGGGGGGGCTAAGTTCCTTATGCCGTGGGTCATGCGTCCGTGATGTAAGCAGCTAGCAGCAGCAGCAGCAGCAGCAGCAGGGGCAGCGGCGGCGGCGGCAGCGGCAGGAGGAGGAGGTAGCCACCTCCACGTCCGGAGGATTATAGAGGAGAGGCACGGGCGCATCATTTTCAATTCAAGAGGAAACCCACGCCCGTTAATCTTAAATAAAAAGATAGTTGTTTCTCATGAAACAACTAACAGAGACGAGTATTGGTGACTTAATCTTCAATAAAATTTGCCTTGAGTTTGATGCTTACTAAAAAAAAAAAAGCTAGTATCAGAAGGAGGCACTTTCAGCACTACCTGACCAGAAAAGATTACCACGTTAAATACGCTGGGCGTAACCTCCATGATTTTAGCCATAGTTGGGGACTCTGGCGCTGCGATCGTTTAGCGACCAAGGCAATGATGGGTAGTACCCAGATTTGCCTTGTCTGTGTGCTTGCGAGTGGCGAATCGCACTTGCGGCTTTGTTTATTGCTGGTTTCGGTTTCGTTTTGAAAGAAAGAACGAATCTTTTTCAACTTCATGACCCGATTTGTAATGATCAGCTTAAAAAAATTTGGCAGATCTCACGATAGTGGGAATCAGTGATATGCGAAGCACAAATGAGGAAGGGTGATACGTCACTTAACTACCACCGCGTAGTAGTACCACCGCGGCGGGGCTCAGTGGGGACGTCTAGGTCTAGATAGAACGAGAAGTAACAGTGCACTCGAGTGAAAACGTCAATCAATGAATCTTATGAAAGCATATATGCTTTCGTCAGTGCCCTCTTAGCGTTAGGTAAAGGGACTGTAAATTTTTCGCATTGATTGAATTTTGGCGATATCGCACCTATTGTGATTTCACGCGCCCTGCTGTAGCTGCACACTTTGTTTAAACCGTGGCTGACAATAACGATGGTAAATTGTAATTCAACCCTTTCTAAGGCGTTGGGAACATTGAACCACCAGTCCCGCCGCGGTGGTCTAGTGGCTAAAGCACTCGGCTGCTGACCAGCAGGTCGCGGGATTGAATCCCGGCTGCAGCGGCTGCAGTTCCGATGGAGGCGTCAATGTTGTAGGCCCGTGTACTCAGATTTGGGTGCACTTTAAAGAACCCCATTTTGTCGAAATTTCTGGAACCCTCCACTACGGCGTCTCTCATAATCATATGGTGGGTTTGGGACGTTGTACCCCACATATCAATCAAACTTTGAACCACCAACTCGATTGTTACACGATTTCCATGGTGTGACACCTGGTGCGATTTTGCACTTGTGCAATGCGATGTTTGAGTTTGAGTTTAGTTTATTTACCACGTACAGTTGTACAGTAAGTGTCTGGGACAGAGGAAAAAATCTGTGTAAAACAGCTTGACAAAGCCCCGTATCCCCATGGCAACTGTGGCAAAACGGCAAAATCAAATTAAACACAGGACAGTTTAAACCAACAATGCTTACGCTTTGCATCAAAACAAAAAAATTTAACAAACTATACTAAGCAAAAAACGCACATGCTATAGATAAAAAAAACTTAATAAAAAAATAATACTACACGCAAATTAATGAAGTATATTGTCACGGGGGCGTGACGTGGCCGAAGACAGGAGACTTCGTGTCGGGATTTAACTGTTTATTTGGGCGAACCTGTGCCCGGTAAAAGGAAAGTCCAAATACAGCAGCAGTCTCGCACAGATAGCAGTCTCGGACTGATAGCGGCGAACAGAGCGTCGGCCTTCCATCAACAACTACTGACAAGTGGCGAAGCGCGTCGGCATTTATACTCTTGCCATCGAATGTTCTAGCGTTATCGCTGGCGGTGGCGTAGGTTCCAGAACAATCTGTACCGTTCGCACAGTGGGCGTGATCTTATCGAAATGATCTACTACAGTCCGGAACCTTCTGGAAAACTGCAGGCGCGGTTTGCGCTGAGAATCGTGTGGTGTTTTGGGACGATAACGAAAACTTGGGAAATGGAACGTGGCATTGCCCCCCTCTGAAAAAAAAGGCATCGTCCCGATGCTTTAACTAAAGATGAAGGTACAATAATAATGCAAGAAAGTACAATGAATAAATTACGATGAAACAGTAATACAAAAAAACACTGTTTCAGTTTGTTAACGCGCATGAAACGGCTTGAGGCGCGCGACATGCACGACTTCAGGTCACGATCGGCGTCGTTGAGAGTTCGTGATGCCGTCGGGGACAACCTCGTAATCAAGTGGGCCGAGACGTCGAACCACCCTGTACGGTCCGAAGTAGCGTCGCAGAAGCTTTTCACTTAGTCCACGTCGGCGTATTGGCGTCCACACCCAAACACGTTCACCGGGCTGGTATTCCACGAAGCGTCGTCGAAGGTTGTAACGGTGGCTGTCTATCGTCTGTTGATTCTTGATACGGAAACGCGCAAGTTGTTGGGCTTCTTCGGCACGTTGAAGGTACTCGCTCACATCGAGGCTTTCTTCGTCGGTGACGTTGGGTAACATGGCATCGAGCGTCGTTGCCGGGCTCCTTCCGTAGACCAATTTGTATGGAGATATCTGCGTCGTCTCCTGCACCGCCGTGTTGTATGCGAAGGTCACATACGGAAGAATGGCGTCCCATGTCTTGTGTTCGACATCGACGTACATTGACAGCATGTCGGCGATCGTCTTGTTAAGCCGCTCGGTGAGGCCGTTGGTCTGTGGGTGGTACGCTGTCGTCCGGCGGTGGTTTGTTTGGCTGTATGCCAAGATCGCTTGAGTTAAGTCGGCAGTGAATGCCGTTCCTCTGTCGGTGATAAGGACCTCCGGCGCGCCGTGACGTAGGACGATATTTTCGACGAAGAACTTAGCTACCTCGGATGCACTGCCTTTTGGCAGGGCTTTTGTCTCGGCGTAGCGGGTGAGGTAGTCGGTAGCTACCACGATCCACTTGTTTCCGTAAGCCGACGTCGGGAACGGCCCTAGTAGGTCCATACCAATCTGCTGGAAAGGTCGACAAGGTGGATCAATTGGCTGCAGAAGTCCCGCTGGCCTTGTCGGCGGTGTCTTGCATCGCTGACAGTCCCGGCATGTCCTCACATAACGAGTGACGTCGGTGGTAAGACGTGGCCAGTAGTACCTTTCTTGTATCCTCGCGAGCGTGCGAGAAACACCGAGGTGCCCTGCCGTCGGATCGTCGTGTAGGGCCTGCAGGAGTTCTGGTCGCAGAGCTGAAGGCACCACAAGGAGGTACTTAGCTCGAAGCGGTGAAAAGTTTTTCTTTTGTAGAAGACCGTTTCGTAGAAGAACGACGCAAGTGCGCGCTTGAATACCTTCGGGACTTCGGCGGTCCTGCCTTCGAGGTATTCTATTAGGGCCTTAAGTTCCGGGTCTGCCCGCTGTCGTTCAGCGAAGTCGTCTGTAGTTATCGTTCCCAAGAAGTAGTCGTCATCCGGGTCGTCAGGTAGCGGTTGGTCGACAGGCGCACGAGAGAGACAGTCGGCGTCGGAGTGTTTTTGCCGGACTTGTAAATGACAGTAATGTCATATTCTTGAAGTCTCAGGCTCCATCGTGCGAGGCTACCTGAAGGGTCCTTCAAGGTGGCTAGCCAACACAAGGCGTGGTGGTCGCTCACAACTTTAGAGGGCCTGCCGTAGAGGTAGGGGCGAAATTTCGACGTAGCCCAAATGATGGCGAGGCACTTCTTTTCTGTTGTGGAATAATTTGCTTCTGCTTTGGATAGCGATCGGCTGGCGTAACCAATAACCCTTTCAAGTCCGTCAGCCCTCTGCACAAGAACGGCGCCAAGACCTACGCTGCTTGCGTCAGTATGTATTTCTGTCTCGGCGAATTCGTCGAAATGGGCAAGTAACGGAGGCGTCTGGAGGCGATGTTTAAGCTCCTGGAAAGCGTGTTCCTGTGGCGTTTCCCACATGAATTCCACGTCGGCCTTGGTAAGGTTAGTGAGAGGATCGGCGATGCGGGCGAAGTTTTTCACGAACCGCCTATAATAGGCGCACAGGCCCAGAAATCGGCGCACGGCCTTCTTGTCAGTGGGCGGCGGGAAGTTGGCGATGGCGGCTGTTTTCCGCGGATCGGGACGAACTCCAGACTTGCTGATAACGTGCCCCAGAAACAGGAGCTCCTCATACGCAAATCTGCACTTTTCTGGCTTCAGTGTGAGTCCGGACATCTTGATGGCTTGAAGTACAGCTTCAAGGCGCCGAAGATGCTCGTCGAAACTCGAGGAAAACACGACGACGTCGTCCAAGTACACAAGGCAAGTCTGCCACTTCAATCCTGCCAGTACTGTATCCATAACGCGTTGAAAAGTTGCAGGCGCTGAGCAAAGGCCGAAGGGCATCACCTTAAACTCGAAGAGGCCGTCCGGTGTTATAAACGCAGTCTTCTCTCGGTCTCTTTCGTCGACTTCGATTTGCCAATAGCCAGTCTTGAGGTCCATTGACGAAAAGTACTTGGCGTTATGGAGCCGATCAAGTGCGTCGTCTATTCGTGGGAGGGGATACACGTCCTTTCTTGTGATTTTGTTCAGGCGGCGATAATCGACGCAGAAACGTAGGGTCCCATTCTTTTCCTTCACTAACACCACGGGGGACGCCCATGGGCTCTTGGAAGGCTGGATAATGTCATCCCGCAGCATTTCATCAACTTGTCCCTTCATGGCCTCACGTTCTCGCGTCGAAACCCTGTACGGACTCTGACGGAGTGGTCTGGCATTTTCTTCCGTTATGATGCGATGTTTCGTGATTGGGGTCTGCCGAATTTTCGATGACGACGAAAAGCAATCTTCGTATTGCAGGAGCAGGGCCTTGAGCTGTGCTTGCTTATCGTTCGGAAGTCTGGGATTGACGTCGAAAGCTATGGGAGGGGCTTGGTTCCTCTGAGCAGGTTCCGCAGAATCGGCGAGGGCGAAAGCACTGGTGGCTTCGACAATTTCTTCGATGTATGCGACCGTTCTTCCTTTGCTCACATGTTTGTACTCATTGCTGAAATTCGTGAGCATAACCGTTGCTTTGCCTCCCCTCAGCTATGCAATTCCTCTTGCGACGCAAATATTTAGGGTGACCAACAGATGCTGACTGCCTTCAACGACGCCTTCCAAGTCAGGTGATTTAGGAGCGCCGACTGAAATAATGACGCTTGAGCGAGGCGGAATGGTGACTTGTTCTTCCAGCACATTCAAGGCATGGTGTCCTGACGGCGTGCGCGGCGGTAGTGCTTCTTCTGTGGATACGTTATCGACTTTGTTTTTAGGTTGATGACAGCACCATGGAGGCATAAGAAGTCCATGCCAAGGATGACATCTCTCGAGCAACGCTGTAGGACTACGAAGTCTGTAGGATAAATACGGCCGTTAATGGTTACTCTCGCTGTGCAGATTCCTGCAGGCGTTACGAGATGACCTCCAGCTGTGCGGATTTCAGGGCCTTTCCAAGCTGTCCTAACTTTCTTTAACTTCGCGGCGAACGACCCACTGATGACAGAATAGTCAGCTCCAGTATCGACGAGAGCAGTCACACTGTGGCCATCGATAAGAACGTCGAGGTCGCTAGTTCGCCGTCTCGCATTACAGTTAGGGCGTGGCGTCGGGTCACGGCTGCGTCGGCTTGTTCCACTGCTTCCATGTTGCGTCGTCAGGCCACCTTCGGTAAGTGAGCTTTCGCCGTCAGGGCTTTGCCTGGTTGGCGTTGTGTTCGGAAAGCTCCGTCGCGGCGTCGTCGTCGTCGGGGGATCTTCGGTAGTTCGTCGCACAGCAACCGCACCTCCACCGGTTGCTGCCCTTAGTTTCCCGGATACGGGCTAGGAGACCGGCCCCGCGTTGGGCCTGAGTACTGCCGGGGGTGCGGTGACATGCGGCGGCTGGGCGACGGCGAACGGGAAGGACTTCGTGGTCTCCATTGAGTTTCTGTCAGGTAGTCAGCGATGTCACGTGGCCGTTCCCCTGGCTGCGGACGTGGTGCATCGACGGCGAAGCCACGCAGTCCCATCTGTCGGTACTGGCAACGGCGGTAAGTGTGCCCGGCCTCGCCGCAGTGGTAGCACAGTGGGCGGTGGTCAGGGGTGCGCCAGACGTCGGTTTTCCTCGGCGCACTGCGCTGGCCCGCTGGCGAACGGTAGGTCGTCGGTGGGGGTGGTGGCGGCGGTGGTGTCTGGCGACGGAAGTGCGACGGGGTGGCGTTTCGGCGTGGACGGGGAGGAGCGTTGTGGCGCACTGCAGCGGCGTAGCTCATAGTTTCTGGCTCGGGCAGTGGTGTTTGGGGAATTCGAAGCGATTGCCGAACTTCTTCTCGCACAATGTCGGCGATCGAATCCACTTGAGGTTGCGCCGAAGGCAACAGTTTGCGCAGCTCTTCCCGCACGATCGCTCGGATCGTTTCACGCAAGTTGTCGGAGTCACTGGCTTGAGCAGCAGCGCATTCTGGAGTCAGGCGACGATTATACTGTCTGGTGCGCATGTCCAGGGTTTTTTCAATGGTGGTCGCTTCGGCTACAAATTCTTGGACGGTTTTCGGTGGGTTTCTCATCAGTCCCGCAAAGAGTTCCTGTTTGACGCCTCGCATGCGGAAACGAACTTTTTTCTCCTCAGGCATGTCTGGGTCAGCATGACAGAATAGTCGGATCATTTCTTCTGTGAAAATGGCGACATTTTCATTTGGTAGCTGAACCCGGGTCTCTAATAAAGCAGCGGCCCTCTCTTTGCGAGCGACGCTCGCGAACGTTTGCAGGAATGCGCCACAGAAAACATCCCACATTCAGAGCGTGGACTCCCGATTTTCGAGCCAGGTCCTTGCGGTGTCTTCCAAATAGAAGAACACACGACGCAGCTTTTCGTCATGGTCCCAGTGGTTGAGGGCGGCCACACGGTCGTATGTTTCAAGCCAGGACTCCGGGTCTTCGAACGATGACCCATAGAAAATTGGTGGTTCCCTGGGTTGATGCATGACCATCGTGGGCTGGGACGCTGCGGTTGTCATTGTCGCTGCAGTCGCGGTCATGGCCTTGGTCTTCCGCGCCTTGTCTTGCAGAAGCCCGTACTCCGGTGGTAGCCCTTGGTGTCGGCGGCTTGTTCGCTGCTCCTGGTTGGCGTCGGTATCTTCTCCGCGACGTGGGCTGGGTTCACGGCTTGACGGGGGCGTCCGGTACATGAACGAAGCGGCACCTCCACCAGATGTCACGGGGTCGTGACGTGGCCGAAGACAGGAGACTTCGTGTCGGGATTTAACTGTTTATTTGGGCGAACCTGTGCCCGGTAAAAGGAAAGTCCAAATACAGCAGCAGTCTCGCACAGATAGCAGTCTCGGACTGATAGCGGCGAACAGAGCGTCGGCCTTCCATCAACAACTACTGATAAGTGGCGAAGCGCGTCGGCATTTATACTCTTGCCATCGAATGTTCTAGCGTTATCGCTGGCGGTGGCGTAGGTTCCAGAACAATCTGTACCGTTCGCACAGTGGGCGTGATCTTATCGAAATGATCTACTACAGTCCGGAACCTTCTGGAAAACTGCAGGCGCGGTTTGCGCTGAGAATCGTGTGGTGTTTTGGGACGATAACGAAAACTTGGGAAATGGAACGTGGCAATATATAAAATTAAAATATTAGAGAGTATACGACGAATATTTTCATAATTAATACCTAATTTATTTAGTATATTTGGCAAGCAATAACTCAATGCCTGAAAGCCATAATTTGTGCGCGGTCTCGGCACATGCCAATTATTAGGGTGTCAGTTTAGGCGCGTTGAAGGATTTAATTGCAAGTTAGCTAAACTACGTATATAGCCGTGACCTTTTATGGTATCAGATCTAAAAGAGACTGCTAAAGAATATTCGTAGAGCAGATTTAATTTGATTATTTTGTATTTAGCAAATATTTGTGAAGTATGGGCATTAAAAGGAAGGTAAGCAGCAAATCGTAGCGGTTTTTTTGTAAGATAATAAGATTACTAATAGATTGCTTTGTTCCATTACCACAAATTAGGTTGCAGAAACTCAGATGTGATGTAGAGAACACATTAAATATCAGACGTTTTTGAGGAACTGGCAATAAACCCTAACATTTTCTCAAGACACCCAAGACTTTGCAAAGCTTATTGTATAAAAATTCCGTGTGATAATCCCATTTCATATGTTCATGGAAAACAACACCCAAAGACTTTACGGTGGAAGAAAATTCGATTATGCTTCTATTTATTATAAGATTGTAGGGTTCAGTGGTTTAATTGAGGGGAGATTTGGCACGGAAAAAAACAGATTTTGTTTTGAGACAATTTATAAGTAAAGAATTTTCAAGGGTCCAGCTGCATATCTTTTGTAATGTTGAGTTAGCAGTATTTACTAGATGACTATCATTCGTACCAGAAAAAAAAAAAGCTTGTATCTTCTGCGTAAATTACGTATTGGGCTGAAGGGTCAACATGTACAATATCGTGTATATATATAATGAACAAAATGGTCAACATGTACAATATCGTTTATAAATATAATGAACAAAAGGGGACCCAATATGCTGCCTTGGGGAACACCATCTTTAATAGTTTGCACGGACGAAATTTTCCTGTTTATAGATACACACTGGTGTCTGTCTGTTAGGTAGCTTTCGATCAGATTTAAGGCTACACCACGAATTCCATAACACTGCAGTTTTCCTAATAATGTCTTGTGGTTTACTTTGTCGAATGCTTTCGACATATCTAAAAATATGCCAAGTGTGAACTTTTTGGCCTCAATATTTTTGAGAATCAATTCCTTCTGAAACAATAGGGCTCTTTCGGGTTAGTAGCCTGATCTAAAACCAAATTGTGATTGAGTTATAACGGAATGTTTATCAAAAAATTCAACAGTCTAGTTTGAATAATTTTTTCAAGTCCTTTGGAAAAAAGCGGGAGAATTGAAATCGGTCTGTAATTTGTTAAAATATTTTCGTCTCCACCTTTGTGGATCACCGTCACCTTAGCATCCTTCATATTCTGTGGCAAAATGCCGCTTTTTAAGGAAACGTTGTAAACATGTGTCAGACATGAACTAAGTAGGTCAATAACATGTTTTATTGCTTCCATTTTTAGGCCATTTAAATCCTCACTCTTAGGCATCTTAAAGCTTTTAAACACTCGTATTAATACGAGTACAAACACTCGTATTATGTGACTCTACACCCGACATAACTCTTGTAGAACATTTTCAGGGGTGAAGCTTATTTTAGTCTAACCTGGTCCTGTGTCAGACGTAACAGGGAGTATCTCCCGAACAGATAGTAACGCTGTCTCATCACCATTTCTCGTATCAATTCCTAGATGGCATTGGTGAATAGAAATGTGTGCAATAGGATGGACGGACGGATGATCGAACAAACGCTTCTCCCCTTTCATCATCATACACTCGGTGGATATGATGTTTTTTTTTTTTTCGCATTTCCAAGCGAATGTGTGACTCTGTGGTTGAATACTGGTTAAATAATAAGCGGCGTTCCTTTCGTTCTTTCTGTGCTTGCCTCCGTGCACTGCTTCATAAGAAAACATTAACCCACCAAGCACGCAATCACGTATGCAGTAGATGTGAAATTTCAGCATCTAGACAGCGATTGAAGGCTGCCTCCAGAACCTGTCTTTTGCTTTCGTGATTTTGAACACTTCGGCGATGGTCCCTGTGTGTCATCCTCAAAGCGGTTTTGTTTAGCTCGGCTGCGCAACCGCACAGCCGGCAATGAAGGGAAAAGATGTGTTGGTGGTGTACCTTTCAGAGAGCTATAGCGTAGACGGTCCCGTCTGCACAATGTACGTGCGTACTACCGCATGGCAAAGGGATCGAGTACACCACTCTGCTCACACAGTCAATGAAAGGCTTAGAGTGCTTTTGTAGCACCAGTGCCTCCTTTATAACATTCAGTGCCCGGTAAAAGCGGAAGAGAACAATGGGACTGCTCTGTCGGTGCGAGTGCGGCGCCTCGCCACCAGGCGCCGCCGCCTAAACAGGGTGCCGGAGTTCACTATGTGCCGCAGCCGCCGTGTTTCTGGCTCCGTGCTCAAAATTAAACAGATTAAATCCTCAATTTTCTGCGCCCAAAACTCAATATATCGCGGCTGTAATCGATGAATTATGTTACTGAGCGTTTCCGAGATCTGGTTGCCAGATTTCACACACTAGCCACAAGCGAAGAACGCCTCGCTAAATGAATACCGAAAACATGCCGCGTGCGCACACGCCTACATGCTCGGACATGATGTACATGAATTTCCAACGTAGACTTGCCATGCATAGCAGCTCTATATTCTGCAAAATGAACCCAATTGATGCGATACGAATACATTTTGAACAAAGAAGGAACATTTATTTGTAGGTACCTCTATTTTCGGTAGCCTCACAGTTTTGCATATTTTATTGACAGGGGCTTTTTCGCGAAGTACTTGAAAGCATCATGCTTGTCACTGACAGTGAATGCATAGTTCACCAGCAGATGCCGCAAAAACCGAACGGATATCAGCTGCATGAGCTTAGCTCTGAGAATGTCATCCATCTCCTTGCACTTGAGCAGGTTTGAAGCACACAGTGCTGGCACAGCATACTTAACCAGGGTAGACAATGGCTTTTTTTAGAGTCGGATAGTCCTTCAGAGCACGATCCGCAAATGACCTCAGCACGTCAACGGGAAAGAGCAACTTGTCTGACGGGTAAAGTAGTCCACCTCGTTCCTGGCTGCGAGTGAACTACAAGAAAGGTTGATTGCTCACTGGCTTTGTGCAGACTGCAGTGCAACTTCCACAACACATGTGCTCGTTTATGACGCGGGCAATATAGCTCCCAACATAAACATTTGCAGAAATCTCAAGTGGCGGCAAGTGCTGAGGCAAGACTGTTGCATTGAGCCGTTGCAAAACACATGCAGCTCTTTGTAGCTGAGGCAGCTGCTGTGCTAGCGAAGGAGAAGCTTCAGTGAGCAGTGTGCCTGATGACATTTGGGCACATTCTCTGTGTGCAACGTTTGATGCATTGCTGGATGCGGCAAGTCGTTTTTTAAAACCTTCTCCAGCTCTTGCAAAACAGAACGAACATTCATCATTGCAGCCAGAGGACATCCGCAGTGTTCCAAGCAGTGACTCGATGGGGTCCCTATTAAACTAACGAGTGAGCACAAACAAGACTTCTCCTCTGTGAGCAGGTACTTGATACAGGCAACTGTGGAATATGTGGTCAGGAGAAATGCTTCAAACGTTTCTTTCGTCAAAAAATTCCTTTTGACTTTGACAGCTTTTTTCCAGTTCATCCAATACATGGGCAGCGTGACCTCGAGCCATTCCAGTCTTGCATCTTCAGCATCGTCACTGAGTGTCGGCCATTTTTGGTGGATGTGCTGGGTCGCTTGCTTGTAATTGGGTCGTATTGCTTGTATCATGCAGCACGAACCAACGATGGATGTTTTGCATGAAAATGATGGTCTGACCTGCAGCTGCGAATGATACACTCGATGTATGCCCAGCTTGGTCTCTTAGATGCTCCAGGGCTGCAGTAACATCAGGCGGGAAGACCTGAATTGCCCTTGCGACATTCATTTTTTCTATGTTATTCGGATAGACACATTTTTCGGCTGAGGTAGCTGACAGGCTTTACAACCAGGTCCTTCTGTAGGTCGTAGAGCTTCTTGATGTAGCAGGATGAGACCTCTCCTTTCGGACCAATGTCGTGGGCCAGAAACTGCGAGCGCACGTTTTTTTAAAACGTGGCATTGATCAAAACTTAAAAAGAGGTGCCTGTCGCAGCCACAAGGATGTTCTATCCGGTACGTAAAAAGACCATCGCCAAAAATTGTCATGGCATTGGCGTTCACTTTGTGATTATCACTCACTAAGCAAACTACCCTGAAACCACAGGCTTCTACTTTTTCAAGCACAAAATCAACAACTTGTGAAACTGTGGGCCTGTTAACCCCTAGGTAAAATACTAGGCCACTGGAATGCGATACGACGTCAAGAGTTCTGTAATTAGGAAACAGAGAAGAGAGTTTGCTAAGTTAAGGTCCCCACCATGTTGTTCTAAAGAGACATCTGCGTGCCCCACAAAGCAGTCCTGCTGTTTGTTGTACTGCAGCTTTTCCCTGATCTTCATCTCGTCGACTATGAGTGAACACACCCTTGACTGTGGTACAGTCAAGCTTTCGGCTTCTACTCTAAGGCGAGCTTCAGTGAGTTTGCTGAAGCCTGTTTCTTAATTGGTGGTTCCCAATCAAAGTATTTCTGCAAGGAAGATTCAAAACCATTTACCCGCGGATGTGTTTCGTACGCCCTTGTCGAAAAATGCCTTAAAACTACACAACGTCGGGTTGTCTCCTCAGAGCAGCTCGTCCTCTTCTTCTTGAAGTTCTCAATCTGACCAATCAAGAATAAAGCTGCGGGTTCGTTTTCTTTCGCCCTTTTTTTGATGTAAGAAACATCCGCAACCAGGGCATCCTCGTGCAGCTTTTTCAATTCCATTTTGTACTTGTCGACGGCCTGTAGCAGTCGAAGCAGCTGGCTCCTCAAATCCTTTCCTTTTCTTCTCCGTGCACTTCGCTTTCTCAGCGACAAGCACACTTAAAGTTGACGTACTGTCTACCTGGACGCCTTGATCACGCAAGTTGGCCTCCGACAATGTGTTCATCGCGCAACAATCCGACATATCCTCTCCTGCTGAAGCAACATTGCCGCTCGCGGAGTCACTGCGCGCCATTGCAGCACTCACTCGTTTGTTGATGCTTGCTGTATTTCGCGCCGGAGTTGATTTTGGCTGGAGATTGGGCGTGTATTCTTCAAAAACTGACGGCACAGCCCCTTTAGTTAGGCGTCGCTGCTTGCCTTCGATGAAGTCATCTTCTTTGAAGTGGCGACTGCATATTTTGGTGTAGCATGAGGTGGTGTTCGGCGACCACTTGTCTCGTCGTATTGCGGCAAGCCAGCGCGCTCGAGCGTCTGCGTCAGCGGGTAGTTCATGAAAGGAAAGCCCTGCCGGTTTCTTTTTCTCATCCGATTTGTACAGCGGAACACAGCAGTAGGCCATCGTAAAGCATTCTACGCACGTACTTGCCGAAAACTGTCCCACAAAACGAAGTCGCGCACCACTGAACGGGCTGCACGCAACACCCGGACGGAATGGCAGCAGCGGCACCCTGTTTACTCAGCGCCCCTAGCGGCAGCAGAGAAAAGTGGCGTTCGACGGCCCCCCCGATGGTGGTGTGCCCGGCACAGATTTTATACAGGAGGCACTGGTAGCACGCTAGCTCTCGGAAAGTTCGAAGCACCGCGTCACCCGCGGTCGCCACCACACGCGTTGCGATGCGTGCGCGCCTCCACATGGCGTGGTCAACGTCCGTTTAATGTTCTCAGGCGTGGTCGCTCACTCGCGCGGGCGCTTACTTCGGGATTCGGGTGCCTCGTTAGAATTGTGATAATTGTTCGTCCAGGTGTATATGCGTGCTTTCCTTTTGTGCATCTTTCTTTCTGATTAAGCAGCGTGCTTTAAGTGTCGTGTTGTGACAGTTGTTTGTCCACGCTCGTCCTGTGTATGCACATAAATTTCGGTCATGCTTTCTGCTTGAGGCGCCCGTTTCAAGTTTCCAGCTGCTTGCCGTTCTTCACGTCACATTGCAATCTGTCGCTGCATCATTCATTCCTACCCTTGTTATGAAACGACGCACAATAAGCCTTCAACTACCCCTGTGAAGACGCGCTTCAATTTCGTGTTATACCGTTTCCTAAACAGAGAGCCTCGTTTTCTTTTTTATTTTGGTATGAAGTGCGCCGCCCTTGCGTTATCCTTGTAAGCTGACCAAGAGTACTGTCTAGTGAGTAAGGCACTCGGCTGCAGACACACAAGTCCCGGAATCGAATCCCGGCCGCACTGGCCGCATTTTTGATGGGGGTAAAAATGTTTGAAGCCCGTGTGCTTAGATTTAGGTGGACGTTGAACAACTCCGGATCGTCGAAATTTTCGAAACCCGCCATTATGGCGCCTTTTGTAAACATATCGTAAATTTGAGACGTTCAATCCCAACAATTATTAATTATGGCAAAAGAGTACAACGAGGTACACCGTTCGCAAAACTCCCGGTCAATCACTGTCGATTTAAAACGTAGAAAAAGCCGACAATTGCAGCACGCTGTGCGCAAGCACTTTCTTTTTTTCATTCCTGCAGACGAAACGCACCCGGGTGGCGCAGAAACGTGACTTCGCCCGACATGACGGCCTCTTCGTGGTGCGTGCTGACGCTTCCTGGCTGCGTGGCAGCGCTGTGCGTGGCCTACTTCTACCTCTCCTGGGCCCACGTGCTACCTTAGTAAGTTCTCAACAATTAGCAATTTGCAGCTATGGCATTGCGTACACTGTTCGCGATTAATGCGCCGTTGAGTTTCAGCGTCGGGCTAATTAGTGTGATCATCGTCTGCGTTCTCTTTTTCAGCTGCTATTGTCTTCAGAACTAATCCACGATTAGTGTTGAAGAGAGCATTACGCTTTCTTCCGACTGCCGTGTAGCGCTATATCTAAATGTGAACACGTATGCCAGTCCGATTATTTACTGATCCTGGAATATTGGTCGCGTGAGATCTCCCGCCCTCTCCGATTGTGAGGACTGACGAGACGCACCACCACAGAAACAAGGCTAATTAATCATTTTGGCTCGGAAATATGTGACACGAGACAAATGCGGCAGGAGTGAGAGAACTAAGCTTACTTATCCGCAAGACTCTTTTCACCTAGCTGATGAACCTCATGTCTTGATGACGCTTGAATTTCCTGCTTGGCATCGTTGGTAAATTTTCACTGACTGGTAACAGGCGGAGCCCGTACTTATCGGTAAATAACCAGTATTATACGAAAATTTGTGATAATCGCTGTGAGCGTAGTTAGGCATTTCTATATTTTATAATCGGTCTTCATTGCGAAGCATCTTTCTGTTGACAACGTGCGGTGTCTTGTGTTTTGCAGTGAGCCGGATGACAGCAACATGGAGATCTCCGCTGCAGTGCAAAATGCGTCCACCAAGCTGAAAGCGCTGGGCGCACCATCGTGAGTGGTGATGTGCATACGTTGAGGCGTGATGGAAAGATTTTTGTTGTCCTCGCAGATTGGCGGGCGCCCTTGTCGTGCATGGTACCGTGCTGGCCCTGGTGATGTGCGTGCCGGCGGGGTACATAGGAATCGACATCAGGCAAGATGGCACCGCCTGCTTTGATCGCATGCAGCTGCTCAAAAACATGAAGCAAACACGTGGCCGAGAAAAATCTGCTTTGAAAGACACACGCACGACAAAAACAGCTAGCTTGGCAAACAAGTACACGTGCAAGCTTTCGGTGACAATGCAGATTGCTTGCCGTAAAATCCCAAACAAGCCCCCCCCCCCCCTCCCCTTATTTTTCGAAAGATTTGCAATATGCGCCTGTAGCAGGTCGTGGCGATGAATTGATGATATTGATATGTGGGGTTTAACGTCCCGAAATCACCACATGATTATGAGAGACACCGTAGTGGATGGCTCCGGAAATTTCGACCACCTGGGGTTCTTTAACGTGCACCCAAATCTGAGAACACGAGCCTACATTTTCGCTTCCATCGAAAATGCAGGGGTTACAACCGGGATTCGATCCCGCGACCAGCGGATCAGCAGCCGATGTCGCGATGAAGATGTGCCACACTATGCGTTCACGTGGGTGCGCGCATCCACATGAAACGATGCTAAAGCGGCAAAACACCAGTGCACACTGTACAAACTGTCGTAATCACTACACAATGAGCACTGCTTCTCTGAAATACACTTTTGACGCAGATCGTGTGAGCATGTTATGCAAGCTAGCTTTATGCGCCAACTTCTAAGGCTTTCCAAGGCCGGCTACCCTCAGTCCGTAGTTAGTTCCGTGGTGGAATCCTTGCTGCAGAGGGTGAAAGGCAGAGTGTCGAATGCAAATGCGCGCCCGAAGCCGAGAGAGCGGGTTAAGCCTGAGGTGGTCCCGTATATACACCGTGTGAGCCATAACCTCAAGAAGGTGGCTTCCCGTTATGGTGTTCCAGTTGTTTTTTCAGCTCCCAACAAACTTGCTCAATTGTGCCCACGTATCACATGCGATTAGCAAAGGGGCTGCCAGAAGCAGCACACAAGACTTTTTAGGCGCTGCGCACAAGGCGTGGTATATGGGACTCCCCTAGGCCGTGGCAAGTTCTATATCGGTCAAACGGGGCGTTGCATTAATGACAGACTGAGGGAGCATGCCAATAGTTTAGGCAAAAGTGAGCATGCGCATCTTCCAGCGCACTGTAAAGCCTGCGGATGTGTGCCATTGTTTGAAAGGACGGCGAGTCTTGGTAGGAGCAAAAAACAAACAGCTAGAGAGCTCTTGGAAGCCTATTACATCAAAAAGAAAGGGCCCGATTGTATCACTGATACATCCATTGTGTTGTACGCAACAGAAATGCATTCTTTGGATAACTTAGTGCCTTGTTCATGACGCTGTGCGATGTTTGTTGGTTGTGCACGCATGCACGGTTTTGTCTACTTTTCAATGCGTTTCTTAGACGGTCATTAAACAGTTGGTAGTTGGCGCTGTTCTGTCTTCTCTCCTGCTCTTCCTGCTTCACGTTATGTTTTTTGCGCCTCAGTCTTCTGCACCTTGAATGGCGGTGATCCCGGTCACCGTGAAGATGGCCGGTGGAGATGCCGTAGCAACTGGTTTTGCATAAATCCAGACCATCTCGGGGTCTGGCGATAATATTCCGATGCGTAGAAGGTAGCTCTGGCATACGCGAGGCCGCGATGAATCTTTTTCAAGGCAGCCGCCCGGTGCTTTGGACGCCATCCTTCTGCCGTCTTGAAAAGCATTGGGTTGAGACAAGCCGCTCTCCGCGGCTTGCCTCTTCTTGGCCGATTTGAATTGAACCACCTGCCATTCAGCCCTTTCCATTGCTTCCATTTCATATTCTTCGCCCCCTTCGACGGGGTTGCAGACGCTCGGCGTTGATTGAAGTGGCGTCGAAGCGCTCCCTGCCATTGCATGCGTAGCCGTGCCGACGCCGCTTGGAGCGGTTGGCGTTCCTAGCTAGGTCAGACTAGGCTTAAGTGGCGCAAAGTTGAAAGCACTGAAAATGTTGAAAATTCACTCAGAAACGAGAATCTGCACTTTCTCGTGATCAGTAGGACAAAACGCACTCGACGAAGCAAAAATCCGGATAAAAGTTGGCACATCAGAAATCACGCAGATGCAAAAGACCGCAGCGACGCGGAGGCACGTCCGCACAGCTTAGCATCCCTTGATCATCCCCCATTTAAAAACAAGAGGTCATTTTTTTACTTACATTTAGATACACAGTTCATCACGTTGACGTAGGCTATGGCTCTTATGAAATAGTGCTCCTCGAAATGGGACGGCGACACTCGGCACTGCGCCATGCCCGCAGAAGCCTCTTCTTAACGATCACACACTACGCCCACGGTATCCAGATGAATAATAATGCTTTATTCACTACACTAAAAACAGACCAACCGATTTAGTAACTTAGTGCAAAGTTTCCTTCTCAACGACGACAGCCTTGTAACACGGTCACAAGCTTGTACTTTCTTCACGTTGCGAGGCAGTTTTTTACGCGTAATAACTGTCCACCCTTGCACATTCGCTCGGCGTTTTTATGCACCAGCTGTCTACTATTACTGCAGATACAAGTCAGAAGTTACAGCAGTAACTGCCATAGAATCCGGACACAAGCCTCCAACATGGTGCCCCATCGGTAGCTTCGTCGAACCTCCGAGAAACGGCAGCAGTTTTACATAAGCTCTACTGTACACACTTCCTCAAATGACGCAGTGAGTGCATCTGTTTAAACGAGGGCCGTGACTTGGATTGTTGTGCATGGGAAGGGGGGGGGGGGGGGTGACCACCTTTGTAGCTCAATAGCATCGGACGCTGAATTAGAAGGTCGCTGGTTCGGTCCCTGCCACCGGCAAGTTATCTTTTCGTTCCCTTTACTTTCTTCACATTTACACCACAATTATCACAGCCTACATGATTGGCATAATTGTCTTTTAATTCTCACTAATACTGTACCACCAAGAAACAACTGGTTGTTTTTCAAGTACCATGTTAATTTGTTCTGTTTAGGCTGAGTAATGAAGCGCATTGTCGTTTGAATATGAACAGACTGTGGTGAGTGGTTGTTAACAGAACGTAACCAGCCCGTTGACGTGATAATAAAACAGTTAGTAAATCACCACGTCATCAACGCGATAGGCTTCCACAGCAGGCGCGCTACCGCGATGCACGTGCGCCCAAGGCGACCGAGCCGATCGCACTCCATTTGCAGCAGCAGCCATGAAGCCACAGGCTCGAGCGAGCAAACACGAAGGTTCACAACCATGGGCGTTTCACTAACGCAACCTCTTGTGAAAATATCATCTTCGATAAGCACGCGTCGCGCACGAAGTCGCCTGCAACAAACGATGCGTATCTCATTGTAGCTTATACGTCAGTATGTTTGTTACTGCGCAGGAGTTTCGCTGCGGACAGAGTATGGGTTATTGCACGCCAACTGCCTCAACTTGGCACTCTACAAAAATCAATTTCCCAGTCTGAGGAAATCACACATACACGGACATTAGTTCTACAATATTTCCCCCAAAATATTTCTGTCAACAAAATCTTCTTGAACACATGAGCGCCATTTGAACTTCACAAAACTGTCGAAGACCACGTATACTAAAGAAAGAGAGCACGCATTCCATTGACCTTTTCATTCATTTTTAGCTTTATCTCGTTTTTCAAGCATCCTACTTATTATTATAGGTCACTTCAATACACTAGCTTTACGTTTTTCACTCCTTAGCATTTAGGTGAAATTATGTGAAGTGGAGCATTTTCAGGGATTTTTTTTTTCAAAAGGCAAATATAGATCAAGTACATCAATTATTTTTATAGAACACTCTATAGAACTTAATATTCCCACAACTTTTGTTTTGCCTGTGTGCGGCGCTTAGGTGCTAAAGTAAAATCCTGAACTTGGCAAATATGACACCTTCGCCTATATTGAGACATCTGCAGCACCCTAAGGTGGTCGAACAAAACAAAAATGCAGAAAAAGCGCGTACTATTGAAAACCATAACAACTTTGTGCACAGAAAGTTTGATTGAAATACCTTTATTTTCAGGCGAGAAAAAAATTTGGGGGCATTTCTTGAAAAAGGTGGGCCAAGTGGCGTGGAATGACCCCACTGCTAACTGAAAGATGCACGCATTCCAACGTCAAATTATGTGACGAGGTGCGGATGAACATACATCGAGGAATGATAGCACACTACTTAAACGCGGACAGAAAGACAGGGACAAGCGCTTGTTCCCGTCTTTCTGTCCACGTCTAAGTAGTGCGCTGTCCTTTCAAAACAGTCGTGTATCACCAACTCGCCCAATCACCATATTGACAAAATACCTGGAGGGCCTGTCACCCTTACCGTTTGTTAAGGAGCCCTCCCGAGTTGCGAGGAACTGGGACTGCAGATTATGTACCATACTTCAATATTGCGTACGATAGCATAGTTCATTGAAGGAGAAAAATCACAGCATATCCACGGAGTGCATGATGATGAGTGGGGTGAAGCATCGGTCAGTTCGTACGCGCTTCCATCCGCCTGTCCGTTCGTTCTTGCTTCCGTGCGTCCGTCAGTGCGATTGCCCATGCGTCCGTCCGTCTGTCCACGCGTCCGTGCATCCGTCCGTCAGTCCGTTCACCCATGCGCCCATCCGTCCATGCGTCCGTGCATCCGCGCATCTGTCTGCCTCTCTGTCCGTGCGTCTGCCCATCCGTCCATTCATCTAGTGAACACTCCAAGTACTCCCATCTCGCATCTTTTCATCATATAGAAGTACCACCATCCAACGTACATTCCAAGGACTAAACGAGAAGTTGCACAGCCAGACTAGAGGAGCGACACGGGCGCACTTTTTTAGGGCCTGCGCTTGGTGTCTAGTCCCCATTTTTCACCGCCGTGTTAGTACATGGCACTGCGGCCCAACTCTCTCTGAACTTTGCTAAAACAATATAGGACCACAATATAGGACCTTTGCTAAAGCAATATAGGTTATGCCCAACGAGTTTAACGTGACATCCTTTTCTGGTCACATAGGGCTCAAAGTGCGTCCTTCAGATACTAGTTATTTAGTAAGCATCAAATTAAAGGCAAATTTTATTGGAGATTAAGTCACTGATACTCGTCCCTGTAGGCTATTTCATCATAAGCAACTATCTATTCATTTATGATTAACGTGCACGGGTTTCCGCCTCAATTCGAATGAGTGCGCGCGTGTCGCTTCTCTAGCCCGGCTGTGGAGGTGGCTACCTACTACTACGACGCACTACTACTACTACTCCTGCTACGGCTACTACTACATACATCGCGGAAGCACGACCCACGTGCTTCGCCCCTAAAATTCCACCATGTCCCGCTGAAGGGAACCGTGCGTAGATGCGAAGCAGTGGTGTCAAATGGTTACACTGGCGCTGACGCGGACGTTGGCGCTCATCGCGGCGTCGCATATGCGAAAAACGTGGGGAGGTGGAAAGCACGCATTGATAGGCCGGTGTTTCCTACTGGAACATGCCAATCGCTGTTAGTGGCCAGTGGGAGACAGACGACTCCGGTTCGGCACAGAAACCCGCAGTCCATTTTCAACAAGAGTGGAGATGTAGGCTTGTTGGTGATGCATATGAAAGAAATTTATGTAGCGCGAGGCGAAAAAACGGACACAGGAAGGAATAGACTGAGAGGACAGAGCGCTCTGTCCTCTCAGTCTATTCCTTCCCGTGTCCGTTTTTTTCGCCTCGCGCTACATAAATTTCTTTGAAGTCCATTTTCAGCTTACGCACACGCTGCGAAATTTTATTGTTCAACAACGAACATGAAAAATCTCCCACCGGCACTACCTTGAAAATCAAGATACAGTGCCTATATGCTGTATGGGGGTGGCCAGTGAACGGTTGTGCAGCGCAAGCAATCAATTTTTTCAATGAAGGAACTCCCTAGTGGAAGATGCCTGCGCCGACGTTGCGAGGCAAGAGGGTGGGGCAGCGTAGGAGAGGATGGAGAGGAGACGCGCATGCGCATTGATGGTGTAAACACTGCGGGGAGGATTGCCTAGATGAGAGAGCGAGCGTAGGTGTGCAGACGCTTCCTGCGTCGGTGCAAGTAAGGGGGAGCATAGTAAAAAAAGAAAGAGAGAGAGTGGACGCGTATGCGCAGTACGGGTGGTCCCGCCGCACACTGGATCTAGCACGACTCTAAGCTGCTTCGCATCTAAAAATGCCTCCCAAACTGTTCGTGCTTTGGTTGGCGTTTCGCGAGAGGTTGCCTTAAAGTTACGTTTTGCCCTGTGCAGGCTGACGCTGCTGACCTTGTTGACGTGGAGCGCGCTGCTGGTGAGCGCTTTTGGCTCCCTGTTCGCCAAGAGGGCGATGGCAGTGCGCGAGGCCTGGCGTCGGATGCCATGGGGCGTTGTCATCGTCCTCGGGAGCGTCCATGTTGCCACCAGGGTCGTTGAGGTGCGTCTGTTTGCTGCGGAAAAAGTTCGCCGTTGAGGCAACCATCAGCAAAAGTGCATGCTCAAAGGGGGCTGCAGGTTGATGGGTCGTGAGAAGGACAGGACGAGCACAGAGCAGACCAATTACTCCATTCCCAGAAGTGGAATTATGGCCTTTGCACACAAAAAGAAGCGAAATGTAAAAGAACACTGCGCTTTAGCATGAAAGGTGGCCCAATTTTTTCGTTCATAAGGAAAGGGACGTAGATCTGACGCATCTGCGTCTCCTTTGTAGTGAATGCGCAAAATTGTTCCTAAAGTACAGTGCGCGTGCTGTTGACGGTATCTCCTATTTTACAGTTCTCAAAGATAGGGTTCCAACTACACTGATACAGTCGGTTGAAAAGTGACTGTACACGTTTGCCAGGGCTCTCACATTCGCATTAGCTAGATGGCCTCGCCAAGAAACGCCCCGTGCACCTCCGAGCAAGGTCTTCTAACATCATTCACTTTGTGAATATGGCGGTGATATTTTTAAAACAATCTTTGGGTTACTGCTGCAAGCACACTTGCAGGCCACCCACTACACCATAAATCATCATAAATTTGTGCAGTATGGAGGCATTCAGTACGCCATCCTGCGTCATTCTTCGGAGACGCGTGGTACCAGCCACACATTTGCAAAGAATTTCGTGAAATTCTTCGATGCTGACGGCGATGAATAATTATGGCGGAGGTATTTGTAACAGGTTGGAGCACTCGACGCTCATTGCGCATGTGTGAAGCTATTATAAAACGCTTGATTACTCATATTACCATGATTACTTTCCCGGCATGAAGTCTGCCTATTGTCGGTTTGCAACGAAGTTTTATGCACTGGCGTAGTTCATTCCTAGAACGCTCAGCTAGTACGCAGCGGACCCGGGATCGAATTTCGTTATGCCTTTGGTGTTTTTTATTAATTTATTTTTATTTTGCTCGACGATGGTTTGTACGCCGGCGGCGGACAACTACGGCGCTAAAAAAAAAAAAGACCTTCAGTGTTATTTCTTAACAGCTGTCACTGAAAAACTCTACAAGAAACAACACAATGGAACATACAGAAAATTTCGTTTTCATTCTTGGATTACTAATATTTATGTAGCCTACTTTTTACACGACTATCTGTGCTGTAGTAAGTACAAATGAAGGTTCTTCCGTTAAAAAGCGAAAGCTTTCTCAATCTGCTACTCCCATTATCAGATAGGCTCATGATGTTCATGCATCAGACACTGCTTGATTTTTACGCCTCAGCTCTATTCGAGAGCTAAAGAAAAAAAAAAGAACTGGCGTGCGGCCTCACTAGTGACCAGCTGCCGGTAATGCACTCTCATCAGAGCAGGATTGGCCACCCTGGTGCAGTACCTGACCACAACCTTCCATGAACGCAGCAATCAACCCTTGGCCCTCAGTCCCAAGCGGCTGCGAAGCAACTGTCCAAGGCGGTGGTCAGACCTGTGACGCAGCGGAGGTTGCTAAGAATCTCTGGGTCCGGACAACCCGTCATTGGAATGTGAACTTGGCTACCTTCAATGATAGAACGCTACCTAGTGAGGCTAGTCTAGCTGTGCTATCCGAGGAACTAAAGGGTGTTAAATGGGGTGTAATTAGGCTCAGCGAAATTAGGAGGAGACGTGAGACTTATACGGTGCTGAAGAATGGACACGTCCTATACTACCATAAATTAGTTGATAAAAGAGGACACCTGAGGCTTATACAGTGCTGAAGAATGGACAGGTCCAATGCTACCGTGGATTTGTCGAAACAAAAGAACTAGGGGTGGGGTTTCTCATACACAACAATATCGCTGGCAACATAGAGGATACTATACCATCAATGAGAGAGACCGTGGCAAGTATCATAATTAAGTTTACCAAAAGGTACAAGATGAAGGTAATACAAGCCTACGCGCCTACATCAAGCCATGATGATCATTTCGTTCAACGCTTCTATTAAGACGTAGAGTCAGCCATTAATAACGCAAACATACAGTATACTATTCTGATGGGCGACTTTAATGACGAAGTAGGTAGGAAACAGGATGGAGGCCCCGAAATCGGCTCTAGAAATGCCAGAGGGGAGTTCGCAGAACGTTCGCAGTTGTAGGTGGAGTTCGCAGAACGCAATAATTTACGAATCTTGAATACCTCCTTGAGAAAACGAGCCAACCATAAGTGGTCGTGGCGAAGTCCCAATGGCGACACTAAAAATGAAATAGACTTCATTCAGTGTGTACACTCAGGCATTGTACAGGATGTAGAAGTAGCTGCCAAGATCAGATTCAGTGACCATAGAATGGTAAGAGCTGGTATTCACCTAGATATAAAAAAGACAAAAACTGATACGTAAGAAACCAGTTAGGTAACTGGCGGTGAGAGTACAAATACAGGAATACAGAGTTTCGCTTCAAAATCAATTCGAGACACTAAATTAGATAATGAGCGGTGACCGAATGAACGATAATCTCATGAAAGAGCGTGCAATTGAAGTTAGAGACCGGAAACTGGCACTAGATCTGAAACTGGGAAACTATCTCAGGCGATGAGAAATTTTTATTAAGAGATGACAAACGATGAAAGCCTCAGACGCAACCGACAAAGTAGGAGTAGTGGAGCTTTCGAGTTAATCAATAAGCAAAAGGTAACCGACATCAGGAGGTATAGAAATCGGCAGAAGCCTAAAAGCTGTAAAGTCAGACGTGTGAATAGGCAAAAATCGGTACTCCACAATGGACCATATTCATACTATCACTCAGGTGATAGAGAAATGCATTGTATACAACTTACCCCTCTACATAGCTTTCATAGATTACGAGAATGCGTTTGACTCAGTTGAGACAAGAGCAGTAATGCAGGCACTACCGATTGAAGGCATTGACGAACCCTACGTAAACATACCGTAAGAAATCTACAGCGGATCCACCATAGTTATCCACAAAAAAAGTGTCAGAATCCCAATAAATAAGGGTGTAAGGCAGAGAGACACGACCTCTCACAGGAGTTATTCAGGAACCTAGACAGGGAATAGTTAGGGATAAGAGTTAATGGAGAGTACCTTAGTAACCTGTGATTCGCTGATGACATTATTTTGATGAGTAACTCAGGGGAGAAATCGCAGCTAATGATTACTGAACTGCACGACTGTTCCGCCAGTTGAAACGCGCATTCATAAATCAAAGTTATCGAAATATGTCGACATGTGCGACGGCATAAGTAAATTGGCGATTTGGTATGCACACGCAGGAGTACGACTTGCTGCCTCAGCTGTTCAAGATGTTATTCAGGCCGGCTTTCTGGAGAGCGCGGTCGCACATTGAGGTGCAAGCTATTCTGGCCACCATCACATCCGTGTTGGCCGAGGCCACCGACAACCGCACGCTCAGCATGCTCATGATGCCCATCGTGAGCGACATCGTGGGTATCCAATACACATAACTGTAGTGCTCACATCTGAACGGCGTTTCTCATTGGCGAATCACGCCGCCCCCTGGCTACGCCGCTATTGAAAATTGTTGCGAGTTTTCGGGAACGGGCAGAAATGGCAGGAAGCCTATCTACAAAGTGAACCGTGCATTTCTGGGGTTCTCGAACTGGTTCAGCACCTGACGGAGGGAGGACATCAGTGTCGTTTCTTGTTTCCCGTGACGCGCAAGCAGGACAGTCAATTCGCCCTATCTTCTACACGTCCGGGGTTCGATGAAACTAACGGTTTCCAGTAGCTATACTCGCAGACAACCTTCTGTGGCAATGAAAGCTATGGAAACAAAGTGCAACCGCTGGAGAATATTGTTCCAGAAATGTTTTCCACGTGAAAATTAAAAAAAAAAACATTTCTTTATCCTCTACAGGATGCTTTCATAAAGAGACGCTCAGCGAACGAAAGAGATGTTCATATTTGTTTTGCTTCATGAAGTGTAATTTCACGTTTTGCCCGTCTGAAAAAGTTGCACGTTTTAGGTGCACCTCATAGCCAAAATGGCGTCTTCGCCTTTAAGTGAGCGCGCGTCCCCCCCCCCCCCCCCCCCCCCCAGCTATTCTAACGACTCTCTGAAGGAGCTTGTGTCGAATTTCACTGGCAAATGTCTGTATAAGCAGTCGTGGCAAGTTCAATGCTGTGGTATTATTCGAACACGGCCGTCATTCGAAAAGCGAGTCAAGTCGGACTTTGCGGAGGAGTGCAGGCGCAGTAGGTCCGCCCCCGTATAGCTTCCCCTTAATTGCCACAGAAAGTTCTCCCCGAGTATAGTTATACGTGTTGCGTCTCCTGTCTTATTGTGTGGCTTGTGTTCCCGTCAATGCAAATTGAAAATGAACACCACGCCATAGTATTGTTGATTGGGCGAGTTAGTTAGTGCGAAAAATTCGTATATTGATTTAGCGCGGCTAAGTTTGAGTGGCACCCGGCAACAGTGGCTTTTCGACGGAGGCGAAGCGTGAGAGGCCCTGGTACTATCATTTATTTGTTAATAACTTTATTTCCAATACTGAGAGCAGCCACTTCGCGCTGTTTGTTACAGGGTGAAAAAGTTTAGAACACTGAAATCAAACACACAAACAGCATAGTACAAACATGACAATGCAAACTATATATATATATATATATATATATATATATATATATATATATATATATATATATATATATAGAGAGAGAGAGAGAGAGAGAGAGAGAGAGAGAGAGAGAGAGACAAATCAGCAGCATGGAAACTTTGTTCTCAAGATATACTTAACAATACGAATGTCGGCAATAGCTAGCGAGTGAATGTAGCTTTTCTTGGACATTTGCGAGCACATTCGTACCTTCAGGCATTTGTGGGTTTTGTTTATTTTATGCTTCGATCGTTCTGACCAGAAAGGGATGTTTGTAAACGTCAACTTCCGGCACATAAGGTCTAACAATGTATGGCTGGGTGAACCAAAGTGTTACTATACTCAGAGGCCGCAAGTAGCGCCCAAGATAAATATTGAACATACCTTTAAACAGTGGATAAAAAAATTTTAGCCTGGCTATTTTCTTGCGTGAAGCTGAAACTGGAAGGTTTGCCTCGTGAATCACAGATTCAGTTCTCTTGTATTAATGATAGCGATAGCCTTAAAAAGCTCGTTTCGCAGAAATTCTGGCGTCGGAGTCAGCGTCAGTGTAGGCGTCGTAGGTAGTGAGCGAAAAGTCATCATCTTCTCCAAAACCGAAAAATCGAGAAAGACGCAAAGAAAACAATAAAAATTCAGTAAAAATCAATGTCGTGCGAAACCTCCAGATCGAAGGTGGCTGTGCTGTGGTTTATGTGAGAGAAATGTTGCGAAGTGACGTAATGCAAGCACAGACATGCGTTAAACAGCTGCATATGTTTTATGTAACCCCTTCTTTACACTTGTGTCGCGATGCCAACAGCAACATGACTATTAGCGACAACCGATACGAAAAGCTCGAGAAGATGGTGGCCCCGGACACTGCTATACATAAATCAGCTTCACCGCATGACATCTAACTCCAATTGATGTTAAACTGACGGGACCATAATAGTACTCATGTATAACTTTTATAAAACTAGATAGCCAGCACTACAACCACAATTGACGTTTCACGAACATTACGGCCAGTTTGAAAAGTAGTTCCGAGATCTGGCATGGATCTGTGGTAGACTATCCTTCATTTCCACGCAGAATGCTGGGAATCGGCTCCTGCTGGGACACTGACATTTATTATTCGCTTTCGGCACATACCCGCCCCCGGGTATGTGCCGCTCGTCTGGCGGAAACATTCGACGACGTAAGCGACGGAAGTGCGACATTATTCATGTCATGACCAGCGAGTCATAATCATCAAACCATCTTACCCTCCTATACTAGTGCTAATAATAATATTTGTTGGCGTTTAACGTCCCGAAACCACCATATGATTATGAGAGACACCATGGTGGAAGGCTCCCGAAATTTCGACCAACTGAGGTTGTTGAATGTTCACTTAAATATAGACCCTCAAGTATTTTCGCCTCTATTGAAAATGTAAGCGCAACGGCTGAGATACGATCCCGCGACCTGCGAGTCAGCAGCCGAGTGCCTTAGACACGAGACCACCGTGGCGGGTTAATCTTACATACTAATTTTGGCCTACCCCAAGTCAATTGAGGATGATCACGTGAGCACTCCGACCTAGGCGATTGGCTGGCTGGCTGGCCGATGTACACGTTTCCGCAGGATAAAGGAATGGACTGTACAACTCCCATGGAACGTTTAACGATGACATTCTCGTGTTTTTTCAGGCAACCGCGTATCTTGCTATTGCAAATGCGCGGACACAACTTTGGTAGCTTTTCTAACACCAAAAAGACCACAGCCACACCATGCTTAGCAGCGGCATTCTTAAGGGTATGGGAGAGCTTGTGTATGGGTACGGCTTCACTTGAGGCTTGGAACCCGATGGATTCCAAGCAGCTCCATCCCATAGTGTTCCACGTTTCATTTTCTGCAGTAGTTAATCGGCGACCGTGCTTATGACTATCGGCATAACCGAGAGATGCCTAAATGACTGGTTTAGGGAGCACCCGCTAAAGGTTAATAAAAACGAGGACAAGTGGGCACATCTTGTGCCACATATTGCCGCATATGGGTGGGAACCACAATTCAGAGATACGCAGGTTCTTGAGAGACGCTTGAATTTATCTGCACGTCTGCTATTGGGAGCACATTTTATTGAAAAGAAAATAAGGATATGTTCGTCAGCGAGCCATCTTCGGTGATACATCGACAGAAAAAAAATTTTTCTAGGGGCAAGGATTAAGTGATTCGAGCTGCTTTATCTGCTTTTCGCATTTCCTTTTTTGTTTAATTTTTTCTTGTTCTTTGTTGTGTGGTGGTGCTATATACATCGCACGTAAGATGCTTTCCACATGCGCAGCTCTGTTCATTTTTGCCTTTGCGCATTTTCCTGTACGCAATAAGGAGGTCATTCAGGAGCAATAAACAGTTGGTAGTAAGCGCCGAGTGTCGTGTGTGTTACTCGGCTGGATGTGCGAGTGTTTGTGCGAGTGTTTGCGAGAGTCGAGGTTACGCAAACTATCTTACGATATGACGAATAACCAACTAGCCCAACAAGTTTTAATGGGCTTCAAATGTTTCATTCGACCCGACCGCCTCTGTGCACTAATTAAAATGTTAATTTAATTTTTTTTCAATCATTGAAGTGATCAATGTTTTGTAAACTTAACATGTCCACCACAACGTTAAAAAAAGTAATTATGAAGGTAGCGAGGAAATATTTCGTACCGCATATTTTTGAGTATCTTCGGACACATTTCTTGAACCACCCTGTGCAGCGCAATAGCTCGAACGTCAAGGCGAGTGAAAGGGACCAGAGGGTCCCGACGCCGTGCAAACTGTCAGTGCCAATGATTGGCTTCGCAGGCGGAGACCAAGAACATGTACCCGATGTACTACGCCATCCCCGTAGTCGTGGGCGCGTCCAGCAACGTCATCATGCCCGTCTCCGTTCCCATGGCGGTCATGCACGACGTCGGGCGCGTGCCCTTCGTCAGACTCGTACGTACACAAACGACGTGTTCGCTGCTCAAGGCACTCATCACGAAGGCGAACAACGGCTGTGGCGGTTTTGGTTCGCTTTGTCGCGCGCATTGTGTTCTTTGTATGAACCGACATCTCTGCGGTGCGTGGAGACATCTTCACAATGCAGGGCTGGCCAAGGCGAGAACTACGAAGGGCAGACTCAGACGGGCGTAACTAAAAAAAAAATAAAGTTTAAATAATTGATCGATCCGAGCCTTAGGTGAACGTCAAAGTCCACGTTACGCTTGGTACATCCAGAAAAGAAGATAACAAGACAGCTATGACAAACTGAAGGATAGCGAAACAGAGCAGTCAAACAAAAATAGAGAATAATAAATTCTAAATCATCCCGAAAAATTTTGTTCTTTATTGGACAGTGTTAGGGAAGTTTCAGTTTTGCAACAACTATCGAAATATAGTCTATCAAACGGGTGATTTCACCCTCGACCTTTCCAACTTTTACGCTTTTGTCAAAAAGGTACGCGCGGGCGTTTTCGGCTATATATTGCAAGAAAAACATTTCCAGGCGTCTTATTACATTTGGAGTGGGGCCCATTCAAGAGCTTGTTCATGTACTTTTCCGTGTACCGGTTGTATGACAACAAAATGCGACAAACTACACCCTATGTGCATGGTGAAAAGCTTTGTTTGGTCGGATTCTCTTCACTTGCTTCGTTGCACGACTCTCTTCCACGCAAACTTTACAGCTTTTAATCACAGAAAACACGACCTGCGCGTTACCCCGAGTAGCTACTTATTTGCTTTAGGCTTTAAGAATGAATGTATATTGAAAATGACGGCCACATTGGTTTTCTCAAAACGAGGTATGGCGTTCCTGCTAGATACGCCGCGATTGATATTGATGCACTGGAGTGTACCTACTAAAACCAACAGAGCAATACAATATACGGACTTTTAGATTCGCTAAACTTGCCCATTGAAACTATTCTACAGCAAATGGAAACGTTACTTGCCGAATGCATTGTTTTAAACGGCTGTAATGAAATCGTAATTAAGCGCCTTTTTAGCTCTTGGTGCATAACAACGACACGACCACACATCTTTAAATAAAAATTTCACGTCTAGAAACTCATTCAGCATCATTTCGATGGTCAGTTCGAGTGGATGAACGCTTACGCATGTTCAAAACAATGTCACCACATTCTCTGCAATATTATTGAAAGGCGGGCGAGTTGGAACGTGTCCATCGTGGGTAGTGCACAAGCAGATTATATTCTTCATGAAATTGCACTAATGAGGAATCCTACACAATAAAAATGTCTTCATGCCTGAAAATTTGCACTCATTTTCTATATGACGCTGGGCGTAAACGGACAAGGCACCCTGGAACCTGGCTAAAAACAAATAGCTTAAAACTAGGGCAAGAGGGGAGCCAAACACCTCGCTTCTGTAAATTAGGGCGACTGTTTCATTCTGTGAAGGATGAAGAAAGGTAAAAGTGTAGTAATAAAAAAGAATACCGACCGAGACACCCACTTCCAAGAAACATTTTGCAGTATATTCAGCGAAACATTGTCGGTCGAGTAATCATGGGACAGTAAATATTGTAATCCCGTTTTATCTGCGGAAAATGCATTCAGGCCGGCGCCAGCGTGAGCCTTTACGAGCACTTACAATTGATCGGAATTTCTTTACTAGAAGAAAACCTTTGATTAAAAACTGTCTCGGCATGCCATTTAGATATATGGCCCAACTTGCTTTTGCCTCATGGCTTTCTCTGAAATAATGAACGCCGTCATGCAAACGCAAAAGCAACCCTTAGCACCCTGAACGTTCGATCGTAATAAGCGTAATGCGCATTCGAAAAAAAATTCATTATAAACGGTCTCCTTGCAGCAGTCAATAGCTACCGCAGCAATATGTATGTCACACATATGCAGGCCGTGCAACGCCGAAGCCCACGTTTCACTGCCACGACACGCCGTTTTCGTGATTTTTTGTGCCGACTGCTTCACCGAAATGGTATCGTGGTCCCTTCCGTAAGGGTTTATACGCCTTGGTAGGTTTGCAAATATTGTGAAACTGTTGGTGCCACTGCATCGTAGGGAGAACACCACGCCGCAGCACAGATCTCGTATATACTGCAGTGATAACGAGGGCGCGATTGGTAACAGCAAAGCGGATTTAGACATAGGTCAGGCTCTGCAAACAGAGAATGTCTTGCGGCCGCACCAGTGAAGCATGCTCATTCTATGCGCAGTTGGTGCTGGGCATGGTGCTCAAGATGGTGCTCGTCGGCATGGTCCTGCTCACAGCGAACGCCATCGGCAGGGGCCTCTACGACTGGGGCAACCAGCACGTCTTTCCCGACGCGTGACCAAAGAAGACAATGATTCTCTCTGGCACGCCCCCCGATCATTTGCTCGCGCATGCGTAGGCGCGAGCGTGTCTCCTGAGCCCCGGAGGCAAGCACGTGATGACTGTGTTGTGTAGGCTTTTATCGTGCTTGTTAATTCTAGTATCATTCCTACTCATTCTTGATTATAGATCTCTCGTCGCAATAAAGCTCGTTACTTCGTTTCGTATGGCTACGCAAAGCCTTCAGCGATCTTATAGTCACCGCAATAAATCTTGGTATTTCGGGATCCCTCCGCTACGGCGTCTCTCATAATCATATAGTGTTTTGGGGGACATGAAATCCTACATATTGTCAATAAATCTTGGTAAACGTAGCCAATTCACGAGTTCAGTAATGGCCCGTGAAAACACTGATGTGCTACCATGCACGCATAAGTAAATCTCGAAAATATTTCTTTTCTATTTTCATGTATTTTGCTGTATTCTCGTGCGAGACAACTTGATATTTCGACATTAATAAAATTGTGATATTTGAAAACGGGACACATGTGGAGTTCCAACCGAAGGTTTTTTATGCCGTACTGAGGTTTGAAATTTTGCTTTTATGTATGATTTTAATGTAACAAAGTTAAGGGAACAGAAGAAGCTCTACACCCAATGCATTTCAGGCGGAGTTGATGCACCTTTATCAGTATAATTATAAAAGGTTCAATAATTATTTTACTAATAATGTGATCACGAGCCATTCCTCTTTTTAGTGAAGCAGATTTAGAACTGGAAATTTTAATGCTCATTTTTTTTTCTGCAAATATTTCACTTCAGGTACCCGATTATCACTTGATAATAGCTATTAGATGTCATGTTGCAGATCAGCATTTCCTCACACAACAAAAATTCTGCTTAGCATATTGTCTATTAGGTTATCTAAATACTAGCTGATATTTATAATTCTATGTGTTGTGATTGCTGAGAAAAAAAAGAGCGTAAGTACAAAAAAGCATGTTTTCAGATAATCACATTTCATTTATTGATAGTGTCAGCCCTTTTCGGAGAGCTATTACAGGATGAGAAAGAAATCATACTTAAGCAGAAACTTGCATAGAATATTGATATGTGGGGTTTATGTGCATGAAAGAAACACGAAAAATAGTCTTTGTTACAAGAACAGATATCGTTTCACAACACGTATCGAAATTCAGATAAGAAAATCATAATCGCAAGCTCATCAGTGAAACAAGAAAAGAAAGCATCAATGCTGAAACAGGTATTATACAGCTTAATAAAACACATAATGAAAAACATAGTTTAATTACAAGGCACGTAATTTTGACATGTCATCTCAATGTCAATGCACAGAGTGAGAAAACACTATAGAGCTTATGGCTTTTGGAAACTCAGTAAGAGATTTAGTTTTCCCAACCGGATCTGGCAACGAATTCCACTGCAGTATCACCCTAAGGAAGAGTCATTTCATTTACAATCGAACAGATTGGCGGCTCCTCCCACGATGGCATGTACTGCTCCCACGAATGAAAAACGTGTACTGGCGAAACTGTCCAAAAGCCGCATTCGCCTTTTTTCTAATAGTGTGCTGTACTTGCTTTTCCTTCTTGCCGGGGACGTAGGACACAACCCCGGTTCTGATGGCATTGTCCAAGTGAACATGTCGACTCACAATGATGCTACCCAAATAAAATAACGAATAAGTTGAACGCTATTGAAACTCGGCTCGCAAAACTATGACGGAGAAAATGAACAAAAGCCTAGGTACCACGCAGGACCACATTCAGGACGGCAGTGAATGGGCATCGGAGCTTTTAGATATAATTCAGGGGCTTCTGAAACAAGTTAACGAGTTACAGAAATAATCGGTTGAAACAGGACAGAAGCCGGGGGCCAAATTTGTTTTTTTTTATAGTGTGGACGACACTAATCGGCTTGACAATCCCGACCAGTAACAAAGAGTAATCCAGAAGATTCGCAAAGATAATTTGGGAATTCATCTTGAGTCAGTTCAACGAGCCCGCCGTATTTGTCGTTTTACTGGAAAGGTTAAGCTACCAATTGTGATTTTTCCTTCTACAAAGAAAAACGAGACGTTCTACTAAACTCAAAAAAAGTTAAAGCTTTCAGTGTTGCTAAGGATTACTCGCCTAAGACACGTAGCGTGCGCTAGCACCTGTGGGAATACGCGAAAACTAAAAAATAGATAATAAAAATAATAAAGCATATCTAAGTCATGATAGCTCATTACAAACGGCAGAGTTCTCAGGTGGGGCAAAGTAAAGCAAGAAGTGGTTCCTGTCATAAACAATGACGTGGTGCCGAAATCAAGACACGTCCCCATCTCGACGTAGTTGTCTTAATCGCGAACTGAGTAATAAAGCGGATGAACTTGCGGTCTTAATAGAGTGTGAATGCGGATATAGTATTAGGCACAGAATCTTGGCTAAATGCATCCATCATCGACAGTGAAGGTTTGCCAGATAACTTCATTGCCTATCGAAAAGATAGGCTGAGCCTCGGTGGCGGCGTTTTCTTGCTTGTTCGGTCTGATCTGTGCTCATCCACGCTTGATTGATTGATTGATATGTGGGGTTTAACGTCCCAAAACCACTATATGATTATGAGAGACGCCGTAGTGGAGGGCTCCGGAAATTTAGACCACCTGGGGTTCTTTAACGTGCACCCAAATCTGAGCACACGGGCCTACAACATTTCCGCCTCCATCGGAAATGCAGCCGCCGCAGCCGGGATTCGAACCCGCGCCCTGCGGGTCAGCAGCCGAGTACCTTAGCCACTAGACCACCGCGGCGGGGCATCCACGCTTGATATCAGTGATGATGTGGTGGAAGCAGTGTGGTGTATGGTGAATTCATCTGATCATTTTTCGCTTACCGCCGGGGTGGTTCATCGATCATCAAACTCTGGCATGGCACTATTACATGCTTTAAACAAAATTATCTCTCAGGTTTTAGGTCAAGTTATGTTGTTTACCAGCGACTTATTTTTAACGGATCTTCAGTGGAGCGATAATACTTGTGTATTACGAGCATGTAGTCACGCTCACAAAATAGTGAAGACCATGGTTAATACTTACTCCGTCTAACGGAACCCGTCTAACCGAACCCGTGAAAATGGTATTTGAGACTGGTATTTTCGCAATTCTGCGCATCTCGTAAACTCAACATCTTTCATCCCGGGCTTCAGTGACTACGAAGTTGAAGTCGCCTTTATAAAAACAAAAATTTATCGCCTGAAGCACCACGGAAACAGAAGAGTATTGTTCTTTAACCGAAGTTGGGTTGCGCCCCTCCGAAACAGGAATAACTCCGGAATCACTACACATTTTCGCTAGCCCACAATGGAATGGGGACAACGCTTGGAAAAATTGAATACGAATGAAATTGAGCGCCTTTTGCACGGACTGGGACAAAATTGGAATAACGTGTTCTTTTTTTGGAAAACAGGGCACATTTTTGTTTACGCGCTGTTTTTCAAAATTTAGAAATTAGTAAGACAGAGCCTCGAATTCAAAAATAAAGCAGAATTTCAATGAAATGACTTGGCTGATTACAAGCACTGTATGTTTATAAGCAACGCGCCCACAATGTATAAATTTCCTTGCTCATTTATTCATCATTGCTTACATAGCCCAATACGGCTTGAGTAAGGGAAGCCAGTACAAAAAAAAAATAAAATATACATCAGTAAATACAAGGACAAAATAAAGAGAAGAAACAGTACAGCGAAATGAGAGGAAAAATGATGCACTGCAAAAATACACAGAAAAACTGAAGAAAAACCAAGACATGAACGTATATAGCCCCGCTATCCGCTCAAGTGGTACATCATAGCAATCAAATGTGGCCTCGACGTCGTCGAACTACGAGTGATTCCCGCGTAGGCATAGGCAACAACGCGTCAGTCATTTAACAGGCTCGGGTACTTCAGCCTCCTGTCCTCTATCCGAGCTGCCTCTGCGCTCTCGGTATTTGCGACGCCATTGGCACTGTCGTTTCTAAGCTGCTCCATTGCTGATTCTTCTCTTTAGTACGTAGCTGCATTTGTAACATTGCCACCTGGTCAGAGCCTGACCCCCCTGAAGGCTCTCCTGCGACCCTAGTCATCTCGGCGTTCAAGCCCACATCCGTTAACCCCCCACTCTGGTCGTGTTCCATTTCCCCCACCTCGCCACTACGCAAGTTATGCCGCTGGTCGTAACAAGCTGCGAGCCAATAGAGACACCCACCTGCGCACCTCGCGCTTCCAGCCGCAATGGCCTCGTCAGCTCACGCCCCAGATGAGTCTCAGCCCGTGTCTTCCACAACGATGGATGTTGTCCCAGTCTTCTCAGAAGGACATCCTCTCGACTGCACCAGTGAAGTTCACGTGTTCCTTTTTCCAGTGCGAACCAAGAACGCAAGGTTTAACAGCGCGAAAATATGCACGGCGGACAGGAAAAGGACGGGACAAGCGCTGACTTCCAACTAACAATTTATTGAAAAGAAGGCCGTTAATATACCCGCGCATGCGCTCCTTTTCAGCGCCATCTGAGCAGCCTCATAGATTATACGCTCGTGCTCTTCTTTAATTTTGCCGAGAGCTGTTGTCTTTTACAACAGCGGAGTGGACCCACACGTGCTCACGTGTTGCGCATGGAAGCCATCTTCGCCATTACGAACATTATTGGCGTGTTCCCGTATGCGTTCGTTTAGGCATGTGCCCGTCTGGCCCACGTAACATGCACCGCGAACACCAATGAATACCTAAAAAAAAGAGCAAGAAAAACTTTAAAGTTGAGAAGAAGCTCATTGACGAGCAGAATCTCTAGTGAATTAACTGAAAACAGAAGACAACAACACTTTGAATTTGTCTGGGCCACATTTCTGAACAACAAATTTCAGGCGACTGCTCCAGCGTTCAATTGCTGAAAGCAGGAATTATAACTTAAAGCCTGAGCATAGCTAGCATGTTACAGAAGGCACGAGCAATTATGCGCACGAATTTTTTTTTGAACTTGCTTTGCAACCACGACGTGGTCTTAAAGAGAATACACACAGTAACTTGTGCGCCTTTTGTGATAGGTGGCCGGCTTCAAACCACGAAGTGATGACAATCACATGCTCTGGTGCCTGGTGGGAATGTACGCTTGCACCGCGCATGCATGTTACAGCGCACGCAAGCCTTGTTGTGATCTCATAACAGCTTTCGCTGCAAAATGTAATGAGCACGTTTGTCGTTCCCAAGCCGACCCCTAGCTTCTCGTGTTTGTTTTCCCATGGCGATCATGTTTGGCTTTCTTGCCACGCTAGCGAAAAAAACAGCGTGATAAACAAAAAAAGCTTGTAACAATACTGAATCTTGGCCTAGTTGGTACTTGCTTAATGACATGGTTTAGCCGCAAATAACCCACCCACAAGGTAAAGGAACCCTCAACGACAAGCGCAATCGGCTTGTGCTTGTCGTTCAGTAATCACTATGCACTGAACTAGTAATCTAGTTCAGTGCATAGGTCGGCAAATGAAAATAACACGTTAAAGAAACCGATGTGGTCAAAATTTTCGGAGCCCTCCACTACGGCATCTCTCATAATTATGTTGCTACATGCATGTATATTGATATTTTAGGGGGCGACGCGCGTGTGTGCCTGACGAGGAAGACGAAGAGTTGTCTCCGCTCGATCGCTGGTGGACCGGGCACGCCATTACCGCTGGTTTTGAATATACCTAATCGCCAGCCTCGTCGTTACGGCGTCTATTCTTTTCCGTAACATATTTGGTGGAGGTGGAACGTTCCCCGTCTTCACCACGAAGCTTCGCAGTGGCCGCACCATTCGGTCTCCGGCCATGTCTACCAATGACAACAGCCTGTCAGCGTCCCCATCTGTAGCTCCAGCCACTACATACCTGACGATGCCCACCCCCCGTGATCCCGGTACATTCTCCACACAACCTGAGCTCGACGTCGACTACTGGCTCCGTATGTACGAGCGTGTTAGCCACACACACCGATGGGACCCTACCATGATGCTCGCCAACGTAATATTTTACTTGGACGGTACCCCACGGGTCTGGTTCGACGCCCATGAGACCAAGCTCACTAGCTGGGATACCTTCAAGGAGCGACTACGCGACATCTTTGGGGACCCGTCCGGTCGCCAAATGGAAGCGCGAAAAGAACTCGCCACTCGTGTGCAGTCGTCAACAGAGTCGTATGTCTCGTACATACAGGATGTGCTCGCGTTGTGCCGAGAAGTCGACGAGCAAATGACAGGGAGTGACAAGGTGGGCCACATACTTAAGGGCATCGCGGACGATGCCTTCAATTTGCTCGTCTACACTAACGTCACGACCGTAGATATGACTATCAAGGAATGCCGCCGCCTCGAATGGCCAAAAGCCGCCGTGTTCTGCCTCAATTTACGCGGCTACCAAACACGGCTGTTACATCCACTTGTACCGATCTCGAAGCCGCACCACCCATGCAGGACAGCGTGACACGAATAGTTCGAATGGAGCTTGAGGCGTCAAGTCCGGCACCATTTCCTCCACATCCGCTCGACCATGGCGCCGCACAAACGCCTCCGCCGGTCTCCGTTATTCAAGCCGTCGTGAGGCAGGAAATTGCAAAGCTTGGTTTTCCTGTGGCCTGCTCTGTCTCTCGAGCCGTCTCCAGACCAATGTCAACAAATGCACCACGCCATGACTCACACTTTATTCCGCGACCCCGCAATCCGGCGGAATGGAGAACTGCAGACGACAAGCCGATCTGCTTCCGCTGCCACCGAGTTGGCCATATCTCCCGCTACTGCCGCAGCACTTGGACGCCCTCAAACTGGAGCCAATTTTCCTCTAATCGACCATACGAGGACTCCCGTCGGTATTCGCCCAGTCGTGTGTACCCTTCTTCCGACATCACCAACAGCCGCTCCACTGCTCGTTCGCCGCCACCTCAACGCCGCCGTTCCCCATTGCCCCAACCACGCCGCTATCCGTCACCGAGATCCTCTCGGATGGAAAACTAGATCATGCAGCTCCGGGAGGTAGTGCTGCATCGCTTGCAAATGATCCAAATCCTCTATTGACGCTCCCCACTGATACGAACTTGATTGAGGTATGTGTGGACGGTATTTCTTTGAAGGCGTTAGTCGATACCGGAGCTCAAGTGTCTATAATGAGTGCTCATCTGTGTCGGCCTGCTCAAAAAAGTCCTCATGCCTGCAGCAACTAAAGCCCTCCGTGTCGCTGATGGTGGAACTGTGGCCATCACTGGAATGTGTACCGCTCGTGTTAGTATTGCCGGCCGCCATGTTCCCGTTTTATTTACGGTGCTTGAAAATTGCCCCCACGACCTGATCTTCGGCATGGACTTCCAATCGACGCATTCTGCCCTCATCGATTGTGCCGCCGGTACTCTCTGCCTAGAACTTCCTATTCTCCCGTATTCTCACCCTGAACTCCCGAACAGCTTGTGCACCACTGACTTCTTCCGGATACCGCCTAAAGCTCTCACATTCATCGAATTGGCAACACCCTCTCCCGTGCTCGACGGTGATTATATCGTGACGCCGATTACTGATGTTCTCCTGGCGCATGACATTACTGTCCCACACTCTGTCGTAAGCATGGCCTCTAACCGAACATATTTACCTGTTATCAATTTCGGTTTCATAAAACAAGTGCTACCCCAAGGAATTTCGGTCGCCACACTAAGGCCCTTAATTGACGACCACGTCACCTGTTTTACGGCAGACGTATGTCCCAAGCACCCACATCACTCGCAGGATGTCACGTGCCTCGATGCGACCTTACGCTCCATGATCGCTCCGGACCTCAAACCTGAGAAGTCAACCACGCTGTACCGCCTTCTGGCTTCATACCGCGACATATTCGACATCGACCACCGTCCACTCGGCCAGACTTCACTCGTCAAGCACCGCATTAGCACAGGTGATTCTCATCCCGTTCATCGGCGACCATACCGGGTGTCTGCCACTGAGCGTAAAATCATTCAACAAGAAGTCATTAAGATGTTAGCCAAAGGAATTGTTGAACCCTCTTCGAGCCCTTGGGCGTCTCCCGTTGTGCTCGTTAAAAAGAAAGATGGCACATGGCGCTTCTGCGTGGATTACCGTCATCTGAATAGAATCACAAAAAAGGACGTTTACCCTTTACCCCGCATCGATGACGCTCTCGATTGTCTCCACGGCGCCCGATACTTTTCCACAATAGACCTACGTTCCGGCTACTGGAGGATTGCTGTCGACGAAAAAGACCAAGAAAAGACTGCATTTGTAACTCCAGACGGCCTATATCAGTTCAAGGTTATGCCATTTGGGCTATGCAACGCCCCAGCCACGTTCGAGCACATGATGGACTCTCTGCTACAAGGGTTCAAATGGTCAACATGTTTTTGTTGTCTTGACGATGTCGTTGTATATTCCCCAACATTTGAGACCCACCTTCAGCGTTTGTCAGCTATTCTCGACATATTCCGCACTGCAGGCCTCCAATTGAACTCGTCGAAGTGCCGCTTCGGACGCCGGCAAATTATAGTGTTGGGCCACCTTGTCGACGCCTCTGGTGTGCAGCCGGACCCCGAGAAAATTCGTGCAGTCACCAGTTTTCCTGTACCCCAGTCAGCCAAAGACATCCGGAGTTTTGTAGGACTTTGCTCCTATTTTAGAAGGTTTGTGAAAGATTTCGCAACCATCGCTCGACCCCTCACAGAGCTTCTAAAGAAAGGCGTCACATTTACGTGGGGTACCGACCAAGCTGCTACTTTTTCTCACCTAATCACGCTATTGACGACTCCACCCATATTGGCTCACTTTGACCCATTCGCTCCGACGGAAGTTCGAACCGATGCTAGTGGTCACGGAATCGGAGCCGTGTTAGCCCAGCGCTAACGGGGACACGACCGAGTTGTCGCCTACGCTAGCCGCCTCCTCACAGCTGCTGAGCGCAACTATTCTATTATGGAGCGTGAATGTCATGCTCTTGTTTGGGCAGTCTCAAAGTTCTGCCCATATTTATATGGCACTAATTTCTGTGATAACTGACCATCATGCGCTATGTTGGCTTACGTCACTGAAGGATACTGGCCGGCTCGGGTGCTGGGCTCTGCGACTCCAAGAGTATACCTTTACGGTGACGTACAAGTCCGGACGCCTAAATCAGGATGCAGACTGCCTGTCGCGCTACCCGGTCACTGAGTCGAGCACTATGCATGACACCGACACCGAGCCTTGCGTCTTTTCCCTTTCGCAAATGACATGCATCGGTGACGAGCAGCGCTATGATGCGTCCTTGCGTGCTATCATTGAGCGCCTCGAATCACCATCTTCCAGTCAGTCCGATCGTTCATTCGTGCTCCACGATGGTGTATTATACCGCCAAAGTTTTGAAAGGGATGGACCGGCTCTGCTGCTTGTCATTCCGAAACACCTTCGCTAGGAAGTTCTACATGAACTTCATGACCTTCCGACTGTTGGTCACCTTGGTGTGTCACGCACTTACGATCGAATACGCCGACGCTTCTACTGGCCAGGGCTTGCACGCTCAGTCAGAAGATACGTTGCGGCTTGTGAGAAATGCCGCAAAACGCCATCGACACTTCCCGCCGGATGCCTTCAACCACTTGATATTCCGTCAGAACCGTTCTTCCGCGTTGGCTTGGACCTATTTGGCTCTTTCCCCTTGTCTTCCTCGGGTAACAAGTGGATAGCCGTGACCACCGCCTATACGCCACGCGTTATGCCATCGCACGAGCTCTCCCAACAAGCTGCGCCACAGATGTCGCGGACTTCCTCCTCAAGGACGTGATTTTGCAACACGGAGCCCCACGGCAGCTGCTTACAGACCGTGGCCGCACCTTTTTGTCGAAGGTCATAGCCGACATCTTGCAGTCCTGTAAAACGAGACAAGCTGACTACGTCATACCACCCACAAACCAATGGACTTACGGAGCGTCTAAATCGAACTCTTACAGACATGCTCGCTAAGTATGTTTCTACCAACCACACCGACTGGGATCTCGCGTTGCCATACGTCACATTTGCCTACGATTCTTCGCGCCATGACACTGCCGCGGTTACTCTCCATGTTTTCTGCTGTTTGGCCGAGAACCAACATTGCCTCTAGACACCGTCATACCCTCCCCTGGAGTACAGACCAGTGAATATGCCATGGACGCTATCACTCGGGCCACTCACGCACGCGAAATCACCCGTACTCGCCTTCTGACCTCTCAAGAGAACCAACGGCGCTTGTATGACCAACGACACCGCGACGTACACTTTCCGCCCGGTTCTTTGGTACTGCTCCGGTCTCCGACCCGTCAAGTTGGCTTGTCAGAAAAACTGCTTACTCGCTACACAGGCCCATACCGAGTCCGTGTGGTTACTCTTGTAACATATGAAATTGGTCTTGCCACCCCGTTGCCTTCATGTGCCCAACAGGCTATCGATATTACACATGTTGCGCGCTTGAAGCCCTACAACTCTCCTAGTGACGTTGACATCTAAATGCGCCGAGACGGCGCTAGCGCCGCCGGGGATTATACTACATGCATGTATACTGACATTCTAGGGGCGACGCGCGTGTGTGCCTGACGAGGAAGACGAGGGGTTGTCTCCGCTCGATCGCTGGTGGACCGGTCACGCCATTACCGCTGGTTTTAAATACATCTAACTCCCAGCCTCGTCGATACGGCGTCTCTTCTTTTCCGTAACAATATGGTGGTTTTGGGACGTTAAACCCCATATATCAATCAAACAATCGATAAAATGAAAATAAAGTTTAGTCCGGGTAATCATGTTTCCACTGGTAATCATGACGTTGCAAAGAGAACAGTGACTGCAACGTCATTGGCAGATGTTTTGCGCAAATTGAAAGCATATGCTACGACGTGCGCCTTCGGGCAATCAAACTTTAATCAAGACATATTAAAGGAAACGCATACTTAGACCTTGCTTTCTCGCGTGATATTTCTCACGTGCCATGTATCGGTCACTTCCAGATAGAACAAGACAGCGTGAATAGCAGCAGCAAGCAACAGCTGCCGCACATATTCAATGGCCACGCGCTCTGCGATGCGGCCTTTTCAAAAGCGTGGACAACAGCGGCTTTTTTTTTTCTACTTCGGGCTAGCGCCAGAAAGCCGGTCATACGCGAAGGCACGACACATGTAACGTGAACGGCGACTTGTGCGCTCACAGCAGAAGGCTGGCAGCTGCGCGCTCTCTTGAAGAGGGAGAAAAATCGTCGTCGCCTGTCGGCAAGTGCCGCCGCCCGTGATTCTGGGACAGTGGGCCACGCTGGAGCTCGGCTTGCGGAAATGCGCGGAGCTGTCGGTACGTGCGATCTTTCGCCGGAACATCGCAATCTTTATTCTGTAGCGAAAGCGGTGGTCGTAGCTCGAATATTGCACGTTCAGATAGGCAGTTGAAAGAAGCAGCGATAAAGCGTGATCTCTCGTCACACAGCCACCCATACGCAGTTCATATGTTTCTAACAAATGCATGTCGATTTCAACTTCTAGTTCAGCGCATAGGTCGGCAAATGAAGTGGAGCTCGCTAAGACTTACTCAAGAAATGTACTTTGCTGTGAGGACTCACTCCGACTCCGATTCACCTAAATTATCGTCAACAGAACTCGCTCTGAATCGAACGTACTGTACTTTTTTTCTCGACCAGACTCCCTCGATCATACTGAAACTCACCAACACCTTACTCAGTCGGATTTTCTCAGACTCGCGGTTTCACCTGAGCTTGAGTTAGTTGACTCATGTGTCCGTTAGGGTAAAAATACCTTTTTTGTTCTCGGTGTCGCAGCTCTTTAACACCAACACCACACGTAACAGGCGCTCTAAAATGCACCTTTATCTCTCGCACCTGCAAATACGAGTTATCAGAGGTTTCCATCCTGTAAGAACATTTTCATGAAATTCCCAACTTTCCGGAGATATCTTTATCAAGATTTTCCTCTGAAATGTCTTGCGGGGGAAAGTCGTGGCACCCCCTAATTCATGCCACGTATCCCCAAATATGAGGTAGCGTATTAATTGTTCAGATATTTGTGGAAAGACTCGATGTTAAAACGCTGCTACTAATGCTGAAAATCAATAGACAAGACCATAGGTGGGCAATTAAAGTGGAGCTCACTCAGGAGTGACTCACGAAATACGCTTGGCAATTAGAGCTCACTCGAAGTCACACTCACCAATATTTACCTCAGCCAGACTCAACCGGAATCACTCGAACTCAGACTGGAAAAAAAATGTTTTTCGACCGGACCCCAATCGGACTCAAATTCACCAATATATCACCCACCCGAACTCACTCAGGCTCACGGCCCGATTTAAGTCAGAGTGCGTCGAATCCGGAGAGTGTTTGCCGGCCTATGTTTCAGTGGTCGATATATGTATTTTAGCGGTCCATTTATGAGCCACATAAGGCTCTAACCTTGATAACATCAGAGAGTTCACAGACGCTATACGTGAAGGCTGTGTTCAGCATAATTCCGACATGCTGCAGCTTTCACGTGTACTTAACACGTGTCATACCACTGGTGTGGAATTGAGCTGTGCGAGGCACTAATTTGTTGACGTTACGACAAACGATAAGTCTGTCTCTCATTCACATATCATGTATAGTGTACTACTACTTGTCACCGTTTTCCGCAGCGTTTCTCACCACACAGGACGTCCACTCTCAGTGCGCGGAAAAATTCATTGCACTGTAGGAGACACAATTTTAATTTCTTTAGAGCGCTGTAAAAGCGGGGCGAGATTATTCTAAAAATGGTATAAAGTTTGTAAACACGGACTAAAGAAAGGCACTCCGACACGCTTCCACCTGTCCGTTTTCTTCTAGTCCATGCTTACAGACGCTACACTTTTCAGAATGTCAGTTTCCTTTCTTAATTAGAAGCTTTGGGTACCAAGCTCTTGCCATTTTTCAATTAGTGAAGCCAGTTCTGTGATTATCCAGTGTCGTGGACGAACCAGAACAAGTGAAATAAGTGGCATACACGATACGGAGGCGAGGGGAAGGCATCATGAAACGAACCATGATATTGACACAATGTGACTTCAAGTTATGCGCGCCAGCCGATACTTGTGCCCTCCGGATGGTTTGCGACGCACGAGCCTGCGGGGCCCAGCTGCGCGCGACCCATGCAGCAAAAAAAGAAAGGAGAACGTGGAGGAAGAGGCAGAAGCGAATCCTCGAGACAACTAGGAGATTTTCGTTCTAGTTGTGTTGTTATTCTCGGGCACAAGTTCACCCTGCCTACGTTAGCCTTTTGAAAGTGTTCATTGAACCGTGCGTTACAATATGCTGTTAGCTGAATAGCACTTCCACCTTGCGAGCAAGAGACGCCAATAGAGACTTATCTGTACTTTAAACCCATCTGAGGAGTTTTGCAAAACGAAGTGCAAGTTGCCTATACTTTAACAGTTTCACGGTAAGGAGAACAAAGATTGCCTTTTCACTATGATGACGTCTTTTGCCGCACAAATTACCGACGGCTAAAACAGCTTCGCTGTTAAAAAAAGCACCTCGAGTGGGAAATGCAACCTGTGCGATGCAAGCAGGTGTGTAGATAGCGCAGATACAAGCCATTGTTCAAAATTACTTCGGAAAAAACACCTGAATGTCATATAGAGGGGTCTCCTTAATGCATGTAATGGCAGAAGCGTAGCATCGTGCACGGCATCGAAACGTGTAAGTTGCCCAACAAACGAGTGTTTTAAAGACCAGTTGGAAGCAGACGAGACACGGTTGCACTCGTGCGACGATATGTGTATACGACGAAGCGGAACACGACCACCACGTGTGGTGTCACGCTCGTTGCTGCCAGCCTGTTCTGACATAGACGAGGGACATTCAAAAAGGGTTCAATTCAATTCAGTTTATTCCGACATCACAGGAGACATTACAAAAGTCACAACAGTGATGCTGTGGGGCGAAAGCAAAAAGCCATTAAGGCTTGACGAAGGCTTTCGCACCATTTGACAACATAGCAACAGCAACAGCAGCATGAGATCATCAGTTATTATACAATATCAAAACATGTACTTCAAGGTCATGCCGATTTGCATTTTATTAACACGTTGAAAAACATTTACAGAACGGAGCAGTATAAATGGTTTATTGTAAGAAACTGTTTAAGGTTAGTGGCAGTAAGTAGCTCATCATCTGGCGACCATAGTTAGTACGTGTGTAAGGAATTTTCCAGTCATCGGTAGCTCGTGTGCTATAGGGGCAGGTATAGGGTGTCAAACGCGCTAAATCAGTAAGAAAAGAGTCGTGATTCTTTAAGGAAGTACGATATCGCTTCATTAAAATTGTATTGTATATCTCAGGCATTGGTTGTAAATTAAGGGCTTCGAAAATGGGTTTGGAATGTTCATCGCGAGGAACACCTGTAATTATGCGCACAGCCTTTTTCTGTAATCTATATATTCGGCCTAAGTTCTTTTCCGATGTGGTGCCCCATACTAGATAGCAATAGCTTAATGTAGATAAAAATAGCGAATTATATAGTAAGAGTTTAATTTTTTGTGGCAAGAGAAAACGTAAGCGCGATAAGATACCTACAGTACGAGAAAGTTTAGCATGGACAAACTCAGCCTGATCCTTCCATAGCATGTTTTCGTGGAAAAAAACTCCCAGAGTTTTCACTATCGGTTCAATCCTTATAGATTCTGAGCCAATCACTAATGATAAATCGCAGTTTACGGGCTTATTTATTGGACGAAAGAGCACAGATTTTGTTTTTGAGGTGTTTATAATTAGCGAATTTCTTATGCTCCAAATGTGCAGCAGTTTCAAGACACTATTTGCTTTGTCAACTAGTTTATGCAAATCGCAGTCTTTAAAAAATAAGCTGGTATCATCTGCATAAATAATAAATGTTGTATTGTTATCGATGTTTGTCAAGTCGTTCACATACAGATTAAAAAGCAGGGGACCCAGAATACTTCCTTGGGGCACGCCATGTGACAGTTTTTTAAAACTAGATGCGTAGCCATTTATATCTACTTTTTGCTGTCGGTATTTCAAATAGGTTTTTATGACACTTATAAAGTTCCCCCGAAAACCGTAGTGTTCTAGTTTTTTAATTAATGTAATGTGGTTGATTCTGTCAAATGCTTTTGAGAAATCTACAAAAATTCCAAGTGTATATATTTCCTTTTCAAATGCATCGAGTATGATTTCTTTTTGCATTAGTAGGGCAGTTTCAGTTGAGCGCTGCTTTGTGAAACCAAATTGAAAAGGCGTCATAATGTGGTGCTTGGTTAAGAATGACACTATTCGTTTATGTAACAACTTTTCAATTACTTTAGAAAATACAGGTAAAATAGAAATTGGTCTGTAATTGGTCATGCTATTTTTGTCACCACCTTTGAAAATAATAGAAACTTTGGCTATCTGAAGACGACTAGGGAACGTGCCCAATGAGAAGATTAAGTTAATGATGTATTCTAAAATAGGAGATATGACATGAATAACATGCTTAACTGGACGGATTTCCAGGCCGTCTACGTCACAACACCTGCTATTCTTTAGTGACATGAAATCTGCCGTAACCTCCTGTGTAGTCACTGGAAATAGAAATGCACTTTCGCCTACTTGCGAACCCATGAATCGCGCAAAATTATTGTCGTGCGAGCTCTCTCCAATAGAGGTAAAGAATTTATTGAAAGCTTCAGCAAGGTCATCACCAGTTAGAACGCGGTTGTCTACAATGAGTTTAGTCGGGTATGTGCTATCATCCGAGTGTGGGTGGAGCAACATGTTTAACTTTTTCCAGATGGCTTCGGACGTTTTGGTTTTTTCAGGGCTGAAAAGGTTGCTAAAATATTCAAGTTTGCTTTTCCTTAATAAGGAGTTTGTAGTATTTCTATGTTTTCTAAATGTCTTCAAGTCTTCTTTGTCTCTAGATATTAGAAATTTCTGGTAAAGTGCATTTTTTACTTTTATAGCTTGAAGGCATTCCGAAGTAATCCAAGGCTTTCTTGCCTTGCGTGGTCTGCGTTTTGCTTTGAGCGGAAAGCACTTGTTGTAGGCTTCACTAAAACGTTCGATGAAAACATTATACGCTGTGTCTGCATCAGTTTCACGGAAAACAGCGTCCCATTTTATCTTGGATATATATGCAGCGAACATATCAATTGTGCTAGGACATATGTACCGGAATGGGGTAGGCGGTGGCTTTGCATCCCTAAGTTGAAGCTTCTTTTGACTTAAAATTGAGTAAACAGGCAAATGGTCGCTAATATGTGTCTTAAGGACACCCGAGCAAAGAGGTGCACTTGTGCTATTTGTTATAATGACGTCGATAAGTGTGCAGGATTGGGCATGAAATCGAGTGGGGTGTTTTATAACATTTTTAAATGCGTTTGATTCCATGATATTGCAAAGTTCAAGACGTTGGGGGCTGGAAGTTAGCATATCAATGTTTAGGTCACCCCCGATAGTAAGATTGTAACCATTTTCATTGACCCACGACAGGAAAGTGTCTAAAAACGTAAAAAAGTTGCACATGTTACATTTGGGGGGGCGGTATACCACAGAAAAAATACCCGAAGAACATTTTACAGTCATAATCTCGTAATCGTCAGTAACCACAGAAAAAGCCTCGAGTATTTCACACTCAAACACATCTTTGACCAGGAGCATAACACCACCACCTAATTTATCACTGCGGTTCAAGAAATACGTGGCATAGCTAGGTATACGAAGAACGTCGGATTCATGGCGATACCAGGTTTCAGTAACCATGATGACGTCAAAGGAGAACTCAAACGATTCAAGCAGTATTGCTATCTCATCTGCCTTGTTTCTGGCTGATTGCGCATTTATATGAAGGTAGGAAATGTGGTGTTTTCTACCAGATACCAATAGGCTCAACTGGTGTGGCGTTAAGCAGTCTGCAGCCATTTTCTTTTTGCCCTGTTTTTCTTCTAGCTTTTTTTTTTTTTTTGCTAAAGGATGAAGCTCAACAAATTTAAACAATCTTTTCGAGATCGCTCTCAGTAGTTATCTGAAGCACCCTCGACTTCTCATCCTTTCGCGCAAAAATTTTGCCGCCTTTCGTCCAGGCAAATCGCCATTCGGCTTCCTTCTTGCGCGCTACAGTTTGTCCCAGTAGTTTTTTTAACTGTGAGCATAGGTGTTCATTGACGTAGACAAATGTCTTTCCTGGGAAACCAATATCAGCTGTCGTTAAGCGCAACTTTTTCGCCTTTTCCAGAACTGCGTCTCGCTTAGACCGGTTGTTGAACTGCACAACAATATGAGGGCAAGATGCATCCTTAGCAGTCACGCGATGGCAAATTTCTATGTCATCTTCTTTCACTGATTCGCCGACAGCTTCACCAATCTTCTGAACGACCCTGGTCAACCGTTCACCCTCCACGAAAGGAACATTTTTCACTTCAATATTTCGGTTTCGCGAGTACTGTTCTAGGGCGGTAGTCCTACGTTCATTGTTGAGAACGACCTGCTTCAGCTGACTGCAATCAGTCTTCAGAACATCATTTTGAGCCTTTAGCTCACCGTTTTCTTTTTCAAGCCGCGAGCACAGAGCCGAAATTTCTTCAAACTGCTTATTAAAAAAGTCTAGACTTGTTTTCACATCACGTATTTCCTTACGCAGCTCTCTCTCCAGGGCAGTCCGCATTTCGCGAAACTCTTGTTTCAACTCTTTAAAATGTTTTTCCATTTCGGCTGGCGACATCAAAAAAACACTAAAAACACTATGGCAGCAGCAGCAGCAGCAGCAGAAAGCAACAGAACACTAAGGAAAGAAACAACGATAGTACTGTCCTGTAAAAACAATATGCAATGGTTCAGTAGGCTGTGCGCAGATCCGCTGCTGCTGCCAAAGTGTGGTTCAGTACACCCGGAGATGCTCCGAGCTGAACAGCTATCCAGGTGGCGCTCACAGCGGGGCACAACAAAAACACGACCACGATGATCACAGCCGTGCCCTGATATGATACGGGGCGATGCGTCGAGGCTATTTGAAAGGTCAGCAGTCACTCCCACGATGACCACCGTATTTCCCTTGACACGGGGCAGTGCACCGACGACATGCGCTGCGCGTTGAAAAAAGCACACGCAGCGATGAAAAGCGATGTCAACCTCCAAAGCAGCTGGGACGTTCCGTCAAGAACCCACAGCAACAGCAGTGAAGAACTTTAGTACCTGTAAAAACAATATGCAATGGTTCAGTAGGCTGTGCGCAGATCCGCTGCTGCTGCCAAAGTGTGGTTCAGTACACCCGGAGATGCTCCGAGCTGAACAGCTATCCAGGTGGCGCTCACAGCGGGGCACAACAAAAACACGACCACGATGATCACAGCCGTGCCCTGATATGATACGGGGCGATGCGTCGAGGCTATTTGAAAGGTCAGCAGTCACTCCCACGATGACCACCGTATTTCCCTTGACACGGGGCAGTGCACCGACGACATGCGCTGTAAAAACAATATGCAATGGTTCAGTAGGCTGTGCGCAGATCCGCTGCTGCTGCCAAAGTGGGTTGATCTTTATATTTAGTTCATTATTATTTCCACACTTGCCTAGCTTATCCCTGCAAGCTGACTCAGAGCATAAGAAACACGCTTTCCATATAGGAACGTTTGTCCTTGTTTGTAAAACGACCAGACAATCCCGTGGCACAATGATCACTGCTGTCAAACGAGTAACCACCTTCGGCAACACAAGGTTGGTACTATTGAAGACCCTACAGGCACACTTGAGCATGATGACATAAAAATATTGTTATGTGCCTCCCAAAGGTGAAGACGGGTTGTCCCCTGTCTGGCTCCTTCCACTCTTTACTCATTGTGTAACAAGGATGAAACGATCGAGCATTATTTTTAGGGGTGAATCTCCTGTTAGTCTAACCTTGTCCTGCGTCAGGGGTAACCGGCCAGATATACAGACGCGCGTACGGACGGACGGACGGACGGACAGACAGACAGACAGACAGACAGACAGACAGACAGACAGACAGACAGACAGACAGATGGATGGACGCATAGATGGACAGATAGATGGACGCTTTGCTCCACTCATCATCGGTCACTCCGTGGATATGATGTGAATTTTTATAATGTAGCCGCTTCAATCACTGAGTAAAAACATTCCTAAAGCGTCTTTTAATTGAGTTTGATCGGATTTTATTATTTCTATCATTTTCTACTAGGGAGCATCCTCTTCGGTTATTGTCCCTGGGATATCTCTTCTGCTGTAGAAAAATTCCTAATCGAATCAAGGAAGTTTTCATCGCAAACTCTGAATTACTAAAATTTCATTTCTTCTAACGATTTTATGATTAATTTTATTTACAATGGATATGTGATCCCATCTATCTAACCACTAGTTTCTTGGCGAATCCCCCAGAACGGGTGTGAGTCATGCAATTAGGTGATCATCATCATCCTGTTTGCGCCATCTTGGCTTTTGTTGCCCCGATCACTTTGCTTCTGTAAATATTGTAAGTACATCCGTCTAATGTCGTCTCCCCGTAACATATTCGGTGGACGTGCTAGGTTCGTGCGACACATACAACGAAACTTCGCAGCGCGCGTCTTCTTTGGCACTCCATCATTTCGACAACCAGTTCCGTCGATCCACCCCCGCTATGCCAACTGAACCCAGCCACATCGTTGTCACCCATCTGCAGGACCCTAGCACTTTCTGCGGCAATGGTAAAGTGCACATCGAAAAGTGGCTGACCGGCTATGAGCGTGCCAGCCAGACCGACCGGCGGGATCTAACTTTGATGCTGGAAAACGTCAGCTACCACCTCAGGGGAACGGCCACTGTGTTGCTCGACAGGCACGAGAAGAAGTTGACCAATTGGTGTGTGTGCGAACAAAAAATGAAAGACCTCTTCGGAAAGCCTATTGCACGCCAACGAGCCGCCAAGAAAAAAACCCTCGTGGCGTGCACAAACCTCGACGTAGCCGTACATGGTGTACATCCAATATGTTTTAGCCTTGTGCCGGCATGTCGTCGACAAAATGCCCAAAGCTTTAAAACAGCCAAATTCTTGAAGGCATTGCCGAAGACACACTTTAGCTTGATGTAGTCTACAAAAAATGCTCTATTATTGACGACATTTTTTTTTCATTTTTCATTTTACTCAAGGCAAAATTATTACACTTTGCCTTGGGGAACACGACTAAAGGCTGAGTAAACGCTTGACTAGGTCATGTCACCCTGGCAGCAAAAGCATAAACACACCAACAAGGTTTATATAGTCAAGAGTCCGACGGAATCCCGTCTGGTCTGGGACAAACATAGTGCAAAATAACAAAAACAAAAACGCCGACCAAGGTGAAATACACAAAACATAAAAAGACGTTTCGGCTTCCCACACGGGAGCATTGTTCACAGTGTTCAGTGTGAACAAAGTGTGAACAAGGCTCCCGTGCGGGGAGCCGAAACGTCTCTTTAAGTTTTGTGTATTTCACCTTGGTCGGCGTTTTTGTTTTTGTTATTTTGCACACCAACAAGCATTTGTCGTACAAAATACACTGGTACATAATCATCCAGAATGGTTACAGGATTAAAGAAATAAGTGCACAAGGATATAAACACAGCAGTCTTAAAGTGGTACATCATCAAGTATCGACGCTTAGAAGAAGTGAAAAGCCGTCGGATACCGCAGCAATTTGCGTGGCTCTCTAACGCCGCCGCCATGTCGTCGTGTGAAGACGTCCAGCTCCAGCCGCCCAGTACTGAAAACTTCCTGCGCGTTGTGCGGTGAGAGATAGAGGCAGCATCCCCACCAGCTACGCTGGATCGTGTTTACGAGGAGCTCCACCCGACAGTGTGATTGATCCAGGTCATTGTGCGCGAAGAACTGGCGAACGCAGGTATCCAGCCCATACGTGCCCTAAGTCGTCCTGCGTTCAGTTCTGTTCCATCCTACCGCCCACCACCGACCTCTTCCCGATACCGTAATCCGAACCAGTGGGGCACATCATGACAGAGCGATATGCTTCACCTGGAACGAATCAGGCCACATTTCCTCGCTGTAATCACTATGGTCAGCCACCGTCTCCTCGTGCACCGTGCCGAGGACACTCGATCTTCACCTGATCCCGCCTGCGAGGACCCACCGAACCTCAATGCCTGAACCTAAGCCCCACGTTACGACCACTCGCCTTTCGAACAGAAGCAGCAACGCTCTTATTCACCTTTGCGCCGTCACTCACCTTCGCCGTACCCTCGGCGTCCCTCCCCGAAAAAATGACCAGTGTAGCTCCAGAAGGTGACGCTGCATTGGCTTACCGACATGAAAATAATCTTTTGTCTCTGACAACCCGACGTAACATTTGGACGAACCAGTAGATGGCGTGCCTGTTTCGGCACTATTGACACTGGAGCCTAACTATGAGTCATCAGCGCTCACCTTTCTCGTCGCCTATGCAAGGTCCTTACGCTCGCCTCATCGCCTGTTGGTCGTGTCGCCGATGGCAGTACTTCTTGCGTTCTTCAATTGTGTACTGCGCGTGAGGGCTTCACTGACCACAACACCTCTATTCCGTTTGTGGTCCTGGACGACTGCCCATGAACTCATCCTCGGCCATGACTTTGCGAGCACACATTCTGCTGTCATCCACTGTTCTTCTGGTCTTTTACAGTGAGAGAGAGCTTCCTGATATGCCTGACCTCACCATCACGTCACGCATACGTTTGTGGGTGGTCCAATTCATTCGCTTGCGTCCGGGTACGGCGACGTGCGTTCCCTCTAGTACGTGGTGACGCCTACCTGCTTATCCCTTCCATGGACGTTCTTCTGATGTGTCGCGTAGCTACAGCTCCTCGATCACTGGTGACTGTTTCTGCAAACCACGCATGGCTAGATGCACTGAACATTGGACGTTGCGAACATTTGCTTCCCGGAGGTATTATTCTTAGCACCATATCAACTATATCACCTTTAGACGCCCACAACCATGTTGTCGCGGTCATCGCTGCGACACAGCCGGCGTCAGGCCACCCTGCTGCTAGCGCAACACCTGACGACGCGTTCGTCGACACGATTACCCCGGACCTCCCTCCTGCCCAAATCCAGGTAGCGATGTTTTCAATTTTGCCTTGAATCAACTTGGCCAAACGTCTCTATAGTAACACATTGTATTGATAATGGGGCCGCAAAATCCATAATTCACGTCCTTATCATGTCTGCATGAACGAGCGCACTTTTATACAAAAGAAAGTCCACAACATGCTCGCTAAAGACATCATAGAGCCATCTTCGAGTTCTTGGGGGTCGTCTGTGGTCCTCGTGAAAAAAAAATGCCAGGCCTTTCAGAGCATTTTCTAAACACTCTTTGAGTAACTGCTACAAGCGCACGCCTGGGTAACCACTACGTCATGAATAATCACAATTGTTGTGTGGAAGGCCAGCGTTCACTATGCTATCCTTCACCATTCTTTGAAGAAGCGTGGTATCCGCTACACATACGTTAGAAATGTTGTGCCCATCCAGTAACTGCTCTAGTCGACAACGGCGCCGACTACTCAGTTATCAGCGCTGAACTTATGGCTGAACTCAGGAAAGTTACAACTCCTTGGGGGCATGGAATTTCTTTATTAAGTGGCTGACGGCGATGAATAATTATGCCTGAAGTGGGTATGTGCCACAGTAAATAGGTTATCACTAATCAAGAACAAGTTATCTGATGGGTTGGAGCATTGAATGAACCACTCATTACGCAATTCGCATTGTGTGACGCCTGGCTGTTCTTTTGATGTTCTGAAACGCTTTATTACTGATATTCACGCGATTACTTTCCCGACATCAAGCCTGCGCAAGGCGAGTTTAGAAACGAGTCCGAAGCACTGGCGTTGCTCAGTGGTGAAATACTGGGCTGGCACGTAGCAGACTCGGGTTAGAACTCCATTGTGTCATTGATGCTTTTATTTATTTTTTCGTTCGATACTTGTTATAGACACCGGCGGCGGCAGACAACTACGGTGCTGCGCATGACCCATGTTCAGATCTCATAACAGCTTTCGCAATAAAAAGGCAATACCTGGTGGTTATGAGTGGACTATCGGAACCTCAACAAGATCCCCAAGAAAGTCGTCGATACTTTTGCCGCGAATGGACGACGCCCTTAATTCTCTACATGGCGCGCGTACTTATTTTCCATAGATGTTCGCTCAGATTAATGGCGAATTGCTGTCGATGAAAATGATCGCAATAAGGTCGTCTTTATCCCACAGGGTGGGCGCTACCAGTCCGAGGTCATGCCCTTCGGGCTGCGCAGCGCACCAACAACATTTCAGCGCATGATGGACTCGGGGTTTGAAGTGGTCCACATGACTCTGCTTCCTCGACGATGTCATCGATTTCTCATCTAGGTTCCCAAGTCACCTGCAACGCTTGTGAGTCTATTTTGCAAGTCTTCTGCGTCACAGGTCTTCAAAATGCCGCTTTGGCCGCCGAGAGATCCCCGTGCTTGGCCATCTTGTTGACGCTGCAGCAGGTATACGATCAAGCCCAGAAAAAAATCGGCAGATAACATGGAACCGATTATACGCGAAGCATGAATGAGGAAGGCTGATATTTCACTTTGAATTCAGCACAACTTTACGAGTCGGACTGAATTATACTGTACATGACTTCCATGTCATGATTAACATGTTTGGACGTGTCATTTACCTTCGTCGTTTATTCACGTCATGGGATACCAAATTCAGTATATGTGGAGCTAGCGAAGCAGGCGCGCAAGCGCGCTGTGAGCATAGCATGTAGTCATGTTGTTACATGACACGCAACTCATATTTATAGTGTTTGCACAAGTACCATACCTTCGTCATCCATTCACGTCCCGTAATACCAAATTTGATATATGTGACGCTAGCGAAACGACCGCGAGCGCTTCATGAGTGTGGCGTGCAGTCATAACTTACAGGACATGTCATGATTTCCACGTTAGAGTCTGTCACTTATGTTCACCATGCATTCATGTCATACCATACCTGTTTTGCAATATGTGATGTGAACGAAACCACTGCAAGAGGAGCAGCAATACCAGGAAATGCAAATCATGACATTCATGACATACATGTCATAATTTTTATGTTATAAATGTATAATTTTCATGTTATGGCTAGCCACTCATGCTCGCAATACAGTCATGTTGTGCCAAACCAATTTTAGCATCGATGTAATAATCGAAACGGCCAGGAAAGCTAAAAGTCGACAGACAGACAGACGGACGGACGGACAGATAGATAGATAGATAGATAGATAGATAGATAGATAGATAGATAGATAGATAGATAGATAGATAGATAGATAGATAGATAGATAGATAGATAGATAGATAGATAGATAGATAGATAGATAGATAGATAGATAGATAGATAGATAGATAGATAGATAGATAGATAGATAGATAGATAGATAGATAGATACGCTCAATGTCGCCGAATTTCACTGAGAAATGCTTCGCATTCAAAGAACGCACCGTTATGAATAGCTGCACTATGCTGATATTTTCGCCGTTTTGATAAAGATTTTGCAGCGATCGCGCACCCCCTCACGCACCATCTTACAAAGGACGTGCCCTTCTTTTGGGGCCCTGACCAAGTTTAGGCCTTTTTTCATCTCGTCGACCTACTCACATCACCCTCTCTGTTGGTCAATTTCGACAGCTTGACGCTCACCGATGTTCGTATCGAGGACAGTGGTCATGGCCACCGGCCCCGGTACGTACATCGGTTACGGTTATGGCTCTGTTCTCGGCCAAAGTCAACGTGGTCAGGATTGTGTAAGTGCATACGCCAGCCGCCTTCTTTCCGCAGCTGATCATTCAATAACAAAAAGAGAGAGAGAGAGAGAGAGAGATGCCTCGCTCTGGTCTGGGCCTTTAAAAACTTTCACCAATATCTGTACGGCAGACCCTTCACTATTGTCAGTGGTCACTACGCGCTTTGCTGGCTGTCTTTGCTGGCTGTCTTGTCTTACCGATCAAACTGGTCGCCTATCATTACGACTTCAAAAATGAACGTTCACTGTCGTCTACAAGTCTGACCGCTTGGGCCCGGACGCCGACTGCCTGTCCCGTTATCCCGCAGATCCACCAGAACCTTCAGCGAGCGATAACATTCCATCTGTGCTCGCAATAACTGATCTCTTCAACATCTGCTGAGCAACGCCGGAACGTGACTACCTGCTAGATCAACGAACGCCTCAACTCACCGGCTTCCGATTCATCACTTCGTTTCTTCGTACACATTGCTTCGTCGCAGTTTGCTACCTGACGGCCCTTACCGATCGCTTGTCATTACAACACACCTTCGTTTGACTCTTCTAGCCTAGCTTCACGCTGTGCCAACAGCGGAGCACCTCGGCGTTTCCCGCACCTAAGATAGAGTACGCCACTGTTTCTACTGGCCAGGAATGTATAGGTCGGCACGTCATTACGTGACTTCTTGCAACCTTTATTTGTCGGCGCCGCAAGAAGTCAAAACTCTCTCCTGCTGGCCATCGTCAATCACTCGACGTGGTATATGAATCGTTTCATCGTTTCGGCCTCGACTTGCTTGGTCCGCACCCTACGTCGTGCTCTGAGAATTGTTAGATCGCTTATGGACTATGCCACGCGATTTGCAATAACTCGTGCACTTCCTACCAGCTGCACAACCGACGAAGCGGAATTTTCGCTCCACAACGTTATCCTTCAGCACGGAGCACCACGGCAGCTCTTCTTTGGTACACAGCATACCGTGTTGGGCTTCTTGAAAAGACACTGTTTTCGTACACCGGATCATACCGTGTATGCTGTCAAGTGACCGACGCGACGTACGATATCGTCTTCGTCATTTCATCCCACACTTACATCGTTCACGTTGTCCACACAAAGCCCTATCGTACAGTGAACCTCACCAACGCATGTGTATAGTGGCCATTCTCACTACCGTCTTTGTTCGAACGCACCAACTCAGTGAAGACGACGAGCAGCAGAAATGATCGTCTCCTGTTTGCGCTATTTTTGCCGTTGTTGCCCCGGTTGTGTAAACATAGTAAATATTTTGTCGTCTCCCTGTAGCAATATGGTCATAAGAATGAAACGTTTCTGTTGGGTGATGGCCGCAAGAAGTGCAACTTTCAGAGTTCGTTTTTTTAGGCATAATATTCACGAGAACGTCCAAGTTCAAGGACTTGAGCGCCCGCCTGAGGCACCGCCATCATCATCGACGGAGGGTGAGAAGAAACAGGGGTTAATCTTCTATTACCCGAAGGAAACTAGCAGGCAAAGAATGGATTGGGGATGTTATACTAGTAGTAATTCTAATGGAAATGTGAAAAAACAAAAGTCGACGAAAAGCTTGCCGCTGGCAGGGACCGAGCTTGTGACGCAAAATTTACCCCAGAATTTACCCTCATTCAGACTGCAAGTTTTGAACTGTCAGAGAAGTGACGTGATTTGGACTTCACCACATTATACGGCGCTGCAGTGTCCAAATCACCCACCACCCTCGAGCCTTGGTAAGCAACTAGTCAGGAGCTGTGGGAGGCTACCATGCGCAGCTACAACCCCGGGCCTTCGGGAAGCAATCCTGAAGTGGGCTGAGGTGGGCCTGCCACGATTCTTTCACGTTCTCGCAGCCCCTTTCCATTGAGATGGGATGAATAAAGTTGTTTCTCTCTCTTGCAGACTTCAGGCCTTTAGTTAGTATGCGAGGGATTATTGGTCAGCTGCTATATATGTCGCAATGAAATCACGAGCCGCGTGACGTCATCACGCAAAAAAAAATTGCTTCTGGCGGCGCTGACTGACACCCCCACGCTTAAATGCACCTATATGCACCCTATAAAGTGGACGGATGGATGATCGTCAGGGTAGCTCAGAGGTAGAGCATCGGACGCGTTATTCGAAGGTTGGGTCCCTGCCAGTGGAAAGTTATCTTTTCGCTAACTTCTCTTGAATTACATATACATTTACATTGCAATTACGTCTAGTAACATCCCCTCACTTTCCTTGGCATCATTGTCTGTTAGTGTTAGTTCTCAATAATATTTTCTCTTGGGTAATGTAGCTTTGGAGGAAGATGGTCACGCCACAGGCAACGTGGTAAAATTTCTGCACTAGTCGCATCCGTCTTCAAAATAACGCTGATCTACTAGGGAATTATCGCACACAATTTCTATTTTCAGACGGCGTTTTTCCTTGCTTGATCCTGGCGCAGTTCATAGGCATATGGGTTGCTTCGCACGGCTACGAATGGACAGTTGACGTGGATTCACGGAAGTACGATATTTTATCAATCAATATATTACCAAGAAAAATTTAAGCATCTACTAAACTCGCAGTTGTTAAATTAATGTTTTATTCCACAACAATATTATTGTTTTTTTTTCACATCCCTAATCGTCATTTATGTGCAATTTCACCTTACAGCTCATGTCACATCCACTCAGTAATTATTGTGTAAATGAGCTGTCATGATTGAAAGTGCACATTTTTGGCCTTTTTTTGCTGCATAGAACATAGCGCAATCACATTATATATTGCATTCCCACTTGTGTTACAATAACATTGTGTATGCTGTTCTCATGTATTTTTTAATCTTTTTGTACATTATACACGTTCAAAATGTTTCCCTTACACAATGCCTCTAGGTGCCTGTAAGGTACTTCTAAATAAACAAATAAATAAACAGGTAAACGCTCTCAAGAACACAAAAGGTGCATTAGAAGCTCTCTAATGGATTACAGATAAACAGTGCGCGAAGATTATTTGCAATCCGATCACTTACCCAACCTATCAATGAACGAGGAATTTCGCTGGAGCCATCGCTTCGACACCAAAATTGGTGACAGAAAGCAAACATGGTGATTTAGGAAACCGTAACGTCAAAGAGGTAAAGGCAGCAATAAAAGATGGCGCTAGAATCAAGACAGTCAAAACCAAACTCTGTAAAGGACTTTTGCACAGAAGTATACCCAGCTCAAGTAGTAATTGCCCCAAGTAAAAGCAACAGGGATCAAGACGCCAAAGGCTCAAACGTGCACGTATCGGTGAGGTTAGCAAGGCCCTACAAGACACGTCCCACGGAAAAGCGACTAGAGAAGACAGCATTAGGACCCATGTGATTAATGGCGAGAGTTAATGATTAAGAAGCATGCTTGCCTATACATACCATGTCCTAAAATTCTAACGTACCAGGCAGTATGAAAAACTGTCACCTTTTTTTTTTACTAGATGGACGCGAAAGGCTTGCAAAACTACCGGCCGATCAGCCTCCCTTCAGCATTACACAAAATACCCACGGAGTAGCATCGAATGGTGTAAGAGCCACGCTCACATTTTATCGCCCTGGAGAACAAGCTGGTTTCAGGAAAGGGTACCTTATCCTGGGTCGCATCCATGCGATTGATCAAAAAACAGAGAACACTGTCGAATACAAAGAGCCTTCTATATGATAGTCATTGATTTGAAAAATGCCTTTGACGCGGTACAGATACCAGCAGTTCTAGACGCGTTGCGCCGACAAGGAGTACTTGAAACACAGTGCGTAACATAACTAAACATAATATAACACACACACACACACACACACACACACACACACACACACACACACACACACACACATATATATATATATATATATATATATATATATATATATATATATATATATATATATATATATATATATATATATATATATATATATATATATATATAAGGGAAAGAAGTATATACCTAAGGGCTCGTTTATCCGTGTTTTAACACAATATTAATGAGATCTAACAGACAGTAATGCCAAGGAATGTACATGGGAAGTTATTAGAACCAATGGAATGTAAATAAGAAGAAAGAAAAGTGGATGAAAAAATAACCAGCCGTGAGCAGGAATCGAACCTACGACCTTCGAATAACGCGTTCAATGCTCTCGAATGCGTTACACATGTACCAACTATAGCACCGGCTTATTTCATAAAGCTGATGCAGTAAGCACTGCAGAATAGCAACGATGTCGACGGGCGAATGTCGTGCCTTGGTGAAGCGAAACTGATTCCAGAAAAACGTGGATCGCCCGTACACGTTCGCGACTCAATCTATGAACCTCTACGTCCCGCGCTGCTGAAGCACAGTATACGTCAGCGCTGGCGTAGGTTTCAGGAGCGCACAGCTTGCTGTTTCTCTACAAAACCCGCGATCTTCGAAGCCATGCATATTGTCACTGGGCCGTGACGTCAACGAAGGAGAGCAGAGAGTACCTTTGAAGAATAATCTATTTATTCGGCCGAACCTGTGGCAACGTAAAAGGAAAGTAAGATTTCAGCGAGACACAGGCGCTGATAGCGGCGAACAGAGTGTCGGCCGTCGATGAAATGACCAGCGGCGAAGCGCGTCGACATTTATACTGCCGCGACAGGTTGGCCACGTTCAAGTAGCCCGCCGCAATCATCGTGGCGCAAGTTCGCCCCAATAAAGACGCTTGTTTTTTTAGCCTGTCTGTCTCAGCATCGCTACATTTCTGGTAGAAGTGCGGGGTATGAATCGAAGCCCCGCGAGCTTAAGACAGCGTAGCCACGACGACCAGTGAGTCAACCCCGTGAAAGTGACTCCTGTACACCAGAGGGCAAGTCGCCGTCTTCGAGGTCACTCACCTGAGTTCAGTCCTCTTCACTTCACACCAAGGGGAATTCAAACGATGAATGCCACCACTATGACTAGCCAGGTAACACCGGCACAAGTGTTCATTAGCCAACCGCACCAGCCGTTAATATTCCTCGGCGGCTCGTACGAGGACGTGGAAGATTGGTTGAACTTGTTTGATAGAGTGGCGACCTTAAATAGATGGGACGAAAGAGAGAAGCTCCGTCGCGTATACTTCGCCCTAGAAGACTTCGCAAAGACATGGTTTTAGAACCACGAAACCTCGTTGTCTACATGGGAGGTATTTCGATGACAAGCGGTGGCTACGTTCGCGAACACAGACCCGAAAAAAAAAGGCAGAGGCTGCTCTTCAATCGAGGAACCACCTCGCAAACGAGAGTGCTGCTGAGTACATCGAGGACATAGTCCGTCTGTTCAAGCATGCAGATTACAACATGGCTGAGGACAAGAAGGTGCGCCATCTAATGTGTGGAGTGAAACAAGAGCTGTTCGCCGTTCTCGTCCGCAACCCCCCCCCCCCAAAGCGCAGTTGCTGAGTTTTATTCGGAAGCGACGGCCATTCAAAAAACACTGGTACAGCGGGCTCGGCAGTACGATCAGAATCTAAACTGCGAATCTGCACAGGTATTCTCCGGAGGCGTGCAAAACGACGTCGAAGCCCTGCGAGAGCTCATTAGATCAGTTATCAGAGAACTGAGCAGACTTCAAATGCCCCAGACTCTAACTGCACTATCTGTTACCGACGTTGTTCGAGACGAACCGAGGCAGGTCATACGAGAGCCAGAGCGTGAGTTCCAGCCTGTTCGACCTATCTGAACATACTCTGAAGGTCTCAGAAAACCCACGGTACACAGCAATGTAGCAGTTGCGATGGCGGCCACTCCTCTCCCACCTGCAGCACGCAGCGCACCTCGTCCACGGGAACCAACGGCTACATATCTGCCCCCAGGAGCACGTAGCACACGTCGATGTAGAGCATAGGCCCAGGAAAAGTGACGTCTGGCGTGATCACGAGCACATGCCTCTGTGCTTTCGTTGTGGCGAAGCGGGTCATCTCTACAGATTGTGCCCTTACCAACAGGCTGGAGTAAGAGGCTTCCCGTCGTATGAACTGTGCCCCCGAAACAGTGAACGACTAGCGGAGATTGAGAAGTAGTTGTCCACGCGCCAGAACTCACCACCTCTACGTCAACATTGGTTACGGTCACCATCGCCTATGCGCTACCGGTCAACCAGCCCACGTGCACCTCCAAGGCAGCCTGGTCATCGTACTCCAAGTCTACTGCCGGAAAACTAAAGCAAGCGACCTGTGGAGGTGAGGCCGCTGATAACGTCAGTTACGAAGATCCTCCAATATGGTTTGAGGGTGACGACGGCGTATTCCCGGTAAATAGGTGCAGCAACGAAAGCATTATTTACGATTTGCGGATGAGAATGAAAGAATGAGAGCTGAATGCCTTAGTCGACACCGGTGCTGATTATTCAGTGATAAGTCACAAGATGGTGAAGAAGCTAAAAAAAGTTGTGACACACTGGAATGGATCGCAGATACGCACGGCAGTCTGCCATATTACAACGCCCCTTTCGAGATGCACTGCAAGACTTGAAATACGGGAGTTTATTTACGTTGCCGATTTCATTGTGGGACCAGAATGTTCAAGGGAACTCATTATAGGAATGGATTTTTCGCGAGCTAATGGCACCGTAATTAACCTGGGTAGGTCAAGCATGTTGTTTTCGACTGAACGAGCTATGCCTGTAGAGGAATCTGAAGAACGACGCCTAACTGCTCCACGCGTTGTTCATGATGACGTAACTGTGCCGCCACGCTGCAGTATATTGGTGCTCGTAAAGAATGACGCATTGTACAACCGCGAAGGCATAGCGGATACAATTGTAGAGCTGTTTTTGAACAAAAGTGTCTGCGTAGCTCAAGTCTTGTTCACTTGACGAATGGCCGTGCAGATATCCTACTCACAAATTTCTCCAATGAATTACAACACATAGCTCAAGGCACGGCTATTGCCTATTTACACTACTTCTGTATGGCGACCGAACTATGCAGCTTAATGACGTCAACCACTCGACCAGTGGCCTGCAACTTCTACACATCTGTGACCGTCAATCAGAGCCTTCCAGACAGTAAAAAAAAAACAGATTTATGCCTTGGTAAAATAATTCTCCGATTGCTTCTCCAATGCCTCGAAGGTCAAGCGCACGTCAATTACAAAACACAGAATTATAACGCAAGACACCACGAGGCCTATATTCCAGCATCCATATCGAGTGTCACAAAAAACAACGCGAAATTACCAAGAAGCAAGGGGAGGAGATGCTCTCGAACGATGTCGTCCAGCCTTCGAATACTCCATGAGCATCCCCCGTAGTGCTCGTTAAGAAGAAAGACAACACACTTAGATTCTGTGTCGAACGCCGAAAACTGAACAGTGTAACTAAACGAGATGTCTACTCCTTGCCACGTATCGACGATACACTAGATCAGCTGCGATCCGCAAAGTTTTTCTCCTCCTTGGATCTGAAAAGCGGATATTGGCAAATAGAGGTCGACGAGCAGGACCGTGAAAAAACGGCATTCGTAACAATACACTTGCCATCAAAAGTTCTAGCGCTATCGCTAGCGGTGACGTACGTTCCAGAAAAATCTGTAATGTCCACGAAGTGGGCGCAATCTTAAGAAAACGATTTACTACAGCCTCGAAGCTTCTCAAACATCGTAGGCACGGTTTGCGCTGAACGTAGTGTAACGGGGCGATAACAATGCTTGAGGAACGAACGTGGCATTGCCTCCCTCTGAAAAAGGCGTCACCCCGATGCTTAAACGGAAAATGAAAGTACAGAAATATTGAAAGAAAATACAAGCAATAACTTACAATAGAGCAATACACTAATAGTAAGATACAATAATAAAGACAATAAACAATAAGTACAATTTATAAAGCGCAGCAACAACAACAAAATACAGTCCTTAGGTTTGCGCATGAAATGGCTTGAGTCGCACGACATGGACAACTTCTTGTCGAGCACGGCGCCGTTGAGAGTTCGTAATGCCGTCGGGAACAATCTCGTAGTCGAGTGGGCCGAGACGCCGAGCTAATCTGTACGGTATGAAGTACCGTCGCAGAAGTTTCTCACTGAGTCCACGTCGGCGTGTGGACGACCATACCCAGGCACGGTCTTCGGGCTGGTACTCCACGAAGCTTCGTCAAAAATTAGAACGGCAGGGGTCGGTAGCCTGCTGATTTTTGATATGGAGGCGGGCGAGTTGACCAGCTTCTTCCGCCCGCTGAAGGTAGGCGGTGACGTCGAGGTTCTTTTTTTCAGCGAGTTTTGGAAGCATAGCCTCGAGCGTCGTTGCTGGGCTTCTTCCATAGACCAACTTGTACGGCGTCATCTGCGTCGTTTCTTGGACGGCCATATTGTACGCGAAGATCACGTACGGAAAAACTTGCGTCTCGCGCTCGACGTTGACATACATAGCCAGCATATCGGCGATGGCATTACTAAGACGCTCAGTGAGGCCATTCGTCTGTGGATGGTAAGCAGTGGTGCGGCGGTGACTTGTCTGGCTGTACCTCAGAATGGCCCGAGTTATGTCCGTCGCAAAGGCCGTACCTCTGTCAGTAATGAGGACCTGTGGAGCTCCGTGTCACAGGGCGATGTTCTCAACGAAGAACTTTGCTACCTTGGCAGCACTGCCTTTGGGCGGGGCCCTTGTCTAGCGCGTGAGGTAGTCGGTGGATACGACGATCCATTTGTTCTCGGAATTCGACGTTAGGAACGGCCCCAGTAAGTCTATGCCGATTTGCTGGAACAGCCGGTGAGGTGGCTCGATGGGCTGGAGAAGTCCGACTGGCCTGGTCGGCGGTATCTCGTCGTTGGCAGCCCTGAGATTTCTCTACATAACGAGTGACGTCGGCGGAAATACGTGGCCAGTAGTACTTCTCCTGTACTCTTGCAATCATACGGAAAAGACCGACGTTTCCAGCCGTCGGATTGTCGTGTAGAGCATCCAAAACTTCTGGACGTAACGCAGAAGGTACTACGACGAGATTGTTGGCCCGAAGTGGCGGGAAGTTTTTCTTTCGGAGAACACCGTTCCACAAGAAAAACAACTCAACTCCTTGTTTGAGTACGTTTGAGACAACAGCGGCCTTGCCCTCTGGGTATTACAAAGCTCCCGAATTTCGGGTCAGCTCTCTGTCGCTCGGCGAAGTCGTCGGCACTAATGGTTCCCAAGAAACAGTCATCGTCCGGGTCGCCCTTCGGCGGTGGTTCGACGGGGGCACGAGACGGGCAGTCGGCGTCAGAGTATTTTCTTCCAGACTTGTAAAAGACGGTAACGTCGAACTCCTGAAGTCTCAGGCTCCATAATGTGAGGTGACCTGAAGGGTCTTTCAAGTTAGCTAGCCAACACAAGGCGTGGTGGTCGCTCACAACTTTGAAGGGCCTGCCATAAAGGTAGGGGCGGAACTTCGATGTAGCCCAGATGATTGCAAAGCATTCCTTTACTGTCACAGAAAAGTTGGTTTATGCCTTTGATAGCGACCGGTTAGCATAACTGATGACTATTTCCAGTCCGTTAGTCCTCTGCACAAGAACGGCGCCGAGTCCTACACTGCTTGCGTCGGTGTGTATTTCTGTCTCGGCGAATTCGTCTAAATGCGAGAGTAGCGGAGGCGTCTGCAGGCGTCGTTTCAGTTCCTGAAATGCTTCCTCCTGCGGCGTTTCCCACTTAAACTCCACATCGGTCCTGGTAAGGTTAGTGAGTTGCTCTGCAATGCGGGCAAAGTTTTGGACGAACCGCCTATAATAGGCGCATAGGCCAAGAAATCGACGCACGGCCTTCTTTCGATGGGTGGCGATAGAAGCTGTTTTCTGCGGGTCGGAGCGAACGTCGGACTTGATGATGACGTGGCCCAGGAACAAGAGCACCTCGTATGCAAAGCGACACTTTTCGGCCTTGAGGGTGAGTCCGCAGTTCTCGATTGCTTGCAGTACAGCTTCAAGGCGCCGGAGGTGTTCGTCGAAGTTTGAGGAAAACACCACGGCATCGTCCAGGTACACAAGGTAATTAAGTCTGCCACTTCAAGCCGGCCAGTATTGAATTTATGACACGTTCGGAAGTCGCGGGTGCCGAGAAAAGAACAAAGAGAATGACCTTAAACTCAAACAGGCTGTCTGGTGTAATAAAGGCACTCTCGATTCCTCTCGTCGACTTCAATGAACGCTTCAAAAAATGCGCCGCGGAAGAGGTCCCAGGTTCGAAGTGACGACTCGGAGTTCTCGAACTAGGTCCGCACCGCGTCTTCCGGGTAAAAGTAGACGCGACGTAGCTTTTCTTCCGAGTCCCACTGTCTCAAAGCGGCCACTCTGTCATACGTCCCCAGCCAGGTCTCCGCTTCTTCCCAGGATGATTCGTGGAAGGTTGGTGGCTCTCTCTGCTGGTGCACAACCACTGTGGCGGGCGTTGGCACAGGGGCAGTCATGGTGCTCGCTGTAGAGGTGGCGGCCTTGGGCTTGCGAATGTTATCGGGTAGTGTCCTGTACTCTGGATGTAGCCTTCGCTGCCTGCGGCTAGCTCGCTGATCGAGGTTGGCTTCAACGTCCTCTTCACGATGTGGGCTTGGCTCGCAGCTGGAGGGGGGCATTCGGTACATGAGCCGGTAAGCACCTCCACCAGATGTCACGGGGTCGTGACGTCGACGAAGGGGAACAGACAGTACTTTGAAGAATAATCTATTTATTCGGCCGAATCTGTGGCCACGTGAAAGGAAACTAAGATTACAGCGAGACACTGGCACTGATAGCGGCGAACAGAGCTTCGGCTGTCGATCAACTGACCAGCGGCGAAGCGTGTCGGCCTTTATGACCTTGCCATGGAAAATTCTAGCGTTATCGCTATTGGCGACGTAGGTTAAAGAAAAATCTGTAATGTTCACAAAGTGAACGTAATCTTAACAAAACGATCTATTACAGCCTCGAAGCTTCTCAAGCATCGTAGGCACGGTTTGCGCTGAACGTAGTGTAACGGGGCGATAACAATGCTTGAGAAACGAACGTGGCAATATCAAGTAACAGTGTATAGTGTATGCTTGTTGATGTCATCTTTGTGTGCAATTAACGATACGCTGCGTGTGTTAAATACTTCAGTTACCACAACGGTTAAATCTTTATCGTGTGTGGTAGTTGTCTTGATGGAGACGTGCCGTCAACGTGGCTCTGTTCACGAGAAACGGTGCTATAACTGCCAAACGCCAATAGCTTCTATGAAGACACGTTTCACTTTCGTCTTATACCGATTCCTATAAGGAAAGGTTCAGCCATGTTTTTATCTTTGTGTGCCTGTAAAGTCCTGCAGAGGTCCCGCACAGAATCATGGGGAAGCATGGAGCCAAAATGGGCGTCATCAGCCAGGATTGCGACGACGGACAGGTGAGCTCGGTTCAAGCATTCTATCGATCGATATGATCGGTATGTGAGGTTTAACGTTCTAGAACACCATACGACTACGAGAGGCGCCTTAGGGGAGGGCTCCAGAAATTTCGACCACATAGGGTTCTTTACCGTGCACCCAATTCTCAGCACACCGGCCTACAGGATTTCCACCTGGGGTTAAAACATTCTAATTTCCACGAAAGTTGTCCACCAATATGCACATAACAATGTGCAAGTAAATATGCAATTCGACCAACCTTTGCAATTAAAAAGGCAACCCGTCCCTATACTTTTTTTTCAGTTTGAGCCTCCGTTTAATTTTCAAAAGTGTAGATAGCTGGGTCACTTGGTATGAATCCATCAAAAAACAAGAGAGACACACAGACAAAAAAGACAAAAACAAGTGCTCACATTGCCGTTTAAACTTAGCGACGAACTCAGCCCCGAGTTGTTCTTTTCGCCATGGCACAAAATGACACTCCTGGCCTTCAAGTCGCGGGATCGAATCCCAGCCGCGGAGGCCACACTTTGGATGGAAACGAAAACGCATAAGGCCCATGCGATGAAATTCTGGTGCAACACCAGGCGGTCAAAATTTCCGGAGTCCTTGCACTACGGCGTCGCTCATAAAGTTATGGTGGTTTCGGAACGATGAACCCCAAGCATTATTAAAATGACACTCGCCGAAAACTGCCTGCCGGAGCCTCACTTCAAATCAATATATGCCTGCCTGGTACCCGCCCACAGCGGAAAAAAAAATTCTGCCCACGCCTCTACATCTCCCCTCACGCCGAGAACAAAGGTAGACAGCTTTCAGAAGGACGTCATCGCTTCATTTTTATTGTTACGTGTACTGCTGAGCTTGTTTCCTTTAAACTGAACCCAAGCACATCCTCCACCCCCACCTTCGGACTATCTTATGCACGGTTCTGCGTCAGTGACATTCGAAAAAACATCGCATATGTTTTCCTACATATTGTTACGTGATTTCATCTGACTGAAAGAGGGCATAGTGGGGCATACCCAAGTAAGGTGCCTCGGACTGAGAGTAAAAGAAGTGGACATTGTGAGTGAGCTGCGTTGTGGCTGCGGACCGACAACTGTTATTTTCCACGTAACATTTTGGTGGAGGTGCTGGGTACTCTTCTGACAACGGAGCTACGCAGTGGACGCCTCCTTAAGTCTGCTACCATGGCTCCGGGTGAGGATACGGCTTCGCCACCTACCTCAGCAACGACAGCAACCCGGTACGTCGCCCTAACGCAACCCCGTGATCCCGGTACCTTTACCGGAGAGGACAACGTGAATGTGGACAAGTGGCTTAGCATGTACGAGCGCATCAGCAAGCAATATGGCTGGGACCCAACCGTTATGCTTGCGAATGTCATTTTCTATCTTGACAAGACCCCTCGCACCTGGTTTGAGACCCACGAGCACGAAATCACAAGCTGGGAAATGTTTAAAGAACAGCTCCGCGACCTTTTTGGCAACCCGTTTGGTCAACAACTTGATGCCCGAAAGCAATTGGCTGTCCGTACACAGACGTCCACTGAGCCCTACTTGACTTATATTCAAGACGTCTTAGCGTTGTGTCAAAGGGCCGATCCCAACATGACTGAGGCCGACAAGATTTCGCACGTGTTAAAAGGAATCGCCGACGATGCGTTCAGTCTGCTTGTATTCACCAACGTAACGACCATGGACGCCGTGATCAAAGAGTGCCGCCGTCTCGAGCAGGCGAAGAGTCGACGCATTTTGCAGCAGTTTCAGCGCCTACCCAACACCGCGGCAACGTCGTCTTGCGAAGCCACTCCTTGTCATCCGTCTACAACCGACGACGTGACGCGCATCGTCCGACGTGAACTCGAGGCCGCTTACCCGGCTGCCAACAAACCGACGTTGCCCGACGCCTCAACGCCAGCTGTCGCCTTGATCCAGGCTGTTGTCCGCCAGGAATTTGCTAACCTTGGTATCCTGTCCACTGCATCCACACTGGATAATACTGGCCCCTCGATAGCTTCTGTGGACATGAGACGTCGCCGTCCGTACTCTAATCGAACCAGGAACCCGTCTGAATGGCGAACAGCTGATGATAAGCCAATTTGCTTCCGCTGTGGTCGCGCAGGACACATCGCTCGTTACTGCCGCAGCCAATGGCCATCTATGTCTTCTGGCTCGTACTCCGCTTACAGTAACTCATTCCGTCCACCAAACCACCGTTATCCGACCTGCCCCGAGTCTACAGCATTTACTGCCCCTGAGGACTACGGCCACCGTGCCCCGTCGTCGCCACCGCCTCAAAGCCGCCCTTCTCGTTCAAACACGCGTCGCCGCTCTCCCTCGCCATCGTTCAACCGCCGCGCGTCCCCGGAAAACTAGGCTGCGCAGCTTCTGGAGGTGAAGCTGCCCTGTCGACCTTACCCAAAAATCCTCTGTTGCCCTTACGTTTGAACCGGAACACCCTAGAAGTATATGTTGATGGTACACCTGTTGAAGCTTTGATAGATACGGGCGCTCACGTCTGTATTATGAGTTCGCGTTTTCGTCGTCGCATGAAGAAGGTCCTCACGCCCCCCTTGACCAGTGTCGTCCAAGTTGCAGATGGTGCAAAAGTCCCTGTCGTCGGTATGTGCACAGCTCAACTTACCGTAGCCGGTCATCAAGTGGTCGTCCTTTTTACCGTGCTTGAAACATGTCCCCACGACCTCATACTAGGCCTCGATTTTCTTGCCGCAAATTCTGCTCTGATTGATTGCTCCGCTGGTGTGCTCCGCCTTGAACTGCCACAAATCAGTGCCGCCCCGTACCAACCTACATGCCGATTACAATGCAGCGATTTTGTTCGCCTGCCCTCGAAAACTGTGACGTACGTCGATTTTCTGTGCTCACCAGCTGTGCCCGACGGTGACTATTACGCTACGCCTCTCACCGACGTACTCCTTGCGCACAATGTTGCAGTGCCCTATACGGTGCTCAGCATCACAGATAACAAAACTTGTCTACCTCTTGTCAATTTCGGCTACATGAATCATGTGCTTCCACAAGGCATTTCTGTGGCCCACCTGTGTCCGTTGCTCGATTCACAAATTGAAGTGCTTGCCTTAGACACACTTGCTTCACCGCAGCGCACATCACTCGCAACACATTCGGGCAGCCGTCAAATTGTAGACATGATCGCCACAGATCTTCCGCCTCCGCAAGTTGAAGCCCTACAACATCTTCTCGAGGCCTACCAGGATATTTTCGATTTTGGTGACCAACCTCTTGGGCAGACGTCCTTTGTCCAGCATCGCATACACACAGGTGATGCCAACCCTGTTCACCGCCGTCCCTACAGAGTGTCTGCTTTTGAGCGGAGCATAATTCAGAAGGAGGTGAACAAGATGCTAGCGAAGGACATTATTGAACCATCCTCCAGTCCCTGGGCATCCCCGGTGGTATTAGTTAAAAAGAAGGACGGATCGTGGCGATTTTGTGTGGACTATCGCCACCTTAACAACATCACCAAGAAAGACGCATACCCTCTGCCCCGCATTGATGACGCCCTTGATTGCCTCCATGGTGCCGCCTACTTTTCTTCCATAGATCTTCGTTCTGGTTATTGGCAGATTGCCGTGGACCCCATGGACCGAGAGAAGACGGCTTTTGTAACACCCGATGGCCTCTACCAATTCAAAGTCATGCCTTTCGGCTTATGTAATGCCCCCGCCACCTTTGAACGAATGATGGACTCCCTGCTCCATGGATTCAAGTGGTCTACGTGTCTTTGTTATCTGGATGACGTGATTGTGTTTGCTCCCACTTTTGAAGCGCACCTTGAGAGACTGTCAAAAATTCTTGATGTATTCCGTCTCGCCGGCCTTCAGCTGAACTCATCTAAGTGCCGGTTTGGTCGCCGTCGCATTACAATACTTGGACATATTGTTGACGCTTACGGTGTACAGCCTGACCCAGAAAAAGTTCGAGCTGTGAAGGACTTTCCTGTGCCGAAAACCGCCAAAGATGTCCGCAGCTTTGTGGGGCTCTGCTCCTATTTTCGGCGGTTCATCAAGAACTTCGCGGAAATCGCTCGGCCCCTAACAGATTTACTCAAACCGGATGAGACGTTTACCTGGGGTCCCTCGCAAGCAGCAGCATTTTCCGACCTGACCACTTGGCTCACTTCTTCTCCTGTGCTGGCTCACTTCGACCCTACGGCACCGACGGAAGTGCGCACCGATGCCAGCGGTTACGGAATAGGCGCTGTGTTGGCTCAGCGACAACGTGGGCAGCATCGCGTGATAGCTTATGCCAGCAGGCTGCTGTCAGCCTGCTGGCATAAACGAAGGCATAAACGAAATATGAACGAAGGGCCTGCAGACTACACTCCTCGGTTCTGCGAAGAAATACATGTAAAAATTGCATCACACGTTTTTTTTTTCATAATTACCATTTCATTATTTTTATTTCAGAACCACATAGACGTAGACTTTGGTGGATCACCTGAGGAGTACACCTGTACCATGAAAGACTTGCTGTGGTATGTCAGTGTCGGAGTAAGTTTTGTAGAACTTATTTTTTTTTTCGGCTATATGTAAGGACAGTCACAGGGGGCCCATATATCTCCATCTCTATATTTTGCGCGATATGTGTGTGTGTGTGTGTGTGTGCGCGCGCGCGCGTGCGTGCGTGTGTGTGTGCGTGTGTGCGTGTGCGTGTGCGTGTGCGTGTGTGTGTGTGTGTGTGTCGAAAAAGCTTCGGTGGATTCGGTGTCTTCTAGAAATTCAAAATGACGGACAATCGTGGGAAAACCTTTTATTACAACGTGTCAGCCGGGGTCCAGCCTTCGTCATGGAATACAAGGCATAATGGAATTGCACTCCTTATATACACGGTACGACAGGGGGCCCCAACGCATGTGTAACTACATCGTCAGATACATGAAATATACAAGGCGCGTAAATAGATGTGAGCATGCATGTATTTGTGCGATGTGATTGTGGCATGACGATGTAACAAGACGTGCCAGAGTCATACTTTCATAAAGAATGATAGATTTATATGTGTAGGCGCGGGAATGATAGATTTATATGTGTAGGCGCGGGTAATCTTTTGTAGTAGGAAAAAGTCACAGCTTCGCCGCATTGCTTCGCAAAGGCGAAGCAATGAATGCGATAGCAACGAATTGGAAGGTCAGCGCAGAATGGCAAGCAGATTGAAACGTGCCCCACGTTTCTTCAGCACAAAGGACGCACGAAAAGTACTCTCGGGTAAACATAAACGCGAGTAAGCGTCTCAATTGTTACTTCGCTATGTCTGAAAAGCGCGCCCTTTTCGCAAACGTAGGCTGCGTAACAATTGTAGTGACCTTTGTGCACCCGGTAACTACAGCAGAAACGTCCCGACGAAGCCCAAAGGCTAGCCAAGACGTAGGATTATCCCCACTGCAAGATAAGGGCGCACGATCAAGCGTACACCTCCTCCTTCTCTACGTGGGCCAAAGTACGCGTGAGAGATGAGGGCCGCCGCGCGCTCACTGCGCCATTTTCCTGATAATGCTGGAAACACGATAGTCCCCCCCCCCCCCCCCCCGAGATGACCGCCAAAAGCGGTAAGTGGTAGATATGAATAGCTTGCTGTTTGAACGTTGAACGAGGTACGTTTTGGTGGCTCAGTTAAATTTAAAGAAAAAAAACGTTTCGGTAGCTCAGTGGTTAACGACGCGCATTCACGAGGCGGAGGTCCCACGTTCGATTCCGCAGGCTGGAGTCTTTCTTCTGGGATGTTTTCTCTTGCATTTTCATACACATAGAGACGTATACAAATACGCTGCATGACATCGACGCCGGTGGCGAAATCCAGTCGATAAATGTCCATATAATTAGTTCGTTGTTGAAAGTAGCACAGAGAGATGTCTTTGCAACATGCGTACATCTGTCTCACTGAGGTTTTGGTAAACAGGCGAGTATTTTTATTTCCAAATGGAATTACCACTAATTAACTAATATTACCAAAAAATAGTAGCTGCTACTACGGTATGTTGGGAACAATATGCACAAAGACATTATAGCGCAATGCCGTTCCTCTATTTTAAAATCACGCTGCGTGATAATAACTGGGACACCACACTCACCTTCTCTAAGAAAAGAAGGCGTACGAGAAAGCAAGCAATTTTCTTATCGACTTATGCTTCGGCCGTGGCACGGCCTTCGTCAGAGAAACGAAGGCCGTGTCATATATATATATATATATATATATATATATATATATATATATATATATATATATATATATATATATATATATATATATATATATATATATATATATATATATAATAAAAACACACGTCGAAAAACAGTTTCTGGTCTGTTTTTCGACGTGTGTCTTTATATATATATATATATATATATATATATATACTTCATTTGAGAATAGTTCAGTAGAGGAAACAAAACAATTTATTTTTATAGTCCTAACAGTTTCGGCTGGTGGACCAGCCTTCTTCAGAGGATCTAGCCGAAACGATACAAGTTCCCGTAGCAGAGGGCCACCCTCACAGTTTGGAGGCCCCCAAAGTGAAAAGAAAGAAAAGAAAAAATAAAAACGAAACAAACGGGCTAACGAAGCAAGCGACAGACTAGAAGAAGAAGGGGAAGGGAGGACCGATGGAGAGCCGCCGGCAACTAGGGGTAAATAAGACGCGCCGCCAGAGGACGCGACCAAGGAAAAGGGAGAAAGTGAAACATATTACATGGTATATTCTTAAATATACACTTCTGTCCCTATATATATATATATATATATATATATATATATATATATATATATATATATATATATATATATTATAGGGACACAAGTGTTTATTTAAGGACTTCTTTTTTCGTGTTTGACACAATATTATAGATATATAACAGACAATAATGCCAAGCAAAGTGTAGGGAAAGGTATTAGACCCAATTGTAATGTAAATGCAAAGAAAGAAAAGTGGGTGAAAAGATAACTTGCCGTGAGCAGGAACCGAACCTGCGACCTACGTATGAACCTGCGAAGTACGTATGATACTGAGCTGTGCGCATCGTAGCTTGTTGCATTGTGAAATGCTACCAGTGATGATGTCCTGCTGTTATAATGAACGTTGACGAAGTTATTTTCCACAGTGAAAATGCGTCCTTTTGCGTGCTCACGCTCGTTGTGACTACGAGTGCCACAAATCATGACAGGAAATCAGCTGTACGTCGACCAGAAAAAGTTTCCACAGACCAAGAACAAAAAATTATCAGGATTTCAGAAATAAGCTTTTCAGCCAGCTGAAGCTGCTCTGGACGAGGCTTCTCTAGGTAACGACCCTGCGTAGGCACGCGATCTAGGTTATGCACAAGTGCAGAACGCCAGAGAATAAATTATCCATTCCAAGAAGACATCCTGTCTCAATCTCTACTTTGCTAACCTTCAACGTAAGGGAACGCAAGTTCATATTTTGCCCTCGTGAGCATTTGGTCAGCGTTTGATGTAAGTAGAAGTTCATTTTTTTAATTTCGGATGAAATCAGCAAGTCGTCGTAAGATACGAGGTCGGCATAAAACTGTGTAATATATGTTTTTAATACATTATCTCCATAGGGATTTTACCGGTACCAAACCAATCCGTCGCAAACATAAAGTCATCGCGAAACCGGGGATCATATAATCGAAGCAATTTCGATTATACGTTCCCTAGTTTTGCGATGACCCGCATTTTACGACGACTCGGTTTGGTCCCGGTAACAACTCCATAGAAGCAATGTATTGAAAACCTCGGTTATACAACGCAGTCTTACGCCAACCCCGCATCTTACGACGGCTTTCAGATTTCATCTGAAAGAAGAAAAAAAAAACACCTTTGCTCGAATCGAACGCCGCCCAAATATTCCCGAGTGCAATATATATGAACTTGCGGTCCCCGGGGTTGACGATTAGAAGAGTCACGACGTCTTCTTGGAAGAAAAATTTATTCTTCTGAACGTTGTGCGTGCGTGTTCGCGGTCGTTACCTAGTCAACATATCCACAAGTAGCTTCAGCCGGCCGAAAAGTTGATATTTTCATGTTTTCGGACCGTGGAAACGTTTTCTGGTCGACATACAGCTTATCTCCTGCCATCGTCGCAGTTAAAGGCTTGTACACTCATAAGGGCGCGACGCAGCTGTTTTCATTGTGCAAAATTACCTTCGCTTGACGTCAACGTTCGCGATAACAGCGGGACTTTGCTAGTTGCACTTCACAAGTCATCAAGTTACAACGCGCACAGCTCGGTCATGCACAAAGGCATTTTATTCAAAAACTCTAATTTTACACAAATTCGTGGTCTGTCGCCATTTTGTGATGGCGATAACACTGTGTCTGACTCTTCTGGCGGGAGCTCTTCTGACGAGAATAGTTCCGTCCCAGCAATTACGTTGAAATATATAATAAGAGATCGCAAAGAAAAAGTCAGAAGGCAAGCATTTGTCACGTCGAATCTAACTAGCAACCTGCCGATTCTCAGCGCGCGGCACTAACCACTACGCCGCATAGCGTACGTTGTCTGGAGGGCTAACGGCAAGACATTTGTATACACATACACCGTGTGGCAGTCCTCAGAGCTTCATAATTATAGCGCGTTTTTGTAATCAGTGGCGAGATGGCGCTAACGACTCGCGTTGGCCGCGCTCTAAAGGTCGTCTCCTCCACGGGGCGTGGTATCTCGTGCGCGCGCTCTTATCAGACTCGCAATTCGGGAGAGGACGAAGATCACTTCACATGCTGCGCGGCCGCGTTTACTGAAGGAGCGCGCTGCTGACATACGACGCAGCAAGAGTAGTGACAGTTCGCTCTTGTCCTGTGTAGACATGTGCGGTCGTTTCGTGCGTCTCTCTTTCTGTTTGAACGGAGCGCTTTAAGTGTCGCGCTGTCACCGTTGTTAATACGCGCTCGTCCTGTGTATGCTCATTTCGTGCGTGCTTTCTGCTTGATATGTGCGATGCTATTTCTGAAACAATGCACAATAAACGGTCAATTACCTCTGTGAAGAAACGTTTCACTTTCGTGTTATAGGGATTTTTATATAGGCAGATCAGCCACGTTTTTTTTTTTTTTAAAGTTGAGAATAAGAATTCGCTGGCACTTCCTCCAACTTAGTAATGCGGCCATTAGCTGCCACTGACAAGAATAATTACATCTACCTTCGTTGCAGAGATGGGCTTATTCAGGCGTTCTGCACCCGTTTTTAGGGGCGAAGCTCTGAAGGGCGTAGGCTTGTCCGGTGTCGTAGTAGTTGCAGTCGCCCCTCGCACCGCTAGTACTCGGATTTCTCAATAGATGGCTTGCTCCCAGACGGAGACGGACGTACTGATGGACAGGCAGACGACCGAGCTAAGAGCCCGCGAATTTTCGCCCCACTTATCATCCTTCACTACGTAGATATACTGTGATTTTTGGGGCAAGGCTGAGTGTTACTGCCTACAATTTTAGTTTGTTTAAACTAAACGACGCCCAGATTATACGACGCTTTTGCGTAGTCCCCTGAGAGTCGTGTAATCAGTGTTCCGCTGTAGTTGCAAGAAGCAGATGTAGCGTCTTTCCCTCCTCACCCTCCTCTCGTCACTATAATTATGTGTTGTGTTTGAATTGCCGTTTCGAAATTGCAGTACTTACAATGAGACCCTTTTTTGAAAGGGTTGGTACCGCTCTTTATACAAGTGCCGCCGGGTGAAAAAAGGATATCGTGTAAGTATACTGCGTTTTTCCGCACTCACTTTAGGCGATTGTGAATACGCCTGATTTTTGTTGCAAAGTTCATGCCTCACATATTGTCCTAATATAATAATAATAATAATAATAATAATAATAATAATAATAATAATAATAATAATAATAATAATAATAATAATAATAATAATAATAATAATAATAATTTCATCAAAATGACAGTCTGCCAAAGCCATTGTCAGCTGTAATGGCAGAGCAATGCAGGCCGCGAAGGATCGAGCTCGTTGTATTAGTGAACAATATGCATGCAAAAAATAACATGGGAATATGACGACCATATATCAGATGCAGCTCTTGCGTCCTTTGTGACGATGCGGGGTGTGGATTGGTAGTGATAACCGGGAACGTTTGAAAGGTTACGTCGCAAAAAAGGTACGAAACTGACAGCGCAGAGTTGAACGCGAACGAAACCTCGAACCTGATCTGTGAGGAGTGATGCATGAACCGGTAGTAATGAGATGATGGCGAAATAATGTCGGTGAGACTGTTCAAACCAAGCTTATGCATTCATCAGATGAGATCACATATTTTTTTTTTCGCGAGGCTGTATGACGAGAGTTCAACATAAAACAATGTAGTAAGAAGAAAAAGAGAAAGAAGATTACTTGGTGGGCGAACCAGCTCAGAACGAACAACACCACCTAAATGCCTGAACTTATCTAGGTGGTGTTGGAACGAACCGACCAAGGTTTTCAAGCAGCCGAAACAGGTAGCTGTTTTTCGATGGCGATCACGTACGAAAAAAGGGTCGATCCCGATTAACAATTAAATTACATGAGAAATAACTAAATTATGTATGGCCAGCAAAATTTTGGACAATCTATTGATGCCATCATATCATCTGCATGAGCGTGACAATAATGAGTAATTTATTTTTCTTTTGTTTCTACAGCCTCATCATTACTGTATGAACAAGAGGATAATATACAGTGATGCTATACCGACCCAGTTAAGCGTGCATCTCTTTGCATGAGTTATGCTATACCAAAAGGTAAAACAGAACAGTGCAGCTTATATTGATAACGTTGTTTTTTTTCGCTCTCACTCTTCTCCGCAGCGAAGGACATCGTCCGCTGTGGCCTGTGTACGGAGAATATAAGTATGTGCCACCACAGCGCTGGCTGCATAGCATAGAGGTAGGCTGGCCTATCTATCTATCTATCTATCTGTCTATCTATCTATCTATCTATCTATCTATCTATCTATCTATCTATCTATCTATCTATCTATCTATCTATCTATCTATCTATCTATATATCTATCTATCTATCTATCTATCTATCTATCTATCTATCTATCTATCTATCTATCTATCTATCTATCTATCTATCTATCTATCTATCTAGCTATCTATCTATCTATCTATCTATCTAGCCACCTACGACTTTTAAGTCTCCTGGCCGTTTCGATTACAGTATTGATACTAAACTTGGTATGGCGTAACACGACTGCATGAAGAACGTATTTGACTAGTCGTAACATGAAATTCATGACATGTATGTCATGATTTACATTTCATGGTCCTGCAGCTCTTGCGGCGGTTTCGTTCACATGCCATGTTGCAAAACTGGTATGGTATGACACGATTGCATGGCGAACATAAGCGACAGACCCTAACATAAAAATCATGACATGCGTGTCATGTAACAAGATGACTACATGCACGCTCATGAAGCGCTCGCGGCCGTTTCGCTAGCGTCACATATATCAAATTTGGTATTACGGGACGTGAATGGATGACGAAGGTATGATACTTGTGCAAACACTATAACCATGAGATGCGTGTCATGTAAGAACATGACTACATGCTACGCTCATGATCCGCTCGCAGCCATTTCGCTAGCTTCGCATGTATCAAACTCGGTATTACGCGACGCGAACGGACGACATAAGTAAATGACACATCCAAACATTATAGTCATGACATGCGTGTCATGTAACAACATGACTACATGCCACTTATGATGCGCTCGTGGACGTTTCGGTAGCTTCACATGTGCCAAATTTGGTATTACGCGACGCCAATGAAGGACGACGGTATGCGACTGGTGCAAACATGATAATCATGAGATGCGTGTCATGTGAGAACATGACTCCATGCCATAGTGAAGGCGCCAATGCGTTTCGACGTGAAGCGGTGCGCGTGCTCGCGGCGTTCATTTCGTTGCGTCCCGCCGGCGTTGCCGCGCCGTGGAGGCGCCACTCCTGCCATATACTCGCAGGCGCGCGCCGCGCTACGTTGCTTTAACGCATGCGCGTTTCAGCGCGTCCGGCGTCCCTCCATCACGATAAGACGCAGTGTTGTCTGGGTAATGCATCGGCACGAAATGCAGCATGTCGCATTTCGCGCCATTTGCCGTCGGGCCGCGCCCACGGACACTGGTCGCGCCGGTCGCACCTGGCGTCAGATTATAGAGTGTTCGCGTTTTGCTAACGTAGCGTCGCTGTGGCCAGCAAGCGTGTCAACGCTACATTAGAGTGTATTGTGCCCTTCATGATGCGCTCGCGGACGTTTTGCTAGCTCCACACATGCCGAATTGGCCCCGCCGCGGAGTTCTAGTGGCTAAGGTACTTGGCTGCTGACCCGCAGGTCACGGGATCGATTCCCTTCTGCGGCGGCTGCATTTCCGATGGAGGTGGAAATGTTGTAGGCCCATGAGCTCAGATTCGGGTGCACGTTAAAGAACCCCAGGTGGTCAAGCTGACCGCTTTTTTCAGCTGTAGATCTGATTGATTGATAGTTGGGGTTTAACGTCCCAAAACCACTATATGATTAAGAGAGACGCCGTAGTGGAGGGCTCCGGAAATTTAGACCACCTGAGGTTCTTTAACGTGCACCCAAATCTGAGCACACGGGCCTACAACATTTCCGCCTCCATCGGAAATGCAGCCGCCGCAGCCGGGATTCGAACCCGCGCCCTGTGGGTCAGCAGCCGAGTACCTTAGCCACTAGACCACCGCGGCGGGGCCAGCTGTAGATCTAAACAAGATTGACAAGAAGTAACAGTGCCTATGGGTCCATTAATTCTACAGATGTAATCTATAAGCAAGGAGCCCTGTGAGCATGAGTCATGGACGGCTGGGGCGCAAGGAGAAATGTTTTTCGGAAGGGGCACCACGTTGATAGAATCGAGGGCTGATGTAGTCGGGAGTCTGCCTATAAGACCGGAGCCAGCCAGAGTCTCGGGGAGATGTCGAGGAGAGGAGGTGGTGCGGTTAACAAAATCGTATATTTAGATTATTTACAGATTCAAGGTAGTGTGATGTTTATGGAAGCCATGTTTATGGAAGCCATGTTTATGGAAGCATGCGTCAAGCGTTTCGGCACTAGTGTTTTTCAAGTCCACGTCTTCCCAAGACCCCTTGCAGGGAAAAACAATAGAATCCAGAACGGTCCAATCTGAAAAAGCAGCTCTACTTACCAATAGACTAATTAGCAACCAATTATCCAAGAATATTTGAATCCATGCGATAATTATTAACAATCACAAGCAGGCCACGCATGGATGACAGCGAACGCACATATTTTAATTCCGATATTAAGTACCAAACAAGAATACTAAGTACCAAACCGAAGTTCCGGAGAAAATAGAGGCGTGAAGCGATGAAAAACAGTTGAAAACAGCGATAATTGATTGATGTGTTGGATTTAACGTCCCAAAACCACCATATGATTATGTGAAACGCCGTAGTGGAGGGCTCTGGAAATTCCGACCACCTGGGTTTCTTTAACATACAACCAAATCTGAGCACACGGGCCTTCAGAATTTTCGCCTCCATCAAAAATGCAGCCGCTGCAGCTGGGATTCGATCCCGCTACCTGCGGGTCAGCAGCCGAGTACCTTAGCCACCACGGCGGGGCCTTGAAAACAGCGAATGCTACTAGGTAATCTAGTTCAGTTGCTTTCGCCTCGAGGATGCAATGTCCTCTTTTAAAACGTTGTCTCCAGCAACATTCCCTATTCAGCGATTTCTCAAAGCATCAGTGAGTCCACTACGTGTAGAGACAGTATTAAAAGGAAAGTGCCACAAATTTCCCAACCGGCTACATCCATTTCCATGAAAATGAAAGAACCTAGAATCTTCACACTGTTCGAAATACACGCCAAAAGGAAGAACAAACTCTGTAGAAGAGCTTACACGCATTTAAGCCTTTTATGAAATGAGGCATCAGTGTGTATGCTCTCGTCATCTCAAATCGGTCTAATGACACTGCACTCATGTCTGTCCAGTAAGGCTTGCAGGCAACTGGGCGTAATCGTGCACTCATGCAGAAATAATACCTGCTCAAATAACGAACTTGTGCTCACCCGTTGTCACTGGGAAACCACGGAAACTTTCGCAGACCTGGAAATCCCTGGGTTGACACACCACAGAGCCGCGCAAGACATACATGTAACGCTCCGATTTAGCCCTCTTCGTCTAATGCATGGTTGACCTGCGGCGAGGCCTACTGCGGCTTCCGTTCGCTGCACGCCACCTAATTCTTATCTTTCCAGTATTGATACGTGAACGCTAGCCCAGCGCGATTCAACGTGTGATATAGCTGAGCAAGTGGCGAAGGCCAAACACACTTCTTTCCGCTCTTCCCACGATTCACAAGATAAGTGCTAAAAAAGACAAGTAAACAAAAGACGAGTTCTTTACAGTTCAATCAAATTTCCCTGGTTGTAAAAACTGGTGAAAGACAACAAATGCGAACATTAAACGAAGAAGATTACACGAGCAAAGAAAAAAAAATTCGCCAATAATGAACCGCTACGTCAACCTCGCGAAGAATTACAATGTGCGCTGTCTTGCGCGAGAAAAAAAAACAAGAAATATTCTGAGACTACTTTGCCAAGCTTTAAAACTAATCCTCAGACGTTCTGGCGCTCTCTCAGCTCGAAATCTAAACAAATAGACAAAATAAAAAGCAGATATACTTATAACTGAACATAGTGACATAGCTTACGTGTTTAATGAGTACCTACATTCCGTATCTCTACAGCCGAAGCATCATATTTTGATCAGCAGTGGCGTTGCCAAGGAGGGGGCGGGAGGGAGTTCAAATTTCTGCCACTTACCCTTTTTTTTTCGTCGCTTCGCGCTGACATGATGTACAAACTAAGTGGTGCTGCTATCACAAATACTTCCTAGGCGCTTTTATAGTGAATAATATCTGCATACGGAAAAACATGCCATAGTGTTTGTCAAGCCTTTGACACTCTGTGAGATTCTGGGCAGGAATTTTGGCCACAAGCGTCTTCAGTTGGCTCAGCGACGGAAATAATGCTGCAGCGGTGGTCATACTTGTACCTGCCGGAACAGATGTCGCCGGAGTCTATCATATGACAATTTTCATTAGGCAGAGGTTTGTTTTATGGGTAAAAGCCAGGCACAGTTCCAAGGTCTGATAGGTCACGTTCAAGCATATTACATCGTGACTCTTCGACCGTGTACTAAGATACACTCAACCCAGACTCTAACATTTCTATTGAACCTTTGCATGTTTCGCTAACATCTAATCTGTGTGTGTGTGCACACGCACACGCGCACACACACACACACACACACGCACACACACACAAAAGCGTGCGCGCGACGGAATACTCGGCTCATTCAGGGAACTTCGCTTGTATGCGAGTGTACAATATATCGATACATATCTTTACTATGCCCTAACTGCCGAAGGCACTCCAAAGTGTTGTCTAATGAGAAAGTGCAACACAAGCAAACGTGCAGGTCAATCACAGCCTTTGAAAGGCCTACTAAAATAGTCGTCATGTAACTTAAGCTTATAAATAAAAAGATAATGGTCATAAACCTAAAGCAGCATAATGAGAAATGTAGTGTGGGCAGTTACAGCGAGCACAAGTTTTATTGTTCTGCAGCGTGGCAAACAACGCAAGAATAAGGAACATTAAGCTGGAAAAATATACGACGAATGAAAGATATATTGATTCGCTTCATGTCTTCGTCCCTTTACATTGACATTACTGGAAGGGCACACTGAGCGATTTCTGCAACGAGCGACGTAACGCACAGCAAGAAATGCACAGAATGGAGAAACATGAGTGGACGTGGACATGTTATGTAAAATTAAGAGAATATACATAGTAACCACAATTAAAAAATGAAATAAACTCTGTGCAAGCAATTTTTGACGCAACAAACAGACGCATGACATAATGAGTTATGGTTGATTAACTTTTTTTTTCAATTGACACAAATATTATACAGCGCATTACATGTCAATTATATGCCACATATGTTACGCAAAATTCACGATTATTGTTACAAGCAAAGTTGGGTTGTTTCATTGCCGTTCCCACATTTTGTATTCGCGAAGCACGTCTGCAAGTGACAGGTGTCCCCGAAAAGTAAGAAGTAGGCCACGGTGTCAAAGTTATTTTCAGCAATATATCCCAATCAGTTGAACTTGCACCTTTACAGCTGGACGAAAAATAGCACATAGTGATTTTACCCAAACCATCTTTTTTGCTACCTGCCACGATGGTCCAGTGATTGTGGTGCTTCATTACTGACCAGCGAACTGAGCGGAATCGCGTCCCTGTCGTATTTTCGATGTCTGCGAAAATGGTCGAGGCCCGTGCACTTTGACCGAAAGTGGTAAAATTTCCGAAGCGCCCCACTACGGCATCTCTCATAATTATATAGGGGTTATCATCTCATAATAACCTTGTCGCCCACAGAAGATCACAGTTTCTATGATAGAGATCAGCCTTTTCTGCTTAATTAGCTTTGTGCTTGCGCTGATGACTCCACCTCTCGCGTCTTGGCCTGATGACTCCTGCTTGCCACAGGCTGAGATACGTCTTGTCCGCCACTGCTTCGTCGACGGAGATGCCGTGGATGAACCTTGCTACTGGGTTATGATGGCGGATGGCTTCCCAGCTACATTGTTTTCGTACTGCCACCCTTTCCTGGCGGAAAGGGCACATCACGGATCGCCGATCGCTGGATATCCACTGCGCATGCAGAGATTAGGCGTCTTTTCCTCCTTCTATAATCACAACCACCACCATCTACAAAGTCATCATCTGCGCTGATCGCTAAACCATTTAAAGTCGGCGCTTCTAACGCAGTCTTCGGAGGGCATGGACGCACGACACAAATCACAGCCTCGCATATCTTTTTTTCTTCATTCCACAGGTGAGTTGCTTTTCTGTGACAAGGCTAAGATCTGACGATCGCTTTATATTCGTGCTTCCATGCCCAGGAGCAGTGCTTGCTGCTTTTTGTTCTTTGCTATTACTGTTGTGCGGCGATATTGAAAGCAATTTCGAGCATCGAAAAGCACAACCATCGCATACGTTAACCAAAGTTCTGAGAATATTACACGACTGTAATCGAAGAACTATAAGAATGGAAGTAAATAAAAAAATGCTCGGTACTATTAATGAGCTAGAAACGCACCAGGAAACAGTGGCGGGTGCAATATCAAAAATCAAAGTAAAACTTGCGGACGTAGAAACACAATGATTGATTGATACATGGAGTTTAACGTCCCAAAACCATCATATGATTGTGAGAGACGCCGTAGCGAAGGGCTCCGGAAATTTAAACCACCTGGGGTTCCTTTAACGTGCACCCAAATCTGGGCACACAGGCCTACAACATTTCTGCCTCCATCGTAAATGCAGCCACCACAGCCGAGATTCGATCCCGCGACCTGCGGGTCAGCAGCCGAGTACCTTAGCCACTAGACCACCGCAGCGGGGCGACGTAGAAACCCATACGGGCAATCTTGAAAAATGGCAGCATGAACTGGGTGAAGTCATCGAGGCCGTTGGAGGTATCACTAGAAACGCTTCAGTCCTACGCTTCGAATTTGATGATGCAGAAGATACTTCTCGTAGGAATAATCTACTTTTTTATGGATCGAGTAACGAATATTTCCAGCAAGTGTGCTGTTCAATCAGAGCATAAAATAGTCAACATCCTAAATAGCACTCTAACCATAAGCGTTCCCAGTGCACATGATCACATATCGCGGGTACACCGTATACTGGTCGGGTTTCTGAAGGAAAATCACGTGCAATAATTGTCGATTTCACTGCCTACAAAACCAAAAAAATGAATATTATCCAAGCGTTCACGGCTAAAGGAAAGTAATATTTGTGTTAGTGTAGACTTCTGTGCGGCTACACGCCATGCCAGAAAGACCGTAATTGAATATGGAAGAAGTCAGAATCTGCCATACAAGTTAAGGTATAAAAAGCTATTAATTGGTAGAAAGTGTTATGACTGTATACGACGCTAATGAACAAAAGGTATATGAAATGAATTCATCAAATACCATTAATAATGCCGCGGTGTCCGAGTTTTAAGGCCCCAGCGCAATATTTCAACAGCACCCGCATAGGATTAAGCAAATTCGGACAGGGAAGCCGATTCGGTTACATCTAGCCTACCGGTTTCTTTTTTAGTAACATTCGTATAGTGTCTTACCTAAAAAGGATCTCCTATGCGGCCTAATAAATGACTGTGATGCAGATATAATTGCACTAACCGAGACTTGGTTAACGAGCGAAGTTTCAAGCTTTGAGTTATTCAACTGCAATAAGAAGTATAATGTTTACCATGCCGATAGTGATGAGGTGGTGGTGTAATAATTGTTGTTAATGAATGCTTAGACTGATTTCCTGTAGTTGTAACAAGCAACATTGAATGTCCATGGTGCTGTGTGACTGTCAATTATGAAAAGGTTCTGATTGGTTGTTGTTAACGAGCACGATCATCTGTCGCGACTTTTTGTGACAGCATGTACAATTGTTTCAGTCAAATAAGTACTCGTTTCCCGATTGCACCTATTCTACTTATGGGATACTTTAATTTTCTAAATATTTTGTGGCCAGACACGCGTCCTTTATTAAATCAAACTTCCACAGAATCGAAACGTTTCATCGACATATGCGAAGACTTTAGCCTACTTCAAGTTGTTACTTCGCCTACACGCAAACGAACACCACTTCATCTCTTTTAAATCTCGTTCTAACATCAATAGGTATTATACCACAGGTTACTCGCCCGGCGTGAGTGATCATGACGTATTACATTTTACCATTAAGTTTTCAATTTTCCCGTCCCATAACAGTCTGAACACCATTCGAGACTACAAAAAAAAAGCCAATTTCACCGCTATCAACCACTAACTTTGATATTTTCCTCAATAGTTTCCTCCCTAATGCCGCTGAACGCTCACTGGATGCTAACTGGAATATGTTCACAGAAAAAAAATTCATGATCTTATCAACCGATTCATTCGGCTCCTGATTCGGCTCTTAATGAATCAGATGTTCCTCAAGGTTCTGTTCTAGGTCCTCTTTCATTTTTAATATATATTAATGATATACCCGATAACATTTCCTCAAAAATTTGTTTATTCGCGGATGACTGCCTTGTATACGGTAAACTTAATGATGCCTCTGACATAGCAACCCTTCGATCCGACAACATATGTAAGTGGTGCCTCACATGGTGCATGGAGCTCAACATTATTAAGTGTAAATTGATGCACATTTCTCGCCTGCCCTGCCTACGCACTAAATAACTGCCCCATTCAATCTGTTAGCAACTACCGTTATCTAGACATTCATATCACCAACGACCTCTCTTGGAAGCAGCACACACAACACATCAAAATCTAACCGCTCATTAGGATATTACAAAAAAAATTCGGCAGATCCCACATACCTGGCAATCGACGCTATGCGAAGCATGCAGAGGGAAGGTGACGGCGTTGTAGTTTTTTTTTTATTGAGCGACACATTATGAAGTGACGCTAAATATATGTTACAAATGTTGTACGCACAGACATATGTTGAATAGTTGCAAAAGTTTATATAACCAGTTGTTTGCACTTGCGCAACGATGCCAACTGTAACATGCGCATTAGCGACGCCAGAGGCCGATATGAAGCGTTGATGCTCACGAGGATGCTGGCCCTGGACACCGCTAGACAAATAAACTTTAGCGCATGGCAACTAACCACAATTAACGTTCACCCGACATGACGCCTGTATCAAAGAAGTACATATGTAATGCTTATAAAATTGGGTGGGCAGCCCTACGACCACTAGTGACGTTTCACGAAGATTAGCGTCTATTTGAAAAGTAGTTCCGAGACCTGGCGTAACTCTGTGGTAAAATGCTTCATTGCCATGCACAATACTTGGGTTCAATTCCAGCTGGCACCCTGTCATTTATTCTTTGCATTCGTCGGGCAGACGATACTGATGTCGAGTATATCATAGCACTCACGCGTTAAAATTGCCCATGTGTGTTCTCGTCCTTCCTGGGTAGATACTAAGTGTCAATCACCTCTGGCACACACCTTCATACCAGCGGCACATATTCGCCCGTGGGTATGTGCCACTGTCTGGCGGGAAGTGTTTGACGACGTATACGCGACGGGATTGTGACATTATTTATGTCTTTACCAGTGCGTCATATTCGTCAAACTATCTTAACCTCCCGTGCTAAGTTTGGTTGACGCCAAGGTAAAGGGTGACCACGAGAGCACCCAAACCTAGATAGATAGATAGATAGATAGATAGATAGATAGATAGATAGATAGATAGATAGATAGATAGATAGATAGATAGATAGATAGATAGATAGATAGATAGATAGATAGATAGATAGATAGATAGATAGATAGATAGATAGATAGATAGATAGATAGATAGATAGATAGATAGATAGATAGATAGATAGATAGATAGATAGATAGATAGATAGATAGATAGATAGATAGATAGATAGATAGATAGATAGATAGATAGATAGATAGATAGATAGATAGATAGATAGATAGATAGATAGATAGATAGATAGATAGATAGATACGCTCAAAGTTGCCGAAGTTCGCTAAGAATTGCTTCGCATTTAAAAGAAATTTTTCGCTTGACCTGTCCAATTAAAACGACTGCTATATATAACCTACGTCCGCCACAAACTAGAATACGCCTAATAAATCTCGGTTCCTCATCAAGTCAAATTTATTAACAAAATCGAATCGACACAAAATTGCGCTGTTCGTCTCATGCTAGGTAATTATGATCGCAATGCTAGTGTTAAATTAATGAAGAGTACGCTGCATATTCCATTACTCTCTATTCGCAGACAGGAATCACACAGTTCATTATTTCATAAATTCTATCACCACAAAGTTTTCATTCGCTCACTTCTGATTCAGCCGGCACCGTACCATTCAGCTTGCCATGATCACGTGCATAAGGCCAACGTACCTCGTCACAACACCTTAGTATGTTCACAATCAATCCTTCCCAAGACCTCAACAGATTATAATAATCTACCAGCATCATTAGTAACCATCACCGACTCCACTGGTTTTAAGAATGCACTAATAAACTTGCAATTGTGAATTGTACTTACGGGCGTAACTATTATTGCCTGTTAAGAGTATTCTTTGTGGTCTGAGTTTAGTTGTATTTTAATAAAGTGTACTTCTTGCATGTAATATCTACCATTATATTTATCTTCACGGAAATTTGTTTACATATTGCTGTATTTATTTCGATGTTAAACTATGTTTCTGCACCTCCCCTCTATAATGTACCCTTATTGTTTCACTAAATAAATAAATAAATAAATAAATAAAATCGTACTGAACTGATTCATTGAAAATTCGGCGATGAAATTGAGAGGCAATATGCCCCTTAAGTGAATCCTTTCCATGCTACTTGAAAAAGTGTTGCAGGGCATTTTTAAACATAGATTTCCCCAACTTGATATTATGACGACTGACCCACCTGTACCATGCCATCGCAATGTTATAGTGCGCCATCCAGTTATCACGAATGGCAGCCGCACGCATCCTTTTCTGCAGCAATGCGCAGATATGCGTGGCTGTCCATGGTGATACGTGAACGGCGCGCACTGTACAATCGCGAAAGCTTGCCGCTGTTCATTTGACGCAGATTTTACGGTTTTATCTACTACTGCACAGATATAAGTTTTCAAATTTTATGTTGTGTTATAATCTTCCGCATGCAGTCGCAATGTAAATAGGAAAAATTACCATGAATCATACTACGAGTCTCTGAAGCCAATATTGTGTGTGAGTGATTATATTGTTACGGGGAGTTCCATACACGTATCAATATTATGAACGTACTCATTTAATTGAAAACATTCAGCGACTTATAAAATGCACAAATAATTCTCAGAGGGCAGTAATCACAGAAAGCTTTTTTTGTCTTGTGAGAAATACAGCATATCCAAAGAAAAACTCAATTTTCGGTTGTTAAAAACATGTGTGCGAAGGCTGGAAATAAACTGAATAGAGCGAATCTGTAATTCGCGTTCACTGCCGGCAAACGTTGGAGCAGCGGCCTCAAAGCGCGAACATTTCGTGGCACTATTTTTGTTTTCGCGCAGCATGGAGCCGTGGTGATGCTATACCACCCATGTGCACCGACGTGGTTCGTGGAGAAGCTGCGGAAACTGGTGAGGGACTGCCTGCGAAAGCACATCATAACTCCGTACAGACGGCTCAGCCTCGAACGAGTAAGTGCGTCGAAAACTGTCATAAAGGCTGTGGCGTGCACACGGGGGCGCAAGCTCTGCCCCATGCCTTTACTTAGACGGATATGTGTATACTTTCAAGTTTATCACGCATGCTATGTGGGAATCGAGCACGCCCTTCTCTTTGGTTTCCCAGCCAGCGCGAGCACTGTCCCCGTGCTTTTCGAGCGCCGGGAGCCACCATTAATCGACGACATGGCCCCCATGGCTTCGCCACCGGGCCTTTTTTTCTGGTGCAAGCCATGCGTCAGTCTTCTCTGCACGGAGACACGAACATGCCCGGACAAGGCCTTCCCTTCGCTTTACGGTAGCGCATGTCACCGTGCCAGTACCTACACACGGCACAGCAGGACGATCCGTTTTCTCAGCAAACCATTGACGGGCTCAAAGAGCTCAGTTCCCAAGAGAAGTGTGGTGGTCAACCCCCTGGTCGCGAACGGAGACTGGTACAGCTGTCGGCACCGAATGCCAGACGCAGACTGGTTTTGCTGAAGGATGTTGGACTCGTATATGCTTGATGCTGCTCCACAGAAGCCTTTGAAGGCGGTGATACCACGCAGTCAAAAGAAAGCCACCCCCAGATATACTTCCACGACTCGCCGTTGGCTGGACTTGCGAGTGGCATTGAGGCTTTTCGAAAGTTGTGTCGCCCTGCTACCTGGCCTGGCATGAAGCACGATGCGCTTCTTTCATGCCGTGTGTTTCAATACGTGAATCATCGTAGGGCAAACCTCCTGGGCTCATGCAGCCGATCGACAGCCAACCTTGGCGAGTCGTGGGACCTCTCCCAAGAAGCCGAAGATGCCATTCCCCCCCCCCCCACCTGTCACAGATTATTTTACAAAGTGGGTTGAGTTAACGGCACGCGCAAACCGTGAGAAAGATGGCCCCAAGCCTAGTCACCGGCACAATCTGCGGCAACGCACTTAAGCAACCTTTCTACCACTAGAACAGGTAGCTGGACTATATTCCATTCCACGTCAGTAAAAGTAGAATAACCGCTACGGTGCATGGACGCACGTCTGGAAATGACAGAAGCCGCACTTGGCCGAGGACAACCTCCGATGTGTCGTAGCTTTCACCTGGCAAGCACCCTCCTTCTTGGGCAGCACCGTCAGTCAGACAGGCACCCTTTTTGGTATGCCGTATACATATGCCGGGGGCACACCTTTCCACCCTTCTGTCACCCAGTCATCCTCTTGCGCCTGGCTCTTCGATGGCGCCAGCCGGTTGCTGACCGTGTGGCCTCCTGTCCCCTGCACTCTAAAAAATGATCGCAAAAAAGGGAGTCTCCTAGTCAAACAATAATTGTCATCCGGCTTTCTTGCGTTTCACTTTTTGAAAAACCCAGCACTGGCCACTTCCTATGTCCGGCTGACAACGCACACATGTCGTTCGTGACCTCAGAGAGCCTGGCGCGCAGCGGTAATGAGAGGAAAGGGATGCAAGACAGACGACGACTATCCTTGTGAGACGAAAAGACAACCTTTTTATCCGATCATTTCCGTGGTTTGGTCTTCTATATAGGACTGAAAGCTGGGCCAATTGGTGACAGTACTTGAACGTATTTTAACACAGCGCACGACTACACGGACACACGAGAAGGAACAAACCGCAGTACTAGCTGACCCACAACTGAACATTTCATCATCATCATCATCATCATCATCATCAGCCTGACTACGTCCACTGCAGGACAAAGGCCTCTCCCATGTTCCGCCAGTTAACCCGGTTCTGTGCTTGCTGCTGCCAATTTATATCCGCAAACTTCTTATTCTCATCTGCCCACCTAACTTTCTGTCTCCCCCTAACCCGCTTACCTTCTCTGGGAATCCATTTAGTTACCCTTAATGACCAGCGGTTATCCTGTCTACGTGCTACATGCCCGGCCCATGTCCAGTTATTCTTCTTGATTTCAGCTATGATATCCTTAACCTCTGTTTGTCCCCTAATCCACTCTGCTCTCTTCTTGTCTCTTAGGGTTACACCTACCATTTTTCTTTCCATTGCTCGCTGTATCGTCCTCGATTTAAGCTGAACCCTCTTTGTAAGTCTCCAGGTTTCTGCTCCGTAGCTAAGTACTGGCAAGATACAGCTGTTATGACCTTCCTCTTGAGGGATAGTGGCAATCTACCTGTCATAATTTGAGCGTGCTTCCCAAATGTGCTCCACCCCATTCTTATTCTTCTAGTTACTTCAATCTCGTGGTTCGGCTCTGCGGTTATTACCTGCCCTAAGTAGACATAGTCTTTTACAACTTGAATTGCACTATTACCTACCTCGAAGCACTGCTCTTTTCCGAGGTTGTTGTACGTTACTTTCGTTTTCTGCAGATTAATTTTAAGACCCACCTTTCTGCTCCCTTTGTCTAACGCCGTAATCATGAGTTGCAATTCGTCCCCTGAGTTACTCAGCAATGCAATGTCATCGGCAAAGCGCAGGTTACTAAGGTACTCTCCATTAACTCTCACCCCTAACTGTTCCCATTCTAGGCTTCTGAAAACCTCCTGTAAGCACGCGGTAAATAGCATTGGGGAGATTGTGTTCCCCTGCCCTACACCTTTCTTGATTGGTATTCTGTTGCTTTCTTTATGAAGCACTATGGTAGCAGTTGAACCCCTGTAGATTTCTTCCAGAATATTTATATATACTTTATCTACGCTCTGATTCCACAGTGTATGCATGACGGCTGATACTCCTACTGAATCAAACGCTTTCTCGTAATCTATGAAGACTATGCATAGTGGTTGGTTATATTCTGAGCATTTTCCTATTACCTGATTGATCAGGTAATGCGCCAAATCCCACACAAACCCTGACAGCAGATTGCCTGGATACCAAGTGCTAAATAAACCGTAAATTTATAGTTAACTTTGTCCTATATAAAATTACGTCTAATTGATATATATATATATATATATATATATATATATATATATATATATATATATATATATATATATATATATATATATATATATATATATATATATATATATATTATATATATATAGTGTGTGATATAGATATATATATATATGTGTGTGTGGATGGGTGGGTGGGTGGGTGGGTGTGTGTGTGTGCGCGTGTGTGTGTTGAGTTTTTGGTTATTTGTCCCCTCTTCACCTAGTCGCGCTGCAATCGTCCGCGGGCGTTGATGCCTTTGTTTTCGACACTTTTCGTTCCAAATTTCGCCACCCATATAATTTGACCATGCCTCGCTTCTTACCATGTGAGCCGAACACGCTTACCGCACGTGTTTTGATTTAAATCGAGGAGGGGCGAGAGTTGGGCCGCAGTGCCATGAACTAGCGGCGGTGAAAGGTGGAAACGAAGTGCAGGCCGTAGACAATGCTTGCGTGCCGCTACTCCAGTCCGGCCGTCGCTGTAGAAGGCCCGGCGGTGAAGCCATGCTGGCCAGGTTTAATGGTAGTTCCCAGCGCTCGAGGAGCACCATGGAGGAAGTGAGGAGCACGAAGGAACGAGGCGTCAAACGAAAGGGCGCGCTCGATTCCCATATTCTCCCCTCCACGCCGGACAGGAGGACGCGTGCCGCTCCTCTAGTCCGGCGGCCGTGTTAGAGCGAAAGCTGTAGATTGCTAGGAGAAACGAAGAAGCCATTCGGCATCGGTGTCAACAAGGTGTGTGTGTGGGGGGGGGGGGGGGGGGGGGTCATGTTTAAAAGAGGGAAAGGAAAAGAAAAGTGAGCCCCGTAACTGTCTGCATCAGGGAGCGACACCTCAACAGTAGCTCACTGGGGATGGGTGTGAGGAGGGATTAAAGGGATAGGAATAAAGGTGTAGAGAGAGAGTAAGAGAGATGCGCTAAGCCAGCGAGCGAGAACATATCAAGGGGATAGGAGAGATAGGAAAGATGTAAACACGGTCACAGGAGTCCGAGGACGGGGCACCACTCGCGAGAGCTCTTGTCGGCGTCAGGAGATGACGTAGGGCGAGCCCAGTCGGCCAGAGCTACGCTGACGTCGGAGATCGCGAGGACACAACCGGTCGGCACGGAATCAAGCGAGCGAGTCCCGGTGTCAACAAGGCTTTATTGGCTGTGACATGAGTCGCGTCATTCTCAGCGTCCTACCCAAGCACGCGCGTCATTGGCTGCTCTGTGAGTGACGTCGTCCATTCCGTTGCTTGCAGCCGTGGCGCCAGGCAAGTGCGCATGAGTTTCCACTGAGAGCTTCCACATGCGTAAAGCCACGGATCCTACGACCTCCCGAACAACGGACAGCTTTAGATGAGCGCCGACAGTGGAAACGTGAGAGAGCTCGCATTCGCCGGGCCGATGCTGCAGTCCGGGCATAAAAACAGGCCAGGTAGGCCAAGTGCCAGCATCATTTGCGTACCGATGATCCGGCAGCCTTCCAAGCCACGCTAAATCACAAACGGGAATGCAAGAACCGGTGACGGACTGATTCTGCAAACCACGCCGCCTAGTAATCTCGCGATGTGAAGCTTTTGCAACAACGCGTCTAACGAGCAGCGTTGCGGGCACAACAGCGCCAACGGGAATTTGGTAGCGCCTTCGCTGGGGCCAGCGTCTGCTTTCGGCGGAAGTTTATCGCCACCTGTGATGAACCCAAGCTGGACGGGTGTCTAGCCCCCGTATTCCAGAATGTCCCTTCACTCAACGTTCCACCTTCACTTGAGAAAGCCAATGGAAGCGCCCTTCCTAAGCCCAGCAAGTCACTGCATATCAGCGATAATGTGGTGCGATTCTTGAACAACGCAGCGTCATTTGCAGCTGAGCAGTGGCGCAGTGCTAAACTCTGCCAAGTGAAGGGTGAAAGTCGAGTCAAGGAGCGTTTGTGAATACGGGGGTAAGCCACGGTGCGGAATACTTTAGGAGAGCGAGCGCTTGGCGGCGAGGGTTCTCGTTAGCGGCATGCCGATAGATGGCTCGCCGGACTGAGGGCCAAGGCGGGCTGCTGGCGAATTCCGCAAAGCACGTCCGGCACGTGGGGGACGGTTTCCAAATGTGATAAAACGGGTTATCGCGCGATATCAACCACGTGACACGCATAGGGAGGCGTCGCGAAAGAGGGAATAAGGGAGGAGGTTGACTGCGCGGCGAGGGTGTTGGAACGACGATAAATGAGCGCCGCTACTTTGCTACGTCCCGGGGCTTTCCTACGCCGAAAGAGGGTGGGATGTCGGACAAAGTTCGTAGCGCCATCTCTTGGGTCCTTGCGAAGCATAACATTATCGGGGAGCGGACAGTCCCGGAGTTCGCTCCCCTGAAGCTCATTAAGGAGCACGGACAATGTTATAAAAGCGGGTTTGTTGGCATCCCACCGCTGCCACCACTGTCACGAATTCGCTGTGGCGCGATGGTAGCGGTAGCCGAGAGCGGCGAACAGTCGAACGAATTTCGCTGAAGCCTTTGCCCAGAGGTGGAATAGGGAGGCAATCGTTGTGAAAAGCAGCAACAGGTAGGAACGTTTACTATAGCAGGGCATAGTTCGTACAGAGCCGGCCAGCACGACAACATCGGCTGAGGCAAAATCCCCTAAACATGGGGTCGGCACGGCCTTAAATAACGTCTTTCGTTCCTTCTCTAAGACCAGTTCCGGGGGCTCGGCGGAGGAGACGCAGCCATACCCAGAACTGCAAGGAGGCGACGTTTTAACCGGAACTGCACGGTGCTGCCTCCTGCGTGGAAGCTGGCGCTGGGAGGGGGGAGAGAGGTCGCCGGAACAGCGCTCGATCTCGTGAGAAGAAGGACCATGTCTGTGGTAGGGTGGCTAGAATGGGGAGGTGTAATAAGCGGCCGCCGAAACCGGTCCCCAAAGCGCGCCGATGCCGCTTGGCAGTGGTAAAAGGTGGCTTCACTTCTGCTGGGAGCTTCCACTAAAGCAATTTTTTCAATCATCCTTGTTACCCCTTCAAAAAAAAAAAAGGAAAGCCTTCCTGGCGAAAACAGCCAAAACCACCTCGAGAGCAGCCCGACAACGGTGACGAACAATAGTTCTCACTGGGTGCCAGTCGGGGTATTGCGCTTGTGCGTGCTCTGCTTTTACTTCTGCAACGCCACAAGGGGATCCCCGGTTAAAGTGTTCTAGAAAGGGGTAGTGGGGCAGCACAATGACCGTACTCCACAAAAGCCATGCATATCAATCACTTTCATTTTTTTTTTCTCAAAGTGAAAGCAGATCGAAAAAGCTGAAATAGCTTGAAGAGGGCGTTTCCCCATTATGTACTTATCAGCGTGTGCGACAAAGAGCATGTCTCCTAAAACAGCCCAATAGATGCTAGAAAAATATTCACAACTACCAATAATCACAAAGAGATGCTAAATATTTTAAATAGCACACTTGGCATGAAAAAGTTCACAAAAGCACATGAACACTCAACACATATTGTTCACACAATAAGTAAAGACACTGAATCAGAATAAATACTGAAAATGACAAATAATAGACACATTTCCATTCAAATAACATGCATTTTTATAGAGATCTACAGATGTTCTCGTAGATCATATTAATCGCACTGTTGATGGTACGCCAAGGACCAAAGTCACCATTCACAATTTAATTGAGCAGAGTTGCCACTTAGTCAAGGGTTTATTGCTATAGTATGCGTGGCGAGTGGCAACATACTATTTTGCTTGTTTTTCAAATCTGGCATTCTCTTGTATTTTGGTCAGTGAAATAGAAAAAATATTCAGAAAGGATTCATACATCAAGTTTAACCTACACTTGTAAAATCCACACAGGAACAATATTAAATTTTTAAAAATCTTCTAAAGCAAGGAAAAAATATTTAACAGCAGCGGCTTACCTTTAAGTGCTTTGCTTTCTGGTGTTTGCCTGCTCTGTCTGTATTTAGCCCCCTTAATGTAAAAATGAAGTCGTGTAACAACATAGAATTGTATTATTTTTTTAGAGGTCATTGAGACAGGGCTTGGGCACCCAACCTCTTGCCAAAGCCTTGCTTTCACAATGGTCAGCACATCTAAAATGCTGTCTGCATGGAGTTGTTCACAAGAAAAGCAGCCCGTGAACAAGTCTTCAAGCTTCTTTATGAACCGAAATAGGCAAGCACTTGGGTAGAGGAGTCCACCGTTGTCACGAAATAGTGTCAACCTTGCAAGCTGAAAGCTTTCGTCTGGGGCAGGCGCGGTAAGTAGTATCAAACAATCTTTACAATTGCTTTTCAAAATGCACTTTCGTGCCACGTAGCCAGCAATGTAAAGTATAATTCTCGAGTCGCTCCTCGCAACATGCTGGCTGTGGTCCTGGGAAGGTATAACAAACACCTGCGCATTCGGAGAAGAGCTCGGTGCCAAATCCATGCCTGCTGCATTTTGCGATGTGTCTCGTGGGCTACTAACTTCCAAAAGGGAACCTAGCATGCCCTCTTCGCAGTTTCGTTGACTGACACCTTTAACTAAACCATAGAATGACATGCAGTTTACTGTAATCAAAAACTGAGTTGGTGTTGGATGATCATTACTGCCAGAAGATTGCCTGATCATACCGAAAAGGTTTTCCAAAAGATCCTGGCTAGTTTTTGCAGTCATTAGGTATTTAAAGCCAGCATTTTCAGTGAGATACTCAAGCAACTCTAGTGTACTCGAAATGGTCACACGCAGGCCAGCAGCAGTGGAATTGCTCAGAAAGCCTCCTCCACCTTTCGTATGCTGCTCCCATGCTTTGAGGTAGGACAGAAAATCCTGCAGCACTGCTGTTCCTGATGAACACGGTCTGAGGGCTTCAGCAGGGAACCGCGATGTCATCACTCTTATGAGCTGGTGGATTTTGCTGAAACATGCAAAACAGCTTTTTTCATAATTTTGTAGTTCACATTGCATGATGCTTTCTTCATAGTTATGAACGGCGCAAAACACACGAGACAAAAAATGACGAAAAACACAAGGACGTCATTTTGTGTCTCGTTTGTTTTGCACCGTTTATAACTATGAGCCAAAACCAACTCGCCCAAATGTCGGTGCTAATGATGCATTCTATTAAGATATAATTTTCATTTACAAGTTGATGATTGATTGATATGTGGGGTTTAACGTCCCAAAACCACCATTTGATTATGAGAGACGCCGTAGTGGAGGGCTCCGGAAATTTCGACCACCTGGGGTTCTTTAACGTGCACCCAAATCTGAGCACACGGGCCTACAACATTTCCGCCTCCATCGGAAATACAGCCACTACAGCCAGGATTCGAACCCGTGACCTGCGGGTCAGCAGCCGAGTACCTTAGCCACTAGACCACCGTGGCGGGGCTTCATTTACAAGTTGGTTATACCAGACATTTCACTACCTAATTTTAACCAGCATATGACAAGAGACGACTCACCTGAAGAACTCTTGTGTTACATCCATCCTTCCAAGTGTTGCTTCCAACTTGTCTTTGTATAGGTGGAAAGCTTGGAGGACTTTTGTCCCAAAAAGCTGAAAGGCATAGCTGACCCCCATCTTCTCAAATCCATTAGGATCCAGGTGACACCGTGTTATGCCCGGCATCACTTTAAGGGTCACGTTGGAGGAGTCTATTTTATGAGCTTCCCTTACATGTTGCATATCAACCTGCAATGAAATTAAGTGGACCATATTGAAATGCACCTGGTTAAGCTTGGAGATAATGTAAGCATATATGAAATCCAATGTGTGATATGCGTAAAAAACATCAGACTTGCATGACCTGCAGGGGTGTTGAATCCAGACTTCAGCAGCGAGTTCCGTAGGCATTTGATGAGATGTGGGAAGTCAGATATAAAATATAGGTGCCGTGATGCATCACTGGGGTGTTCAATTTTCGAAGTAGTAGAGTCAGCTGTCGCTTGGATCCCAAGTACTTTCCACATATTTCTATTCCAACTTGCACCATCGCAAGTAATAAAATCCATAAAGAGCCCACTCTTTTCAGCTAGTATGGTTGCTTCAATGACAACTTTGGCGAGTGTGTCACCTTTCGTGTTTCCATGTGTAGAAAAGTAACCAATAACTTGACTCCATTTGCCTTGAAATGGGACGAAAAGGATAACCATACCGTGGTCACATGGTACACCTTTGTCCTTGGAAGTTGTAAATGGACCTAAATCCACAAAACCCTCAATTGCACCCGACTTCTTCACTGAAAAATGTTCTGACAGTTTCAGTTCGTCGATGACCAATCCACCGTGTTTCTTCCAAACAGCAAGCTCCGCTGTCTTTTCCTGTAGCTGCTTTAGAACTCTCTCACTAAAGCCAAACACAGTGCGGTATGCATGTACATAGTGCTTCAGGGTTGATTTACATGGAAGGGCTAGGATGTTATTGCGACGAAGGTGTTCATACAGGCGAGGGCTCTTCATCTTCATGATTAAACAATCTAAAACCCAGCTTTTCGTATAGCGCAACCCATTGGGTTTTACTCTTGAAGCTGCAAAGCACTGTCGTACAGCTTCCTGCTGTCTTGTTGAAAGCCTTGCAATCTGTGCTTCTAAAGTTTCTGTTTTTATAGCAGCATTCCTAATTTGCATTTGTTCCAGCTTCTTTTTCACACTTTTCAAGCGAGAAAACAATCTAGTGTTTCTTCTGGCCACAACACGCAACTTCAGCACTGCATATTGGCAATTCCTTGTTGCTGTTCGCTTCACCCGGGCTCGTCGGATTTGCAGTGCTCGTTTCAAATAGCGGCAAGACACACATTGTGCACCTGAAAGAAAGGTGCAGTGAATTAGGTTGCAATAACTGGCAAGAAATCTTTCGTAGCGACAAGAGTTATAGCTGTCATACTAGTAAAAATGCACATTATAAATACCTTTTTTATGAACCTGGCCAAGACACTCAATGCTGAAGTACATTTCGTTGCATGTAACCACATGGTCCTTTAGCTTCTTCGTAAAAAATCGTTCTTCATAGTCTTCGTGAGAAATTGCTCCAACGCAAATGCACATACAATCATTTGTTTTCAGCACTTCTTCTGCTGCTGCCGCTGTTTCCACGGTGCCTTCTTTCAACAGGGTACCTCTGATGAACACTTTGCAGTAGCTCACAATGCGTGACTCAAAAAACATGACCACTTTTTCCGATCGTACTTCATTCTTCGGTGTCAACACGGACGTGCAGTACACAATGCCTTTGTGATGTAGAAAGATGTGCTTAGTCCAGTGCGGCGATGGTACCTCAAGACAGCTAAATAACGACATAGACTTGCGGTCTTCCTGCGGATTTTCTGAAGAAGAAACTTCTACATCGATGGCCAGCTGTTCGTCATCTGGCCTCGATGCTGCAGTGCCTGGATCCGGAGTATTTACGGCGTTTGTGTGCAACACCGTCGAGTTGCCACTCGTGCACAGCCGGCGCTTCACTGGCGAAGCATGACTCTCAGACTTCCTTTTTCGAGGCGGCCTTTCTTTCACTGCTTTTTTGGTGAGATACGATGGCAAATTTGTCAAAATAGTGGGAACAGCGTCACTGCTCAACAAAGGCCTCCCGCGTGGGATCCGCACTTTTTTATTGCCGGTGGTGTGTACATAATCGCGAATTACGTACCGAGGCTCGAAGTGGAGTTCACAAACCGCACTTGTGTCTTCGAGTGGCTTGTCCGCACGGTGTAAATTATTCTCCCACAGTCTTCTGAGTCTCGCATCCCTGGGGACGACGAACAGTGACGGTTTTGGAGCACCTTTCACGTGAACGTAGCCCGTCTGGCATCCGGGCGCACAACAATGGTTCTGGCGACGTGGTGCCATTCCGCACTAAGTGTCGATGACCGCGAGGTGTTCACTACCAATCTACATTATTCACAACTATAAGAACTGAAAAATGGAACGTATTGACAAAGCACTGCTCGGCCGTAAACCTGCAACGACGACGACACACAGCCAACACAAAAGCGGAGTGAACAGGTGAAAACTCCCATTGCTGACGATGGTAGCGCCGCCACGCGGGCACTCAAGAAAACGAAAACTCGTTGACATTTTTTGCGCCACGGCAACGTACCCTCTCCTCGTAGAGTGGGCTCACTACCCATTATTCTAGAACACTATAGCGCCGCTCTCCACAAAAATTGCTCCCACGCTGTGTGGTGGTGACCCGTTTTCGGTAAAATCATTTTGATCGAGCAAGTGTAGGGCAGTACATGGCACCTAAGCTCTTTAAAGTCTCATCTCTGAAAACCGTTCTTGAAAAGGCCTTGATATAATTAGTTTGTCCAAAACCACCATATGATTATGAGAAATGCCGTAGTGGAGGGCTCCGGAAATTTCGACCACCTGGGTTCTTTATCGATTATACTCCAAGACCAGAAGTTTGAATCAATGCACCCGCGCTGTGGGAGCAAGAATATCATTTTAACAAACCTCGTATTTATATTTGACATGTCATAAAGCATTCGTTAAACATGGTTGTAGTACCATAATTTATCTTGCTAAGATAAACGTAAACCCAAGTGTTTGTCTAACTAGGTATGCTGAATTAAATGTGGATTTTACCTGTTGCTGGAAGCGTTTAGGATGAACATTGTCCTACAGTCTAGCTTACCTATTAACCACCTTAAACCACGAAGACATTGACCCTTTGTTCTTACTTCTGCCATTGAGAACTTCCTATGAATATATTTAAATATTGCAAGAAACGTCGCTACAATTGGCTGTTTTGCGCATTTTAAAAATAATTCTTATTACTTCTGATCCACGTATCTTTTACTGTGATGTCTCCGTGTATCAGTGTATAGTTTTGATCCTGATGATTTCTGACCCTTCTATATAATCTATGTGTAATTAATTTCTTACGATTAATTCTCAACTAGAGCGCTGTGGATATATGTAATTTTAAATGATGAAAATCGCCACATTAGATGCTTTGCCCAGCTAATTCACTTTCCCGAATAGTAGATCTCCCGGATCTTCCGTCACTCTACTTATTGACTTTTGCTTTTCATGTTCATGCCAAGTCATGATACATGTGTATTCCCTCGCTCTCTATTTCTGGAGCTTTGTTTCATAACTTTTGTATTCGTACTTGGTGTCATTTTATACTTGTAAAGTCTATTTTTTATTCTACATGTATGAATGTCTGTCGTGTATTGCTGGTTTGCGAAATTGTGGCTGGGTCGGTACTTTGTCAATCCCTCGAGCTTTTAGTACCGTGCTCCTCGACCTATTGAAAGAAAAGAAATGAGGTCTCTGACCAAAACAGCCATAGCTAATTTATGTGAATTAAACTAGCAAACTTAGCACAAGATGCCGGACGTAGAACACAGTGGCCTAATGTGCACCGGAGAGTTGCATGTGATGGCTTATAACAACGTGGCGCATGTTAAACCCATTTCTCATTGTCACAGAAAGCCGAGATATTATTTCACCGTCAACCCTCTCTGCAAAGATATGATCACTGACCTAAAAATATTTACAGTAATTCTGACAGCTTGCATCTGCTAGCGGACCATAATCGCAGGTATTTGCAGTGTAAATAATGTTTGCCCTTTCAACCTACACAGGGCCTGCTAGAATTGCAACTGTTCATGGAAACGTGAGCCTTGCTTTTCCAGGTACTGCAAGCTTAATGCTCTGCGACCTGTTCTATCAGCAGAAGCAAATTTTATTTTAGAAACATACCTGATAAGTAGCCCTACCGTGTTGCAGGAATGACTTGTTGACAACTACAATTCGCACAATTTAAGCAGCAGCTCCATTTCTGCATGTATAACGAGTGCGTCAAATACTTATTGCCGAAGTAATGTGCTATGCCAGCAACGGTGTTACTTATAACGCGTAACCACCAACACTGCGAAACAAGGTGTTCTTGCACTCATCACGATTATTACGAAGTACCAAATTTCTCACAGCGTAGCTTGCCACATGATATACAGGGCAACCATCCGCCGCTCAGCAGTGTAAGATTCATGGGCGACAGACACTGCTAGTGAATGAGATGAAGTCTTTCGTAGTCTTTCTCATTTTATTCCATCTCATGCAGCATTATTTTCTGCAGAAAGAGCGACTCCTCCACTAAGTGATCCACGTTGCCACCCTTGGGATTCTTCAAGAGGCTGAACTGAAGCATTAAGTGTGCGGACAAGCGTAATGCAGCGACACTGGATCTACTTTTTTTTTTGTCGTTGACACCTTCAGGCAATTCAGAGTAACCCAGCGCAATCACCGATTGACGAAGTACTTGTAAAGCAGCTACTGTCTCTGAAGAAAAAAAAAAAAAAAGCAGCGCACCCGAGGAAAACTCTGCGAAGTGCGCCGCTCACTCCCACGCCGCTGCCATCAGCGCCCCTAGCGGCATCGGCACGCCGAAGGGCCTTCTTCGGCAAGCAAAAAGCGCCGCGCTCATCCAACACCACCTAGACTAGTGAATAGTCTAGGTGGTGTTGGCTCATCACACCTCCCCAATCTAGCCACCCTATCTGTGGCATAACATGTAGCCAATAATTGTGAATGGCTTCAGTTTCGCGTCGGGTTGAATCCACTGCTTAACACCGGGGCCACACACGTTTCGGCTTTCACTGCATGGTTAACAATTTGTACGGAGTGCTTGGGCGGTGATTTCTTTTTGTCTAGAGCAAGCCATGCGTCGCTTTCCCCTGCCATGAGACACGTGTCTGAACATGCCCGGAGAAGGCCTCCCCCTCACGCATGGCGCTGTTGCACCGTGCTTTCCCGTCACGGTAGTGCACGTCACGGTACTTCACCGATCCTCGTTGGCCACCCATGACAGCGCCTCTTCCAATAATAGCTTGCTTTCACCCGGGATTAAATAAGATAAAAAAGGGGGGGGGGACACAAAGATCCAGTCTTAATCTCTCCCCCTACATTCACCGTAGCCCTCAAGGGGCATAAAATATGAATGAAAACGTGTCAACAACTTCCACCCGGCACTCTCTCGCTGTGGTTAGATGCTAACAGGCCTGCACGAAAGGTAGACGCGCTGCTCTAGCAGGCGGCTTCTCGTCCGTGCGCTCAGATGCTGCCCTTTGTGTGTTAGACGAACGCAGCGCAGCGCCTGCCGGAAAGCGTTCACTTGGTCGGTCTTGCGGAGTTTCGCTGCTGGCCCGCAAGCCCGCGATTGTCGCTCTTGGGGTTAACAAATCCGTGTTTGTTGACGACTGCCGCGTGTGCCATCTCTCTGGCGTGTCGGATAGTCGACGAACCCGGCTGTAGCGTCTTCGGACGCGACGGCAGTGGAGAACGTCGCGTATATTCCCGATCGCTTCGTAGCTTCTTTAGCAAACCTGTCTCTACAGCTTTTCAAAGTAATTGCGGCCAAAGGCCTCGCTTATTGAAATTCAAAAACTGTTTACGACCCATCTTTTGCAGTAACACGGATGATTGGGCTAGTTGGTATTGGTTCATCTTTCAACTGAATAAAGGCGCGCACTTAGACAAGGACATTAAACAGGAAATTGGACAGACCAATAGCACCCATATCTTCTCTCCCAAAAAGACACGTACCAAAAGTAGGCCACAGTGAGAAGCCCTTTCATCAATTTATTTTCATTTTTTCGTCTGTTGTGAACCTTGTTGTACGTTGTACACGACTAACGGGGAAGGGAGTGAGGGCTATAGATTGCTACTCAGGATGGTGGAGATTAATACAGAGCATATATTAATTACATATTGCCTTCATCATGCAGTCATGGTGACTATACTGTGCGCAGATCCCAGCACACCTAATCGAATGACGCTACTCTTTCCACAGCCACTGGCCTTGGTTGCATGGGGCTGCAAGCTGCAGATGAGTCATGTCAACGCGAGAGAGGTCATCAAATTCATCAAGGCGAGTCCAGCATCTGTGCCTCTTTCATGCGACTGCTGCACAGCGAGACAAATTCTCTCATAAATTTAAGAACGGATGATATAACCCGCTGCAGGAGCACGCCCTGCGGGGACCCGAAGGGCGCTTGTCCATGGAGGGACAGTACAGCTACATGTTGCTTGCCAAAGCCCGTCCACCTGGTGGATCCGACATGAACGACGCTAACCTATGCCCGGCTCTTCACGAGAATGCACTGTTGTAGACGACTTTTTAAGCGGTTCACATTTTGCTCACATAGGCACCCGTTCCTTACCACTGAACATCTGTTTAATAAAACCATATATATATATATATATATATATATATATATATATATATATATATATATATATATATATATATATATATATATATATATATATATATATATATCGATGCCCGGTATTCCTTGCATCTTAAAACGACTGTTACATAGGCAACTGTAGCATTGGTATTTACGTCTGTGTAGTTTTTGCTATATTTTGTTGTGTTAACTCTTTAAGACGCTGTGCACACAATTGTGTACACCACTCGTTTTTTCCATTTGCATCGAGTAGAGGCTAAAAAAGAGCGAAATATGCCGTACTTTGGACAACCTCCTGCATAATAAGCTTGTCTTCAACTACCTTCATTTTGCAGCGTACTGCATGCATGTGATCACTTTTCTGAAGCTTCTGCGACGTGCCGGTCCTGCAAGCAGTGTGAAAAGCAGTTTTTTTTTTTGCTCAAGATTGACATAACCAAAAATAAATTGGCATCATCTTCAGATTTGATTCTGTTTATGTCAAAAGTAAGCATCAATGACTTCAGAATAAAGAGATATTTAATTACAGCTTAATAAGAACAAGTCACTATAACACACAGATATTTAACAATCATCTCAGTATTCTTGTTACAACAGAATATTGAGTGCCTCGAAGTAGCGCTGTAGTGATTTGAAACTTTTACAGAGAGTTGTTCATAGGTGGAGTCTGAAAGGGTGAAGTCGGCGTGTATTTTTAATCATGAACTCACCCGGCTTTTTAAACATTTCTGCATTCATACGAGTTCTGCATGGAAGCATTCTTTTTGGCACAGCGAGGGAGTATATCAACATGTCTGCAAAGATTGTGCTACTCGATTTTGCGACTCCCTCATTAACAACTGTGATATCACTGTCTGGCTGTGTTCACATATGGATAAATCATTCTTTTTTTTGTGTGTGTGAACTGGTTTGTGACTGTATCTAGTTTGCCAATGAAATCTCAATGTGATGTGTCATGTGTCATGTATGCCCATTGTATCACCGTATATTTACTGTTCTCTTTAGTAGCCTTATTCACTTGCTTTAGCTGAGTTTCATATAACTTGCAGTTTTCTTCACCCTAATGCATATGCTGTGTTTATTTTCATGTTGTTTTTCGCTTTCGTGAACATAAATGTCTTGCTGGTAAAATTAGACCTTGATTGCGCGAGTCATAAAAATAATGGTTGCCGATATCTTTACGTGCATTAAGACTTCACGGAGAACACTGTGGCATCAAATTTGAAAACTGCACGGACTTTGTTTTAGTGTCAAGCTCACGGCAAGTCACTTGATTCTCTATATTCTAAGCTTCGTAGCTGATATACTACGAAGTGAATTGAAAACACTAGTTTTCAGTGCCAATACATGCTTTGCAGTGCGCCGCCAGAATTGTGACATGTAGACTTTGTTACAATGCGCAGGGTAGCGTGAAATATTTGCTACGAAAAACTACTGATCGTGCGAGGAGGGGCATCTCGAAAACGACCGCCGCGCCGCCGCATCCGGATGAATTCTCGCGCGCGCTTCGGTGCGCCGATTCTGACAGCTCTCCTTCTAGTGTCTAGAAATATACTGCCTAGTGTGCTGAGCGCGCGCATTCCGTACGACAGAGGGTGGCGCTGCATGTGATGAGTGCACTCAGTTGCCACACGCGGCGCTGCGTGTCGAGAGGGTGCACGAACGCGCGAAATTCATCTCGTCACCTCGCCGCGTTTAAAATCAGTGTGTTACAGCTACCATCTGATTTACTGTGAAGTTTGATGGCGTCATATGTACACTGCAACACCCTGAGATGTTAAAAGCTAAGCGGCAATGCAAAGAAAGGACGTGTATTGTGCCGCTGTGTCAAGCAAGTTATCGGTCGAACAAGGAAAAGGTGTCGTGTTCCCCGCACTAACGGACCTAGCGCGGTTTCCTGAATGAAAAAGTAAGATCAAGAGGGCAGACAGACGGCTGAATCCGAAGGCTGTCGTGTGAGAAAAGCATTCCGAGAGTGACTCTATCGAACTATCTTTTCGGATTAGGGTGAACGGTGTCGGGAACGAAATCGCCGTTTAGGCGTAATTTCAAATATCAATGTTTATCTGAAAAAATTGAAAATATCCTTTCAAACTTCATGCACACAGTTTTTCTCCCATTTTAACGTTGAACTCCCTTTCCAACAACGTTTTGGGTATCATATGCGGCGAGTGTCAGATTGTTAATTGGCATTTTATCATTCTTTGTTTTCACTTGAATACTAATGGAATGCAGGCTAAAAGGTAAAGGTTTTTCTTCTGTGATGACACTTGCTCTCAAGAACAAAGCACATTTAAAAAAAACAACTCTGGTGGTTATACTGTCAATGGTTTTTAAAATTATTTTTTGCGTACTACAACCACTTTGAGCATCTATCTATCTATCTATCTATCTATCTATCTATCTATCTATCTATCTATCTATCTATCTATCTATCTATCTATCTATCTATCTATCTATCTATCTATCTATCTATCTATCTGTCCGTCTGTACGTCTGTCTGTCCATCTGTCTGTCCGTCTATCTGCCCGTCTCTCTGTCTATCAGTCTGTCTGTCCGTCTGTCTGTCTGGCCATCCGTCCATCTATTCATCCATCCATCCGCCCGTCTATCTGTCCATCCCTCCGTCCGTCTATCTATCCGTCCGGCCGTCTGCCTATCTGTCCGTCTGTCTATCTATGCGTCTGTCGATCTATCTGTCCGTCTCTCTATCCATCCGTCTGTCCGTCCGTCTGTCCATCCGTCTATTTTTCCGTCCGTCTGTCTATCTGTCCATCCATCCATCCGTCTGTCTGTCCGTCCGTTCGTCTGTCTGTCTGTCTGTCTGTCTGTCTATCTATCAAATCGCTTACGTCTGGGTGCCCTCACGATCACCCCCTTATTAGGGTAATCCAAAATTAGTGTGGGCGGGTAAGATGGTTTGATGAATATGACTCGCTGGTCCTAACATGAATAATTTCACAATCCCGTCACGTAGGCCATGAAACCCATCTCGCCACATCTTTTTTAACGCGTGAACGTTGAGCTGGCATTGGCAACGTTGACCCTACGAACGCAAATAATAAACGTTTGTGTCCTAGCGGAGCAATCGAAGCCAAGCAATCTGCGTGGAAACCAAGTATTCCACTACAGAGCCACGCCAGGTCTTCGAAATAATTTCCAAGAAGAGCCAAACGTTCGTGGAACGCCAATGCTGGTTCCTGTGTTGACTATCCAATTTCTCGCGTGTATTTAGCGCCACTTCATGAAGTTTCACTTAATAAGAAATTTCAGTCACCTTGCATAGCATTGATTCCCAAGTTACGTGGGATCTGCTTTTTTTTTTTTTTTGCGGGCAGTAGCGGATGCCGATATGTATGTCACGCAATAATCCTCATTTGGTATATCAAAGCGCCAGTACTGTGAAAGCAATCGAGTATTTCTTATAAAACATTATGTAAATAACACTCCGAAAATGCAGGGAAAATAATAGTTGGCCTAGCGCGGCTCGGCCTCCGGAAAGCTTCGCAGTGCTTGCAGAGCGCAAGGATTGAACTACAGTGGCTATGAACAGGAAAGTGTGATGAGCGGCAAGCGGCGCCGACGGAGCGCACTGAAGCCTCCGAGGAGGAGCCGCGTGGGGGAGCGCGCAATCGTTTAAACGTCGTTTGCACGTTTCCGACAGTTTCGTCGGGCGTGTTCGTCCTCGTTTGTTTTTTTTTTTTTAATTTCGGTGGCACTCTGACACCAGTGCTTCTTTGTGCACTCTGATGGCGCGAAAACAAAGTCATTGCTTCGTCCCCCGGGTTCACTACAGGCTATTAGCTGAAAAGAAGCATGCGTTGTTCGGCGTTCCAAAAGACGAAGCTCTGTTAACGCAGTGGCGTAGAGCGATCCCGCACGCTGAAAAGCTGCTTCAAGATAACTAGGCTGTGTGCGAGCAGCACTTCAGTGAGAGGTACATCTCCCGGCACTTCGAGCACACTTAGATGGGCGAAACTGTCCGCATTGAAAGGGGTACACCCATGGGCGTGTTTGCCGATCAGGGGAGGGGGGGGGGCGAATGTTTATTGCAAGGTGTCTCCTTTATATTAAATCAGTGTATGGGGCAGATTTTACGCTATCCATCTAGATAGAACAGATTTAGCGCCCCCGTCCCAGGTGGCCAGCCCCCTTTGCCTCCCTCGTGTGGACGCCTATGGGCCGGACTTTCGGAGAAGCTCTTCGCATTTGTCGACGCCTTTGAAATCACTTTTTCAAAGTGCTTTAGCTACAACGAGCTTCACAGTGACCGCTTGGAAGAGCTTGTTTCCTGCTTGAAAAAAAAAAAAAATGTCACACTGGGCTGCACACAACATGGTCCGAGCTTCACCAATCAAGTAAACAAGTTTTTTCTGCTCACCCATTTGCGTTTTTACACAAAGGTACTCCACAAAAAGCGAGCATCTTCCCGTGAAAAGAGGAAGTGCCTGAAGCTCAGGCACATAACCTAGGCTTGCAGCCCAATGTTCTGTGGGGCGCTTGTGAACTAATAAACTTTTTCCTTGGGGATAAAAAAGGACGTGCAACAAATTATTAAGAATGCATTGTTGTAAACAGATAGTGAGTCACTACTCGGAAATGTGTTCTATCACCTGTGTGCAGAAATTAAAGGATTTCATTCAGACACTGCTCGTGGTTCTCGCCTCATGATTATGACGCTTTGATTGATGGGGCTTTATTTACAGGTTTCAGATTTTGGTGCACGTTAAAAAATCCCAGTTGGTCGGAATTTCCGGAGCCCTCCACTACGGCGTCTCTCATAATTATATGGTGGTTTTGGGACGTTAAACCCCACATATCAATCAATCATCAATCAATTATTCACAGATTAGTGCTTGAGAGAATGGTGGTTCGCCGTGAAAAGTGTTGCAAGCAATGGCTCACAACTGAGCTCATCGTTCCACTCTTCTATCACTTCTCATCGATAAAATGTTTCAGTACCGTTACGCGCTCACTTTCGGCATCCTGTCGACCTGACGATATTTCAGATCAGTCGTGCACCCGCGTAGGCATCCTGTTTTTCAGAAGCTAATTAACATATTTTCTCGGTCGCCACTTGAGGTCATCCACGAGCAAGAAAATATATTTTAAATGTTTCACGTTGCCCCCACGCGTGGTTGATTGCCGTCTCTGCGCAGCGCAGCGCCGCCTTAGGTGACGTGGATGGATGGATGCTATGAGCGTCCCCTTTATAACGGGGTGGTGACAAGTATGCCACCCGGCTCGACAAAAAAAAAAAAAAAAAAAAACCTTTTTCTTTTTTTTTTTTATGTTGGCCTAATGCCTCTACTTCGATAAATTCTCTCTTAATGGAAAAAAAAGGTAAATTTTCAGCTTAAGTTCTCTGCCATTTACGGCACACTGTCCATATTTTATTTTTCCAATATTTATTTTTGTCCTTTCTCTCTAATTTTCTGCCACCAATACTCTAACCGTCTCTTACTTATTTCAATCGCGGGTGTGTTCAGCTTTCCATTGTTGTCCCTAAAACCCAAGGCTTCCTGTAGGCTCGTGCCCAAACGTACACCTGGGTGGATATCTCCACATTCAATCAGAACATGCTCCGCCGTTTCCTTATCTTTCCCGCAGCATGTGCATTGTTCTTCTTCTTTACTGAATCTTGTTTTATAACTACGCGTTCTAAGGCAACCCGATCTCGCTTCAAACAGTAAAGCGCTTCCCCTTGAATTATCGTAAAATGCCTCCCTCCTTATTTCATTTTTGCCCTTTCGGTAGTTACTCAAAGCCGGTTTTTTCTCCATAGCTGCCATCCAGTAAATCCTCTCCGCCTCCCTGACTTTTCCCTTAACGCTCTTTGTTGACATATGGCTTACAATACCAGCCGTATATTTACTAGTGAGTCTTCTAGTTCTTTTTCTCCACTGTGTGTCCACGCTCTTCCTATACAAATAACGGAACACCTTCTCTGCCCATCTACTCTCCTTCATATTTCTTAGCCTTTCTTCGAACCTTATTTTGCTCTGCGCTTCCCTCGCCTCAAAACCTGCCCACCCCATATCGCCCTCTACAGCCTCGTTTGTCGTCTTCCCGTGAGCACCCAACGCGAGGCGTCCCACAGTCCTTTGATTTACATCCATTCCCGATTGCACCTCTGCCCTCATGCACACCACTGAGTTCCCAAAAGTAAGCCCTGGAACCATTACACCCTTCCACAGACCTCGAAGCACCTCATACCTATTGTATCCCCACAACGCTCTGTGCTTCATTATTGCCGCATTCCTCTTTCCTTTTGCTGCCGAGGCTTTTTCCTGTACCTCCATGTATCTATCACTCTCATTTACCCATACTCCAAGGTACTTGTATTCACTTACCCTCGGTATTTCTTGGCCTCGTATGGACACCGTCTGATCACAGGGATCATTGAATACCATCAATCCACACTTCGTTACACTGAATCCTAGTCCAAGAGCTTCACCTTCCCTTCCGCATATATTCGCCAGCTGCTGTATATCATCTCGACTGTCCGCAAATAAGACGATATCGTCCGCATAAAATAAACCTGGAAGCTTCTGCTCAATCATCATGCCGCCCTGTTTGTGTGACAGATTAAAACCAATGTTGCTACCTTCTAGCGCTTTTTCCATACTCACCATGTACAGCATGAATAACAGTGGGGACAAAGGACATCCCTGTCTCAGACCCCTGCTAACCTCAACGTTCTCTTTGCTACGCATTCCTTCCCACTCTATGCAAACTGTATTTTCTCGGTATATCTCCCTCAAAAGCTGTATACAGTCGTCGCCCATGCCCATTCCTTTCAATATATCCCACAAAATTTCCTGATTAACGTTGTCGTATGCCCCAGTGATGTCTAGAAAAGCCACGTACAAGGGCCTATTCTCTATTTTAGATATTTCTATACACTGAGTGAGAACAAACAGGTTATCGTCTAACCGCCTGTCGACTCGAAATCCGTTCTGAAGTTCTCCCAAAATATCGTTATGTTCGGCCCATGTTTCTATTTTCATTTTTACTGCTTGCATCGCCAACCTGTATAGTACCGATGTAATGGTTAGTGGTCTATACGAGCGAATCTTGTCCTTTTCTCCCTTGCCTTTATAGATTAAGTTCATTCTACTTTGTCGCCAACTGTCCGGTATTTGTCCGTCCTTTAAGCTTTTTTCTACTGCCTTTAACAATGCTTCTTTAGTGTTATGTCCTAGTTCGTTAATGAGGCTAACGGGAATCCCATCTAAACCCGCGGCAGTGCGCTTTGGAATTTTTCCTTCGGCCTTTTTCCAGTTGAAATTATCAAGTACTAGCTCTTCCTCTGTTGCTTTCTCCGCCACACTTTTACTCACCGGGGAGATCCCCTGGACGCTCTTTTGAAACGAATCGGCTGTTACCTTTTGGATGTAACCTAGCGCTTCGTACCCTTCCAATTGATTTCCTCCTTCATCTAGAATATGTTGTTGCGTTGTGACAGACTTCCTACCTAGCGCCTTTATGTGGCTCCAAAAAATCCTAGGCGCGGCCTCCTTTTTTTCGTGTATCTCTGTCATCCAGCGTTCACTTTCACCTTTAATTTTTGCCTCTACCAATTTCTGTACAAGGGATTTTTTCTCTAAATATATTTCCCATATTTTTTTTACTTCGTCCTGCGGCCGCTTCTCCTTTTTTGCCTTTCTATGCTCCCGTGATGCTTCGCGTCGCTTCTCGATCGCCTCCCGGATTTCCTTGTTCCACCAACTTTTTGGCTTCCTTTTTCCTTTCCAGCAAACAGTTTTCTTCTCTTTCCCTATCTCCTTCGTCATTAGATGTAACAGCTCACTATACTCCCAGTCGTTGCCTGGTATTTCGCCTACTTCTTCCTCGACTCTTGTGGCTATATTTATTATTTGTTTGTCATTTAAATACGAGCTGCCAGACTTTGATTCCATGCTCATATTTTCAGTTTCGTATCCCATTTGTAATGTTATTCGTTTATGATCACTACCCAAGCTGTTAATGCCTTCCTCGTCTATCCTCATTTCTGTCAGTTTGTGGTAAATTCCTTCAGTCATGAGACAATAATCAATACTTGATTGCTTGTTTCCGACTTCCCATGTGATCTGGCCGTCACATTTAGGCCCCGTGTTAACTATCTCCAGACTATGTTGCTCGCAAAGATCTAGTAATAACTTCCCATTGGTGTCTGAATATCCGTCAAGGTCATGTATGTGGGCATTCATGTCCCCTAGAAGGATGATTTCGGCCCCATTACCAAATTCCTTAATATCCGCACTCATGCAATCCACTATCTCCTGATTCTTTTCTCTGCAGTTATTCCCCGTCCACAAGTAGGCTACCCCTAGCCACGTTTCCTTTCCACCTACTGTGCCCAGAACCCAGAGGTGCTCTGAACACGTCTGTTTCACTCTAACCCATTTGGCTCCGCGATGAATTAGCATTCCTACACCCCCACCTTTCCTTTCCGATATGGTCCTGTTACACCCTTCCCAAACATAATTTTCAATATGTGGTGGCTCTTCCAAGTCTCTAAGGTGTGTTTCTGTAACCGCATACACGCCTATCTGTTCTTTGTTTAACTGCTCCTCAATCTCTAACCATTTTGCCTTCTTTCTGCCACCCTGCATGTTTATGTAACTAATTGCAACACGCGCCTTTTTCCTTTTTCTTTTACCTTTTTTCTGGTTTTTCGCAATTCTACCTGTCAAAGCGTCCTCCTGGTTGTTTTCCCTGTTACGAGCTACCCCGGACTCCGAAGGGCCCGTGAGCCCCCCAAAAAAGCTACTGCGCGTCCTGCCAGTCGCCAGCCCACCTCGTGTCCAAGCCTCTTATCGAAATGAATCTTGTCTCTTTGGAATCCACCCCACCTGTGCACTTCCCTGTTTAAATCCACTACCTCGAAACCCTTCTCTCGACTAATTCGCCATATCTCTTTGTTTGCGTCGACAACCGCTCTTTGCAGGTTGACGTTGCGTACTGGTACTTCTGGTACTGTGCATACTACAATTTGCACCTGGGGGGACACGGTGCGCATGTCATCCACCCCTTTCGCCAAGGTCGTCGCTAGTCCTGACGATTCTTTTTTCAGGACGTCATTTAACCCTCCCGCAATTACAACGAGGTTACGATTGTTAGCTTTAGCTGCGAGTTGTTCACCCGCTTGACTCATTACTGTCCCCAGCGTTTGTCCTGGGAACGTCCCTATCGCAACTCTCTTGTCGCCTTTCACCCTTTCTTTGATTGCCGCTGCGCATCGGACTAAATTTGAGTCACCGGCGATGATGACCTGTTCAGACATTCCTTCTGAAACCTGCACCTGGCTGCTGACTAGGTGACTAGCGTGAGTCACGGCTGCTGGTTTGCTCCCTCCCTCCCTCAAAACTACTTCCCGGAAGCTGGGCCCTGTGGCCAATGTATCGTGCAAGCGTGTGCCAGCGCCATCTGGCGGTTTCCTCTCAAGGCGTTACGCGCTAGCCGGCGCATTCATCACACTTTTCTATTCTAGCCACTGTAAATTGAACACAAATGCACGATGGATGGATGAATGGATGGATGGATGTATGGATGGATGGATAGGTGGGTGGATGGATGGTTGTGGCTGTACCCTTTAGTTCGGGCGGCGGCTAACGCTACCTAGCCGTAATACTTAGTGAACTAACTATTAGATTTATCTTTTTTTTCTTTAAATAGTGAGATTAAGGATTCGTACTTTGCAGTGAAGGGTTTAATTTTCACTCGTGCCTTGACTTTAGCCACAAATCTGATAACCTCCTTCTAGTTAAGTCTACCCGCTTAAAGTCTATTTTGCCGTCCCTGTCCCTAAACCCCAGTGCTTTGAAAAACTCTGCGCCATCATCCTGAACTATAGGATGAAGCCCTTTACAGAACATCATCAAGTGTTCGGTAGTTTCTTCTTCCTCTCCACATGCACTGCATACTGTGTCTACCCCTTCGTATTTGGCCCGATATGTCTTGGTTCGCAATACACCCGTCCTGGCCTCAAACAGTAAAGAACTACCCCGAGTATATCATAGATCCTTTCTTTGGCAATTTCTTGCTTAAAAGTTCGATAGATCTCTAGTGCGGACTTCTTAATCATGTCAATTCTCCACATGTCAGTCTCCGTTTCCTTCACTTTCTTCTTAACCGATAGTTCTTTTTGGTTTGGCCACCTGCTGTTTTGTAAGTATTTACCAGTCAATTTGCTGGTTCGCTTCCTCCATTCTGTATCGACATTCTTCATGTGCAAGTAGCCGAAAACCTTCCTAGCCCAACGCTCCTCCCCCATTTCTCTCAATCGCTTCTCAAATTTTATCTTGCTGCTAGCTTCCCTGCCCTCAAATGATGTCCATCCCATATCAACTTGTACTCCCTGATTTGGTGTATTCCCGTGAGCTCCTAAAGCAAGCCTACCTATTCCATGTTGCTTAATTTCTAATCTTGCTTGAACTTCTGATCTCATGCACTAGACCACACTGCCGAACGTCAGCCCTGGAACCACGACCCCTTTCCATATTCCTCTCACAACATCATACCTATTGTAATTCCACAGTGCCCTATTTTTCATCACTGCTGCATTCCTGTCACCTTTAGTCGTCACGTATATTTCGTGTTCCCTTAGGTACTCGGTCCCATTGCTTATCCATACGCCCAGGTATTTGTATTTACCTGTTATCTCTAGCGTGACCTCCTGTATTCTAAGCTCACTACCTTCGTTATCATTAAAAATCATGACTGCTGATTTTTCCTTACTGAACCTAAAATCTAACCTATCTCCCTCATTACCGCAGATGTCCATCAATCTCTGCAAATCTTCCTTGTTGTCGGCCATTAGCACTATATCATCTGCGTACATTAATGCTTGTAGTGCCTGATCAATGAGTTTTCCTTGTTTGACTAAAGAGAGGTTGAAGCCCAGTCCACTTCCCTCTAATTCGGCCTCTAATCCTTGTAGGTACATCATGAATAATAAGGGTGACAGGGGACACCCCTGCCTAAGTCCCCGTTTCACCTCTGTGGGCTTGGATACCTGTTTTTCCCACTTTATAACTACCTTGTTACTTTTATAGATTTCTTTTAAAAGATTAGTGGCTCCATCTTTCACACCCAGTGTGTCTAGTATTCCCCACAAGTCCTCTTGAACCACGCTATCATACGCTTCCTTGATATCCAAAAATGTTAGCCACAGGGGCCCGAGTTCCTTTTCTGCTATTTCGATGCACTGCGTCAGTGAGAACAGATTGTCTTCCAACAAATTTGTTTTCGAAACCCATTCTGCAGTTCCCCCAGCACCCCCTCATCCTCTATCCATGCCTGCAGTCTTTCCTTCACAATCTGCATCGCCAGCCTGTAGGCCACTGATGTCACCGTTATAGGACGGTAGTTGTTTATGTCATCTTTGTCCCCCTTTCATTTATAGATCATGCTCATCCTGCTAAGTTTCCATCCATCAGGGACTTCACCATCGATTATTGTTCTGCTCACTGCCTCTCTCAGTCTGTTTAGACTTCGGACCCAATGTCTTTATCAGCGTAATTGGAATGCCGCGGCGGGGCTGTTATTTACAATTAAACTAAACATAAGCTTCAACAGGTTAATTGGTTTGTCGAAATTGTTCATCGTAGTTCAGACGGCCAGGCTGTCGTCTCTCCCTTGTTGACCTGCGGACCATTGCGCCGCCGCGGTGGTGTAGTGGCTTAGGTACTCGGCTGCTGACCCGTAGGTCGCGGGAATAAATCCCGGCTGCGGCGGCTGCATTTCTGATGGAGGCGGAAATGTAGTAGGCCCGTGTGCTCAGATTTGGGTGCACGTTAAAGAACCACAGGTGGTCGAAATTTCCGGAGCCCTCCACTACGGCGTCTCTCATAATCATATGGTGGTTTTGGGACGTTAAACCCCACATATCAACCTGCGGACCATGGGGCTTGATATGCAACGCGAAACAGAACCTCGCCGATGAGCCATTGTGTTGAAAGGGCGGACTTGCACTAGTATCACATTCTTCCCCTGTCACGCGCATAAATGTGTCACTGTTTTCCGCCGGCGCGAGCAGAGGCGTTGAGAGAAGCAGCAAAGCGGTACACAACCTTTCTTTGAGGCAACTGTGAACAACCACTTCAGTCTGCTGTCGAAAGGCCCGAGATTCGCGATAGCCCCACGAAAGTGCCAAAACGAGATGATATTGCCGAGGTTGAGGAGAAATACGGCACATTCAGGACACAACGGGGGTGAACTAGGTTGTATTGTAGTAACAACGCGACAACTTTAGGAAGAGACAAAATGAACAGGAAAGAGAACTGACTGGCAACTGAATTTATTGGAGGTGATACGACCGCTTCTATACAGAGTGCTTTTTTCTGTCTCGTCCAAACTCTTGGGGTCTTGCCAAAAGAATATGCAAAGTGACAAAATCTGATAAGTGGCGACAGACTTGGATGTACTATCATTAGCTTAATGTCCTAGTTATTGAAGAGAAGGATCCTCCTCACAAAGCTGCAAGACTGCGTCACTTGAAAAGCCTTGCAGGGAATACAACAGAATTCCTTTTGAAACGCAACCTACTCTTTTTGCCAAGGAATAGAAACCAAAACACGTCGCTGAGCAAAGTGACCATGTTAGGGGGAACATTGTTACCATATAAAGCTGCAAAGGTACTTGAGAAGGGGGCGAAGTACAGTTTTCAACCACGACTGGAACCCTACCAGCAGCTGGCTAGGGCATCCAGCTTGGACCACAATGTGAGTGACGAAACTAGATGCCATATCATAGCGGGGAGTGTTGACTGTGCCATTAAGAACTTCAAGAAAGCCTTTGAAAAAGATTGCCACGTACATGAAAGATAACAATTTGGAAGTGATGCAGGCTGATAAAGAAGGCTGATTTGTGGTAGTTCTGCAAGCTTTATTTGAATCAAAAGCAACCACGGCAATCCAAAAGCACTTCAAGCTCGTCTACTTCGACCCAAAACAGCATAAAAAGAAAGCATTGAAGCTAATCAAGGACCTGAACCATGAGAACTAAAAAAAGTTAGAAGGTAAGTCCAAAAAAGGTTACTCAGAGGCCTTTTTCACCTCCAAGATGCACAAGCCTGAGCATCTTTTCAGAGTAATTGACTCGGAGAGAATGTCATGCCAGAAACATGTAGGAAAATTTCTTCAGGACAACTTGAATAATTTGACTTTTCAAGATCCCTTCCTTGTAAGAAGCTCCTCTGATTTGGTCCAGGAACTACAGGAAGGGTTTCGGTGCACTGCTGTGGGATTTTTAATAGACGTTGTGAACCTTTATTACTCTGTTTCTTGTGATGGCCTTATTTTTGATGTGAGGAAATGTTATGAAGAACAGGAGTTGCATTTTCAGAACATTGTGGGCATGAACTCTCACAATTTTATTACACATTTAGAAGTCTATCTCAATTCTACTACCATCAAATACGATGGGCAATTCTTAATCCAATGCACTGGCATATGTATAAGTACGTCATTGTCCCCACTTGTTTGTGACATCTTTTTATCTGTTATTGACAATCGCATTTCTGCAAGCCTTACATGTATACCTGTATGCAAGGTGTATGGTTACGACGACGATTACCTTGTGCTTATTGAAAATACTGAACAAATGTGTTTTAATGATGAGGTTGAAACTGTGCTTAACGTCTTCAAAGAGCAAACCTGGGGGCTCAAGTTCACATTTGAATTGCCTAAAGACAATGACATTCAGTACTTCCTTTTGACAGTGGGCATTCAAAATTATAAAAAGAGGAATTGCCACCAGGTGTATTCAGGCCGCCCTTCAGAAGTCATGTGAACGCAAGGGTGAGGTCAGTCGTACAAAGCAGAATAAAAGACTGAAAGATGCTGGATATCCCAACAGTCTCATCATACCCGTTTGCGAAATCTCCTGCAGAAAACAAACTTAAACAAAACAGGACCGAAAGAACAACAGAATGACTAAAGACCTTTGCATGTTATACTGTACGTACATAAGGTATCTCACAATTTAAAGAAAACATTGAGGCGATATGATATCAATTTGTTATTTTCACCACTTAAAAACTTACGAAAGTGTGTGTACAAAACAGCAACAGGAGTAGTCTACCATTCAACATTCGTCACGAGAATATGTTTACTGAATGTTAATCTAATGTTGTGGATGAGATACCGTTGATATGTGGAAAGATAAACATAGGACAAACTGGGCAATGCTTCAATGACTGAGGAAGACGGCATGCTTCAAATGTTAAGAATGACTATGGTAGCCTCATGGCTGTACACTGCAAAGAATGTAAGTGCAGTCCTATATATGTTTCATAAAACACTGTTTTAGAAAAACAAAGCAAGAACGAAGAATGAAAGAGATTATAGAAGCATTTTTTATCAGGAGAGCCAAGATTCAAAGCATCAGTACACCACGGCTTCTCCTTTCTGAGAGAAAGTATTCTTTTCTCAGCTAAGAATATTTTTTCATGGTCACACATGTGTCGTCCTGGATAAGCACTGTTTTTGCACTCTGCATAAAAACAGTCGTAGCACTTTCAATAAATTCAGTTGACAGTCAGCGCTCGTTCCTGTACATTCTGTCTCGCTGTTACTAAAATACAACCAAGATAAACCAACTCACCCAAATCAAGCTCTTGTTGAGTGAACTTGACTTGCAGCCGAATCTTAAGTGTCCTGGCAAATGCCAAAAGCACTTGTATTAACCTTACCTCTGAGGAACACAATGCGCTCAAGGATCCAAAGTCAGATAATTATATCATCCTCTTTTTTGCTGACAAAATAAAAGGCATAGTTTCACTAAACCGAAAAAGTTATGTGGAGAAAATGTACATCTTGAATGATTCTTCGCATTTTATGATGCTGACCCGCGATCCCACAACAAAATCATAACGACAACTAGTGGAATAGTTACAGGCATTGCGCAACAAAGGAAGCACTGATCAAGCGTTGTACCGCCGACTATTTTCTTCGGATGGGGCCACTAACGATTTATGGGCTGCCCAAGGATCACAAGGAGGGCTGTCTCTTTCGTTTTATAATGTTTTTCATTCAGTCGCCAACTTGCAACTTGTCAAAGTTTCTGGTTCAGTTGCTGAGACCGTTAGCTGAGAACGATGGCTGGTCAAATAAAAAACTCTTGGCGGTTTGGAACTGTCGTGTGTACGCACCAGCTTGTTGATGATGATGCAATGGTATCTTTTGATGTTTCCTTGTTCACAAATGTTCCTGTTGCCCTGGCAAATGAGTCTGCTGAGACCCGGTTGAAAGAGGACGGGAATCTGCAAAGCCGTGCGTTGATGTCGGTGGAGGAAATCGTAATTCTGTTGCGGCTCTGCCTGAAACAAATGTACTTCAGTTTCAACAACTCTGTTTACCACCAACTTGAAGGGTGCCTTATGGGTAGTCCAGTCTCCGTAACCATGGCCATCTTAGTGATGGGAGGCTCCACCTTTACTGTAGGCTCCAAACTGTACTGTAGGTTGATGACACTTTCGTCATCCTGAAGAGGTCAAATCTGTTGCTTTCATGAGGCACTGAACAGCGTACACTCTGCCATTCAGTTTACCTATGAAGAAGAAAATCCCAATGCCTTGCAATTTTTGAACGTACTTGTCAGCAGGACTTGTAATGGCAAGGTGGAAACAACAGTGTACCAAAAACAATGCAATACCAGAGTTTTTTTTTTTTGTCCAAACGGCCCATCATGAGGACTTGCTTTTCCCGTTGCAATGCTGCTAGTTCTGATCAGCACTTGCGGCGACATGAGATGGAAAATGTGGTCGGTGTGCTGACACAAAGGCACCATTCGATGACGTTTGTAAACAACACCCTGAAACTTATGTGAAGAGGAACAAGGAGTGTGGCACAAGAAAAACACAGCATCCGTTGTTTCCATTCCTTACGTTCAGGGTCTGCCAGACTCTATTTTGAGAGCACTTTGTCCGCTGTGCATTTAAACCGTTTTCAAACCCTATTATACCTTGGGAAATGCGTTCACCAAGCCCAAGAACTGCGAACCTTCAAAGCGGGGTTGTTTTCAAGGTTTTGTTCGAGGACTGCAACGCCACATACACTGGCGAAATGCGGAGGAAACAAGGCTCAAAGAGCGCAAAGGGGACGTCGCCAAAGCCACCCATGCAACATGTTCTAAGACAGAACTCGTCGAACACTGCTGGTCGACAGGGCATGCCTTTGACTTCAGTAATGCAATGATGCTGGCTCTCAGAAACAGAGGTGGGGCAAGAGAAAGCTTCACGAGTCATGGTTCATCCGCTGTGACAAGTCGGCATGCAACAACAACCGTGGCTTCCTGCTGGATGTGTACAGAGACATACGAGAATAGATGCAGATTGGGTGACCTCTCATTTGGTGCCAATGCATACTGATGATGCAAACCTCATAGGTGGCAAAACGTCTAAGTAGTTTTTGTTATACTTTGTTATGTCAAGTCAGAGTATATTCTTAAACATGAACTTACTCAGCTTTCGGAACATTTTTGAAGCATACTTGGCTGGAACTAGTGCATCGCCTCATCAACCACAGAAAGGGCGAAATATGTGCACATGTGAATCTTCAGCGCACTGAAGCTAAGCGTTTTGCCTTCAAGTTTGTTTTAGGATAATCTAAGAGACCATGCAAAACTTTTTTCTTTTGTGACTGAGGGAAGCCTCTAGAATTTTATGCAGTTGGGCTTCCATTTAGGTATAGGCAATATGGCACTAATGCTTCATTGGCTCTACACAAATATTCAAACTACTATAATATCATCCATGACATGACAGGTGCACCACATATGATGCTGTTACCATAAGCTCGCAGGGTTGCCCCCTTCAGGAGAGGGGGTTGAAGGCTAATGATGCATTCCCCCTCCTCGATTAAGTAAATGTATAGGGGCAACTTGGCCCCCTTGGGTAACTTAAGAGGGCGCTGCTTCCCTCGTGTGCACGCCTACAATTGTTGGAAAATTCTGTAGACAAAGAGCATATAAAGAAAGTAGAAACACTTAAGTGGTGATAGTCAATCAAATTGCCACGGCCAATGTGCACATGGGCAAGGGAAACGACAGGGTGCTATAGTCACTTTTAATAAATTACAGTGCACTTGCACTAAACAAACAGAAAGAAATACCCAAAACTAGGCCTGAGGTGTAACCGAAACAAGTAAGCACAGAGCAAGCTTAAGGAAAATGAGGCAACACCAAGCTGGAAAGCGGAAAATTTATCGAAAAACATGTTTTCAAACACACAGGAATGCTCTTAGTGAAATATGAGAAGAATGAGACATTTTACAATGTAAATAAGTTGAAGGGGCCCTGAAACACTTTTTCAAGTAACCATGGAAGGAATTCACTGGAAGAGCTTATTGCCTTATGAATTCATTGCTGCAAAAATTTTAAGAATCTGTGTAGTGCGAGTGCAGTTACGAAGATTTGTCTCATGCTGCGATTACATTCTCTCTTCTTTCGTCCCGACAGAAGCACTGGAAGCTAAGCAGGGAGGGATGGCAGGGGCAAAGAAAATACGTTACTCGCGCCTCGCTCGTTGCCTAGAGCCCTGTTTCTTTCTTTTTTTCCTCCGCTGCGTGACTTTTTCAGTGTGATCACACGCGCACGCGTGGACAAGTAGCGGCCTCCTGCGGCGATCTCTGTAACGACCAAGCGGGACATGTTCAAATCAGCCAATGGCTGATAGATGGGCTTTGTACAAGTGATTTTTGAGCGTCTTCTGTCATTTGTCAAGAGAAAATTTTTAGTTGGCTTTGAATATTTACTATGAATTCGAGGCTGCGTGCTGCACTATAGTATTTGGCTCGCATGTCGTCGGGAGCATCTATTACCGATCAGCAGCGTTTTCTGACCATGCTCAAAAAGTGTTGCAGGGCACCTTTAAATGCTGTATCTATTTACATAGAGGCACAGGGTAAATATATCATGAGAAAGAATGTTAAACAGCTTGTGCAACAAAATAAATAAGCTCTTCTTAAATAGTGCGGCTTTTGTATGTTGTACACCCCAAAATAAAAATATATATATATATTACACAATCCAAAATGGCCAAGACAGAAATATTATCAGATAATACATCACGCGATCTAACCACCAAACTGTTTGGGAACTATTCCACAATTGACACAACTGAACAAATTCAGCCCCGCAAAATGAACAAACTCAAGCACATATATGACTGGCTTTTTGCATAAATGCAGGTTGGTCTAGTTGCACATCAGCATGTGTGATCACTGCAGCTCAAGAAAGTAAGAGATACGACTTTACTGACCAAATTACGTTATGACGGAGTTGTGTGAAGATATAGATTAAACTACTGCAAGGATCAGAATCGGCAAGAGATGAGCATAGGTCAGGGCCTGCTATAGAAGAAATCTGCTTTTGTAAAACTTGTTGGCCTAGTTGCTGCATGTTACAAGAAAATTAGAAGACAAAAACCACCAGGGAAGTAATGGCAAAATGAAAGAGCATCAATGAAAACTCTGTTGTTTGCTCCACGGCTTTCTGAAAGTACTTCAGTTTTTTATGAGCCAGCCTGTATCATAGCTAAAGCACTTCACACATAGTCAATCCTTCAAAAAGCCTATTTGTCTCCAAATTTCCAATTTCCAAACACCTTTTCCTTCTCCTTTGCTTAAATGCGTTCAAGCTAGTTTATCAGACTAAAGTGTTTAGGGTGCAACTTGTGAATCAAAGCCTAAACAAAATAGCATGAATCACGAACAACTAGCCCTCCACCAGTTAGGCAAGCAGAGGGCAGAGAACGTTGTTCACACACAGTGCAGCATGGGCACACGCACATACACAAATGCATGTACAAAGCAGGCTTGAACAAGACATGTACTGAAGAGCAAGTGCACCAAGCAGATAACACCTTTAGTTGAAACACGCAAGTGCAAAAATGTGGAAGAAACAAAGAACCATGGTCCCAAATAAACTAAATGGACACTGTACACTGCAAGTTACAATGAAGTATATTCCCCTCCATTATTCAGGTTCTTACAAACATGACGTAGGGCTCCGAATTGTACTTATTATGAGAATAATTTAGACATAGTGAAGAACTCTTTTTTAGGTTGCACAAGAGGGCAAAGAACATGTGCACCCACACTACCTTTGTTATTTAGTATACTATATACTGGGTGGCCCAGCTATCTTTACCCAGAGTTTAAAGATATGCCGACACATGCAATGATGAAGTGATCATATGCATGTTGCCGACTGTTGCTTGAAGAGAGTCAGAATATTTTAGTTCTCATTACTTGCTTGATTAGACCACTTTCATTAACTAACTTTTCAGGCAACGAACATGGGCCAGGAATTCTACAGAGAAAGTTGTTCATCAGTTTGCAAAACGTGCCATTAGACAATTTCGAGCTCTATATCTGCAAATTTTTTGTGTTTTTCAGCTAACTACAAATGCCTGCAAAATACAAAAATTTACGTGAGAAGCCCACTCACACACCAGTGCACACGATAATGCTAGTGCTCCCTTAACGTTCTGCATATGGGCGACCATGCCGATTGCCTGATTGTGCTGTCTCGAAAGGGCTGCGATGATGATGATGATCGTGGTGGTGGCATTGTGCCGAGCACGTTTTGCTATTGGCCACAAAAGTGATAACCGCTGTGGCTACTTATCTCTTTCATGAACATGTGGAACATAAGAGAGCACCAGAATCAGTGAGTTTGTCAAATGGTATTTTATTGTATTTTTAGAGTTACCAGAAAAACCTTCATAATTTTGAAAATTGATCAACTTTGTAGAATTTTTTACCAACCTTTATTCCTCCAAAAGTTTGTTAATTGAAGGGGCCTAATTAAACAAATCAGAACACAAAAAATAGTCTGACTCACTCTAAGCAATGATCAGCAACATGCATTTGGTCGTGTCATCATTGCATGTGCTAGCATATATTTAAACTCTTGCTAAATATAGCGGAGGCACCCTGTATACATCTGATGGTTCAAACATGGCAACTGAAGCCCTGGCTGGCCAAAGCTATCGTAAAAAATATTGTATATTTCTGTCTATATCAAAGTAGTAATCCCTCTTGTAGTAAGTCTACAAAAAGTTTGTTGCAGACTTAACACACGGAGAAACAGAAACTGCCGGAGCTTTCTCTACAGGCTGTTAGATACGGCAGCTTAATGGGTAATCATTTATTTATTTCAGTACCTTCAGGGCCTGAAAGCATTACAGAAGGGAGTGGATAAGAGTATACATAATAAGAAAAATAAGAGTGAACAAAGAAAAATGCTGTTAAGAGTAAACATCGCATTAAACAGCAGCCTTAAAAGCAGTAACATCGGTCAATTGGGCAACAGAGGAGGGTCCATTCGTTCAAGGTAGTGGGAATAAAAAAATCGTGAAAGAACTTGGTATGTCAGAATAAAGCAGCCTAGTCATAACAGTCCATGGAATGGCAGTCCACGATTTCATAACTTTATGCTACTAAACATGATGCTTAAATAAATAGTAAAATTCAAGACACACTTAGAATTTTTGCAGCACATAACCTATATTCAGACACCTTGATGTTAGTGGCCGGCCGAAGTACGAATCCATCATGGCTATGAACTAGAAAAACATCAAGTTAATCATTCTTGTTGAACAACAAGATATCGTATGACTAAGAAATCCTAGTAGCATTAGCTTGTGTAATCAGATGATAATAAAGTACAGTAAAACCTTGTTAATTTGTATTTACTGGCACCGTGAGAAATGTTTAAATTATGCAGTTTTCGATTTAATGGAACATACAAAAAGTGGGATGCAAGAAAGTTAGAATTATTCTACGTAACCAGGCTCAGCTGTGTTGGCCAGTTTGCGGCTCCAGTGGGTTTTCCAGCAATAACTGGACAATTAGGCCACAGACACAGGGGTACAATGGCTTTCCTGCTGCCACCGAAAAAAAAAACAAAAAAAAAACTCATGATTAACTGAAATGTGTGCCTGTGGAAAACAAGACATCTTCATTGCAACACAGCAGTGACAAATTGGCAGCATGTTGCCTGCTCCACACTACTTCAGCACATCATGGTGCAACCATTCGCCCATTCTTTCGGGTAAAATAAGGAATTTAATAATGGCCAATGTGACAAAATTTTGATGTGTTCTGGCTGGAAAACACGATCATTAAAGCCTCCGAACTTATTTTTTGAAATAGGTATTGCAGGAAAGAACTCCACCAGCAGTGCAAATGGGCCAATTGCTTAAGCAGCCACCAATCAGAGGTTCGCATGCATTGCGAGTTCCGTCAGACTGAATTACTTTGTATTCCCAGAAACAATGGGCTAATTGTGATACACTGATGTTGCGAGAAGCAACCAATATGCTGCCCGTGCGCAGTTACTGTGTCGCAGTGGTGACACGAAACCCAGCGTATTGGAGGTCACCCTGGGGGGGACACCTCCCTCTACTATCCTTTGCGTTTTTCTTCTATTCAACTAGCCATGATCATTTTAAAGGCACAATCACAAAAACTTGCTATGTATTTCTGTGTTACAATCAGTTCATATACAATACACATCCTAGTCATTACAGAGTAGACACAATATTTCAAACACTGATCATTCGAACTTTTTGATTCAAGCAAACATAAAAATTTTCACTGGACTGCTACGCTTTCAATGTACTAAAGGAGTCATGAACCATAGCTCGCGCTCGGCATAAATAATACCTTGGAATGAGTGATGCCTTCCAGGAATACATAGCGGAAACAATTTTTCGAAAAGCTAAAGTATGACCGCATATACAGCTATAGATATATTTACCGCACGCATTCCCCCTCAACTCGCTTCATTCTGCAAGAAACGGCAACAATGTTCGTAACGCCCCGACCAGTAGATTACACGGCCTTGCCTTCAACGTTGTGCATTTTTTTTGTGCGTAACATGGTGGTGCTGATGGCTGCTGGTAACTCGTAGCTCCGGTTGGCTGCTTCTTGCTGCACTGTAGCTGCTGTGTATTCACTATCTCCACTTGGGGAAACCGGATGGCACTTTGAGCGTGCACGCGGCCACTCTTTTACTGCCGGTGGGCCAGCGTTTCCTTAGTTGAAGCAATGCCTGCCATTAGCACTGTAAGCTGCTCATGCTGACTAGAAAGGTAGTCAAGGAAGACGTTTCACAAGATGGTACTCCAAAACCATACTGCGTTTTGCTCATTTCGCAAGAAAATAGGCAACGAGGTATGATTGGGAATCACCTGCATTTTTATGAGCTGCCCTAAAAAACAAAAAACTCAAAGGGTAAATTGTAGTCCTTTTCTGTCACCATATGTTGGTAATATAGCTGGCTACATAGCAAGCTTTCTCTGTTGGAGTTTGCAGCAGCGGATTCTCTGTGCGGCGTGCCACTAGTGCAGCATAACTATAGTGAACTAGATAGAAGTATTGGGACGAGCGTGGTCCCCTTGGAGAGGCTGTTTCCACAGAAACCACTAGGCGGCGCTGCGGCGCCTTTCTCCTAAAGCGCACCGCAGTGGGCGCTTCTTTGCCGCACTTTCAAATGACGAGTGCGATATATTTAAAACTGATGCTTGACTTTTCATTGCCTTAATTGAGCCCTGTGTCAACGAAAAGAGAATAAATAGTTTTGTCTTGAAAGCTCTGAAACAAGAGAGTATAGGGACAAGCCTTTCAGTGAGAAAGCTTTTGCGCATGGCTACTCAGACAGAATGGATGCGGCCCTACACAGTCAATGCCGTGCACACAAAAAAAGAAAGCAAAAACGACACAGTGACAGATAAACAACTGAAAGAATAGATCAAACCATTTTAATTACCACAAACCCAGTCTTCAAAAACTATATATTTGCGAACACAAACCCATGCTTCCAGGCCGTTCGACTGAGCTTTTCTTAATTTTTTTTTTTGCTCTCTGTCCAAGCGCATATGGTGAAGACACGCATGAAAGAATTCTCGTGTTTGCGTCTTCCTTGTGAGTGTCGCTTAGAATAACATAGGAGCAGAGGAAGTTATTCTTCACAAGAGCCACAATGTTACAAATGCTGTTCCTGTGTAGCTACAAGGAAATGAAGCGCCTCTATGAATGTGCACAAATCAGGGCTGGACAGGGACACTCGTAAAAGTATTTTGAAAGTATAATAATCGAAATACACGTGCTGGAAGCTTAAAAATAGATACTGAGAAGTATTTATAAAAGATCTAATAGGATATTACGAAGATGGTTTTGCGAAACGATGAAAAAAGTATCCCAAAATACAGTTACAGGGATACAAATTTACAAGAATAGACACACTAAATTATTTTTCAAGTTACATGGATGTTGATGTTGACATTGTCGATAATGCAGCAGATAATTAAAATGCAAGTCAGCTGTATCGCTCGACTCACCACTAATGTGAGGTAAAGTATGCCTTGTTTCACACGCATGATCGATATCTGTTTTGCTGAGAATGTTTACGCTCATTGAACTTATGTAACAGCAGCTTCTCAAAAAAGACTGTCAGTAGACAGAGCGCTGGTTCAGTTTCAATTCAAGGCTGGCGATATAAAAAATGCTGTCTATTACTGTAGGCGAACAGGACTTCGTGTTGCAACAACTAGATACAGAAAGTGTCTCAAGAAAAAAAAAAACACTGACAGTGCTTAATTGGCCTTGAGTGAGATCTAAGATCGTCAGCACTGCCTCCTTGATTCTACACTCACTCGCGTCATACACCTAACCACATAGAAGATTCTGTGCATGTTAAGGATTCTTCGCTGATCTATATGTGCCCCGAGTGGCGGGGTGCTTTTGCCTAGCTAAGCACATGCAAGCACATGCAAGCACATGCAAGCTATTCCTTTCAATATTCTATACACATCAGCTCAGTTCCGGCAAAAGAGAAGTGATCAAGATAACCGTGTCTTCACAGTATTACGATCCATTTAATGCAAAGGTAAAGTATTTCACTACTGTGATAGAGATACATTTTTTAAATGTATCTCGACGCACCAACTCCAAAGTACCTCTGAGATTCTACTGCATTGCAATACTGTCCAGCCCAGTACTAGAAATCTTGTGAAAGGTACAAACGACCACCCCAGTCATTCAGTGTAGTCAGACGACAGCAATTTCATTCTGCTATACCCACAGGGCTCGTACAGGTTGCCAGAAAGAAAATTCAAGGATGTTCAAGGACTTTCCAGGACCTGTTGCAAGTTTATTAAGGACTCAAAGTGGCATGCTAAGCTGAACTTTTTCACTCTAAAATTTAAAAAAAAATTATGAATTTTATTGCACTTATAATGAATATATGGATATCACAATTAAAACAAAAAAAATCTAGTCTTGACAATTTCTCGCATCCTCTTCTTCACTCTTTTAAGGGAGAAGGGCCGCGCCATGTCAGAAAGTTACGCGCTGACGGGCTCCAATGCGTATATGTATATGTGTAGGCAGGCCTTAAAGGGGTGGTGCCACATGGCTTGCACACTCTTTACTGCAAGGTTTGATAATAGGGCAGCTCCAACAAGAATGATACCTGCCCCAAGTTTCATTTATTCTCGCTATATATTTTTGCCTGATTGATGTGGGCGATTTTCAGTTCCTGTTTGTGGGCACCAAGTTGAGCAGATATGTACAGTGTAGCCGACTTAGCCACGTGATCACAAAGCTTTGCACGTATCATGCTGAGTATCGTCTGCTCTCGCACACATGTGCCACACAAGCACCTGCAAAACAAATGCGCCGCTAGCTGCAGCAGCCGCGATGCTTTGCTTGTATGTACGAGGCTGAAGTCTGGAGGCCACTCGCCTCACTAGAGATCTGGTGTGACGTCACAACAACTTTCGCTGCCCTTCCTATAGAGCTACGTCAGTGATGGACGCGCTCGCGATGGGCCTCGGTTAGGAGAATGAGCAATTAGGTACACTTGGGAAATGACTTCAAATATATTCTAAATGTTTCCAAAGTGTGGCAACTGATGTGGAGTGTCCTTGCTTATATAGATAGAACCCACACGATTCTTGCTACGGCTTTGAAATTTGATGGCACCACCCCATTAAGAGTGTTGGCTTGTGCACAGTTGACACTTGCGGCATGTTGCTCACCAAACAAGAAGTGGCAACTGTGACAGTGGTTATTTACGCTCATTCTGTGGTGTTATTTTCTAGCATCCTTTTTGGTGTTTAAGCAGCATGCTTCCAGCGTCGAGCTGCAACAGTTGTTCAACAGCATTCATGCTTAGCGCTTTTTCTTCGCAAGTCCTTTGTGCTTGGAAGCGCGTTGCATGTATGGAGTTGCTTGCCCTTCTTTGTGTGACATTCTCATTTCCCATGCATTTTTGCAAAATGAGATCATGTGCACCCACCCTGCATTACTGCTTCAAAAACGGGGAGTTTGACACGCCGATCTACCACATTTAGGAGGTCGCGATGTCAATATAAGAGTGCACTGCTCACGAAATTCAAAGATTTTCAAGGATGGCAAAAAACTGCAGGACTATCAAGGGCCTTGAAAATGCATTTTTCAAATTCAAGGGTTTTCAAGGATTTCAAGGACCTGCACGAGCCCTGAGGTCCCAGTTTTACAACCTGGCGAAAAAAAAAAAAAAAAAAAACAATTCTTCCGCTGAGGCTTTTCCATCTAATAAGCGTACTTTGATCACACCACCAAAAATACCATGCACAAGCGACTACAATCGTCAGTGCCTGCTGTTAGAACAAACGTTGCCGGGCTGAGGCTTCAGGATAAAGGTGCAGTGGTGTGACCACGCCACGTACGAAGACTTTCGTCTGTTTCGCCTCACCGCCGCTGATTGCTTTCACTCTCTGCTCGTCCCACTACCCCTATCTAGTTCACTATAGCATAACTGTCAATAAATCGGTGGATACGTTCATGTTTCCTCACAAGCACAGGTGCCACAATGCAAGCACTTGTCACAGGGTACCCTATTTAAATACCCAGTGGCTCTGTCCTAGCGCATTACATATTTCTTGGACCAGTATGGCACAGAATACTGGGAGGCCAGCACACTGCACAATGCACGCTCGACGCTGACACATGGCAGACTTGTTCTCGGCCGAAATCTGGCTTTCAAGAAGTTTCTGAAAATTCTGGTCGTGGTCAGATCGTGATTCTGACTATAAAAAAAAAAAAGAAACTGAGTGAGCGAGGTTTGATATCAGCCCGTTGACGCAGATTGCAACGTGAAGAAACCGTAAGGTTATAGCACAGCTCTGTTTGAGCGTGAAGAAAAAAAAGCCAGTGAAGAAGGGAAATACAGACAGGATGAGCGCTCATCCTGTTGTCTGTATTTCCCTTTCTCATGCTCAAATAAAGCTGAGCTATAACCTTACAATTTAATCATGCGCCAACTCCCCCCCATCTGCAGTACTTGCCGCAATGTGAAGCTGACATGCTACCACTACACGACACATCAAAGACGAAATGCAGTGTTTTTACATAATAGCTCATTCCTGTGGCCTGTCTTTTCATCACCTTGTTTGAAAATACAGATCCCTGTCTCTCAGTGCACGCGACAACCTAACAGGTGATAGTTAACTCATTTGTTATGAGTCGCACAGAATCTAAATGTATATCTGGCATGCTTTGTCGAAAAACATGCTAGCATAACCTCAGATGTGAGTTGCATACAACTCCCAAGCAAACTTCCATCACTATGCACACTCGTTCAAACATACAGTGGCGCTACGTTCAGCAGATGACAATTGACCTTTACTGGAAGTGAGTCATCTCTTTGAAAACTTGCAACGAAGCTTTTTTATATTTCATACTGTAACTACAACAATTATACACAGAGTTAACAGAAACAAGCCCATCTGAGCCAGACAGTGCTCTTGATTTATGTCAGCTATTGGCCATTAACCTTTTGGGACGTAAAGTGACAGAAATGTGACATTGATGACGGATGCCCGCCCATCGACGGAGGTGAGAACCGGCCTGTTTGACAAGAGTACACCTGAAAAAACAGCCACTTGATGCTCTGATTGTAACCTTTACGCGACCCACACAGCTGCAATATTTGCCTGAACAGTTCATAGTGTGTCTGCTTTCCACAGGATATGTTTTTTTCAACAAGTCGAGGGGTGGTGCATGACCCCCTTCAGGACATTTAATTCTAACTGCCTCAGGGCACAAATTCAGTTAATTCATACTTTTCGCTTGTCTATGCTGGAATATACCTGCTGTCTTTGTCACTTCTAGCTGCAAACTTGCATTATCATATGTTAAACATTGGCAAATCATTTTCATTACTTGCCTACAAAGCACCCAAACTGCATGCACTGATAATAGCATGTTGACCCCGGATAGAAAATAATAATAATTCTCCAGTACTTGCCCTCCCAGAAAAAAGGGAGGCAAGCAACACTTGGTATGTGCATGCCTGATGTTCATTTCTTTTCTTCTTTTTTTAATATATCTAGTCTCCCTTTCTTCACCCACATGACAATTGCTGCACGCAACATTTATGTTCAGGTAGCAACAAAATGTGGTGACAAGAAATGACAAGACCCCTCAATAAAGAATCCGAGTGCCACATCAGAAACGGCTGATGCTAGCCCATGATCAAAAGAGTTACTGAAACACTGCCCATACCCACGTGATTAGTGCAACGTGTATAGGCGCATTTCTGGCAGCTCACTAGCACTGAACTTTTCGCGTACAACACTGCCCCATATCAGTGAGCCCTAATAAACTTTGCTTGAAAAAAAAAAAAAAAGAACCAAGACAGGCCGGTTTCGATATATTGCATGCTGAGTGCTTCTTGAGTCATCTTCACTGTAGTGCACAAGTATCACGCTAAATAGTGTACTAACATATAAAAAGGGCTACCAGTGATCATGTGACATGGTACACTTTGTCCCTTAATTACACATGTACATACGAGCAATGAGTCAAAATACCAGTATGATTTCTGAACAAGCATCACAGTAATGCACAGCTGTCAATGACGTTGTTGCAGCCATGAGAAACAGTATAAGTTGATATACTGCCGCGAGTCATATTTACGATAGCTGTAAAGCTTTTGAATATTCAAACAGAATCTTGGGATCCCCTCTACTTTGAATTATTGAGAGCCTACTGCATAAAGGTTTCATGCATTCTTTGACGAAAGAAAGAAAGCTCACAGGCCCTGAAACAATGATTTGTTCCAACTGCTAAAAACTATCCAAACAAGCCTACCCATATGCATGCCGAAACAGAATTATTTAAGATTTTTAATCCACTTAAAGCAATATATTTTTTCTCTGCCTGGTTTCCTTATACATGTGCACACTGTGCCTTATAACTATTTAAATTGATATGTATATGTATCAAAAAGGCTGTGCAATTACATCAGCACTTGCAGTGAGGCGTTAACAACTTCAGGCTACTGGCTCAACTTATTTCAAAGCTGCTCTCGCGCAGATGCACAATACTAGGGCTACACCTACTGCTGGAAACTTGCTAGCCAGGAGGAATGCAGTGCAAGAAATGCGAGCGTAGAAATTGCTACAAATCTGCACTGTGCACATATTTTTGTTTGTTGGCCAAGGAGAGCTTTTGTCTGATTTTTAAATTCACTGTTTTTCAAGTCAGCTCTCAGAGATGCTGCACAGAGCATGGAAGCAAAAATGGCGCGATGGGAATTTTTAAATAAATAAAATTGAAGGGGTAGTAAAAAGAACTATTAAAACCATCACCCCCTCAAAAATGGAAATGGCCTGAGTGCACAAATCATGACTTGGTAAAGTGACACAGCCATGGACTATGTGTAATGAAGAGGATTCTTATGTTAACTTATTCTTCTGGCATAACCCAATCAGTCTGTCAATGTTGCTTATGAGTGCCAGTACAAATTCTGATTTCCTACACAGCCTGCTGCTGCTGTCAGAGGTCTCGTGCTTCTAAGCCATAACGAAACCAACTTATCTATGCTGATGCACAAATCTGAGACCTATGATCCTCCAACAGCTTACAGGGGTCTTGCATGACATTTGCAAGCAGCCACTTTTCACGTCACCAGATCCCAATCAGAAAATCTTCTTAGGCACGAAATAAATACAAATTATAACCATTTCAATACAACTTCCTTTGTCAAAACATGGTATACTAAAAAAATACACTAGTGGCCCATGTATATTGGCTGAGCTAGAGATCCTATCAGTCCATGTGTGTGCACACTTAAGGAGGCAAGACCTACGTAGTAGGAATGTGAACAATCGAAGCAGGTCGGTATTGCTAAATAAAACACATGAGGCACGTAAATGGAATGAGAAAACTATCTAATGAAAAGTGATAAAAAACAAACAATATTGGTCCTACCAAAATGGAAACAATATTGGCCTTACTGGTATTTGAGCTGGCTGTTCCCGTCATATTGCTATCCTTACATTGCCACTGTGTACAAAGACAAATGAGCTATCATTACACCAGGCAGACACCGCGCACCTAGTTTGCTGGCTCTATCAAGGTTTGTATGACCACAGGTGTCTTGAAATTGCTTTAATTGTCCAGCTTTCTTGGCAGAATTTTTCATGCCAGACAGCAATCATTCTTAAGTGGAGCTCTCTTGACACAGAAAGAACAACACTAAACAACACAGAAGTCCCAGGTAATATAGAACCGCGAAGAGACAAGAAATTCTTGAAGACAGGGTATCACAGAGCCAATGTTTCATCAAGCGGACTTCTCCTCTTCAGTGCTTTCCTTACGGGCCTCGCTATACGAAATGGTTGACAGGACAGAATGGGAGTTCGGTGTTTAGCTCTAACAAGAGCAAGTGCCCACTGGCAGTGTCAATTTCACGGTGAATAGAAGGGTTAGAAATTCTCAGAAAAAAGGCTCAATTCGCACTGGTTTTCATTTGGAGAGGTTGCTACCAGCCATAAAGAATAGAAGCCTACTTGTTAAGATGTTGGCTCCAGCAACAACCCCCATTAAAAAACTTTTCAGCTCTTTAAAAAAGAAAAAAAAATACTGCCACTTTCAAACTTGACTTCGTATTAAAGGTTAGGTACCGTACTAAAGGAATACAACACATAAACAGAACATAGGCCAGCACCTTTGAGCATGCATGTGCAATTCACTCAGTGCCACACAGAACTAACTAGCTTAGGAGTTTTTATATAAGGTTAGCCATGACGTGATGATTTTTCTTAGGTCTCTTTTCATCATTTCAATTATCTTGCATGCTTGCATAAATGCTTCCAGTTGCTGCAAGAAACAACGTCCTCTGTATCAACAAAAAAAAAAGGGCATTGCTGATAACCGGCACTTTTCTCCTCACGATCGAGCATAGTAGCAACAAACGTGAGACAATTCACAGTTCATTAGTGTCATTGCACTTAGTATCTAACATGGCCACGCAGACAAAGTCTTACGTTGTTTCACGCACTTTCTCAAAGAGGTAAGCTTGCAGAATCCCATAACACTCGTACAGGGCTACATATGCATATATAAAAAAGAAAGACTGACATTTTTGCACGTAACTAAATGCAAAAGATAAGCAAGATCAATATAGAACACAAAATATATCCAGAATGGGTATACACAACATGTGCAGACTCATCGGTAACACGAGACTACTGTTCTCAGAAAGAACAAGTCTCATAACTCGCCTAATGGTTAGCTTTCCACTGTCTCAGCAGAGAGACATTTTAGTTCAAGTACACAACACATTTGTAGTTCAGTTTTGTAAGCACTTGCACGATGCATAGAGTCGTAATGAGCAATACCATGAAATGCTGGGGTGCTGCAATTTAGACCAACTCTAGTGATGACCGAGGGGAATCCAAAGCCTGCTCACTGATAGTTCTCAAGGGAGGCCGTCCGCATTCAGGCGGTGTCATAGACTCTGGTGTAGAATCTGCACTGGCGGCAACTGCACCCTGGTAGTTAGCTATGTCACTCATTAGTTCTTTGGGAAGAGGGCTATCCACAATGAGGTGCAGGGATATTCCTTCCAGCCACTTCTGGAGCAGCTCAAACGGGGGCCTGCATACAAAAGAATACAAACACATTTACATGTTTTTTCCACTCACAGAGTCAAGATATGAACAAGGCCAATCAAACTTCTGTTCCTGAGACATGCGTAACAACAAAAATTATGCGTTGCAGCCCAATCGCCAATTGCCTCCTACTATCCAAAAGAGTGCTCTGTGTCACTCGACTGCAGCATAAGAAACATTATATAATTTTTCTGAATGTGCTTATATGTTCCTGGTTCGCTGTGGCACATTTACAATTTGACATGCAAGGCACAATTAAAGCACATAACCTCAAAGCATGAAGCAGCCACTGTTCAGGTACAGGAGTACGCACCTCTTCTCTGGGTCCACGTCGCAGCACAAGAAGGCAATGCGGTAGAAGGGCTCTGGACAACTTGCACAAAACTTCTCTTTGAACACAACGCTGTTGAGTCCGAAGTCATTGCTTCTGGGCAAATAGTCGGGGTCAGCCTGTACCCTGCCAATTATCTGAAAGAGCAACGGTTGCCTTTCACAGCCGACCTTAAGCTGCGATGAGTGCAAGATCTTCACACCAGAATCAGGAGCACTGCACATTATGCAAAGACGACATCCTTGTGCACCTTCAGGCACACTGTATCCTGGAAGTGGTGTTAGCCACTCAACACCCTCCCAACTGTGCGAAAGCCAAGTACAGTAGTTACTTGCGTAATGAACCAACTCACATAATGAACCTCCCATCCCCTCACTTTGGTTCTGAAAAAAATAATGTATCTGCTCATTTCATTTCTGTGTGATAGCGAGCGCCATTGACAACTAAAACAACCCTAAATCCTGCCATCATACAACAAAATGACGATGCAGTAGAGGTCAAAACATAGTTTTACAACCATGCTAAACAGCTGCAGGCAGCCCGAGCCTGGACGACGTCGATTAAAGGTTAAAAGTCGCACCTTTCAAAGAGACTCGAACATGGAAAGTACTGCGTTCTTTCTCTTGCCATCGCACTCTCTCGGCGGGCTTCACCACATAAATGCTCCAGCTCGCTTGCCCTGTTAGTGTCTCAGCGCACTCACGGTCTTTTAATAAATAGATGTATGCCAAAATTTCTACAATGAGATATACCTGTATTATGAATAATAGGTCGTAACATGAAAATCACGGCATCCATCTGATGTACAGCCAGATTTCTATGCCGCGCTCATAATGGGGTCGTAGCCACATCGCTAGCTTGATTTTCTCAAAAATTGGTGCTTTGTGAGGCGACCGTATGAGAAGAATGAATAAAAAGTGGAAACATCAAAATCATGAGGTGAATTTCCCGTACGACGTGATTTACATGCCGCACTCATAGTGTGCTCAGGGCTGGCTGGCTAGCCTGATATTTACCAAAATTGGTAATGTGTGAGGCGACTGTATTGATGAACACAAATGATAAGCACTACCATGAAAATTGAGACATTCATGTCAGTTTTGGTGTCATTTACACGCCACAATCTTGGTGGGCTCGCAGCTGGTTCGCTAGCTTGACATACACCTTTACCTACATTGGTTATGCATCGCGTGACTGTATGACGAACATGAATGGGAGGTTGGGACAGAAAAATATGACAAGGATGTCATGTAAACCATGGTTTACATGCCGTTATTATGGTGCGCTCGTGGCCAGTTCGCCATGTTCATATAGACCAAGATTGGTATGGTAGTACATTACTGAATGACAAACAAACTTTGCATTGCCACAAACCCATTCATACCTAAAAAGACACAATGTGGAGTAAAACACCGAAACAAGTGCAATTGTGTTTCTAAAAGAAGCTGACAGTTATGGTGGCTAGAGCTTCACCAACCAAAAGAGAACCGATGGTTTATTTCCAGCCTTTTTAATGTGAGATATGAGGGAAAGGGAACAGGGTGGCAGGACTACACTGATACAGTCACACTAATAAGCTGTAGTCTGATACAAGTATGTTTATTGCACTAAGAAGGTAGTGTGCAAATTGCCACTTTTGTGTGGATGGCCAAGAGATCATTACATCGCTTGGGTAAGCATGCAAACAGGCTGGAAAGGGGCAGCGATGAAAGTTTGACCATTTATTGGCACAAGTGTTCCATACTACCACCAATCATACACATAGATCTCGTCATAGAGTTTCTGACATAAAATAATTTATTAAACATTCATGACAAACCAGAGACTTAATCACATAACTCATGTTGTACATGACATACGTGACATGATTTGCACTTTAAGATCAGTCACTTTTGTTTGTCATCCACTCTTGTCACACCAATACTAACTGTCGTCTGTATAAAGTTAATGAAGCGGTTGAAAGGGCACCAAGACAGTGTCGTAAAATCATGTGGTTCGTCACATAATTGTGGGTTTTACATCATGGTGAATTAGACCAATATAAGAAGTTGAAGTTGAGAAAAAAAGCATTTTACTGGTGGGCTGCCATCAAAACCTATTAGAAAATTGGGCTTTAGAAAATGCATATCTGCAGTTTTTTCTTGGCACAGTGCCACCCTATTGGCATCTTCGTAAAGAGGTTAGATCAGAGTTCAATATAGTCACAAAGATGTATTTTTCCAATGAAAAATAAAGCAAGCTCCCTTACCAGTTTTGTTTTTTGAGCTTCTAGCTCCAGTTTCTTTGAACTCCATTTTCTAAGCCTTCATTTATTAAACAGTTGCTGTCAGTCATCTCTGTTTCACTTCTCAACAAATGAAGACATAGCGATTCTGTTTTCTGCATTTAAATCCTGAGACATTGGTGAGTGCCGTGAAGCTGTCCACATTTGTGTGCACATCAGACAAATTTTTATAATTTACTTTTAGTAAAAGTTGTACTAAAACAATATGCCCAGGACATTTCAAAGATCTTTTATATGCTTACTTTAATATTAAAAAATAAACCAATAGCACTACGGCACACTAATGGGCCCTCGTGAATATCATTAAGCAAAAATTTTGAGAAACTTGTCTAATTAATAAATTTTGCGATGACAGTGAGAGTATCATATGTTTTAGCTCAAAAATCAATTAAATAGCTGAGAACAGATTTCTGTTATGATATCAGAACAACAAATTACATATATATGCCGAATTTTATCACTTCATCTTCATAAATAACAAAAATAGTTTTCATTGCCGCATTCCCCCTCAAGCATCATGCATACCACCAACGCAGAGAGCCCCGATCCAATCTAAGCCAAACCAAAGTCGCAAGTACGCATTGCAACATGTTAGTGCTAGCAGTGCTAATCTGTGTAGCTTTGGCGTAGCATTACGACGCTTGCGTGACGGTAGGTGGGGGCGAGCGGATCGGACGTGTTCGTCTTGGCTCCTCAAAATTTTCCCTGTTTTTGCGTTAAACTTCGTGGCTTCTTTAGAGCAAAGTAGAGTGTGTCTGGAAGTATGCCGTGATCATTCTGACACCAAGGTATCACGACAACACCCATTTTTTCCACTCAGAAGTGACCAAGGTCTTCGCATGCCCGGGCGCCAGGCTAGGACTAGCGGCGAACCGAAGAGCAGTGCATCGACTACCAGCAACTATCCTGGGCGTGCAGATACAGCAGCCAATAACCCAACGGACGATGACCAGGTAACGGCAAAGGAAGCCATGGACACAGACAATCAAGATTTGAACACAGAACAGGGCTCTGCAGAAGATTTTGTCGAGGATTTCCCATCGTCTGACGAGGCGATACAAGTGGAGTGAGCCAGCGGCGACACGAGCGAACACCATGAAGCGTCAAAAGGAGCCGACGACGAGGCGAAAAACGGTCAATAGCAGCTTGCTTTTTCGTTACGTGAATGTAAACGACTAAGGAAGCAAGCGTGTGCCATGGAAGATTCCAGGCAAGTCCGTGATTCTCAGCACGCTGGCCTTACAAAAAGAACAACTAATAAATAGAGGCTGTTTCACATGCTGCTATTCCAGTGAAAAAAATCGTTCCATTCGCTCCAATCGCTCTGTTCGCAACCGCTGCTAATGGCAGTTTTCGCTTCACATAAACCGCGAAACGGTCCGCGATTTTCGCTCTGCGACTGAAGGGCCGAGCAACGTTTCTTGGCACTGTTTATTGAGGCAGACACTGTAGAATTTTTCAAATATAATGTAACAATCTGTGAATTATGATATTAGTAGGTTTATATGAACGGTAACGAAGAGTACTTGTGTTTCGTCATTTAGAACACTTTTCAATCAAACTACACTTAAAATGGTGCAACAGCAGCCATTACCAAAACAAAGACGTCGACCCAATTTCGACAGCTTGGTTGGCCTGGCCCTACTTTGATGGGTCCTGAACAGAAATTTCTCCCGCCGCTGCGATCAGAGCGGAAATTTCATACATGTTTGAAGCTCGCTGTGGACCGCTGCGGCGGGAGCAAACTGGCCTTTTTTTCGCTGCAAGCGAATTCGCAGACTGAAAATCGCTTTTTTTTGTGTCATGTGAAACGGCCTTTAGCATCCCTGGCGAACAGCAGCTTCAGAGACAGCGAGAGGAACGCTGGTGGAAAATAGAGAATGCTTGAGCGGGCGCACGGGAGTAGACGCGACGCGTCAAGTGCCAAGAGAGGCTGCCGAAGCTCACATGCGACGCCTCTAACCAAGAAAGATATGAAAACTATTATACGACCCAAACCACGGCTCATGGTGAGACACTTGAAAACATATGAAGTGGCACGAGCGATTGAATGTGCATGTGAAAATGCGGAAATGTGCAGAGGTGACAAATTTCCACTGTGCCTCTGGAATGGGTCCACCATTATCACTGCAAGTACTCCACATGAGCACATCACCGAGCAAATTTTAAAAATCAAAGCACTCAACCTCAAGAACACTATACACTTCGTGAATACCTACATTTCTACACCTGAGGGGTTTCTCAAGGAAGTTGTGCACAGACTGCAACGTGAAACACTGTAAGAAGAACTTCTCAACAACCTTTAAGTACGCACACAGGGCGTCACAATCGTGCAAGCACACATGTTGGAAAAATCCGAGACTGCCATGGTAACTTTTGATGGACCATTTGTGCCGCGTTTTGTGTATTACCATGGTGGTGAGATGCCATGTCTATTATACGAACCCACAACACAATGCTGTAAACTGTGTAAAAGCGAAGGCTACAGGACTGATGTCTGTCCAACACCCAGGGTAAATGTGTGTGGTGGCTGCTTAAAGACCCTCCAAAAGACCACGAGTGCATTCCTGAGTGTGCACTATGTTGCGGGGACCATCCAACAGCATCAAAGGAATGCACTAAGAAGCTTAAGGTCCCCCAACAGGGAAAAAAACAGCTACAGCAGTCTAGGCAGCAGAATAAACAGCGATCCTTAGGAATACTTAAGCATTGGCGGTTCAGCGCTGAAAGGCAGGATATGAATTTAACGGAAGGGTACGACGCGGGATCACGCTCTAGGTCTCGATCCAGTTGCCGCTCAATATCAAGGTCCCGATCCAATTCTCGGGACCACTCCAGCTCCAAAGGCAACTGGCAAGAAGAAAGCAGGATGACCAAGAACAATAAGCTCAAGAAGACACAGCAGCAGCAGCACCAGCAGCGGCGGCGGCGGCGGCAGCAACAACAGCAGCAGCAGCAGTGCCACCAGAAATACAGGGTAAGCTGGGCAGCAGCAGCTTCCCAACCTCCTCTACACCAAGCGCAATCAACACGCACACCTCTCACACGACTCGAGTGAGAGCTCGAGTTGATGCGTGAAAGGATGGAGGATATAGAAAGAAACAATAGGCAACTTAGAAGCCAACATAAGCAGCAGCAACAACAGTGAGAGAAACCCACTCAATCTTCCTCGGCAGAACAGCAGCAGCAACAAAGTGTATCAATATTGAATGGCGACACTGTGGCGATGATAGCAATCCTGAAAGAAGCCGTAAAAGAAATAGTTCCCTCCATCGTCGAGCAGTTCATGGTAGACAGAAAACTCGACGTGTTGAAACTCGCGAAAGCGTTGAGAAAGCATACTAATGGTAGCCACATAAAGGAAAAAGCAGATAAGGCATACAACAGGCCAGGCCTACTTAATATGACACAAGAAGCTACTAACAATGCATAACCGACTTGAGAAAAGCTACGGAAGAGTGCGATATATGGCAGTGGACCTGCCGGGGATTACAACGGAAAAAGGAACAGCTTTCACAGCTGGCGGCCATGCAGCCGAGGCCACCTGCTGTGATAGCTGCCAAGAGGTTGGAATAAGGCCAAGCATGCAGAGCTACGGGACTCATGGTGAAGCTGTGAATAATAACAACGAATGGAGAGTGGCAACATTAACCCGCAAATCTATAACCGCAATACAGCATAAACAAATTGAAGGAATCGAAATCCCACATATCATTACAGAAATCCTATATAAAGAAAAGAAAAAGAAAAGTATTTTCATCCTCAACATTTATAGCCCATCTCGACAAAAACTCTTCGAAGATGCAGCAAAACTAGCGAAGCAGAACACGCTAATAGTGGTGGGAGACTTTAATGCAAAAGACCCAAGCTGGGGATTCCTAACTCAGGATGCGAAAGGCAAAAACATAGCCCAGCAAATAGAAATCACAAGTATAACACTCCTGACGGATCCAGCAATGCCAACAAGACTAGGAAACATTAACTGTAGAGACATGACTCCAGATCTAACGATGTTCACGTTCAAAAATTGTCAAGAGGTGGAATGGCACAACACTCTAGAAAATATAGGCAGTGATCATTACATAGTATGCACCACTATACACACAGACCAGATACGTAAAAAGATTGGTGCTGCCAAAATAACTAATAGGCATGTGTTCGGAAACTCACTGGAACAAAGGTTGACTGCCTCAGATATAGCCAACTTGAGTGATTGGTGTGACGAAATAAGGCGTGAAAAAGAAAGGTACAGTAAATAAATACCGAGATCAAGCAATGCCTCTGAGGTGACTCACACCTACTACATCTTTGGGAAGCAAGGAGAAGCCTAACAAAAAGATGAAAAAGACAGAAACGTAACCGTAAATTGAAAGAAAAAATCAGGTATATCACCCAGTGCGCAGAGGAATATGCCAAACAACTAGCTGCAACTAATTAGGCCAATTTCTGTGATTAACTCAACGGAACGCTGAGTACGGCCAAAACATGGAACATACATAAAGTCATGATGGATCCCACGAAGACAAAAAGTAAAAACAGTTATGTCGCCGAAATATTGCTCCCCAGTACAAAAAAGAACCTCATTCCAGCCATGCATAAAAAATGCTTTGGGTAAAATGGAACGACGCCTTCATATCAAGGAAGATATAAAGGATCCCCGCAACCTGATTCAGACAAGCCTTTTACGGACGCTGAGATAAAAGCAGCCATATTTTTAGTAACAAGAACACAGCGGCGGGTGCAGATAAAATCACCAATGGTATGATCAGGAACCTAAATGACGAAGCCATTGAAGCTCTCATAAAATACATAAACAAACATTGGCTCACTGGAACTGTTCCACAAGAATGGAAACATGCAATAGTGGTCATGGTGCGTAAACCAGGAAAAAAACTTGCCATTGAGAACATGAGACCTATCTCGCTCACGTCCTGCTTAGCAAAAATCTTTGAAAAATTGGTGAACACCAGGCTCCTCATTCATATTGAGAACAACCTCATGCCCGACACCATGTTTGGCTTTTAACGCAAGATGTTCTACTACTTTTAAAAGAACAAGTATTAATGGACATCTTAAGGCTGAAGAAAACATTGTTACGGCAGTTGACACAAGAGAAACATCAGTCACAAAGCAATACTAGAAGGTCTGATTTGATTGATTGATATGTGGGGTTTAACGTCCCAAAACCACTATATGATTATGAAAGACGCCGTAGAGAGGGCTCCGGAAATTTAGACCACCTGGGGTTCTTTAACGTGCACCCAAATCTGAGCACACGGGCCTACAACATTTCCGCCTCCATCGGAAATGCAGCCGCCGCAGCCGGGATTCGAACCCGCACCCTGCGGGTCAGCAGCCGCGTGCCTTAGCCACTAGACCACCGCGGCGGGGCAATACTAGAAGTTCTGGAGGAAGCTAACTGAGGAGAACGAATGTTCGAATATGCCAAAAGTTTTCTTAGTGACAGGACTGCAATAATCAAGCTGGGAGATTACGAATTTGACATCATTCCAACTCCAAACAAAGAAACACCCCAAGGAGCGGTCATTTCACCGACACTTTTCAACGTAGCCATGACATGCCTTGCAGGATAACTCAAAATTATTGCCAGTCTACAACATGCGATATATGTAGTTGACATCATGGTATGGACAACCACAGGCAGCCTAATAGAAAAAAAAAAGACAGGTTACAAAACAGCTAGCACCGTAGAAGAGTATGCAAGGATATGGGGTCTTCAGTGCTCAGCCAAAAAGTTGGAGCTGATTTGTCTGACGAAGAGAAAAGCATGGAGAATCGACCCGAATCTAAAGCTGGAAGTCAGGCTCGAAGGAAATATCTTTAGGGAAAAAGATAGCGTACAAATACTAGGAATATGGCTGCAAGCTAGTCAGAGATGTCCGCACACACTAAATCAGCTCAAAACATTCGTACAGCAGATCTCATGCATGATCTCGCAAATAACAAACAAACTTAAAGGCATCAGAGAACAAGATACCCTCATATCGGTCAAAAGCCCCATCATCAGTCGTGCTACATACTTGCTTCCGTATGAGATTGTAAACTGAGAAGAGAAAGAAAAAGCAAACCAAAAAAATCAGAACGGCCTACAAGACAGCTTTAAGATTACCGCGGAATACTTCCAACGACGACCTACTGGCGCTTGGTCTTCCTAACACAATTGAAGAATTATCCGAGGCCCAGCTACTTGCGCAAGAAAATTGACTTTTTCCGACCCCAACAGGCAGAGCAGTCCTAACAAAACTAGGGCACGATATATTATTACGAAAACACCAAGAAACTAAAGTGGTATCAAGCGAACTTAGAAAATTGTACACCGTATTTCCAATACTATGTAACATGGATCCTACTCTGAATGCTGGGAAAAGAAAGGCAAGGGCTGACTACATTGACAAAATGACAAGATTTTTAAACACAGCCAGATTCACTGACGCCGTGCCTTATCAGACCAATGCAAAGAGAGCTGTCTGTGTAGTCACCAACCGTAGAGAGAAAATTACATCCTGCGCTTCAATAGATCAGGCCTCGACAACACAAGCGAAAGAGGTTGCCATAGCACTTGCAACAAAAGAGGGATGGACGCGAAACGCTCCATTAAAGGGTCCCTGAAACGGTTTTTCTCACATTCTGTTTTTGATTACATCACTACTGGAGCAAATCATAGGCACCAGAGTTCAATCGAAATACCAATTATTAACAGAGCTACGAGTACTAAAGAAGTACCCTCCTTCTTCGCTCTGCCTTTCACCCTCAACTGCTCTCAACTCTTCGAGCGCTCAAGGCTTCACGGCGCCTGTGCCACAATAAGGCGTGGGACTGCATAAGCGTGAATCCCGCCGCCGATCCGATACAGGCCGCCTGTGCTGCGCGTTCCACAGCCAATCAGATCACCTGGAAACGATGATGTCAGTAGGGCAGAGCGCGTAGCTTGGTGTATGGGTGGTTTAAAACGCGTTTGGCCGAGTCGCAGCGATCTGCAGCGATTCCGTGCAATTCGCAGCTTTAAAGGGCCTCTCACCAGGCCCCATACCCACTTTAAGTTAAACCATGGAAGTTGTTGGGTGTCCGATAAGAAACATTTTACCACAAAAATTTTTTAATCGGTTCATTACGAGCTGAGAAAACTAATTTTTTTTTTTTAAGTGGCATGAAACGAGGTTGAGAGGAGACGAGCTTATAACCCTTGCCGATCCTCCGCGTATCCTTCGCAAGCAAAATCTCTTCCCTACCCTCTCCGGCATACGACCAAGAGGTCACGTGCGCAAGACGTACCCGAACATACCAAACATGTCCCATGCACGCAAGTGGCGTTTATTATTTTTTTTACCAGCGTTGTGTTGACGTCTATTGCATTGTTTCTGTGGAATGGTTTGGAAACGCTGGCTTAGACGTGGTAGAATAGATGAGTACGAGTGTGCAAATGCGTAGGAGTGTTCCACAGCAGTCATCTGCTCGATGCGCTGATCGCAGAACCGGCGGTACACGAAGGCATGCGAAACGCCGGCACATTAGCCCCGTATTTCGCTGCAATTCACGTAAAAAGAAAAAAATTAAGAGAAAAGAACACTGACATTTCCTTGTTGCATCTCATTATTTATCTAGAGATTTACTAATCTCTTCAAGCAACAAATACATAAACTACGCATGTTGTGTTAAATAATTTTCCCCATTTTACGTGCCACTGTTGGCAACGTCAGAGCATAGTCTTCTACAAAGAGGACCAATGTCACTGCATTCCCGCGTATGTAGATCCATTCATACTCGCACGTCATGCCCTCATTCTCTGGGCACACGCCTGCAAAAGAAAGGGGGAACCGCGTTCATCTTGAAATTTGACCCATTTCCGCGGTGCTTAGTGTTGCAAATTTTGGCAGACGTGATCATGAACAGCTCATCTACGCATTGCGCTTGTCAGCTTCAAAGTGTCAAACCTGGTGAATGGCCTCTTTAAAGTGTTGTAATAAATTACACAGTTTATGCAGAGAGCTCAAATCGGTTTCTAAATTACTCTTGGGACTTGGTCTACCGGCCCAATGTGTTTGAAATAATCATCAAAACCGTTCCAGAGTCTCTTTAACAATCATTACAGATTTGCAAAAAGCTTGACGAAACTATTTAACCGGCAGAATTAGAGCACAGGCGCTCCCGATATTGGTTGGGACAGGATGGGACGCCACAGTAACATACGTACAGACTGTAACTTGGGCACCGGGGCACAAAGGTGTGACACAGAACCTGCATGCAGATGAGACAGCTCGAGGCTTTATAGATCACCTAGCCACTCCAGACAATGCAACAGATGACCCTACACCCCTGGACCCTTGTTTCACAATGATTATTTGTACTACAGAGAAAATAGACAGCTCTATTCATGTCCACATACTCAGAGCTACGGACGTGACAGCACTAAATACAGACAAACACATTAATCTGCACACCCTTCACCTGACCTACCCCACGGCGTAGAGACATATGGCCATAGTGTGGAGCCACCCAACACTCTTTCACATCACGTGGGAGTGTGCAGAGCACGATGAAGAACACGACACCAATGGCACATGGGAGGAATGGGAGGCGCTGCTGTCG